>CM041552.1:16792986-17515486 GCA_023238725.1 Scortum barcoo
AAAAATGTGGTGTTTTTTTCCACAGCGGGGAGGAACACTTGGCCAGTCTACACACACAGACAAACGCAAGAAAACCCTGGGGACTCATCGCCAAGACAGGAGGTGCACGTAGCGTCTGTGTGTGTTGGACAGATAAAGGGCAGGTGGTGGAGCAGTAGGATTTGAAAGAGAGAGCGAGGGAAGGATGGGTTCAAGAAAAGGCAGAGAAGGAAATGAAGAGGAAGATGGTGAGGGGGGGGGAGTATTGAAGAGCAGAGACATGAAGGGGAGATGGGGGTAAAAAACCGAGGACAGTGAGTGAGAACGAGTGGGACGAGAGCGGCATCGACAGCCAGGTATCAGAGAGAGAGCTAACAAGAGGTCAGAAGGAGGGGGAAGGAGGTGGGGAAAGAGGTACTGAAGAGGTAAACAGAACTCTGGTGTTCAGGAACGATAGAATGGAGAAGGACAAAAGTACAGGCAAGTGAAAAGCCCCAGGGAGGCAAACTTTTTAAGGCGAGCATTTGGGCTAAATGTCAATTGATGGCGTGCCTGTATTAGAGGATTTAGAGGGCAAGGACAACAGCAGGCGTGCAGAGAAAGTATTGGTCAATAGGACCTTTTGATGTTGGAGTACACTCATGAATAGTGTTTCTCAAACTGCATTTAAGAGATATCCACACACAGGGACGCAGATTATCAAAACATTTTGTAGTGTGACCCTGTTGGATACAGGATAAGCGTCTTCAAACCAACTGAACTTTCATTATCACCTTATCCTTTAATCCTTTTCATCAACTCTATGGCTTTCTATCTCTCAGGTCAGTAGCTTACTATCAGTGCACTTTCAGCACTTCTCGAGGGACACATTTGAGAAACGCTTTGGCCAAATTCCCAAAATGTATGTTTTCATATTATTTACCTTTTGTGGGAAAAAAAGTCATTTTAATTTTTTACTGAAGTCAATATGCTGCAGGTGCATTATACACTATGTGTAGTAAACAGAGAAGGGCTCATTTGACTGTTTTGAATGTTAAATAATGATATCTAATTCTATATCACTGGTAAGTCAATAAACTTTAATAAGCTTTTGGCTGTCTGCAGCATGTTATAATACACAACAGTATAGGAATGGCTATTCTGCCTGTGTAGTATATTCATTTCTTCAGCAGGCTGCCACAAGCCAGTCCCATCAGGCGTCCAACAATCACACAGCTTTAATGCAGTAACTGATTCAATAATTTGGTTTCTGAACCACTGAGCCGAATGCTCAAAGATTAGCTTACCTCACCAGGTGGCTGATGTTCAAATAAACACAGACTTTAGAAGTTGTCACCAAAAATAACACTTTGCTACCACTGAGCTTTCTGGAGGTGTTTTGGAACTAATTCAATGTAACAGATTTGATGGCTCGTGTCCTGCAGTCACCTCTTAACACATGAATTGGGTGTTTGGTAATTGAATGGTCCTAATTTTCTGATAATGACCTTTTTATGTGGAGTCACAAGGCAGAAGACTGATGCCGGCTGTAGTCACCTCTGGTGGGTTAACCCATCTGTACTTCAGACACCTGAACTGGGCTTTACTATAAATGTTTACTACAACTTATAGTACATGTATTCAACTCCTCTAAAACAGTCAAAGAGCACAAAATAAAACTATATGTATGATTGTTTTAGCCTTTCCATCTTTTGATTCGAACCACTGCTGTATGAAGCATGAATAAATTATATTCTTACATTGAGTATTGAATACATATCACACGGACAATGTAATTTCTAGCAGCTCTGGCTGTCAGTCGTCAATAGTGACACAAGGATAATCTTAGAAGTCTTGTGCAGTGACACAAATACATCAGGTATATTGTGTAGAATGATTGCTCAGATATGTATTGATTGTGTATCTTGCAGTGTGTATTATGCTGTCACAAGGATTAACTCACTGAGAATATTGTAGTTTTTTGTACCGCTAGACCGATAAATTGACCAGGCAAATATATATCACTGTATATGTAAATCAATAAGTAACAAGAAAATACAGCGGAGATGTGCCAAATCAGGTTTGAGGTAATTTATAAACTGTGTCGCTATTAGTCCGTAACTAGAGAAAACTCTAGTTACAGAATGATATAACTATTTTTAAACATTAAAATATCCCCTTCAGGATGTGTCTTGATAACAGACAAAAAACAAATAGAGATAATCCACCAGAATTCTTTACTATTAGCATGGGTTTATGTTAAAACTCACAAGGCAGCTGTGGCACAGGAGGCAGAGCGGTTTGTCCATTAAATAGTTTAGCGGTTCAATCCCCAGCTCCTACAGTCAGCATGTTGAAGTGGTCTTGTGCAAGCTACCAAATGATTTCTCTGATGAGCACAACTTCATCTTCAGATAGGTGGAAGCTTTCAGTGAAATCACCTGGTGCTGTGTTTGGCTACAGAACTAGGCCCTTTTCAACCCTTGATGGTATGTGATTGTAGATTCAGACAAGATGCAGTTGATTTCAATCAATAAGTCCTGTTGCTCTGCATTAGTCATATTTCTTAAATGCCCTCTCCGTTGGTAGATGTTTGCACCATATTGTGTAGAGCAGTTGTGTTTCTCCAACACAAAAAGTGATGGTACTGTGCACTTCTGGCAGCGATGAATGTGACTCGAGGTCATTGCCAAGGTAGCTCCCACTTTCTCTTAACTTTCCCGTCACGCTTCACTATTGGAAAAGTAAAAATGCCTCACAGAAATATTGTACCTTAAAATAAAAAAATAGCCAGAGGGTGTCTTACTCTTGTCCTTGTCATGACTCCTCCTCTGCTGCTGCAGGAGACTGCCACAGGCCTTCAGCACTGTCTTCAGAGCACGCAAACCCCAGTCATAGTGCTGCTGGGGAGTCAACAGCTCCCTGGACACACAAATAAAGGCACATTTTCACACATGCTCACACACTCTGAGTTGACTGTAGTGCTGGGTGCAGTGTTAATGGGTGGGAGGTAGAAGATAACTTATCCACAGAATCAATATATTGCAATAGACTGTGGGGGCAGTATGGGTAATTTAAAATAAATTCAACACCCACAACATGATGCAGTTTGGAACACAAAAAAACACCACTTTGTGACCAAAAAGACCAGATTATTGAAACAGGCCACACACATGCTGTATAATTACTATTCTGGTGACAATTTTATGGAAAAGGTAATAAATCTCATATTCCTAACTCTCTCCACCTTCAACTCTAACCCAGACCTAAAAAAGACCAAAACTCAACAGTTTCTACCTGGCCAGGTTGAAGATTGCAACCAGTTTGCGTCCCAGTGTTTCTCCGTTTTTGAAGCCCTCGGAGTAGAGGATGACCTCAGCGATGAGCTCATTGTCTGGCCTGCTCATGGCCACAGGCCTGAACAGTTGCTTTAGGTTGTCTGGAAGCTTCTGTCTGCCTCCGTAGCCTTTACCTGCCGGGTTCAATGTGATGAACACCCCAGAGTTTGGGTCCAATTCCACCTGATGGATAAAGAGAACAGAATTATATGTGTTTTATACTGGCATGAATAAAGTTTGAGTAAGGACTAAACCAACTCTTCCACAATGGATGAAGATGCAAATAACTGAATGATTCATTAATAGGCTGATTTAGCAGAAAGGCCACGACTAAAGGTTGAAGGTAAATATTTGTACTGTGTGTGTCTATGTGCACACATAAAAGCCAAAGTATTACAGAGAAATGTAAAATAATTGAGAAAGAAGTGCAAAAAGACAGACAGTGGACTTGAGAAATAGTGAGTATTTGGTTTTTGGCATCAGTACTTGGAAACATTAATGTCTTGGTCTGTAACGCTTCATATTTTCTGACCTCCTTCCCCAGAAGTTCACATGTGCTCTTCTGATGTTTAAGGGAGTCTTGAATGGCCTGAATCTGCATGGAAACTGCAGACAACACTGCCTCCTCTAAGCGGTTAAACTCGTCAAAGCAGCCCCATGCTCCACACTTCACCAAGCCCACAAAGATTCGTCCCATTGACTTCACATCGATACCCTGAAAAACAGACAGATGCAAACCAGTGTAATCTCATTGTCTTGTTTTGTGTCTGCTTGTGTGTGCGGTCACATGTGGAGTGATCAGAAATCTGCATAAGTGCATCACTCTAATGATCACTCATAATAAGCTCCAGCTGACAGATTTAAACCTGTCACATTAACTCTAGGAGCATCGTTGTACCTCATCACAGTTGAACACCAGCACTTGTCGTCCAAACAGCCCCCCCAGGGCTTTGACCGACTCAGTCTTGCCTGTGCCGGCGGGCCCATAGGGGTTCCCTCCAAGCCCCATCTTCATGGCCTGGGTCAGAGTCAGGTAGCATTTATCAGTCAGTGGAGTGTGCACCAGCTTGGCCGCATTCCCCTAGGGAAAAAGGAGAGGTAGGATAGAGAAGAAAGTGAGTGATAAAGTGAAAAAGAGACAGAAACATGGTGATAGGACCAGACAGAGGTAAAGATATAGAGAGTAAGGGAAGGGTGGAGGGTCACAAGAGTAAGGGGACAGAGACAGCAGGGGACAAAGGCAAACAGACAGATGATAGATTAAAAGAGTAAGAAATGAAAAACAAATGAAGGACAGGCAAAGAAAATTAAAACGCGCGAGACTGAGTGCAGCTTGTGTTTTTTAATGGACTGCAGAGGAGAAATAAAGCAAGGTATCTTCAGTCTCCACATCTCTGCATAAACAGTGCCCCCAAAAGGTAAAAATTAAGAAATTCAACTACATTCCAAGAACAAAAAAAATATGATGAAAGATGGCATTTTCTCACAGCACTTAAGATACTGTACCAAATCCAAATTCTCTACTGAAACCAGTGCACCTTAAGTTGTTTTAAGGATTGCAGTGGTGCCCAGATACTGTATACAACTAACTATAATGCAATTGTTATGGACTGGGTTAAGTAAGCCAAGCACAAATATGTAAGGGTGCCTGGTACTACATATTCGTGATACAGTACATGCCTGTGTATGTATGCACCGTATTTATCTATGTGTATATCTATGTATTATCTATGTCTAAACATATGTATTTGTCAATTGCAGTAAGACAATATAAACTGCATCCAATGTATTTGATTATATAGAGTTATAGGTGGCTGAAATGTAAATTATGAAGAGTCAACTAATTAGAGAATCAGTCTGTGAAGAATTAATTGATCCAATTCTGGCAGTTTATCTTTATCAAGTATAAATACATAAGTTATTATTATACAAATGAGCTCCCTCACCAGTTAATTGAAAGTTACTGTAAATTCAGTTATTTTTTTATATTATATTCTGAATGATCAGAAAACAGTCTCCAATAAAGGTTAACTGCAGCCTAAGAAACATAAGTACGTGTTCATTTAGCCAGTCACAAAAGAGGAGTGTATCCAAGTTACAGAATATCTACATGCTAACACACCTGGTATTCATATGTGTAGCTGAATTGTGCATCCACCATATGTATGACGCAGCATTTGTCTGTTCCCATGTAGAAGCGAAGCTGCTTCTTCCAGGCCCAGGCGTCACGGCTGCTAACTCCTGCCTGGTTCAGCTGCTTCACCACACTGATGTTGTGAATAATATCCAGGATCAAGGCCTTTAGCTTCAGCTGCAGGACACTGGACTCTGTACAGGAAGACATGCAGGAATATTGTGACGGCAGCACTGATGAAATTATGCAACAAACTTGATCATAAAAGCCACATACAGTATTTGAGGAGCCAAACCTAATAAAATGGATACATATGCACAGGAATCAACACTTCTGTATTATCAAATATTATACACAGTGAATAAGCCTCTTTATAGTCCTGTTGGTTCAAAGTTAAAACTTAAGTAATGTCTTTTTCTCTGCTACCCATTTCTTAAAATGTGTAAGATTCTAATTAAAATGTATTTTTAAACCACGTAAACTTACTACTACTTAATTTTGTTCTAGGATTAATATTAACCCCCAGGTCATCGGACGGTAAGCTTTTATTGTAAGCAGAGAGAGTGGAAATAGCTTTTATGTTACCATAAAACTGCACATTCAGTCTGCTGTAAGGAAAACTGCTTGAAGTAAAAAGAAAAATACAGAGCTGTATCGACTGGTGAGAAGAATAAATGGGGCCACACGCTGTGTAAACAAACCCAACATCTCAGGTGATATTTTTAATCAACAATTTAGAGAGCCAAGTGAATGCAGCCACACTGATATTCTGGGAAGTCAATATCACCAATCAACAAGGGCTGTCATAAATTAATGCACAAAATGCATCAATACGCACTTTGCAAACAGTGCCATTGTTACTAACTTGTCCAACAGAACTAATTATTTAGTCTGCAGCCTGAGAAGAGAGCAGTGTTATGGCGGACAAAGAATAAGAATACGAAGATTTAACATAGTGAGAATAATGCATTAAGTTTATTGTTTCCCAAAAAAAAATGCTCTGTCTCAAGTGTATATCATGATCACAACAATCAAATGCATACAAATGTGCATACATAAAAAAGACTAAAAGGACCGTATATAAACAACAGAATTTCTTTCTTTTCTTTTTGGGATTTCATATTGTAAATTAAAGTGAGTTCATATGTGCTAGGTAGATACTTTGAATGCAGAGTGTGTAGGAAGTGTGTGCCCTAAAAACATTAAAAAAAAAAAAAACCCTTGCCAAATGTACACCATGCTGTCTCGTCCCTGTGCCAAAGGGGAGAAAGCACCCATTCCCCGCCTGGGTTTATGGCCCATTTACATAGACTGGGTAATTAGATTATCCTTCTTGCCATTACTTCAGCTGCTTTAATCAGTACTGCCACTCCGAAGCCTCTTCCGTCTACCTGGTTGTTTTAAATGGGCCAGTAATTTAATGAGATGTTATCATGGAAATGAGTGCTATTTCGAGTGTGGTTGGTAGAGTTTTGAATGCGAGACAGTCACAAAATCCATCCATCCATCCATCCATCCATCCATCCATCCATCTTCATCCGCTTTATCCGGGGATCCGGGACCGGGTCACGGAGGCAGCAGTCTGAGCAGAGATGCCCAGACTTCCCTCACCCCAGACACTTCCTCCAGCTCTTCCGGGGGGACCCCGAGGCGTTCCCAGGCCAGCCGAGAGACATAGTCTCTCCAGCGTGTCCTGGGTCTTCCCCGGGGCCTCCTCCCGGTGGGACATGCCTGGAACACCTCCCTAGGGAGGCGTCCAGGGGGCATCCGAAACAGATGCCCAAGCCACCTCAGCTGACTCCTCTCGATGTGAAGGAGCAGCGGCTCTACTCTCCGAGCTCCTCCCGAGTGACTGAGCTTCTCACCCCTATCTCTAAGGGAGCGCCCAGCCACCCTGCGGAGGAAACTCATTTCAGGCCGCTTGTATCCGCTGATCTTGTCCTTTCGGTCATTACCCAAAGTTCATGACCATAGGTGAGGTGTGGGAACGTAGATTGACCGGTAAATCGAGAGCTTCGCCTTTCGGCTCAGCTCCTTCTTCACCACGACGGTCCGGTACACCGACCGCATAACTGCGGACGCTGCACCAATCCGCCTGTCAATCTCACGCTCCATCTTTCCCTCACTCGTGAACAAGACCCCGAGATACTTGAACTCCTCCACTTGAGGCAGGACCTCTCCACCCACCCGGAGAGGGCACGCCACCCTTTTCCGGTCGAGAACCATGGCCTCGGATTTGGAGGTGCTGATTCTCATCCCAGCCGCTTCACACTCGGCTGCAAACCGCTCCAGCACATGCGCTGAAGGTCCTGGCTTGATGAAGCCAACAGGACAACATCATCCGCAAAAAGCAGAGATGAAATCCTGTGGTTCCCAAACCGGACTCCCTCCGGCCCCTGGCTACGCCTAGAAATCCTGTCCATAAAGATTATGAACAGGACCGGTGACAAAGGGCAGCCCTGCCGGAGTCCAACATGCACTGGGAACAGGATCTGACTTACTGCCGGCAATGCGAACCAAGCTCCTGCTCCAGTCGTACAGAGACCGAACAGCCCTTAGCAAAGGCCCCCGGACCCCATATACTCGCGGAGCACTCCCCCACAGAATACCACGAGGGACACGGTCACGGTTGAATGCCTTCTCCAGATCCACAAAGCACATGTGGACTGGTGGGCTGGTTGGGCAAACTCCCATAAACCCTCAAGCACCCTGCGGAGGGTATAGAGCTGGTCCAGTGTTCCACGACCGGGACGAAAACCGCATTGTTCCTCCTGAATCCTGAAGGGTCGAGGGTTCGACTATCGGCCGAATTCTCCTCTCCAGTACCCTGGCGTAGACCTTCCCGGGGAGGCTGAGAAGTGTGATCCCCCTGTAGTTGGAACACACTCTCTCCGGTCCCCCTTTTTAAAAAGAGGGACCACCACCCGGTTTGCCACTCCAGAGGCACTGTCCCCAACCTCCATGCAATGTTGCAGAGGCGTGTCAGCCAAGACAGCCCCACAACATCCAGAGACTTGAGGTACTCAGGGCGGATCTCATCCACCCCCGGCGCCTTGCCACCGAGGAGCTTGCGAACTACCTCAGTGACTTCGGCTTCGGGTGATGGACGAGTCCACCTCAGAGTCCCCAGCCTCCGCTTCCTCACTGGAAGGCAAGTCGGTGGGATTGAGGAGATCCTCGAAGAAGTATTTCTTCCACTGTCCGACAATGTCCCCAGTCGAGGTCAACAGCTCCCCACCCGCACTGTAAACAGTGTTGGCAGAGTACTGCTTCCCCCTTCTGAGGCGCCGGACGGTTTGCCAGAATCTCTTCGAGGCCGACCGATAGTCCTCCTCCATGGCCTCACCGAACTCCTCCCAGACCCGAGTTTTTGCCTCCAGGACCGTCCTGGGCTGCACGGCTTGCTTTGCCTGCCGGTACCCTGTCAACTGCGTCAGGAGTCCCACAGGCCAACATGGCCCGATAGGACTCCTTCTTCAGCCTGACAGCATCCCTTACTTCCGGTGTCCACCACCAGGTTCGGGGGTTGCCGCCACGACAGGCACCAGAGACCTTGCGTCCACAACTTCGAACTGCTGCGCGTCGACAATGGAGGCAGAGAACATGGTCCACTCGGACTCAATGTCCCCAGCCTCCCTCGGAATCTGTGAGAAGCTCTTCCGGAGGTGGGAGTTGAAGACCTCCCTGACAGAGGGCTCGGCCAGACGTTCCCAACAGACCCTCCTCACAATACGTTTGGGTCTGCCAGGTCTGTCCAACTTCCTCCTCTGCCAGCGGATCCAACTCACCACCAGGTGGTGATCGGTTGACAGCTCAGCCCCTCTCTTTACCCGAGTGTCCAAGACATACGGCCGGAGATCAGATGAAACGACAACAAAGTCGATCATCGACCTCCGGACCTAGGGTGTCCTGGTGCCACGTGCACTGATGGACACCCTTATGCTCAAACATGGTGTTCGTTATGGACAAACCGTGACTAGCACAGAAGTCCAATAACAGAACACCGCTCGGGTTCAGATCGGGGAGGCCGTTCCTCCCGATCACGCCCCTCCAGGTATCACTGTCGCTGCCCACGTGAGCGTTGAAGTCCCCCAGTAGAACAATGGAGTCCCCAGTCGGAGCACTATCAAGTACCCCTCCCAGGGACTCCAAAAAGGCCTGGGTACTCTGTACTGCTGTTTGGCCCGTATGCACACACAACAGCAAGAGACCTATCCCCAACCCGAAGGCGCAGGGAAGCGACCCTCTCTGTTCACCGGGGTGAACTCCAACACATGGCGGCATGAGCTGGGGAGCTATAAGCAAGCCCACACCAGCCTCGCCGCCGCTCACCCTGGGCAACTCCAGAGTAGTGGAGGGTCCAGCCCCTCTCAAGGAGCTGTGTTCCAGAGCCCAAGCTATGCGTGGAGGTGAGCCCGACTATCTCTAGCCGGCCAGTACCTCTCAACCTCCCGCACAAGCTCAGGCTCCTTTCCCCCCAGCAAGGTGACATTCCATGTCCCTATTGCCAGAGTTTTGGTCCGAGGATTGGGTCGTCGAGGCCCCCCGCCACGACTGCTACCCAAACCACATTGCACCGGCCCCTCATGGACCTTCCTGCGGGTGGTGAGCCTACTGGAAGGCGGACCCCACGTCGCCATTTCGGGCTGAGCCCGGCCGGGTCCCGTGGGCAAAGACCCGGCCACCAGGCGCTCGCCTGCGAGCCCCAACCCCAGGCCTGGCTCCAGGGTGGGGCCCCGTGTAACAACGCCAATCCGGGCTGACGTAACGGTCAGTATACTTGTTCTTCTTTTATCCATGGTGGTGGGCTTGTGAACCGCTCTTAGTCTGGCTAGTCACCTAGGACCTGTTTGCCATGGGAGACCCTACCAGGGGCGTAATGCCCCCTGACAACATAGCTCCTAGGATCATTCGGGCACACAAACCCCTCCACCACAGTAAGGTGGCGGTTCAAGGTTCAAGGAGGCAGTCACAAAATGAGACATGTTATCTGCAAATATAATAGCCTTCATCACAGTACTGTGCTGAAATATCTGGTATTCAAGAATTATGTCAAAGTAATGCCTAAAGTCTAACTGACTGATAACTGATAATTTGGCCCCAGTAACACACTGTGCAAGTGGAGCAAGCACTGATACAACGATACATTTTTATATGACACAGAAATTTGGAATTTGGCAGCAATGTCCTATGAAATGATGCCCCTACCAGGGTTATAAAGAAGCTTTTCATCTCATGCATGAATAAGAAACCTTAATTTAAATTTTAAAGTCCTTTTTACAAATTCAAGTCCTGTGAAAAAACTTGGCTGTCGTGCTTTATGTAGCCATATATTCAGCCCCTAGTCATTAATTTAGCCTGCCAGCTACTGAATCTGCAGCATTAAGGAGTACTGGCCCTACACAGCCCCTTGTGTCTTACCGGCTATCAGAAGATTCACACAAGAGCAGTCATTCAGCATTAATCTCTCAGTCCTAACTAACAAGCCAAGATTTTGATCAGAGCTCAATCATTAACGACACAAGAGGGAGTCTGATAGTGGAAGAAGAAGCAAGTGTCAAGTATAAGGACAGCGCGGCAAGGTTAATATTTAGAGAGAAAAGGAACACTCTCCCACGGAATAAAACAGAAGCAAAAAAATCAGCACAAAATCCTGAGCACCATTTAGCATGCTAGGGTGCAAACATGTCTAAACATTCAATGACCTCTTAACAAAAAAAAAAAAAAAAAAAAAAAAAATCATCACAGAGGTTGATATTGCTTCTTTCAACTTCTCCTGCCTGTGCCGGTCTCACATCTATGTGTTTTGTCCTCTCAGGTTTGAATGACATGCCAGATTATAGGAGAGACTAAGGTGATGATTTAGTCATTACCAGCACAGGGAGATGCCTGAATAAATTTCAGTATAAGATAACAGGTGTTGTATGCACTAAAACAAAACTACTATAGAGTAAAGGTAATGATAGAGAGCTTATGACAATCAGCCCAAAGTGTATCAATCTAACCAAAACAATCTACACAAACACAGTTTTCATCATCACATCCTGACTGCCATTTAGCCATTTTTATTTAACACACATGAATTGTATCCAGGCCATTGGCACAGACACAGCCCTGACAAATTATCAGCTACTCTGAGTTTGTTCATACTGAACGTGAGGCAAATTTAAGGGGCAGCACAGTTATGTACAAAGTCAGTGGAAAGATGAGAAATTACATAAATCTGCAGATTCAGTTTGCAAAATTGCAAAATGTTTCAATTTAGAGGGAAGAAAATCATTGTGGAGCTGTATCACTTTATGAACATACAGAGACAGGAGGAAAAAGCTAACAACTGCTAACAGCTATCATCTTTAAAGTCAGCAGACTGGCTGCTTGCAGCAAACATTCGCAGACTGCAAAAATTCGAAGCAGAGCAAGGTGCAAGTAGGAGTGAAGCTTGGAGTTAAAAAAGAACATTTTCCCCGGTGAACCATGTTACTAATTGTTGCTGTGGATTGAGAAAAGCATTTTAACTTGGACGACAAGACTGTGGCAAGTTTTTGTCCAGTACAGTAGTATTTGTTCAACGTATTATAGGTCATAGGTCTGAGACAAATTACACAAGTCTGAAAAGATTCACACAGTGTATTTACCAACTCATACAAACACAGACAGAAATACCTGTGTTAGCATTATCCTCAGAGCTGGTGTCCACTGTAGTGTAGTGCTCTAATTTGGCATTGAGCTCCAGCTCCAGCTGCTGCAAACTTTGCTCTTTTAGGGCTCTTTCCACATCTTCAGTAAACTGAATTTGCTCAGCCAGACACAGAATCTGCTCAACAACAATAAAAAATAAAATCAGATATTTCATAGTAATTAAGATTTTATTTATTTCACATCCTGGGTCACAAATTACTGACCTATGTGTAGATGGATCTCAGCTGCCATTAAAAAATCATTCTGCTACCTACTGTAGTAAACATACAGCTATATTCAGAAAAAACACAACATTTCAAAAAACAATCGGATTAAATTCAAAAAGTATGTGTGTACCTGTGATGGGTAGCGTGAAGGGTCCACCTCTCCTTTCTTCCCTGCTGACAAACATTCACACAGCAGGTGCTTCAGAGTCTCCTTCATTTCCTACAGAAAGCTCACTTAGCCACACCTAGAAAGAGGCAAAACAGTTCATGCACAGTCACAAACAGATACACAAAAGAAAGACCTGTATATTCATTCATTAAAAAAAGCATTAAAAAGTACAGTATGCTATAATTTAAACACAGACATGCCAAGGTTTAAGTATCCAATCAAATTTACCGTACATCCAACGCAAAATCTACAACACACACATTTACACAAAGCTCTGCACCACAGCTTTACCTCCACGAGGCTGGAGATGCGTATGAGGTTTCTGAGTGGCACTATTTCTCCCTCCAAAGAACACATGGCGACAATGTGCTGACACTGCTCATCGAACACAACACTGTGGATGCCTGCACAAACAGCACATGCAGATTACCTTAACTGTCCAACAGATTATGCTACGATACAAAAGACACAAGGAAAAGAGGGGAAGAGAAGAGAACAGGGCTAATATAGATAACATAACAGAATAAAGCAGGGGGGCACAGCATAAGAATACATATTGGAACAAAACAGAGCTTTCTGACCTGCAAAGAGTTTCTTGAGGTGTGACTGGATGACAGTTGGGTTGGTTGCCTGACCAAGAATCTCTAACAGATCGTCATCTCCTATAAAATAGAAACGTGGGAATGCAGAGCGCTTCTCCTATAACAATGACACACAGTAAATATAAAGTATTAAAAGTTGTGATATTCACGGCCGATGTTATGCACATGTAGTCTTTGCACACAGAAATGCATGTGTGTTTGTGTACCTCTAAGAACTCATTGAGTGACTTTTGGCAGCGCTGCAGCTGATCGAGTATGGTGACCAGGGAGTTTCTGATGCCAGCTCTTGAGCTCAGAGAAACAACCCTGTTGTCTCTCTGAATATCTGACATTATAGACCTGTTTCACAAATGGAGAAAGTGTTTTGTTACTTTGTCTGTAAAACTCACTCCGTCTGTAAAACACATAGTATCTTTGTGTTTTATCATGATAAATACTGAATATTGATAAGTATCGAAACACATGCTGTGCAATAAGAAAATCATTTACCAACAGTGTAGGATATACAGTTTGTATAGAAACTGACACTGAAATGAAATGAAATGAAACAAAGACAAATAGCTAATAAAAATAACTCTACCTACTACCAATGACTACCAATTTTTAATATACAAAGTATAGTACCTGAAGTCTTCATCAACCCGTTTGAATCGGGCCTCCTCCCTGGGTAATGCCCCTCGACCAAAAATGGGCTCCAAATAAACCCAACGCCTTTGGATTGCATTCAGACTCAGCAGGTACTCGTCCAAGTCTGACAGACGAACCTCCCACAGACTGACCTGGATAAATAAGTACAGGTGGTTCATGCTGCTTCCTTAAAGATTTCTAAACCCTGATAAATAGGTGAACAACCGATAACAAAAGTAATACACCAATATAAGTATACAGTACATTTGATTACATTAACACCTGTTGTATTGTTGATGAACAAAACCTCTGAGGGGGAAAGATTATTAAAGTGTATTCATGGATTCAAGCCTTTGACCTGACCTTGTCCTGGAAGCTGCGGTAGTAGGGAGAATCTTTCAGAGACTGCAGCAGACAGCGGTTATCTCCCACCTAGATGGGAGCAAAGTCGTGATAAAGCCAATGCTTGCTAATCCTGAAGATTTCATTTAATGGTGCCAGTAGACACGCATTTTCCTGAAAACGTTTTCAAGTGATCACTTGATGTTAGCTCCTTTAAGTGACCTGCCTAAAATAATTAATAACAATAACAATAACAACAACGATAATAATAAGAATAGTAATAATAAAACAAGATTAAATTTCAACCATATCAATAGTGACAACAATGTGAATTTGTGTGAATTTCTATCCATCTAACAACAGCTGAATGAGCTGTTTCAAATTATTTAATGTAATTCACTTTCGTATGCTTTTTCCATCGTCTTATGGTCTAGATACCCACACTCACACCTTTTTAATGAGGGGTAGAGAGACGTGCTTAATACGTGTCCAGTGGCATCTTAAAATCAATTTTAAAATTCAGAGGTAGCCAGTGTAAAGATCAGCATGACATGTTCTCCAGTTGTATTCACAGTCATCAGTAAAATAATCATATCAGTAAAATATATATTTTTTAAATTCATAATATGACTCAGTGGTCTGAGAAGTTGTAACCTCTCAGAGTGCTTAAAACTGAAAAGCACTTAAGGGTGATTTGAGTTTCATCCAATAAAAATCATTAAATTATTGAGCCCTCATATTTCAACTGCTGTGTTAAACCACTTAATAAATCTTTTGGTGCATCAAACTACAAATCACGGAAATGAGTCTTTCTCTGCCTGTAAATTTATGGAATTCACTCAATAGTTAACCAGCACCAAGTTGTCTTTCCCCATCCTATGAGGTACCAGCTGGTCAAATAAGCTAGGAGCCAGATTCAATAAATAAGAAAAAGTCTTTAATTAAAACATAAAAACCCTAAAAAACAAGTGTTTGGTGTAAAAACCTAAAAGACATTGTTAGAGAGTTACTAGGAACTAAGAATCCCATTGCTGTCAGGCTGTGAGCAGTCGAACAAATAAAACCCTGTAACGCAGCCTTCTCATTTGGGTGGCTGTCATCTGCTTTGTATAAGTGGGTTATGGTCTGTAACCTAAATAAACTGTAATTTACTTTAAGCTTTAAAAACTGCCTAAGACAGACTGTGACATTATGCATTAAGTATGTGTTCTCGGCTCACAGTATATACATGAGGTGTCCATTTTTGTTAGTTTCCGTGTGTCTACCTGGTTGACTATGTCCTTCCAGTCCTTGATGAGGGTGAGTGTGCGCCGGTTGCTGTCTGTGTACTCAGTAAGGTTGAAGGAAGCTGAAGCTCCCCACAAATCCAGCTCCCTCAGTGCCTCTCTGATTGTCACTTCTGCCTGAGCACGACTGTTTAGGTCCTAAATGCACACACACACAGTTAGATAATTTGCATTTACTCACCACTTTCCAATCTCACCACAGATTTTAGTGCAAGGCTTAATATAAGCACCACCTGTATTGGTGTCCTGTTCAGTCATTCATTATCATCATTCATTTTTGATAAACCGTTACAAACTGTGGAGATGCAGATGGCCTATGCAGATTATCAGGATTATAATGCTGTATCTAACAGAAATCTAACATGAGGGGAAAAAAAACGTGATATGTGCTGATATGAAACTGCATTGTACAATTTTATTTCATGACAAACACGTACTTAATATTCTGTAAATGCATACTTCTCTAAACCTTTATGGTCATGAGCATTTCCTGTCTCATGCACAATGTCTTACTGGCTGCTGCCCCCCAGTGTTCATAGTCAGTTATTGTGATAATGCTGGTAACCATAATGATTCATATGTTTTTATCAGTCATCAGCCCATACATTTTTTCCTTGCAAACTACTGTATATTATTTACTTGTATATTATTTTGTGTACATTATTTACTGTATTTTGGATTTATATTTATATTTTGCACTGAAGACAGAAGAGCAAAGTAAGAATTTCATTGTACAGTGTAAAACCTGTTTTTATCTGTGCAAATGACAATAAAACTCTTGAATCTTGAATCTTGAAAAAGAGGTCACACATGAGTAAGTGCATACCTTGAGCTCCAAGGCCTTTTCTGTGATGGTATCTGCCACACTAAGTAGGTCATTAAAGGTGAGTCTCTCTAAAGTCGTCCCTCTTGGAAGACCAAGCAAACGGAACATGTCCAGCCAATGGTCCTGGGACAGGTGCTCCCCACGCACATACTTCAGCACTGGGATCATGTTCTAGAGATAGAGGTGAAGAAGCATAAACATAAAAGCACTGAAAATCCTTAAAAAATATCCAAAGACGTGAAATGAGATCTGCAATCAAACCAATTCTTGCTTCAAACTTCAAAACTACTATCATTCACCTATAGTACTTCTGAGACTCATTATCTAGTGTTGTACAGTTCTGAAATGTATATATTCTGAAATATGACATGTGTTGTACATGTTGTGGTTCTGAGAGGATAAACCCAATTACACAAAAGTCTTCACTTGCACAAAGTATATGGCATACGATTAATTGCCAAGATGTCTTCTAAACAAATGTTTTCTTCCCCTGGAAAAGAACCCTTTTGCGATGATGATTGATTGATGATTCTACAACTTACTTAACATTTTAAAGCACTTGCAGGCTGTAAGAAGAGTTGAATATTTTATTATTCAGTATATTTTTTATCATATTTTGAATATTGTACAAAACCTTTGCATTGTTGAGTGTACAAAATACTGTCAGGCCTAAAAGCCCTGACTGAAGGTCTTATACTCAGACTAGTAGCTTTGATCCTCTATAACAAATATTACACTGGACTATTCTCTACCTTGTATTTGTCCACTTCTCCTTGCAGTTTAACAGACATGGAAGTAGGCTTCATCTTCCTGAGTCTGTCTTGCCACGTGACCAGAAACTCATCAAATACATATGTCTTACTCCTGTAAAACAACAGAAACATGCACAATTGAACACAGAGTACTGAAAATTGAGATGAATCACCAGCAGGCCTGAACATAACACCTTACCTGAATGTGATCCAGTCCGCCTGGGCCTTTTCCATGAACCCTTGCTGCCACTCCTCATACAGACCCCACATCTCGCTGTACTCCTCCATGTCTCTTTTTGTCTCTTCGGCCAGAGAGAAATCTGGAGCCTCCAGGTCAAAATAGGTGCAGTCCTCACTAAGAACAAACAGCAATACATTATTTTTTCAACTGTATAAAGACCTACGCAAAAACACTAAAACTCAGTCTTGTAGGTAGAATATGAGACTTGACAAGTAGGCTTTAATAGAACTTCTGGTGCGTGGCTGTGTGTACTGACTCTTTCAAATATAAACAATAAATTCAGTATATAAAAAAGGACTTACAGCAGTTTACTGCGCACAAGCTCTAGGTCCTGGAACTCTTGTTGCTTGTCCCTGATGGTTTGGAGGCAAGCAAGAAGGGCAGCATGATCACTAGTCTCAAGCACCTCATCTTTAGGCTTCAGCTGGTCCCAGCGGGCCTTAAACCGCTCCAGATCTGCCCTGTAGGCGTCTATACGACCAGCGGCATTACCTCGCATCACATCCACCTGAGGGAAAATTGAGGCAAGGGGATGCAAGTATCATGAGAGCACATCCAGAGACAGAAAGGAAGGGTGGTCGGGGTAAATGGACAAAGATAGAAGGAGAAAAGTAGAGTTGAAAGACTTTAGATGAATAAGTAGTAGCAGAAATCTGTTGTTTGTGTAAGACATTTTTAAACCATGATCCAACGTGTGTGTGTTTGTGAGTTTATGTCACCTGCTCTTTGATCATGAGCTGGTGGCTCTCCATGACCAGCTCCAGTTTGTCCCACTTGGCCCTCAGTGAGGACAGCGAGTCCAGACCAGCCCCAGCTACTGCTCGCAGCAAGCGGTTCTTCTCCTCAGCACACTGGAAGTGAGGTAGGATCTATACACATACAAACAGTACGGTTACTCAGTTAGGTTACTTACATGACATGTCAAACATTTGGCCCATCCCACATGAAATTAAGAGACAGTTATATATCAAATATCAGAAATAATAGGACATACAGCATACGCTTGTATGTATGTCATGACTATAGTGGCTAACATAATTTATATACTGATATGAAAACTTTTTTCTACATTTCTAAAATATCAATATATATACTTCAATATACTGACTGAACATACTTAAAGGAGTAGACGAAGCCTATTGGCACATCCTCAGTCATTCAGTGCTACCATTCAACAAACAGTTTAGGAGTGTGTTTGTCTTACTTCAGGTTTGCGGGCCAGTATCTGGCTGTATTTGCCACTGGCCGCACCAATCTCCTCCATGCTCTCTGGTCGAGTGGACAAAGCCTCCATTGACTCTGAGAAAAAACTCTCTATGGCCTGTGTGTGGCCTGTAAGCAAGAGAGATGATGACACGCACAAAAGAAAGAAAGCAGAAAAGGAAAGTGAAAGTAAGAGGATGTCATGGCCAAAACAATGAAAAACAAAATTGAAATTGACAAGAACAGAGGAAAGGAAACAGGGAAAAAACTACACAAACACATAGGTGTATGTGTGTCTGTGTATGTTTGTATAATGTATATATACAATTACACACATACACAAGAAAAACTGAAAGTAAAGTCTACCTTGTATTGACTTTCTGAGCGATAAGAGTAGCAGGTCAAACAGCCTCTGGATAAGGTCATCGATGATGGCTTTTACTGGCTCACAGTTGACTGTGATACAATCTACCTTTTCCTGACTGACAAAGGAACAAGGAAATGATCAGGGTGCTTTTTCAAAGGAATTTGAGAATCAAGATCAAGATTAAAGTCCTGCAGGTATAACATGAGACTTCACAAACAAAGGAATTTATAGAAGTACTGGTCAGTCTACTCATGGCCAGCTGCTCTAAGTGACAAACAGGGCTACAGTGTAATTGGGAATACACCATGAATACTATAGTATTTTTCATCTCGTTTCAGGTTCCACGTGTAGATGGAAATGTATCGGTAATAATAGTGAGTTACATTAAATACAAAACAACACAGACAAACCAAAGGACATTAATAAATTAAATAAAGATGCGAGTACTGTTTGCTCTTCCAGTTGACTGAGATACGTGTACTTTCTACTGACAAGGGAGGAAGGAGAGAATCAGTGTCTGTGACTCATTTGTGAAGGGTGTAAATTTCCAATATTTGGGGTATTAATTAATATGTGACATTTCACCAAAGAAATCAAAATAACCCTCCAAGGGGAAATAAAATGTCAGCTACAAATGGCTAAAGAAGAACTCTGATATAAACTAAGGCTTAATCACAGCATCAACTAAAGACAGTCTTCTTTTAATAATTGAACAAAGAATATTAGCCTTATTAGGAAACTAAAAACAGGGATGGGAAAGGATAATAAAGTCATCAGTGAGCTTGGAATTTCAATATAATCAATTTTGAGTTAAATATCTGGTCTTCAGGGGTGTGATTAAAACAAACCACCCCATGCAGTTCCCGATCCAGCTTGTACTAATAACAAAATGTAACCAGTCTTTGCTCACTCTCAACAAGTGATCTGCCTGTCCATGTGTGAAATGATAGTCTGATGATGTGTTAAATCTTCTTGATGTGCTTTTTTTCTCTCCTGTTTTGCAATTAGCTATAGCTAGGCTTGGGCAGCAGATGTTGTAGATATATGATATCTTTGTTTGGCTGTTAAGATTAAATATCAAGAATATTTGTCCAAAACCGCAGACTCCATATGTATTTTAAGAACTATGAATTCAAAACATTTTTGAAATAGTTTTTATGTTCGATTGTTTTTATCATTCTTTTTATGGAGGTCATATAACTTTATGATAGGTACTTGTTTTTATTACGAGTGATGTGTACCTGGGCAGACGCTCTGACTCCTTCCCTCTGGCTTTCAAGCCCCTGAAGTTTCTCTCCCAGTCTTGCACAGAGTTCAGATGTTTTTCCACTAAGTGCTCTAAATCAACCTGGCCAAGCACCACCCACTCCTATAACATACACACATACAGAATTATAGTGGCTGGGTACAGTGCACATTTCACACTCAAAAGTGTCTGTGTCAAAGCTGACAGAAGCTACACATAAATAGACATTCATGACTAAATAAAAGCAGAAGGAATAAAAGAGAAGTCTGGTGTTGACTGAGGGGCTCCCCCTTCTATTTAGACATACATGACTGCAGATACAAGGGAAAAGACCATATAGAGTGCTCACTCTTTAGTCAGTGTAGCATAAACGGGGGAAATGCTGACAATGAAAACAAAAGAGATTCAGTACATAAATAAAGACACTTGACTAATCTAAGTTGCTCTCTTTTAGAAAAAAACAGCACAGCAATGGGTCATTGCAAAGGTGAAAAAAAGGGTTTTCAGCCAGCATTTGCATAAAATACATGGATCAATTTTAAAATACAGCAAGACAGCAAAGCCAAAAGAAGTGTTTAAACCTTAATGCTAAATTCTAATCCTAAACTACCCGAAAAAAACAAATGATCAAGTTATATTCTATATTTATTATATTAATCAATCAAATTTGGGCAGGCGAAAATCTCATTTGCTGTCATAGCAGGCTTGCCCCAGAATGCAATGCATTAAAATAGTTTCATTTGGTATGGTTATGTCTCTTAACATCGATCGATCGATTTTTACAGAACTGTTATAATCCAGTCATGATCATCATTAATGTCAAAATCATCTGTTGTTCAGGCACCTTGAACTTGTGTTGTATGTTCTTCAGGCGGCTAAAGAGGTCCTCGGCCTTGCTGAAGATAGTAAGGAACCCAGAGGCATTTCTATCAATCATGACACTGAAGATAAGCTCCTCCCCCTGAGCACTGACCCCTTTGAACTGGTTTGGGATTGAGATGAACCGTTTCATCTCCCTGAAATAGCGTGCTCGGACCTCCTCGAACGGAGGACGGAACTGCAAACGACCCTGCCTATTCACAAGAAAAAAGAATTGGTAAAGATTTTTTTTCCTTTAAAATGTAAATGATAACAATATGCAATTAATAACATCTTTGTAAGAGAAAGAAAAAGAAAGATAGACAGGCAAAGAGAGAAATGGTGACATGGCAATGTGTGAAAATTATGAGGTGGGGAAAGACGAAGTCAGAAGTTTCTGCTGGTGAATCGCGATAAAGGGGAAAATACTTTATGTACTGTAAGTATCAGAGGAAGAGAAAAAGACGAGAACCCACGCAAAAAGAGTTACGTGGCAGAGAGAGAAATGGAATAACAGAAATGACACGAAGAGTGAGAGAGAGCGGGAAAACTGAAAGTGCGTATACTGACTTGAAAGTGAGGTCTACGTGTATTTCAGGCAGGTTCTTGTTCAGAGCCTCCAGGCCTGTCTGGTACTGGTGTTCAAGAGCCTTGTACAACTGATGGTTCCAGTGCTGACGCCATGCCTGCATGTCATCAGACCTGAAGCCCTTTACACACACATACAGTCATCAGCTTTCCAACGAGGAGCATTGAAATTTGTTTTACATGTTGTATGTGCCCAATGAAGAGCTCAGTAAAATCATTTTAAATCATGCTCATTTTCAGAAATAATTGCAACCACAGAGCTCCCTGGAGAACTTGTTTTTAATGTTTACTGCATAAAAATAATTTATTCAGTAAAAATGTGATGATAGAAATTACATGAAGGCCAACAATACCTGAGCCTCCAGAGTGGCAAAGCCAGTACGCAGATCCTGAAGGCCATCTTTCCACCGCTGCTGATGTCTCAGTAGGTCCACATTCATCAGTGTCACCACCTGAGAAATGAGGTGAGCAAACAAATATGCAGAAGAGCAAGACTTTAGTTACTAATATCAGATTATGATTTCAATCATTTGGTAAAAATATAGCAGCAGACAACAACCTTGTCAATAAAGTCTGTGTGCCATTTGCGTAACTTCCTGTTTTCGCTGGACAGTTTCTCAGCAGCAGACTGCAGTTTGGTAATGTAAACTTCCAACTCTCTGGGGTTGTCCCAGGTGATCTGCAGTTTACCACCTGACTCCTTTGACTGAGAACGAGGATTCTGAAAAAAGGAAAGAGGAAAAAAAAAAAGAAAAGCAGAAAGATTATCTCCAGTTTAAGACAGAAAATCAACCGCAGATATAGTTTAAATTTCTTCTTTGAAAAATGTTGTTCCACAAATTTCAGGAACTGTTGTTCTCACACTTTCCTGTGAACTATATAAAAGTTAAAGCGTAGAAGAGGATAGTACTTCTTCATTTTTGTACGAGTCATGCACACAATAAAAAACAGGTGCTGACACGCCAACAACTTCTAATTCCCTTTTTAGATTTTTATAAAAAATAAAATAATAATTAAAACAACATTTTCATGACACAATAAGCAGGTAATTTGAAGTAAAAACCAATCATTTTCAGCTGTGCAGTACCTTGATGACCTGCTCAAAGGTCAGGGCAAGACCAAGCATCATAGGTCTCTGAGAGGGAATCATCTGCTGGTCAATGGTGTTGTAGAAATGGGCCACCTATAAAGTAAGATTATGGTACAATATCAGCTAAAACCAGGATAGGATTAGGAAAATGTGTGTTTGTGTGCGTGTGTACCTTGACATACACTCACCTGCTTTAGGACAATGGCTTGTCTGTAGAATTTGTCTGCAGTATTAGCAGCCTGTTGTATCTTGGCTGGGATGGGAAAGCCCAGGGCAGAGAGCTGCCTGACCTCCCTGAGCAGACTCACCAGTCTGTCTGAATAATGGATCTTCAGCCTCCCATCTACATGGTCCAGGTCCATCACTCGGTTACTGGCCTGGAGACTACACAGAGGGAAGTAATTCATTTGTTGAAGAAATACAGAGAGCTAAGATCCACTCAAATTAGCGCTCATTTCAACTGAAATGCTTAATGTGCTAAATGTGATGATGATGATGATGAAAAAAAAAAACAGCAGAAAAAAGACATTTATATACACAGATGAAAGAGTGAAATGAATGTATGTTGCTGTCCGAGACCCTGTGACTTATAAATTGACCTAAATGATTTTAGTGGCAACTAAGATGAAATTTACAGTTGCTGTGAACTTTTATAGTTTTTTTGTTAGTTGAAGGGACAGTGCACGGTGTTTCCAACCTGATCCCTGACTTTGGATCAGCCAGTCCGGACAGTATATCTCTTGACCAGTCCTCGAACTGTTCCTGTTCATACGCCCTCAGAACTTCCAGCAGGTCGTCACAGAAATGTAGGAACCCTTTGATCCCAGACAGGTCTGAAAGCAGTGCTTCAGCTATGCGGACAGAGTCCTCAACCTAATGTAAGAGTCCAAGCACAGGAATGCAAAAGAAAAAGTGGTCAGTACACACTATTCTTTTCATCGTCATGGGAATTATTTGTATCACAACATCAGCAAATGTTACAAGTGCAAGTAATGGATTATAAGTCGCTTTCATGTCATCACTATCTGTCCATTTATCTGATAAAAGAATGACCAGAAAGTCCATGTTATTTGGTGGTCAGTCACACTCAGGGTTTGTGTGCATGTGAACACACACATACACACACACACAGTCAGTTACCCTGTGTATGAGCTGTCGGACCCAGACAATTTTGTTGACCACCTCAGGGAGGTTTCTCCCAATAAGAGGCCCAGACTTGTCTCCAGGGGTTCCATGGCAACGACTCTCAAAGTCAGTCTTCAGGCCTTAGGAAATCAAACAAAGTACAGAGGGGTCAAAAATGAGGAACAACAGTAAGTCACCCCTGACTTTCACTACATCATACACATCATGGTTTTACATTTGAAGTCTAGTTCGTCAGCTAACACTTCCAAGTCATTTACTGTGAGTGAACAGGTGGTACATCAACTAAAGAATATATTGCCATTTTAGGGACAGAGCTGTGCCATCACACGCACTGACTCAAACCACTTGGACATTTTAACCCGATTTAAACAAGCATTTCTGAAACAATTTAGGAGAGTGGTCTACTTTGGACACTGCGGTTCCCCCTTAGACAAAATTAAGACAAATGTGTTGAAAAAGTAATACCTAAAAATATCTGTATTACGTCTGAGTTCACATATGACATATTACTTACATTAAATATTTATTTTAACTCACATTTGAGTACAAATGCAGCATAGTGAGCCCATTCACCAGCTGCACATGAACACAAAACATGAACTTGTTCAAATTATGTATTCTACTCCCCTGTGTATACACAATAACTCACTGTCACGCTCCCTCTGCAACAGAAACAAAAGTGCTTTGAGGCAGAACAATGTACCCTTGTTGTAGTCCAGTAGTCTGGCCAGTAGGGTCTCTCTCTCTGACTGCAGCTCTTTGCTGATGGTGGGACGTCTGATCAGCTCCTTGTGTTTTTGAAACACCTGCAACAGCTAGATAACAAAGACACAAAGACAGACAGACAGACAGACAGACACACACACACACACACACACACAACAGGCACAACTGCACATACTGTAAGTTTCCACATCTACACACCCACACACAATATTTTACAACTTGAGCTGAAGTAGTATGTTTCACTACCTGTTGTGGGTTATCCTGTACGTCAGCAATGTAGCTCTTAAGTCTGCCAGCAACCTCCTGCTCTGATGGAGTCATTAGGCGCTCAAACTGAGCCACAGCTGCTCTCCAAAGAGGCTATAATAAACATACACCAGTCATACTTAAAGTGAAAGCGGGATGTTTCATTCTTGCCAAAATAGACTGAACAGAAGGTGCAACTTAAAAAGGTCTAAATAACCATGGTTGCTTCTCTGTGTTTGCAAGACAGGAACGTGAGCATGAGCTCAAAGTCAACTGAGGATGAAGAGGGTGGACAAATGCTGCAGCCATCAACCGAGCCTGGACCCTGCAATCTGCACATAACACATACACACCTATAGTTTCCCAATACCAACCTCAGTGTAGGGGTTGTAATGCAGAGGGTTGAGTCCAGAGAAAGGTTCAAAAACACGATCAGAAGTCAGAGCCTGCTGCTTCCCTCCTGGTAGCAGACGCCGCAGTTTCTCATGAACCATACGCAGAGTCACCACCTGGTAGACATAAACAGGGAGAGTGTATTCATATGTTATCCATGTCCTTTCTTTCATTTACATTTTTGGTTATCAGGCGCACAGGAGTTACCATGACTTCCAAGTTGTGAATGACTTATTGGACTGTAGCACTAATCCTATAGTGCTGTATATACAGGTATAGTACACACAGCACAGTTCCATATTAATGCACAGAACATCCTAAAAATAGATAAGTCCATAAGTGTACTAACCTAGCAAACGTCTGGGTCAAACCTCCAATGGAAAATGCTAACAGGGCAGATATTAGCTGGTTTAAACACTTTATATTCAGTCCACAAAGGAAATGGTACAATTTATTATAAAGAGGAAAGAGGCATCCGTATCTAAGTGACAGTGACTACATGTCTCTGGATTAACAATTCCCAAGTCTGAGGTAGAGCTTCGGGGTAAAAAAAAAAAAAAATCTTGCCAGGTCAGCTGAGGTGTTTACAGCATCATAAATCCATACCACAGATAAGCCATAGCCTAGATAGAGAAGTTAGTTTATCAAAGGGTATATCTCAAATGGAGGCCTCCATTCAAGATTCACTCCATTTCAAGACAAATATGTCATTCAGATTAAGGTTGTCCAAAGGCTCCTTTTAGCTTTTGTGTAAAGACTAAAGCGAATGTAGCGAATTCTACATTAATATGGTGGTGAACAGAGAGTACTAAACATTTAAACAATGTTGTATTAATGAAGAACTATTTTCAGGTGACTTGGAAAGTCATAAAATTATTTTAGCAGGCCTTTCATGGTTCACTTTTCCTTCCTTGTTGGGGACAAAGATCAAGTGGAAATTCCCACTTGAGTGAGTTATTTTCTCTTTAAGCAAACAAGCAGAAACAAGGAAAGAACAACTAAAATGATACTTGCTAGTATATCACAAGCACTGAGTGTGATGCAATATGCAATAAAAGGACCACATCTTACCTCATCCAATCTTTTTGCAAGGCAATGAAGGGTTTGTGGGCAGTGTTTGTTTCCCTTCCAGGGATGGGGAGCATGTCTCTTCCACACCTGAGAAAAAGGGCAGTTCGGGCAACTTGTTTTCAGTATTTCCCACAACCAAACAGATTATCCTTCTGGCTTTTTCCCCCCTGATGGAGATGGATTTCATACCTGTCCAGTTAGATGCTCACAGGCTACCACCCACTGTTCACAAATGGCAGTGCCCATTCTCAGGTTCTCTCTCATCGATACAAATGGCTCCTCAAAAATTTTAAGGCCGCTCAGCTTCCTCTGCACATATCTTCCGAGGGCTCCGCCTTTAGTTTTCAGTCACAAAAAGAAAAGCTCAATTTTATTAATAAAATCCTGCAGTGTCAAGCATTTCAACACTGAATTATTGACAAACTGAGGTCTGTGTATTAGTAGGTATTGTATAGTGCAAAGTTCCTAAGAAAACGAAGTCAGTTTCATTTCCCAAAAGATGTACATTTCATCAACAGCCAGAGGAGTTAAATGATCTTTGTGACCTAGAAGTATTGACGCACGCACTGTCTTAATAACAACATCAGCAAATATTTGTTTTCATTTCCTGGTTTTGGTTTTTGCACATGTCTGACAGAGAATCCCACCGATAACGTCCATAAGTCGGACCATGCGAGTCTCTGGATAAGGCGCAAAATCGGTCTGCCTCCAAACATCATCCAGAATGTCTCGGCTCTGTTCCACCAGGTCCACAACATCAGACATAGACAAGCCATCAAGACCACCAAACTCCTGGTGGACAGAAAGAGACACATAGTTTGGTGTGTTAGTTTTAGCTTTTAGTTTTCTCCCACTTAGCTTGCTGTTATTTGAAATATAAGCTTCTAGAACATTAACCACTGTATAAAACAGTGCGAAATAATGTTAATACCAAGATCCATAATTTTGCATTTTTAAACATTAAATATATACATATATATATACATATGTGTGTGTGTGTGTGTGTGTGTGTGTATATATATATATATATATATATATATATATATATATATATATATATATAGATATATATATAGATATATATACCTAAAATAGTTAACATCTCAATAATTCTAATTCAGTTAGCAACCAAACAGTATACATATAAAAATATATATAGTAATGTTTTTCAGATTCAAGATTCAAGATTTTTATTGTCATTTGCACAGATAAAAACAGGTTTCACTTGTACAATGAAATTCTTGCTTTGCTCTTCCGTCTTCAATGCCAGGATAAATAGAAAAATATAAATACAAAAATACAAGTAAATAATATACACTAAATAATATACAGTAAATAATTTACAATAAGTGTGCAAAAAAAAAAAACTTACATTCATGTATTAAGCTATATACATTCACATCCGTGGTAAAGTGATGTATGTGAAAAGGTGCTTCTGTGTGGTGGGGATGGGTTATGGGGGGGGGCAGGGGTAGTGGACTGCATCTGTTGATGAGTCTTATGGCTTGTGGATATAATAACTATAATAAATAAATAAATTATAATAACTTTCATTTTTTTTTTTTTTGCCCACAGAGCCATTCCTGATAAATAAGAGTTTGAATGCATACCTTTTGTATGGGTTTAAATTGCTCAGTGATATGAGTAGCCCGTTCTCTCACACTGTTCTTCTCAGCAGAGTTGGAGAGATCGACCCAGTACTGGAACTCATCAGTGGGAGTCAGGATGCCTGCTCCGAGTGGGAAAAAATATGAGTACATTGTGTGAAACTCATAATGTAACTTAGCTCTTATCAGAGTCGACAGTTGTTTTTTGTTTTGTTTTGTTTTGTTTTTTAACCAAGCAATCTTCTTTGTGAAGTGAACAAATGCAAAGCATGTTAAGCAGTATAAACTCCTCCTCATAGGCCACACTGAGAGATGGATGGATACAAATTATTTTCCTCTGTTATTTTCCTCCTCTTCTAATACAGTACAGCATACCATCTTAAGCCTAAAGTTTAAAAGTCAGTAATAAATTCAAAGGCGGTTGTTTATTAAAGTTGAGCTGATAGAGCAGGTCACTACCTGGCCTGTGCAGTTCTTTCTGCAAAATTATATTTATGCATACCAAGGACATCTTCCTCTGTGCGACCCCTCTTGACAGAGGGTTGTACTCCAGACTGGCGGACCACTGAGCCCAGGCCAAGCTCAAGCTCACTCAACAGGCTTGCCAGCTTAGGGTCAAATGCTGACCGCCACCGCTCATCCTAAAAAGAAGAGGAAAAAAAAAGAAAACATTTTCAAGTTTTAGACCAAATAGTCTTGTTCTCTGCTCCAGCCTTATTTCGGAAGCTTTAGGGAAAAAACATTTAAATGTATTTATGTATATATGATAATGGTGTTTATGGTGTAATATTTATTTACAATAATTTATTTTCCAGTTCTCTCAATTTTTTTTATACTTTACAATCTAATAGTCAAGGAGAGTTTTTCCAACTACAAATAAAGAAGAAGTTTTGACTATTTTGGCTATCTTGTGTGTACCAAATGGTAACTTCAGAAATATTATATCCTCATGTTTTCCTTTCATTTTTGTTGGCTCCATGGGCTCCTTTAATACACAGGAACAGGCTCACCTTCAGCAGCACGGGTGCAAAGACTTGTCTCACAGCCTGGTAGAGGGTGTTGATGGGAGACTCCAGCATGGAGGACACGAGGACGCTCTGGTGAAGGTTGTCCTCTGTGATCACTGTGGGATGCAGCTTGAAGAACACCAACACCTTCTCTCTGCTGTCCCCCGACGTTTCAATCTGACAAAGGAGTAGGATATGTTTAAAAAGAAAAGTCAACATATAGTGCCTAGTGTTACTCTGTACTGTGTAGCGTTACTATTTTAAGGACGATGCACAGATAAAAGTACATGCCCTGCACATATACCTACCATCAAGTAAGTCATTTGACACATATGGTGAAAAACTGTTAAATAAATGCCACATAGAATCACCGACCAGGGGTTCATTCAATAATATCGCTTGATATCTTTACCACAGAGCTTTTTCAGGAGTGATGTGTCCTTTCTGTGGTGTTTGATTAAATGGCTTAGTAAGCAATGGTTTAGTTCGGAAACTTATTTGCCTTATGAGCCCTGAGGCAAATCTTTTTTAAAGCAATATACTGCTCGCCACTAGAAAACATTATGATAATAATAATGCTTCAAACATTTGTGTTACCTTATTTGACAAGTGAAGATCACAGTCATGTCTGCTGACAGACAGGACAAACTCATTCCCATCGTCCAAGAAGTCATTGAGTTCTGGGCTGTCGGCCAGGGACGGTGAAGGCTTCACCCCATAAAAGTTTCCAGTTGTGGTCAGGATGAACTTTTTGCGAGCATCATCTGAACCAGGGGGCATCTTTCAGCTGCAATAATGTGACTGATGCTGAGGAAGCTGAAGAGTACAAAGCAAACACTGTAAAGGGCAATACTATGGGAGGGATTTAACTTAATGGTAGCTTCTATCAAACTTTCCTTTGTTAAGTCTCATTTTATACAGGTTATTTACAGTTAATACACTTTTACTGCCTTTGAATAATAAAACCAGGTTAGTTGCTGTTGCTGTTGCATCAGGGCCAGTCCCAGTTTGTGCCCATTAGTTCCCATTAGATGTTCAAATTGTAGTTAAACCTACTGTTGAAACAAAGAACTATAGCAGACTAGTCTACCCAGTATGCCCAACTAAGTTACTGATGGTTGCTTTGCCTGAAAATGTTGTTAGGGTACATTTAGCGTCCATGAAGTGATGTGTTAAAGAAGAGCTACCAGTACGGACACCTTCGCTAAGCTATTAGCTGCTATTTTAAATGCGCGACCGCTGAAACATCGATGGCTCATAAAAAAAAAACAGGCTTCAGTCACAGTCCTCTCTGTTCAAGCAGCACTAAAGCGATGTTTGCAAAGTTATGGAGCAGCTGAGCGACGGCTACAGGAGGGCAGATGACATCAGCCTGCTAGCTAACGTTAGCTTCCCGCCGCCTCCGTGTGTTAAAGTTAAGCGTTTTAGCTTGCTGGTTGCACTTTAGCACGATAGCGACATTGCTTACATACCGTTTTTGCCTTTAAATGATCTACCCTCGGAGCTGTAGGTGACTTCATTCATGGGGTAAAGCTGTAGCTATCTGTTGATCGTGCTCTCCAGGATTATGCTTGCGTGGTTACCACGTAGCAACTACGTTCCGTTGTACGGCACGGCACGGCGGAACGAGCATCCTACGCAACTTACTTACGCCATTTACGTATATTGTAGCAGCGCCAAGGCAGACTGATCTGCAGACCTGTTGGCTTCTCTCCATGTAGTTTACTCACACACGGCCTAGATAGTGAAATTTAAGCGTGTGTGTCATCACACCTGTTATCAAAGCCAAAACAACAATTCAGTTGTCTGCATTTGACAACCACAGCTCCCATTAGATTCAAGCATCTTGCCACGATGGTCACAGAGTGTCTTACAAGTGGGCCAACATGTTTTATAGCTCACATGTGGTCAGCACTGTCTGACTCAAAGTCATGTTTGGATCACCACTTAGAGAGAGCGGATCTCAGTGTCTGTATTGCAAGAGAGACTGATTCAAGAAAAGGTTTTGATGCTCCTTTTGATAAAAAAAAATGCTTGGAGCGTATTTATGAATGTTTGTAAACCGCCGGATATTCATGTTGTCTATACATTCAGTAGGCCTTCTTCACAGCAGACATGTTGACCTGTCACTGTAGGAAATGCTTCATTTTAGCTTTGCTGTGAGTTCATTTCATTTCATTTGGTTTAAATTAAGAATGTGAACCTGAAATAATTTTCTTGAAAGTAGAGTTTGCCCAAAGGACCCCTCTCAGAACTGAGATAATAAGAATTGATATACTTTAAGGCCCTTGTCACATCAGTCGCTCACTTTCTAAATGAGGAATCCTATATTTCAAAAAAGGAACAATTAAAAAATAAAATGACCATAAACCATACAGGGGCTTTTGATGTCACTGAAGGTCAGGGAATCCCGGCCTTTCCCAAGTCGGCGATGTAGCTGGAGGGTCGTCCCATGTAGTATTTTGTTGCATACATTAAGTTCTTTGGCATCTATCCCAAAGTTAAGTTTCACAGAGTAAGGTCTTTATGACAGTTGTCAATCTTTATCATCAGGAACTGAATCATCAATCAAATCTTATGTAAAAGTAGCTTTTATGAAAAAACTCTATGAAATGTTAAAAAAAAAAAATCTGCATAGCATTATTCAGCACACAAACTCATAGTTACACATTCAAGTAAAAAAAAAACACTCAGAGGTTCCATTAATGTGTAACCAGAGTTTAATTTCTGTCACTGACCGCATACAGATAGGACGGAAATTCTGTTGTTACACACTGTCCTCACACTCATCTGCACGTTTATAGAGTACCAAAAACTCTGAATACCATTAACACTGATAACCATATCGCTTCCTGTACAACTCTCAAAATAGCCTTGAAACACATAATTGCTGTTGAAACCAGACACCAGAGTGAATTAGATTCCCACACTGACAGACTGGTTAAAAAAAACTAAGCTTTATATTTTCCTGTAAAACTATATTTTATAAGGGATATTGTGCATTTGTTTCAGTTTAGGGGAGTACCTTTCAGATAGTGTTATAAAAATTTAAAAAAGCTGGTCATTTTGAGTTGTAAAATCCCCCGGACTGATGAGAAATGATTTGTTTATTTACTGTTTTGGGGATGTGGTAATGATCTCAGAGCCTTTCCTCCCACATAACCCACCCACTTGCCAACACATTCCTGTTATAGCTTAACAAGGCCGTGTGTAAGGGAGACTGTGAGCATTAACATTAGATTATACTGTAGGTCTTCTATAATGTCTTGACAACAAAAATATGCATGGTGTTGATTTATATTTCATTGTCGAGTTTGAAACTTATCCTCAATACATACATCTGTAGTGGTCAGGTTGCCACATACGACCAGAAATAGAAATTACCTCCTACAAACATTCATACCACTTCTTTACCATATACAGTTTCATGTGGTATCTGTACAATACACAACCTCCTGTGTGACTGAAGGTGACTGAAGGATAATTTCCCCAAGTACACATTCTGTCCCACAGTCATATGTATATACATATATGTCTATCTCTCTCTCTCTCTCTCTCTATATATATATATATATATATATATATATATATATATATATATATATATATATATATATATATATATATATATATATATATATATATATACATATATATATATATATATATATATATATATATATATATATATATATATATATATATATATATATATATATATATATACACACACACACACACACACACATATATATACATATATTCTACACAATATAATTCTATAAATATCATGACTGATAACATTTACAGTCAAAATGATTCAAAAGTACACCTGATATGTGTCCCTGTGAGTCAAGGACAAGTGAGGAGGAGGCTCCAATTTCTGGGTAGTCTTCTCAAATTTACCCAGGATATACATGGAAAATCCCAGAGATTCCTTGTTGACAGGACAGCACCCCAACACCACCCCCACCACCACCACACATGCACACACAAACACGCACACAGATTGATCTATCCTACATACTGCAGGTTTTTTTGCTACAGTCCAAAGACATATTAGTCAGGTTCAGGGTATTCCCCTGTCTTCCACCCAGCTGGATTACACCCTCTTCCCAAATGGGGGCCATTGTTTCATTTTTTAATCACTTTTCCTTAACATCATCATGCGCTCATTTACAGAGAACTTATGAGGATGTATGAAAAGACTACCGGAGTGCAAAGAGAATCTCACTGAGCTAACACTGGGTGACATGAACAGGCACTGTGATTTGATTAAAGTCAGTAAGTAAAGTTAGTGCATTAAGAGATCCTATCCAGTTCTTATATTACATACTAACTAACTACTGTATTTGAATGGCAATTAAAATGAAAAAGTTGTGTAATAAAAATAAATGATAATCATACTTGTTATAATATTTGTCAGTAGACACTGTGCTACTCTATTCAAGGTCTTGTTAATGAATGACAAATTAAAGCTGCTGGGACACATTTCACAATGATGGCCCCGGCATGACTATAATAGGCTGATAGATTGACTAACAAAAAGAAAAAACAGAAGTGAAAGGACGTTCTGTCAAATGTGGGAGAAGAACAAAGAATAACACCTTTTTGTGAAACACTGTGGTTAGCAGCAGAGGTGTTAAGAGAAAGACAAAACCAGCTGTCGGAATAAACTGAACAGTTTTGAGAAAATAGCACACCAGCTGTATCTAAGAAACAAAATGTCAAACACAGGTCAGTTTACCCTAAAAATCACAGTCCAGAATAATCCACTGTACACTCAAACACACCAGTACTCACAAACACTGATCTTCATGGATAAATCATCATTTGGAAAATGCATTCCCCTCCTGTTTGGGGAGAATGTATGAAGCAATTATCTATCTATCCATTATCTATTCAGCTTATCTTCAAAGAGTCACTGTATCCTGGAGACAATCCCAGCAGGCATATGGGGCAAGAGGACAGGTACACCTACAGTGATGTTTTGTGAAAATCTGATGAGGTGTCCAAGATGTTGTTTGGCCAACTGGCATTAAGCACATTTTGTATCACCCAAGACTTACCATTACAACTTCGAAAATGAAAGTTTAGGGACATTGGCTCGGATGGATGAACAAACTGCGAGTAGAGGTATAATATGATATGATTTATTATCCTGTTAACCATTGCTCTCACCTTTTCGCAATAGGTAACTATTTTAGGACATACCCAGTCTCAGAAAAAAAAAACAGTGTTAGCCGAAATCCAAAGGTTTTTCTCAGGAAGGAAACTCATCGTTTCCACTTCCACTATACCTGTGGTGTCTCAACTATTTATCCAACCAACAACTTGTTGAGCGAGTATGTTCCTTTGCTTGTGGTTTATTTTATGACAAGTTAAGTTATGCCAAAGCAAGCCTGTGTGGGTATGGCTCATCGGGTCATTTGATTTGGGTACCACACACACACACACACAAACACACCCACAGATGTGTTGGAATGTATACTCGCTCTAATTTTTTGAACAAGGGCAATTTGAGTTGTTAGGATTAGGAGAATCTTGCATGCAGTTTCCTTTCTTTTTTTTTTTTTTTGTGATAGTGGATGGCCATGATCTTAAGAAATAATTAACGTCACATTGCCAGATGACACTAGAGTTGGTTAGAAAACAAGGAAGTATATCAAGCTGTCTGATGTCTTCTCTCACATCCACATAATGAGTGTTACACGCATGTGCACACACACAAGCCCAGCCTCCAACCCATGTGATTCAGTTCTTCAAGCTGCTCAACAGTAAGTTGGATTATAGCTAAATCTCAACTAAACAGTTAATATACTAATATATAACTCATCAGTTACATATACAGTATTTATTAGTAGTATTACTACACCTGAGTTTAAACTAATAAAGGACTGTGTTCAGTGTTCAAGACTGACGTGAGGTTCTTAATCACAGTTTGATGACTGTATGTGGTTTGACCAAAAAAGATTGTCAAATGACTCATATGGCTCCACCCACGAGAGGCATTCTTCTTTGAATGAAGAAGGAAGTCACTCTCCCAGTTTCTCTTAGACCACGAAGAGGACACGACACAGCACATGATGGTAAGAACCTGCTTTTCTGCTTTCCTTTTTCTCGTCTCTGTTGAAAACAACCAATTTTACTGCTGTGATTAAGCCTAAGGCTTCTATTTTTCTGTCATGTTGATGTCAAACAGGAAGACTTTCTCTCCTGCATTAACATGTTTTTTCTGTACGAAAGAAATACTGGATATGTCAGTGACCAGCAGCCTGTGAGTGTACTAGCTGTGTGTGGGTGTGTACATGTATGTGGGCTTCTCAAAATCAAAATCTCAGGAAGTTCTTGTTTTCAAATGCCCAGCAATAGTTTAAGTTGCAAGATCACAGCATGCACCACAGGTAGTACACATAAAAAATCAGTTTTAGCCACAAGTAAACACCTGCGGATTTTATGATATATCTGAAATTCTTTTGGGCCTCTGCAAGATTGACTGTTATAGTGGGAATAATGTGCTCCTGAATTAAAATAACCAGGGCAATTACACAGCATTGTGTGTGTAAAAATATTTGTAATTTGGACTGAATGAGAAGAGTGTCTCTGCAGTGTATGTGTAATCACTGCTGTTTGTGTAAATACATTTTCATGTATGACTGGTTATGTTGAAGATATAGTGGCGACTGTGACTAGGATAGAGGATATGTATATCTCAGGAATGGGAAATTTAATTATGAAACAGTTATCCAGTACATATGACACCGTCAGGATCTAACCAAGTAACCTAATTCATCATCTGTGGAGTCCTAAATAGAAAAGGAAATAGAAAGTCAGCTTGTGATTTGTATTTCTATACTGGTAACACCTCAGGTGTGTAGGAGCAACGATTAAACCTCTGACCTCAATTTAAGGTGAGAGTTTGAGTTTCGCTCTGCATTTTTTTATGAGGTGTTCAGTTTCTTACCTACACTAAGTATCAGACAGGCTTGACATGTTTGTTTTCTTGAAACATTGCAGTGGTAAATCATTACGTCACATGGGAATCCCCATAGCAATAAAGCCTCATTGTTTAAATTTGTGATAACTACTGTAACTGTTGAGGTGAAATTAACTAAAAGCACTTAAAGCTGAAGAGAGCAGACACTTATTTAAGCTTTACATAGGCTGACTGATAAGACACAACCAGTCATGACACAACCCTCTCTGCTTTTGTAATTATTATCTTAAGTTAACTTACTTGTCTTGCATGTCGTAACATGCCGTTACCATGACCTCAAAAAACTTTAATTCCATATTAACAAAGGGGCCTTTCAAAATTGTGCAGTACAATACAATGCCACAGAGTTGACTCAACAAAGATAATATGTATAATAAGCTCTCACAAAGACAGTACTTACCAAAAAGTCAATGATATTAGGGAAAATTACTTCAGAAATATTACATAAGTGTCATTTTATTAATGTAGAAGGAGAATTAGGAACAATGCCTTTTGTTCATCGTAGTCCCTTAATAAATCAAATATTCCACAGTTATTAATATCACTTTCACAATCCATCTGGTATCACTTTTCCTGAAACTCAGAGCGGCATATACAGCCCCTCAGGTCTTTATATGGCCCTTGGGAATTCCCTGAGAAGTGGTTTCTGGTGAGGACTGCTGCCATGAAGACGACTCAGAGTGAAGAATGGTGTATGCAAGGGTGTTTTCCCTGGAAATACTTTTTTGTACTATGGTTATTTTCGTTGCCAAGTACTCAATATTCTTTGAATTTGTGTTTTAAGTGCAAGCTTTCAATACAAATGCAATTTGTAATTTCTAGACCGTGTATGGACAGTATGAGTAAAGTGAGACCAGGTGCCAAAGATGACAAGGCGTGTGATACATTTTGGTTGGCAGACACCTTCACAGTCGCTTTCATTATGCCATACCCTATAACTAAAACAATTCAGATGCTGTTTTCTCCCTGGGGACTTTCTGATAGCTTAGCTTTCCTTGAGGGAAATTTAGACCATATACAAATATGAAGTGACTGAAAATATGTATAATAGTAACTGATATTTGCAACACTTACACAAACGATAATAAAAAAACTAGTAGGAAATGTCTGTGTGTGATGGCAGATTCCCCAAGATGATACAGGAATACACTCTTCTGCATAGTGACTACCAGAAACAGGGTTTCACTCATATTGCTCATTGGGACTTTCCTGTGGCTTGGTGTCTGTTGGAAACTTTTTTTTTTTTGGATGTGTTCCTTTAGGATGAGAGAAATCATTGTCCCTCTCAAGACTGACTTTGACGGGCCAGTCAGATATCTCAGATGAGATTTTGCTTTATTGTGTGTGCATTTAGATCCAGGGTGTTCACTGCACGTCTTCTCACAGAAACACACGTTACTCAAACAAGACTGTTTCCAGTAATAACTGAGTGCAAGTGTGTAAATACAAATGAATGAGTGGTGTTTTGAGAGGAGGGGTGGGCAGGGTTGCGCAGTTCGCTATTGTGCCACATCTGTGAAGTAACAAACAGGACCAAGGTTAGATCTATGAAAAATTTGAAAAGTCAGTCAATTACCTGCTAATTTGGAGCTAATGATTCTCTAATCTAACTCACAAAACATCACAGGCCAAGTTTGGTTGTGCTTTACTATGAACCTCCTTCCTGATCAATATCACTGTGACTTAAAAGATAGAGAACTGAATAAAAATCTCTTTTTTCTTTTCAACAGGCATCTCGTTGCAAGACACGGTATTTTCTGTAAGTACCCCTTAAGTCACTCTCTATCATATCCTTATGATTTTGAATGTCTGTTTTCAATACAATACACCGACTCACTTGTGAATTGCTATGAAATTGTCTGCACCCTGTCATATGTCATGTCTTCAGAGTCAGGGCATTATGACATCGGTAAACATGCACCCATCAGCACTTAAGTATTTTAATCTGGGTGGGTGTGCTAAGATGCCTTCCTTAGAACAGCCTGTGATGTGGTCATGGAAACTGGTGATACTGTGGTTCATCTGAATGTCACCGTCAAGACAGTGCACACTTCCTGATTCAAATGCCCCACCATTCAAAATGCTTGAAGTAGTCTTACTGTAAGTCAGCCACAAAAGATTTGCCTAGAAACAACTAAAAACATCCTTTCAACATTAATTAGTCTGAATTGAGAACTAACTGAAGCGTGTGGGGTTTATCGTTGCATAAATAACTAATTTCTGCTAAGAGAGAGATTTCACTACTTAAAGTAGAAGAAAGTAACTTATTTAAAAATGACTTTTAATCATATTTGCTATATATATTTGCTGTCACTGTGACTATGTCCTGACAACAGAACATGAGACAGATAATCTGTGAAAAAAGCAGACTCCTTCGCCCCTACCTACTGTCTCTAAGGCTATTTGACAAGAATCAGAACAGAGTATCTGACGGAGCTTCAATCACACCGCTCCTGCGCAGGCGCCACTCCACCACGCATGTGCCAACTCGGAGCGGATGTAACGGCAGACAGACAGCAACCGATGACCGAGCAACGAGACAAAAACAGTTTACATGAAAGATAAAAAGAAAAAATTAGACCAAGTAATGCTGCTTTGGAGGCGAGCTGATGCGCAATGTAGGGAAAATTAAGGGACCTGAAACCTATTGTTGCTCTAATTTTCAAAATAAGGGTACTCTCAGTTGTTAAGATTAGTTGCTTCTTAGTCTCTGTTGTTATTAAGTTTCAAATTGTACTACTGCCAAACTAATCCAGTAGTTACTTCAGTGTAAGGCTGTAAACCTAACAATACGCATGTGCAGCTGCACATGGAGGAACTAAGCTAATCAGTTAAACTGGGCATGGGGCCAGGGAACTTTTACAGCATTGTTTGTGCTGTGATGATGCATTTATGAAGGTATGTTGTTGTGATGCCCCTGAGTTACATATGTGGCCATGTAATTAATTAATGATTTTATCTCTTGTCTTCCAAGAAACCCAATGCTCCTCCAGTTGCTGGCCCAAGTTTTGGTGATGACATGGCACTATTCGGTCACAGGTGAGTTGTTCCTCTACATGGATCATAAGCATGACGACTGGTGATATCACACCAGTATGCTTGGTTGCACATGAACAAAGTGAAATTGTACTATAACACATACTAGCAGTGTTGAAGCTCTGTTTATATCAAATAACTGCATATAATGTGACGCGTTTGCCAGCAGAGAATAGAAACAAGTATAAAATAGAGATAAGTATAGAAGTTTAGAAAAATGAAAAATAAGAAGTATGTAAACTATAATAAGAACAGAATAAAAATAGAAAATATATACAAGCGGGAAACAAAAACGACATGGTAAAGTGAGTTGGTGGACTATCAAAATGAGCTAAAGCTTTCATGAGGTGACCAAAAACACCCACACATAAGATGACAATCAAAAGCAAAACTTTTAGCTCAGTGTAGCATCATCGATATCGTGACATTTAGTATGCAAAGTATGACAGGGACCCTACTAGTATTTACACAAAGAAACAAAGGGAAAATGGACAGAAGGGGAACTGAAATCCATTTAGTACGTCACTATGAAGCAGAGCTCTCAAAACAAAAAGCCCTGATCTTCACGCCCACACACAGCCTAAAGTAATGCCTGGATACTCGAACTATATTGCCTATGCTAATTTCAAGTGATCGTAAAGGTGGAAAATTATTTTCTTAATGCTTTTACTGTCTGACAACATGACAAATCTTTACTTGTAATACAGTGAACTTTTCTACCCACACCTCCATTTCAACAGTAATTCATTGTGCATTATTTGTATGACGCACTTGCTACCAAGTAAGACACTCAGAACATTACCAGAGCTGATGATAATATATTCCTGATTTTCATGTCTTGCATCAATTTCTCCCATAAGACAGTTTCATTGTGTTACATGGAAGGTATCACAGCATGCTCTAACCTTTTACTCCCACTTACTTTTCTTTTCCACCAGGTGCTACTCAGGTCACAGGCGAGATCGGTGGAAATGTGACCTTCCACTGTCCCATTGACAAAGACAAGGAAGTTAAATTTTTCTACCTTCAGAAGGGTGATAAATTTGTCAATGGCTTCCATAAATCAGCAAATTCCAAAGAAATCGAGCCATGGAATAATACCGAACTGAGCCACAACAAGACAGTTGTGCACATGTACAAGTTTGAATGTCTCACATAGTGGTGACTATGATTGCATTATCCAGTACACAAGCAGTGCCCAGACTGAAAAACACGTTATCCATCTCAGTCTCACAGGTAAGAGTGTAACCTTTAAATCTGTATTTATTGTCTATGTTGTATATATCGCTTCAGTTTTTTTTAGGTGATAGGAGTTCCAACACTATGGTGTAAAAATACTGTATATACTGCATTAGAATAATTAAATTAATTGAATTATGTGCGTCTGTAGCTCTTTTCTAAGGTCATAGGTGACTAATGTTTTTTCCACTTTAAAGTAGTGGAACATGAAAATCTATCAAACTGAAAGATGATGATTTGATGTTCAAGAGGACCTGTGTCTAAAGCTAAAAGTAAAGATGTTAAAAAACAAAATCTATGTGCGGAAATAGGTGAAATCACTCATGTCTGAGCTATAGTGCTGCAGAGATTTTAACAATTGGGATGACAATTGATTGACAATGATTTACAGCCACTTATACCTTTACTGTCACTTATATTTGTTAAAGAAGAAGCGCTGTTCACATTTTCAATATGAGGTATAAAAAGCTATACTAATGGGCAACATAGCATTTTTATCTGACCTTCCACTCCCACTCAGTAAAGTTAATGTTTATATGACCATCACTGTGGTGAGAGTTTAAAAAAAAATTTATTCATATATAATAATTATAATAATAATTTAATCGTGATTTCGTCACTCTCTTGACTCTGTCTTGATGACCTGTCTGTGAGTTTGGTAACTTGGATGAAGGGAGGCTTTGCGAAAACCCTTTGGATCATTACAAAGGGGCATGATGCTTCATGGCCAGTTTATGCAACCTTGACATACTGGAGATAAAGGTACAACCAACTATCTGACAGTGCTCTTCTTTTTTTCTCTGTCTCTCTCCTAGGCAAGTACAGTAAACCTGAAGTGACCCAGCAATGCAGTGAAAAAAGTTGCGTGGTGACGTGTTCTGCTCATGGCGGCTACCCGGACGCCAAGGTGACGTGGAGCGAGGCTGGTCATAGCTGTCAGATGTGCAAAGTTGTCAACAGCAGTGAAATGGAAGATCCAGACACCCAGACGTACAACAGCTCCAGCATGGCGCACTTCAACTGCTCCAATGGAGAGCTGAAGTCGCTCAGCTGCTCCGTGGGAAATGTCACATCAAATCTGTTCTCAGTCTGTGAGTATTAAACTCAAAAAGGACAAGTCCTTTTGGTTTCTTCATCAAAATCTGTTTTACGCTTTCAAACCCCGGGCAAGTTTTGGGAAGTGTGAAAGGCAACAGAAACCCCTTGACATAGATCTCCTTTGATGGCTACCTTAAGGGAATGTGTGAGGGAATTTCTTTTGCAACCCGTGCAACGTCCCATCAATGTGTGACTGTTTGTGTGTTTCTACCTATCTGTATCTAGGTATCTGTATCTGTCCTATACTAGCATGTGTAGTGTATCGTATTAGTGGAATTGCTTTAGTTTTTATTTGTGCACGGGGAATTACTCTTGGCCTTAATAGGCAAAAAAAAGTCTATTAAGCAAACATTGTTTATAAATTTCTGTGACATACACTTTAAAGTCACACAAACCATACAGAACTGCCCTTTTTTTGTTGTACTGGATCTTGATTTATGACAAATAGAAATTAGCACATAGATAAAAGCCACTTTAAAGACAATAACGATGCTTCCTGTTGGTGTTTTTATGTCATTTTGTAACAATGTGTAACTGCTGTCCAAAAACTATTCAGTGAGATTAACTGTTGCTACCATGGTATTGAGTCTGTATTAATCCACAGCCAAAAATAGTCCCCAACAAATGATACAATTGGCTTTTGTTTGTGTAACATCTGCCAAAACTACAGTGCCCAAATGTACTTCTTCAGAAGGACCAACAAATGGGTTTTGGCCAGTAAGCGTCAGATAGAGGAGTGAAAATACTGAAGCTAACACATTGTCAGTTTTGGTCTTTGAATGGGATTTGTTGGCCATACGAAAAATATAAAATGTTGCCACCCTTATGCTTTAAACTCATTTGTCCCTGTTCACATGTTTTTGACTCCAATCAACATTTGCCCCTATCTGCAGGTACCTCTGAGACCCCTTCTGCTTCTTATGTCATAATAGCCATCTGCGTTGTGGTGTTTATCACTATCATGGTAGCATGTCTGCTATGGTGGAAATGCAAGACAAGACGGACAAGTAAGGATAAAACTTTGATTTCTAACAATGTAGCTGTTCTACACACATTTGATTATCCGTTTGTAAGAATACAAAGATGCCAGTTTGAATGACTCTACTGTAATGGGCAATGACTCACAGCAGTTTCTTTGTTGGTTTTCCGGTAGCAGCAGCAGTAGAGAGGAACCCAGAGTAAGTGGACAACTACTTCACACTCTTTGCCACATTTAAACACTCACAGTACTTTGATTACATAAGCACTGTAAAATGTAAACTGGCACAGCATGGCTGTAATTAATAATGGCCATTAATCATCCTCAAAGTATTCCTTGTAGTTTGTAATGCACAATGTAATGCTGTAATCTTCTATTTTTTCCATTTTCTCCAGGGAGGTAATAACAATGGTGGCTATGGCTGATGAGAGTAGAAGAGAAGATGGATCTTGAGTGGTGAACTGGTGAAGAAGATCATTCCTTTCTAATGAGACTGAAAATTGTTCTAGAATCTAGAACTAAAACTATACGTCACTCAAATGTGTGATACATTCGTGACTGACTGGCTACAAACCAGTAGGAATGGCCGATGACCACAGGAGTCAGTGACTGACAAAGCACTGCGTGCTGTCAACATTTCATTGACACTTGTGACTGTTTGAGGAAGTATTCATAATGAGTATCCTTTTACAGGAGAGGTACAGTGCGTCATTTGACCAACAGTGGCTTACTTCTCAAATGAAACTACTTTTCCACTGTTTTTTGGTGAGATTGCACACCAGAAAACACTCTCTGTAGGAAACACTTCCTTGTACTGTGAGTTCTGAAATCAAAATGCACATAAGATGTATTTAAAGTTTGATAGAAATATCTATTTCATTGTTACACTGACCTCTTTGTGGAGAAGTGGGATCTGCTTTACCTTCAGTCACCCCTTTTTGAATATATTACTGTTGCACTTTAGAATTATCCCGTGCATTTTTATTAAGTGTACAATACAGGGCTACAATATTTCTGTTGTCTTTATTGTTTATTTCTTTTCGTATTTAAGAGAACACAACAAAACAGTCAATACCGTTTAGAAAGTGATCAAAATGTACTGTAGTTCTCTAATTTGGGTCCAGGGTCGTAGACTTTATTTAATTTTGATCAGAGTGAGAAATGATAGGTAGCAGAAAGCTGTGAATAATATGTGTCCATGCACATGAATTTGTTTTCATTTAGCTAAGTTTTTTTTTATAAAAAAAAAAAATCCAGTATTCCCCTGTAAGGTGCAATATTGAATACAAAGGGAAGGAGTTTGTTTTTTTTTTTTGTTAAATTGCCGTTGCCCTCACAAATAATATTTTGGTCTTCTTCGCATCTTCATTTCTTTTCCTCAAGGGACTGTTTCTATGTGAAATTACCTCTCTGTGTTCCGTTTTGCTACATATTTATTTTGTTTGATTTTCTTTTGTATATCAAAATGTATATCATTTACCCTGTTTACATTATTTTGGGTAAGGAGAACTTGTTTTATTCTGCCTTGCTCGGAATTGTCAGACAATCTCGAAGGGCTGCTTTCATTTCCTATATCTGCACAGTACAACTCTTATTAGACTGGCTGCTGTAACTTTGTCCTGTTTGTTTGTTGTTTCACATAAACATCCCAGTCCTGATTGCATCTCATCTGTCTTTGCCACTAAAATGTACAATGTAAAACTTTTGTATTTAATCTTTATTGTGTCATGCGAAGGATTACGCTCACCTGTCGCTCACTTCACTGTACGGTCAGAATATGCTATTTGAACTGCATTTACAGTTGCTGAATTTAAACTGTTTAAGAGGCTTGATTGGGGCTTTTAGTCACAAAAAGAGGTTTACCCCAACATTTTTCTCAGCAATGTAGTTTTATTGCCACTAGATGTAGTACTAGCACCACAGAGTCAAGACGAATCCCCTGGCTGATAGGCCTGGTTGGTGTTGTGTATGCTAAATATTAGAATAGTATTGTGAAGCACCACATCCACGAGTCTCATCTCATTTGTCAGTTAGACTGCAACTTCAACTTCATTTCTGCCTGTCCAGAAATAGTGTTAATGCATTCAGTACATGATGTACAAACAAAGCGAGAGGATGAGTAACTGCAGTTTAGTGAAAGAAAAAGTGAAAAGAAACAAGAAATATGAGCAGGAAAAAGAAGACGATTGTGGACTAGATGTGAGATGACATCAGAGGAGGAAGGAGAGGAGATGTTCGGATGCCCGGATGTCTGTCTGTTTTAAACAATTCCCACCACTTCTCCCCTGTCACTTTTTTTAAATAAAAAAAAAACGCCTCTCTTGATGTCCCTCTCTCTTTCCCATTCTATGCATTTTATTCTTCCACAGCACAACTCTGCCTCTCTTCCTCACTTGCTTTCTCTCCATCTCATGAGTCACTGTGACAGGCCGTCAGTCCACCCCTTTGCCCTGTGTTTACATTGGGCAGCAGAGCAGCACCAGGCTGGTTGCACTTCAGGAATGTAAGCCCCAAGGTCCCTGCCATCCTCCGTCCCCCCTCATTCTTTTATTCCCTCATTGCACAGTCTCTTCTTCTCCTCACTTTCCTTCTTCCATCATTTCTCTTCCGCTCCTCTCCTCCCCCTAATTATCCTCCTCTCTGCCCCATCAACACACCCCCCCAACCTCCCCCCAAAAGCGCCCTTCCTCTCCTTCTGCCACCTTTCTCTCCTCTTTTCTTGCCTACCCTTTCTCTTCTCTGAACCTCCACTCCCCTTCTCCATTGCCTTTTTCTATCCCCTCTTTAAAATTCAGTGAGCATTGTCCAAGCTCATGAGCACCCCCCACCCCTCCCCATTCCCCTGTCATCATCCCCTCACCTCCCACATCTCCCCATCTCTCTGTCCTCCCTCCCTCATTCCTCTGCTGTCTAACCCAAACAAACCAGGAAGGACTTTCCTCTGTGGTGGCTGTAGGAGAAACACACCACATGTCAGACTTGGTTTAAACATAAACATTGGCCAATTTGAGGTACTGGAAAAGGATATGAGGCGCTTAAGTTCTACATAAGATAGAGCTACTATTATGAAATCTTAACGCTAAAACTCCCCACTGGATATACAAAATCAGAGCAGAGAATATTATATTTTGGTGTATACTGGCAAAAGTACATATTTTTGGAATGGGGCGACTAAATCACAGAAAGACTAAAACCGGTGTACTCCACAGAAAATTAAAAAAAAGCCCCATTACCATTGGTTCAAACACAAATCACAAAATTTGTGGGTCAGAAGGAATCCAAAGTTTATTTTTTTCAGGCTTTAAAATAAAAGCTTTTAATATCTTTTACTGTGAGGAGCGCCTTGTGTTTTCTAGGATTTATATGCGTTGATAAGTATCATTGATAGTGTAAATTAATCTTACATGACTAAAATTCATTGTGAGAATACACAACTCTGAACTTGAGCCCACACTTTATTTCCAAATGGATCTTTAGAGACACATTAAGAGTCAAGGCAAGTAAAGTATATCTTATACTGTTTTCCAGTGACACAGCAGAGTGTGTAATCTCCTGCCTTAATGGACAACCTTTTCAGTCAGGACACAGTCCTTTGGCATTTCTCAGTAAGAGGCGTGTGACCTCTGCCACACTGTTCTGTGTGGCGTCCGTACCGGGGGATTTATAATCAGATTATACTAGTTATGAAAGTCAACCGGATTAGTTTTAGTGCGGGGAGCCGGAGTACAAGGCATCGATTCACAGCGGGAGAGGGCTGATCAGCATGAGGGAGATTGAGCTGTTAACGTTCTCAAAATAACACCAGGCATCTGACTGTCTCTGAATCAGATAAGTGTGTGTGTGTGTGTGTGTGTGTGTGTGTAAATATGTGAATGTGCTTGTGATGTTACAATACAGCATAAAGTGGGTCTCTCAACATGCATAAGAAAGTCCCAAAATTCAATTGCATTTTACTCATTTTTAGTGTGCTATTGTAATGAGGTATAAATTTCTTTTTTTCTCTCTTTTTTTTGGCACTTTTGTGTAAGTTTTAACTGATAGCTTCTGTAGATGGGATAGCTGAAAGAAAGAGAATGAGGCCGCTGGAGCAGAGACGGTGACGGAGCGAGCGGGTCAGGAGGTTCAGCTCTGGTGCTTCAGCTGAGTGATCATGTTGTTGCTGTCACTGCAGAAACCCTCTCCCTGACCCCAAGAGACAGGAGAGGTGACCTGGAAGCATTTATCACCTCTGTGCTTTCTGACCCCTGACCTGAGGCCTGAGATAGGGAAAAGACACACCAGAGGGGAGGCACGAGGAGATAAACAATGACATGGGGAAGCGGTGAGCATTGAAACAACATACAAATAGTTATTTGTTGGTCTGAATTTGTAAAATAGAGCAGTTTGTCACATTGCTCGTGAAGAATAGGAAGAAGAGCTGCTTTCTGTACTCCAAAGTTAGAGACAGGTTTATGAAACTGCTGGAAACCAATGTGGACTTTGCGAGTGTGCATCAATGGCCGTATTTCTCTTGGTCAGGAGATGAAAACATTGTGTACATGTGTGGTCCCCGTTTGGTTGAGCCAAAAACCATCAGCAGAGACTTGAAAGAGCTTGAAAAAAATTTGGGGAAGAGAGAGAGAGATTTGCTGGCTCGGAGCCCGATAGAACTATTAACACCTCTCTGTAATGGTGATACACCAAAGGAGTTCTTGGCCAATGCCTTTTCAACTAGCCTATGACCCGATATCTAAAGTTGTGCTTGCATGTGTGTGTGGGTGTGTGTGTGGATGAGCGAAATCCGAGCAGACACTGACTAGTGTCACATCTCCTTTGAATATTTATAGAACTGCTTAAGATGTGACCTTTACTTTTGAGCGAGTGCGCACACACACACATGCTAAGAGAACACTTTATACATGCAGTTTTTATAGTCTGACTCTCTCTCTTTCTCTTTAACTGTACAGTAGACATTGTTCTGCTGCCTGAAATGCTCAGACAGGTGATCGTGCTGAGGCCGACCCTCCCATGGGAGGATCGTGTGAGGGGAAGCCAAAGAGGAGAGCAGAGGCCCGTGTGAGGGTTCGGTGGGTGAAATGCCCAGTTGGCTGCAGCCGGTTGGCAGCCTCATGTTTCTGCAGAGGCTGAACATCAAAGACCATCGAAAGCATTAGTAATGTGTGTTGTGAAAGACTACAAGTGACATCATAATTCAGCGTGATGTTTGTTTTTGAACGTCACATTACTCGCTGCAATGCCGTACTTTTCCACTGGGTGAAAACCAAGATGGATGTTTACATTTTACAGCCTGCTACTGTGAAGATTCCATTACTGTGACCTTATTTGGTTTCTGTGACATTTTCTATTGCACTGCAGACAACCGCAGCCATAAATTGCAGAGCCTTGTTTGCTTTTCTCTCCATGCTAGTGCATGAGTAAGGGAGCAAGTGCAGATAAAAGAGACAGCTATGCCGACTAGAGTTTTCTTCCTCCAGTATATCACGGTTGAGGTGTTATATTGTTTTAATTATTAATAATCGACTTAAGCATGATTTCATCAATTTTATTTGTGAAACATCTACCTCCTCAATGAATGAAGATCACAGACTGCATGCGAGCAGATGTGCAGTTTATCATATATGTAGCTGTTAGTCCACACATTTCATTCATCCTGAAAATACTATGTACTTTATATGTAGGTTGTGGCAGTGAAGGATGATCAAGCTGTTTGGTGCTTGTGTATGCAACCTATCACCTGTGGCAATGGCTGTTGCAAGAGGTGTACAGTAGAGATAAGAAATGAAAAAAAAAATGTTAGTTTGTTTTTGTGTGCGCTTGGAGGGAAGAGCTGTAGGGGAAGCCACTGAAGCTGAGAAAAGATGTGAAGAAAAATGGCTGACATGCTGGGGATACTTGACACCAACAGGTCCCTACAGCAACCTCCGCTTAAATTTATCACTATACCCCAGACGTGTTGAGGGATTTGAGGAGGGACGGGGTGTACAGACACTAATGTGGCTGAAATACAAGGCAGCTTATGTAGAGATATTTTTTTAAGTATGTGCACTCCCCCCCTTGTTTATCAGAGGATGGACCTGCATATAGGCTTGCATGTGTAAGAGTCTGACTGTGTAAATGAAGGTGTGTGTGCATTTGCGTGTGTGTAATAAGAGACACCTGAGACAGTTAGAAGGTCATTCCTGGAGTCTGGTCACATAGCTTTGATCATTTTCTCGTCGCCTCAGAAATAGACTGGAGAGGACGGGACAGGCAGAAACTCTTCCAAAAAGATATGTGTTTGTGCATGTGTTTCCAAGAGAGCAAGCAAGCCCAGCAGGCCAACAGGGAATCCACACTCTGTTTGTAGTGCACAAGCCTGTGTTTGCATGACTGCACTAATGCATTAGTACCCGCACCTTTGTTTGGCACTGCTTTCATTTGCTGTGTGAATGTGTTCATGCACATGTATGCAAATGTGTGTGGTGACAGTGTGTGTGTTCACTCATGCGAGCTGTGCTTGCAGTTTAAATTCTTAAGTTGTCAAAACAATACATTGGACGAGAGACTCAGATCAGATTCTGAGATCGGCCTCACTGCAAACGACATTAATACACACTGCTTACATGGCTTACATTTGCAAGCACACACACAGAAGCAATTAAACACAGTCTTAAAGACAAGGGCCTTTCACAACAAGTGTGGGCTCCAAAATACTACACATCACAATGTGTAAGGAGAGAGATACAGAGACAGAGATAGATAGAAATGTTTTTGTGGTAAGTATATGTTTACCTTCATGCATCCCCAGATAGAGATGGAGTTAAGACTGAGTTCAAATGATCAGAGTATAACCAATAATTCTTCATTTGTCCACATTCTGCAAAACCATTATCTTAGCCTCCTGAGACCCAAGCTTTTGTTTGGTGTGCATTTTTTTATTCTAGCTATTTTGGGTATGTAGGACCTAATAAGTACAATAAATAAACTTTGTCTTTGTACAAGAAATGAAGTATCACGGTGCAGAAAGGCAAAAATGTGATGTCCTCATATGCGGATGCAGGAGGTAAAAGTTCATGGCATGCAACATCAGCAGCATGTAATATGATTATGAGAAGTTTGACTCTATTAGATTTGAAAGGACAAAATCACATACTTAATTATAATAATATATAAATCTGTTGATCAAGATCCATCTCACTGATTTTTAATGAGGTGCGATATGGTATGTTTGCACAGAGAACAGATTTACAAGCAGCAGAAGTAGATGCTGTGGAAAAAAGATAGCCTGCTCTATCCAGTTATGACTTCAGCAAACCTTGTAAGGCAAAGCGTCATTCAGTGCAGAGTTCGAGGAAGGCCTGAAAGTATTTAAAATGCCTATAAAGCAGCACACATGTAGATGGTAAATGAGTCACCATGCAGGGCAAAATGACTCGCCTTTTCCTTCACACAAGACAACTGAAAGAAAACATTGGCATGACAAATGACATCATTAAATAAAACATTAAAGCATTAAGATTTAAAATTGAAGTGAAGGTTTATTCAGAATTTTAAATACTAACGAGGTGTTTATTTTTGCTTACTTTCATCCACAAAAAAATGAGCGGAAACTGCACAAAAGCACAAAATAGGAGTGAAGAAAACTATTTCTCTAATAGATTTTTTTTTTACTCCTTCCTTTGTTATATTCGTATTCTGGCAAAGCACCTCATCTCACAGCTTCTCAGACAGCCACAGACATGTTTTCATACAACCATATAAGACACAACCTAATTTAAACAACTTAGTCTATAAACTGGTGTGGCACTTCCTTCCTGCATACACAACTTTGCTTGCTAACACCACCGCCTGCTTCCAAGAAATTTAATGCCCTCCTCCTTCCTGTGTAGTGTGGGTCTACAGAACGTGCAGCAAATTGGTCTTTACGTTTTTCCTCTTGCTAATTATGACCATTAAACTGTCTCTAGATGTTCTCATTGACTTGTTGATGAAATGATATGAGTTGGGCGGTGATGCATACATGGATGTAGGCAGCTGCCTTTACCACACCCATCCTGTTGTCATATTCTGAAACTTTAAAGTCCAGCCTAATTACCTTCCTGAGCGCAATTATCCTTCAAGTCAGCTGACATGTGAATACTCTAACTCGCGTCTCCAAAAATATAAAATATTAGGGTTCACACAAAAATTTAAAAATGAACAAATCCTTCACGCAGCCCTCCCAACCTCTGTGTAGGCCATGTTGTCACTGGCATACACAAGACTATAAATATGTTTGAAGTGTAACCATGAGAATCTTTGTGCTGGCAGTTCCTTCTTAAAATGATGCTGTTGGGCAGGTTCCTAATCTGTGCAAAGCAGCAGCAGTAAATTGTGCACAGCAATTTTTGTGCAAGCCTCCAGGTGTTACACGAGATACAAGGTCCGGAGCGATGGGAAAGGGACGGAAAGAGGCTCTCGTTAGATTGATGCTCCCTCTCTGGGATGTTCTGCACGGCATTTCAACCAAACATGTTGTTTGTCAGAGTTAACCTTTACTCGATGAGGACTTTGGTCTTTCTTTGGAGTGGTTTCACAGAAAAGTTGATCCTCGTTTGAATAAATGCCCAGAACAAACGGAGTATCTCCGTATCTTTGTTTGAAATTTTTTCACAGAGACCTTGTTTGGTTGCATTTCAAAAAACGCTGAGAGGCCCACAGGCGCCATCAATCCATTATAAAGATATTGCAGCATCTCGTCCTCCTCAGAGCGAAGCAGAACAGAGCATCAAGGGGGTGCAGCGCATGCTTGGCCGCATCTCCCTGCAGTTCCAGTGAGACAAATCTCTGGAAGCAGAATAGACGTTGTTAAAGAACGTCACCATGGGACACGGTCGGACTGACCGTCCTGTTGCACAACCCAGAAAAGAGCTGAGAAAGATGTACATTCGCAGAGACAAATGCATCCAAACAAGCAGGCATTCACTCTGAGGCCTGAGGAAAACAACAACCGGTGAACACACACACGCACGAGGGACTGGGTGTAAATCAAAAGCATGTTATATGCAAAGAGACCAGGGGAAATCAGAAGCCCTGAGGATGGGGAGGAAGATTGTGATCGTAACAGAGAATTTATAACGAGAGAGTGGGGAACATCTACAATTTGTTTCTAGTCTGAATCAGATTTTTTTGTTGTTGTTCCTGAGAGACATTTCCATCCACATCTGCAAATGCGAAGAACTCTCTCAAAAAAAGGTACAAACTAAATATTTTTAACATCCACGTAAATGTATTTGCAATTTATTACAAAGCTTTCTCCTATTGACTCACAGTAATCTTTCTTTCCACAAACTGTAATTATAACCCGGGCTACCTGGGACATTGAAAAGAAGAAAATATGCCGTCTGTCTGCTATGTAAGACTGATATCACTGCCTGCACAGAACAGACAAACAGAACATATGTTTATTCTTTCCTTTACTACATTTATCTGGATTATTTTATTGTACTTTCCCTCCTTTCCCCTACATTCCCCCCCTTTGTTTTCATTCTTTTCATGTGTGAGGGGAGGTTGGGGAAATGAAAAATATGAACTGCATACCTTTCCACCAAATCAGATGTTGAGTGATTATGAAGCTAACATCTCTGCTGACCTGCGCTGGCTCAGGTTGACTGCTGGATGAGTGTTAATAATGAAGAAAAGCGTTATGTACACACGTTTGATTTAGCTTTTACATTTTTGCTGTCATCTAGTATTCCTTTACTGTATGTTATGACTTTGTCTTTTGTTCATGAATCTCTCTCTCTTTCCTCTCTCTCTCTCTCTCTCTCTCTCTCTCTCTCTCTCTCTCACACACACACACACACACACACAGACAGAGATAGTGGAAGCATCTCTCCATCTCCTTGAGGCTATCAATTTGCTGTCAGTTATTGATCCTGTATTGTCAGACGGGATAACAATAGAGATGTCTTGATGTTTGGATATTGAGATACATCAAATATACATCAAAGGGGCCACATCGATTCGAAGACTGAGAAGGGAGACAGGGGAGAGAAAAAAGAAATAAACAAGCGGGAGCTATTTTTTTAAGCATGATCCACATACAGCCTCCAGCCAAACAGCTACTCTATCTGCAATAAACCGATGCTTTATTCACAAACACATGCATAATTGAGCAGAAAAACACCACTGAAAGCACAAAACACTAGCTCTTTGCCATGAAGTTTTTGTTGTGATGTGTTGTCTTGGTGTTCTGGCTCGCATCTTTGGAGAGGCGCTTTGTTCAGAAATGTCCAATGTAAGAGAACGTCTGTAAATGGTATAATTCATAAAACCACATGCTTATTGTGGGCAGGAGAGCTCTGTTTGGCGAACGGAAGAGCCAGAATGTGAACTAAATGGCAGCGTTAGATCGAGCAGATAAAAACAAACTGCGTAAAATAAATGTGCACAGAACAGACAGTTGAGTAAGCATCACGTGGGGGGAGACACCGTTTGTCTATTAAACACAGACATTCATTAGCTACTGATGGGGCGAGCATGTGCTGTGTAGCTTGTCACCATTTGAAACTCAGAGCCAGTCTTACCCAGAAGATTTATACATCCACAAAATGACTGGCGCAACGCTGGGCCAGGAAAAATCTGCTCAAAATACTACAACAGCCAAGACACATTTTTACATGTTCAAAAATATTACTGAGGTCTGCCAAATTATATTCATAAGAACAAAGTGCCTGTCCAGAATATTGATAGAAACCAAAGGCTGTCTTGGTGTTTTGCACAAACCTTGCGTCTCCGTTTATGCCCGTTTCTTTTAACGGTAACACTGGGGCTCAATGAGACTGCCGCATGACCCGGGGGCTGAGCCAAACCACCGAAAATGCGTTGTCAAGTATCAGAACTACACTGTCATCAATCAGAAAATAAAGTGTTTTTCCCAAACCCTGAAAAGTCAATGTGAGGTTTCTGCGGGTTACCACTGTGTTTCTAAAAGTCATTTCACAAAACCAAACGGAACACAGAGCTGGAGAAAAAAACACTGATGAAAACCTGATCTCGGAACCAGAATGATAATCGGTCTTTCATGTTGTTTTTGGCGGTGCTCCCTAATAATAAGGAATAAATTGACTTGGAAGCATACCCGACTCGTCAGTCTGTCCGCCCCCCTGTCTATCCAAACTGCCCTCCTCCCCCTGCGTCTCCTAAAATTACCCCCTCCTCCGCCGCTCCCCCGCCCAGGCAACCCCTTTGCCCTCTTGTATCCGGCCATTTAGCGTGACAATCCATTATTTTGACGGCTCCCAGAGAAAGAAAGAGAGAGAGAGACAAAGAGACAGAAAGACGGGGGTTATTTTGACTTTCAGACGTGGGCCCCAATTTTTTTTCTATTTCCTTCTTTCTTCTTGTTTCCTTCTTCCTTGCCTTCCTCTTCCTACTTCCTCCCTTTATCTCTACTTCATCTATCCCTCTTAACCCTTTCCTGCTCTTTTTTCCACTTTACTTTTCCTTCCCCGGTCCTCCCTCCTCATTTATTTTCCTCCACCATCTACACACTAACCCCCTCTTCCCCCCCGTGCTTCTTTCTTTCCTTCCCCCTTCTTCTCCTCTATTCTCTCCCTCCAGACCCACTTTACTCCCCCCCCTCCCTTTACTCTTACCCCTGCAACCACTCTACACCTCTCCCACTTTTTGGCTCTGTATTACTTTGTTGCTGGCAGCCTTCAGGAAACCTGATAAGGCCTATAGAAAGAGAAGAGCCAGGGTTTAAAATGTCTACCCCCTGTGAACAGCCCCCACTTATATCAACCGTACACCCACTCCCCCCAAACAAACACACACACACATATACATCCCCCAAGCAGCCTTCCAGCACCCTGACACCAGAAGCACCCTCCACCTCCACCTCCGGACAACTTGCAGCATCTCTGCCACAACTACAGCTGGGTGTTTTCCAACCGCTTTTCCCACAGTCTGACTCCAGCTCCACATGCACACACTCTGAACGTGGACCCCGAAATGCTGTTTCAAAGCCCTCCACCCTCAACATACCAGCTGAGGAGGACGATATAACACAACCCGCTCTCCCCATCTTTGACATGATGTCGGCATTCACACATTTCGCTGCTCCTATCCAGAGTGAATTACAGTTAGTTAGTCAGCACTGTGTAATAATATTATTAGGGCTTGAGTAATATTCTGCACATTGTAACAACACCAATTAATGCCACGTAAACACACTTAACAAAGTTATCTAGCTTTATGGTCATAATGACAGTGAGGGTAATGCGATTAAGCAAACCGGGTTACGTGTCAATGTTTTGAATTACTCTTGCTGTGCATGTAGCACGCTCTGGTTACTGGTGTCTGGATTCTGTGCATATGTCACAAAGGGCACAGAGTCAATCAGATGCAAAGCAGAAACACGGATACAAGCAGCGGCACGATAAATCACGTATGTGGTAATAAAACACAAGTAAAATGGTTTCCACGTTACAGATCCCAAATTACATAAAAACATGTTTTCTCTTACCCCTCGTAGAGCGTGCTGTCAAAAAAAAATTTATAGGGACCATTTCTTCTGTAGAAAGTAGTTCCAATGAAAGCAGGTCAAAGCAAGGTCTGTTGATTGAACAGAGCAACAGTGAAACTGTTTCTGGAGAGACACGTTGCTATTTAACTATTTTAATGTAATTCTTCATTGCTATGAGCATTAAAAACAAAATCCCATCCAGTCCATTTGCACTGGAGTGGAGACAGAAATTTCATAGATGGTATCTCAAAACCTGGGCATATGCCACCAAAGCCATTGGCATCACCACTGAGGTCAGCAGAAGTAATCTGGGTGAACAAATCCTTAAATTTGCTGTATGAATTTATGAACTGTAAAGACCAAAATACAAAACACCAGAGTGCCTTTCATTTCAAATTATATTGCAAACACGTAAACAACAACATTTATAAGCAGTACATGAACATTTAATCAGTGTATTTGTCATCAACTATAACTGCTCCTGTGGGAACACTTAAATGCATGCTGGTCTATAAACACATTATGAATGATAACACTTTTCATAAAATAAAATTATATGAAGAAGTTAGAATTGCTGACAAATTATACATTAATAAGAAATAAAACACACAAAATACCCTTATATCTGCTTACAACAACATTTTAGTGTGTCATAATCTATTTATTAAATGTTCAAAAAGTTCTCATAAATGAAGTAAAGCAGTATCTGAATGTATTTGTGTCTGAGGGCCTGAGTAGAATCAAATCTAGCACCTGGATCATTGAAATTACACATAATGGATGCAAAAAGGCCTTGGCATGTCGTTTCATGACTTTAGGACAATTACGTGGGAGTAAAGAACCCGTTCACTTCCTTTAAACTGCTCTCACTCCTCATACAAAACACACAACCCCCAGACTCTTACACTATTTCCCTATAGACTCCGTAAAATGTGTGTCAGAGCCTTAGAAGTGTGGCCAAGGCAAACACCTGGCACGGCGCGGTGATCTGCTACATTTCACCTCCTACCACAGAAATATGCACACGGGGAGTTCATAGGCGCAGACATAAACTCAAACTACAGTGCAGTCTCAGTTTCAGACAGTGTGTGTGCACATTAACACACGCAGCAGATGCTGCTAAATGCAGAAACACACACACAGGCGAACAGTCACATAACGGAGGGAGACACAAATGAAATGTGGGCTCCACCCCCCTTCTCTGTTTCTGTCTCCCTCCCTGGTGGTGTGTCATGTTTCGGGGGGATAATAGGTGTCACGGTGAGACCCCTTTGGTCTCAGCGCTCTGGGGGACTCTAATGACACACACACACAAATGCACACGCATACACACATTCAGCCATGTGAGCACAAGCAGCTCATTCTCTGGACCATGGGAACCACAGATGACTCTCCGCGCCTCTCACCTTTCTCTACCTCCATCGGTTTCTTTCTTTTCCTCCTCCACTTTCTCTTTCCTCCTCTCTGCTTTTATCCCATACACACATTCATCTGCCTCATTTTTGAGTCACCGTTCCCTTGGCTGATCAAACAAGTAGCTCGCCATTGAAGTCTCTCTTTCTGTTTCTTTTTGTCCGGCTTTGTTTCAAACCTTCAGTTTCTTTCAACATTGAGTCCAGATGTCAGATTTAACTTAATTATTCACTGCGTCAACGCGCAGCAATGGTTGCAATAAATCTGAATAACCCATGAGCCAATTTCTGATTCATGATCCATGTATGTATTTGGACAAATCACCCGCCACACTGTCACAGTATTTGTAAAGTCAGACTCCCCCTTTTTGTTTCATCCCAACTTGTGATGTCATGACAACCGTTCTTGCATGCATCCATCTCAGCTTACGTCCTGCAGCAACTTCAGAGCAATAGTTCAACACTGTTCATAGAGGATATGATCGATACCACTCCATATCTGCACATATGCTTAGCATGAAGACTGGGAGCACGGGGAGCAGTGTTGTATGGTTTTATGTACTGCACTATTTCTTGACTCCCAGTCTCCGCTAGCTGTGTGCAAGCCTGAGGTGATGGAGAGACTCCGGGAAGTCACTGCAAGCAGCCAAGAAATAGTCCCGCACATAACCTCCCATAAATTCACAACGTGTTAATTTCACACTTTGGTATGGATGAAGGCTATGCCTGGGCCAGGCTAGCTGTTACCCTTTGTTTCTAGTCTTTAAGCTAAGCTAATCGGCTTCACGTTTAATATTCTTATTTAAGTGTATTCCTAAATATGATGAATTATTCTTTTAACCTGCTGTAGTTGTTTGCACACACACAGTTGTCCAGATCAGTGAGGGATTGTTACGGATATCATGGGTTCAATTTTACTTCCTCCTGAAAATGAAGATAACCTTCTGATTGTCTTACCGCTTGCTTCTTTGCGTTGTTGCCTCAAACTTAAGTTCTAGCTGGGTAACCATTTCCCAGGTCTCTGCAATTATTTTGACGACACAATGTTATCATAACCAACAGAAACAATCTCCACAGCTAAACAAATATGACACACAATGCAATAAACTAGTATTAATAAATAATTTAAACATCCATTAATGCAGCCACTGTGAAAATGGTTTAAAAATGAATGTATCTATTTGAATCCAAGGCCTTTTGACTTTTATGATCTATTTTATGATTATACCTTATTATATACAGTGAAAGAGGCACAATCACATGCATATTACTTGAAAGGATTCATTCAACAACATCAAAATGAGACTTTTGTTGCAGGTTTTTTTTCTCCAGCAGCTCCCGTTCAGGATGACAGACAAATGATAAACTACCATGACCTACACCTGTATTAACTTTCATGTATTATATTACTTATCCTCTTTCCCTTTCTTTCTAATAAGACGGGCAGAACGACGACCACTCACAGCCACGAGGCAGAGAGGCGGAGGGAGAGAGCGAGGGATGAAATGAGGAGAGATGTGGGGTGAGTATACCTGCAGGTGAAGTGTGGGAGGCTCCTGTCCTCTCCTCCTCCATCTCCTCCTCTCCTCCCTCAGGCTTCAGACGGTTATTAACGTATGTGTATTAATGAAGTGCAAATGTGCACTCTAAGTGTGTGTGTAATGTGCGCAGTATGGACATGATTTTATGGCTGTTTATCGCCAATGCTGTTGGTAATTACTGACATTTTCCCCCTACGTGAGTGAAATGTAAGCCATTAAAAGCCTCTCATCTTTCACACCTCTCAGACACCTTGGCCAGGTGAGCCTCTGGCCTCAGCCAATCACAGGGTGGGATGGCAACATCCTATACTAATCCACCCCACCTCACTCCAACTGTCGCCAGGTGAAGTCATCCTCACGACGCCAGGCGAGAAAGGCTTCTTTCAAACTTTCTTACCTGTGCTTTCCTGGCTTTCTCGCTTGCTTCACACGAATCTTTCCTGTCTACAGGATACACTGGTTTGTGTCAGTTTGTGCATTTTGGAAAATCCTGATCCCTTGTGACAGTGATGGTGTTTCTGTTCAAACTGACACACACAAAAAAAAACTTTATAATTCATGGTAACAAATATATGCGTAGTTACTTGGGAATGACTGAGGAATCACATGATAATGAATCATCAGTGAGTAGTTCCTGAATAACAAAGGGTAACAGCTAGATTTGAAGATTCTGTGTTGCTGAATTATTAGGTAATGTTCATAGCTTTGAATCGAAATAAAGATCACATTCTTCACAAGTTACTCCTGCAAACTACTAACAACTCATTCATTGCTAATAAGTCAATAATTAGTTTCTTTTTATGCACCCCCAAGTAAAGCGGCTCTTCATGCTGACTAGTTACCAAGTACTCCTTTGTTGTTTCACATGTCTCTCTGGTATGGTATGGTATTTAGTTTCTCTCTCACAGAATAGCTCAATACCATTTCGAGACAAAAAAGGAGACAGGGGAGTAACATAGAGTCCAAAAATAAAACCGAGACAGGGAGGGAAAAAATATAGATGGGACAGAAAGTTGAAGGACAAGAAACTAAAGAAAGAGACAAAAAAAGATGCATCATCAAGTAAAATGTGACTCTAAAATCAAAGTAATATTCTGGTCTACAGGGAATAGAAACTGTGGTTAATTTGCTTTCATGTCAGCTACAATGGATTTCAAGGGTGACCAGATTTGAAAGAAAAAAGTACTGAAACTTCCACAGAAACTTCTCAAATTTTATTCTGTTTCACCGCATAATGTGTCAATCCATTGCTTTTTGCTCAAGTGTTTGAAGACCAATATTGTCTTCCTGCATGCACAGTGTGTTCCAAAGGCCATTTTTTGTGTATGGCACTGATTCTGTGTTGCAGTTCCACTTTTGGATGGACGCAGTTTATTTATGTAATGTTGTTTTAACAGCCACCTTTCAAGCCTGCAGGCGGTGATTATTTGATGCTAAAACTATTTTTGGATAACCCAAATCAGACACAGTTCTCCTTTTGGAGAATTTGGCATCAAACAAGTGAACTACTGACACACGCACAGTCATGTACACAAATTATCAACAAACAATTATTAATATCTTAACAGTGATTATGATTTGGTTACTATACCAAACAAACTCTATGTCTCACTGCTTTGCCTGTGTCTTAAGTGTGTACTGTATGTGTGTGCATGGATCTGCATGGGTGTGTGTTCATCCTAGCAACGGTTGTTTCGTGCGCTAAACAAACCACGTTGGTATTTTACAACCAACTGTTTTTTAATCTAACCACTGGTGTGTGTGACTGGACATGTTCACACTTCTCCCCTTAAATGCTCTCACTACACGGTCACATCATTATGACTTAAGCCTGGAAACTCATCCAAGAAGTTGAACGGAGATGCAAGATGTTAAATATTTGGCATGGCAATGCGGGATTCAGTTTCAAGTTTTCAGTTTAAAGTGGCGACAGAAAGGTTTAATATACAGCAAAAACTCAGGTATGGTCCAGTTTAGAGAAAACTCTTGCAGTCGTTGTCAAGACATTCATACTATTCACACGTTATGCATAATCTGTAATCTGTCGATAGAGAGGTAACAGAAATCTTCCTGTGTTTACAGAAGGTCTTGAGGTTAACAGGAAGACTAACCATGGTGTCATGTCTACAAAATAAGACAGCCGTACATTGACAACACCTGGTGGAAGCAGGCGTCAGCGTCGAACATTTGACATGAGTGATGTGAACAGACGTTTCTGTTTAAAGAGGCAAAGATGTAATTTACGACTTGACATGTAGTGTTTGAACAAAGCACATGGATGATGCTGTTGCACCTTAGTCATCACAGATTTTTATTTTTTACTCTTCTCCATAGAAGCCAAGGTCATTTCTTTTTATCTTTGTTGTCTTGAATTGTTCCTGATAGCCCTGAGATTAGAGGACAAAAGTCCTTTAAGTGCTTTCCAACATCAGCAGGCAACTCAACACCACTTCCAATGCACCCGTGACATCACTCATGACAACCGTAACTTCACTTTTTTTTGGCTCGCACAGACTTGTATGTGTGTACACAGACACACACACACACACACACACACAGGCAGACAGACACACACACACTTACAAATCAAAATGAAGAGTGTAACCTGCATGAATTTGAGACATAAGTGCCCCCACAAACCTGCGCTAGTCCCTCCTGTATGTCAGCCACTGCTTCATCACACTAATGCCCCTTTTCCACTAGTACCCTACTCGGCTCGACTCGACTCGACTGGCCTCGGTTTGTACAGCGTTTCCATTACGTTTTAGTACCTGGTACCAGGTACTTTCAGTAGTACCTACTCGGCCGGGGTTCCAAGCGAGCTGAGTCGATCGAACACGATCAGAGATGGCTGCACAGAAATCAACCCATGGCGGAGCAACGACGAGGTGCAGACATTTCTTTGTCTGGTGGCCTCCATTGTTCCGTAATTGTTTGTGTGTTTGTGTCACATAACAAATGACGTCGCTGGAGTTTCGGCCGCGTTGCCACGGTGACCCCACCCATGCTGAGGTGGTACTCTATTGTAATAGAAAACGACCTGAAACTGAGTCGAGTCGAAGCCGAGGCGAGCCGAGCCGTTTAGTAGGTACTAGTGGAAAAGGGCCAAAAGGTCATTCATTTGGCTGGTACTGATAAGTGTGTGTTTTCTTTGTGTGTGTCATAGCTGCCAGCGAAGATCTTGACCTGGTGTGAAAGAGTGAGAGGAACAGACATTCAAAGTGAAGAGATAAAATGAAATAAATTGGACATAAAGATGGGGGTCAAACATAAATTGGCTCAGGGTGACAGTTAAAATCTCTGCGTATTGTCTCTTGGAGATGCCCCAGTTCACAATTTCTCTTCTTCTTTTACTCTTCTTTTATCTCTCCTCATAGTTTAGTCATGTCCCCATCCACCATCACATCCCTCTCATCATTTGCAACTCGTTTTGTGTCTTTCTTTGCCCCCACTCCTCCTATTCTTTCTCCCCTTCTTATCCCAGAGTAAGTATTTTGTCTTCACTACAGGTGGTACAGTGAAGAACATTAAATGGTAAGGGTGCCCCGTCACTTCTGAGAGGGGGAGTGCCTTCCCTCCCTGAGCTGTGTATTTAATTCCCCCTACGTCAACCCTTCAATCATCCTCTCCCACAGACTCACCCCACACGGGACCAGGACCTGCTGACCTGCCCGCTGACCCCTCTGCTGGTCACCTCCCCCCACTGTGTGTATCGCCCGCTGAGGATTAGTTGCTATGGAAACAGTAGCCACTCTTGTCCCTTTGCTTTTGTTTCTTCTTCGATCTTGAGAGTAGCAATGAGTTTTTAACTTCTCAGTTTGAAAGCCAAAACTTTGAGTTATCGGGGAAAGGAATGTTTGTGTAAGTGTGTGTAAGTTTGTGTGTGTGTGTGTGTGTGTGTCTAGGATAGGGGAGTATGGAGGGGTAACCTATGATCCCTGGATTCCTGTAGTCTCACTAGCAGCCTAATCACTCCCAGCAGAAATAATTGGAACACTAATACTCCCATGTGCATGCACACACACACACACACACACACACACACACACTTCAAGTGAGCCATTTCAGTTCTATAATTTAATGTTTTTCATTAGAACATATACTCCTACTTTCATCCACCAAATTCTTTTCATAGCCTACACACCCCCCCCACACACACACACTCACATACTATATCGACATACACACTCAAGTATAAATAAGATAGAGACAGACTCACCCTGTGCGCTTTGAAGATTTTATCTATTAGAGAGTAGACAGAGCTGGAACATTCATTTTCCATCATATTTCTCTGACAAGCTGGGATAAACTTTTCAGTCTTTTTCAGGAAAGTTTGTCGATTGATGTTGTGGTCTGGGTTGAAGCAAATAATCAGTTCTAAAATGATGATGTCTACACAGGAGTACGTGCATGTGCTGGGACAGATGCTTCTGTTTTAATCAGTGCAATTGTCTACAGATACTCTTGCTCTATGCGTGTAAAAATGCAAACACAAGCATACTTTTGGTCTTCAAGTCTGTTGACTTCTGTTTTACTTGCATACTAATTGAGTGATTGTGTACTGGACTCCAAGTGCTGCCAAAAGGCATGTAACCTACACTCCTTACTGTACCAGAGCACATCCTGTGTAGACACAGTAGTAACCTAAAAAAATTACCAAAACCACTTCTGTGTGTTTGAAAGTGTAGATTACCTGAGAGAAAAGTTTCCATTTGCAAGCACATCTACACTTGTGGGGGTCACAGCCATGGTGTCACTGAACCTCAAATGGCAGAACAATCAGTCATGAAGGTCAAAGGTCAGCCCTAAGGTGTCTAAATATGAGCTGAACAGCACCACCGCATACACACAGACTCTTACATGTGCCTGTATATGCACTTAACAAAGGCATGTGAGCTGAGTGCAGACTAAGTGGAGTCTTAAACACACATGCACAAATATAACAGACAGCCCACAAATCACCCAGCTTGTCTTTTTTTTCAGCTACTAGAAGACATATGGGGAAAGGCTGTGACTGTGGGCAAAAAAAAAGGCTTTGAGTAGAGGTGAGATGCAAAGGGAACTTAAGACTTAAGCAACTGATTAAGAAACTCAGTTGCTCACACTGCCCACATTTTCGCAGGAACATATAGCACAACCATATGGTGGTCATAGACTGTGTAAAGACAAGCTCAATATTTTATGGTAGTTGACACCTTTACAAGACACGTGTGTCAAGCAACTATCAATCGTCTTTGACGGAACAACCACTCGAGGAGAAACTGACAATTGCACGAGAAATTGATTAACAGTTTTAAAAGGGGGGAGAGAAAAAAGGAAACAGATTTACAACTTAAAGAAAGTTTCAGTATTGTATGCACAGACTCTGAGAAACTGACAAAGGATAGCTGTGATGAAATGTGTGCATTTTTTAGCCAGGATGGACATATGGTACATAGCAGATACACACAATATATTCTCCTGTCACCATCTGGGAAATCTCTCTCACTTTGGATGTAGCAGCCATTCTGTAGAAAAAAAACAAGAGAAAAGAGGAAAAGAAGAAAAATAACAATGCATGAGGTCAAAAGGTCATAGCTGGCCACTGGCATGGGTTAAAGGTTGAAGTGGGTCTGCATCCTGTCAACAGATAGTTGAGAGAGACATGTTAGAGGCGATGTCCTGTGCGATAGACATTAACAAGATATTTGTGCATCAGACAAGCAAAGATGGTCGAATGTGGTTTGAACATGTGTTTAAGTATCCCGTGTTGTGCACAGGGATTTTGAAACTTGAAGTACCTCTTTAAAGAGGGACAAAAACAGAAACATCTCCTGCACACATGGAGTATTGTGCTCTTTTACATGGTTTGAATATGTCTGTAACCAGATCTGCTTTCTTTTCACCTCACCCGTGAAAAATGATAAATAGGTTCTTCTGAAATGAATTAGTGGAAAACAACAGAGGAAGTATTGCAGGAGGAAGTGTTTGATTAGGCAGAAGGGAACTGAGGTAATGCAGCTTCATTGACAAGAGCTGTCAGAGAAAGAGCAGAGAGAGAGAGAGAGGGGGGAGAAAGAGGAACGTGGACAGACGAGAGGGAGAAAAGGGGGAGGAGAGACACAGAGATGATGATGGAAACAAAAAGACAATGAGAGAGAAATTTTATTTTCTTAATCCTTCCAAGCGCTTTCTGCTCATAATGTCCTGTCTTGCAATATGGACAAGCATGGACTTACTCATGACATGTGACATGTGATTCATTAAAGCACAGATGCATAGAGTGATAAACTGGACATTGAGGATACTCCACCTAAGTGAAAGATAAGAGAAAAAGAGGGAAAGAGGGAGAGGTAGGCAGGATAATATAGATGACAGATGGTATTGAGAGAGAGAATGATAACACAGAGGCTCCCTTAACACCCAGTAAACTGATATGTGTCAGTGATTCAACTATTAATATGTTGTCTATTGTCAAAAATGTTACGGTGAATTGTTTTCACACATGGTCCCAAGATAAGTCAGGCAAGATGGATTTTGCATTCATGAAAGGTACAAGTGAGACCATACAGTACTTTAGAAAAATGGCAGATGAGGAACTCTACTGGCAAGATGCTGAAGTTTCATTATTATGTGTAAGCTGTGTATCAATCTTTTGTTCCTCTAAAGGAAAACTCAGAGCCCCACATTTTAATAAAACTGTCCTCTTCTAGAAAGAAAGTAACATGATCCAATGAGTCACACCAAAGTGTGTCTCTCCCTTAATGTAAAAGCATGTTAAGAAAGCAATGTGTAACATATTGCCTGACTTGCTTGGAAACTGCCTGACTTTTGCCTATTCAGCTTCATTGAGGAAGATTCTAGACCGTCAACCATTTACACGACAGACAGAAACTATGATAACTGATGAGAGGTGTGAAAGGGTCTGGAGAGAGTGAGATGAGAGAGTGGCAGAGATGGATGTACCACAAGAGGGCTCTGTGTCCATCACAGAAAGGACACACACACACACACACACACACACACTAATGTCTATCTACAATGCGGGAGCTTTTCTCATCAAACACATGTAATGCCAGCTAAACAAGAGGCCCGACTAATCAACTCTGAGGTAGGCTTCCCTGTGTGGATGGTCTGATCCAGGCCTGCTAATAGAGTGCAAGGAATCACTGGATTATCATGACAAAGACCTCCTCTGATCCTCAGAGAAAGACCAGATAGAAAAGTTAGTAATCCTCAAACAACTCACATTTAACCAGGCTGTGTTTCTAAAGAGATGTTACATTTGTGTTAACCCTTTATCTGAACATTATAAAATTGAAATGTCTGGTTATGTGTAACCATATTAATGGACTGAGTTGATTTGGTCGCTTATTTTACTGTAGAGCTTAAAGGAAGAGATGCTGCCCAATACACATGCAGGAATCTAAAAGGAACTCAAGTGCATCTATTGATCACAATGACTCAATCAATCAAAGAAAGTGACTTTTGAAACATTGCATCCTTATAGTCCTTTATTGTAAACACATAGAGAAAACATTAGGGGAAATTTGCTTGCAAATCCTTAAAATGTTCACTTTTGACACATGTCCAGCAGCCTTAACAGAACCTCAGAGATCACACGCTGTATGTAACATGCACTTTGACACGCAAGTTGAAGTTGGCCGGTTTTTATTCGTCTTTATCATCTTTGTAATAGAGTCCACATTTTTGAGCGACACTGGAGCTCAGCTTTTTGGAACAAGGGGGCATGAATGATCAGCCTCGCTTAAAGCGATGACAAGCTGAAAAAGCAATAGAGGAGCAGAAAGAGAGCGAGATATGGAGAGAACGGGAGCGAGAGAGCGAGAGCAAAGAGATGACAGAAAGCGAGGCAGAGGTCTGTTTTTATTGGACTGTTTCTGGAAGCAACAAATGTTCCCTTAACTTTACAGGGGAAAATTCTCCCACAAAGATTTTTACAGACTGCAGCACAGAATTCGCAGAAGAAAGGATAGGGGAAAGGAGAAAAGACAACCTCTAACCCCTGGATGAGTTGGCATTTGCAGAGCCAAACAAATGGGGATTTCCATTCACATGAGCCCCGTCCTCCGGCCGTTTAGCCGGTACGCTTCCGAAAGCTGACAGCGAATGTTTCATAGTTATGTCATGGAAATTAGCAGTAGTCCAGTGTATGACTCTCCCAGCACTGATTTGTTACCATAACAATGGGCTCATTTGGCTAAACTTTTCATCGTACAAAGCTCTCCGTGTTGTGTGACTGGGTGGCCCGCAGCTGATGACAGAGGCCATGTTGCAGTTGGTGCAGGTTGAGACCGCATGCAGTACCAGCTGTACAGTCAGTGGAACAGCACAGACCAAAATGAACTATGATGAGTATTAAGATGGATTTTCACATGAGAGATTGCTCATAACAAGATGTTGCGAGAAATGTCCCATGAGACATGACATCAGCTTTGTGGTCAACCACCTGGACTGTGCTCTTCTTTTCTTTATCTCTACCATTACAAAAAAAAAAGAGAGAGACACATACGCAGTGGTGGGCTCAGTCTGTCTGGAGGGTGAAAAAATTAAAAGGGAGCAAGCATGCAAAAAGTCATGATGCATTACACACAAAGAGCACACAGGGAGCTAATAACTATTTAACAATTCAGAGGCATGTTTTCTAGCATGTAGGGCAGCTTATATGGCACTGCTTTGTATTTTCTCCACTGGAAAGCAATCCTACAGGGCTCTTTATGGTGTTTATCTACCAAAGGAGCATCAAAGAGGGCACTTTTGCAGCATATTTTTTTTCAGAAATTGAAGCAACAGGAGTGGCAGTCGCTTCCCCTGTGAATCCACAAGTGCACAAAGTCTTTTGCGTCTCCTTAAAGGTCAGGGGACAAGTGTGTTTCTCTGTGGTCCTCCCCCCTTTTCTTTTCAGCTCATCCCTCATTCCTCCAATGGCGACTTCCCCAGGGGACAGGTGTGTCGCCCCTCCTCCATATCCACCCCTCACTGGCGCCAAGGGACAGGTGTGGGGTTTACAGCCCTTGCAGTGACCTCCTTACCTGGGGGATCGACGGGGGTCCTCCTCCTCCACCTCCTCCTGGTCCACGCCATTCTTCATTCTTTTCTTCGTATACTTAACCCTTAAGAACCTAGACCCCTTTCTCCTTCAAAGAAAATTATGGGGGACATATCACAGACTAAACTAAATAGTTGTTGTGGGAACACAAAATCACATAACCTGTCACATGACCCACCAGGATGTTCAGTAGGGGTCACTTAGGGACACAAGGGATAAAGCTATATAAGGAACTTTCCAAGTCATTTAAGTGACTTGTGACACCCTGTGTCACTGTGGGTTCTTATGGGTTAAAAGCCTGCCCTCCACCTGCTTCAACCCCACCTGCCTCTGAGGAGAGAGTTTGCATTGGGAGGGGATAAACAAGGGGGGTGGCAGGATTCAAGAAGATCAAGAATTACAAACATAGAGGGAGAGGAGGGGTGGGAGGCAAATTCAGAGGAGTCACACATCTCCTGGACTGAATGCACTGAGTATGTGAGTGAATAACAGAGCAAAGAGTCAGAGTGAGAGAGACATGTGATACGCCACAGCCCACCAGTCGTCTTTGTTCTCCCCCTCCAGCGACTGACATATGGGACAATAGCACCTGGCACTGCTCCTTCTCCCTCCATTGCTCCCTCCTCTCCTTTTTCTCTGTATTCTCCTCATCTCTCGCTCTCCAGCTCCATTCAGCTCCATGTCGCACCCTCGCACACGGTGGGGGCTTTCAAATGAAGGCAACAAAACCTCACAGTCGTGTTTTGGTAATTGTGCTCCCTGGATGACTTTTGACCCCAAGTTTACACTCTTATCTCGGCGCCTCGAGCGAACACATAGCCAATCTGTGGAGCGTGGGGAGGAAAAAAAAAAAAAAGTACGCAGCATGTGGTGTGGTGCATTGTGACTGCGGAGTGAAAATACATTCTGTGCAAGAAAGAGAATTTGGCTCTTTCACACTCTCATCAATGATACTTTCTTCCCATGTGTGCGAAAGTCCGTCACCTGCCCTTTCCACTGCCCGGACTCTTCCCACTCTCTTCCCACCCAAATATCCTCGGCAGATGGTCATACTTAAGGCTGGCACACGTTTCAAAAGAAGAGCTCTTTGAGAAATCAAGAGGCTCTTTTCTGGCAGAGAGAGGGGAGGGAGGTGCAAGAGAAATATCTGTATTTCTACAAGCCAGCACTTAAATCTACAGCATTTAGCCAGGTGTACCGTGTGTAAAAAACACTCTGATGTGTTTAGGTATTAAATATGTTGTTAGGTCTCCTTTCAAGTGTTTCGACGGACTTTTAAATATTTTTTATATTGGATATTGGAAAGGGAAACAAAATAGCAGCAGCAGCAGCAGCAAGGCCTAACAAATAATTTTTACATGTGTTAATCCCATTTACACAATTGCATAAGAGTACAACCATGTTCTAAATGATAGCAACTCTTTCTTTTCATAATGTCATAGCTCTCTATAAAAGTTACTGACATATTCAGGAGCAATTATTCTGTTTCTCTGTATTTTCTTTCCTCCCTCTTTGCTTTTTTTCACGTTGTCTCGCTGAACTCTTCACCCCATGGTTGCACTTCTGACTCTTCTCTCTGCTTTGCTTCCCCACGCAGAGCACACAAAGACTCATTCACACACTCATACACCTGCTTGTATTCAAACACACACCCTCGCATATTGGTGTGTCGAAGAAGTCTGCTATTCTGTTGCCTTAATCAAGGTCAGACAGACCTTAATGCACATTATGGTCATTTAAATACATTATCCAGAGGAAGAGATGTTATCAAATTTCTACATATGTTAGAAAACTACATATACAGCACAGCAGGTTGGAAAGAAATGGTTTAAGCATTGAATGTGGAATATTTTGAAAGCAGTGAAAAGCATGGTATGGAAGGGCCCCTTTCCACACTAACACTCCTGAGACCTACCCATTGTCCAGCCAACATCCTCTTTGTGTGTGTCTGTGTGTCTGGTTGTGTGCGTGTCTGTGTGTAACAGGATGTCCCTGACATCTCTGAAAAGCAACTTTACCTCCCTCCACACCCCGCACACCCATTCCTGTGCATTGTTTCCTACAGAGAGGCAAGAGGGAGACAGAAGGAGTTTGTGTGTGTGTGTGCGTGTGTGTGTGTTGTAAAGTGCATGACGTGTGTAAAAGTGTGCGTAAGCGAGAGAAAGAGTAGCAAGGTAGTAAATAGGCGCGCATAGAAAAAGGAGACAGAGAAGGAGTGCACATGGGAGATATTGTTGTGCAGCAGAATGTGAGAGTTTTTCTAAGACTGCGAGTCAGACTGACAGAAAGGGGGGGTGGGAGGCGGCCAGAGATGACAAAAGGACTGAAAGGAGGAGAAGAGAGATGGAGGGATAATGGATGATAATGTGAGAAACAGGAGAGGACCCAGTGAAAGAGATTATCTGATCTGACTGCTCTCCACGCAGCAAAGACACAGTGGATGGACACACACATACACACACACTCAACCACAGGCTTTCTGCCCTTTTCTTTCCCTTTGTCCCCCAACACTTTGCCTTGGTTTACTTTGTTGCTAAATTACAGCTCAGAGGATCAAGTAGGTGAGAAGCCAATTTCTTGTCAGCATGTTGTCAAGAACACTAGAACATGTGCATTAACCTAATTTTTGTGCCATGGACTGCATTCCTGACTATGACTTTGGAGCACTGTCTTGGCATAAAAAAATCCACATTTTGTCAAATACCACCACAGAAAAAAAAATCACTGCAGCAGCTATTAAACATTGAGTAAGTTGAGGATATATCTTATGAAAACCACAATTGGACAAACATTATAGAATAATGTGAAAGAATCTGGCCTGTAGTGGCCATTTTGTCAAACCACAGGGAACACTTTGCTGAGTCTCTCTCCATATTTACATGATATACATGTACTCACATTACACACAAGGTGAAACTTTTTCTAGTGTATTTCAGCATTTGTGTCAGAAATAACTAAATATTTTCAAAATTTGCATGCACATGCTTGGCCAATCTGCTGTTAAACAGAAGAAAGGTCACAATGCAGCCTAACATTTGTTCTATGAACACAGAGCCCACTAATAAGCCCTATGACTGCAGGTGGCAAAAATCCGGTATTACCCTACATAGCCCTGACTGTGATAATAATGAATGTGTAGCAGTCACATAGAAATAGGCCACTGCCCGAGGTTACCCTCAACCCAGGGACGGGAAGGCTAAAAAGCTCAAAACATCTTAATTGGTCTGTGGACACACAAAAGGGTGAAGGCAATCGCACGGTCTGTTGTGTACAAAATAGGACCCATGGAGGACTTTCAACCCACCATTATTCAAAGATACAATCTGAAAATGGTGAATGGCGCCACACTCCAACAATCACGCTAAAAGCAAAGTACGTGTTTGGCACTACCCTTCCACAGTACACATCATTGTGGTACCTTAAAGGAGTAGTTTGATATTTTGAGAAATATGTTAATTCGCTTTGATAGTAATCGTTAAATGAGAAAAATGATACCACTCTCATGTCTGTATGGTAAATATGAAAGTACAGTCAGCAGCTGGTCAGCTCAGTTTGTCATAAAAAGTGGTAAAAGGGAAATAGCAAGCCTTGTTCTGTCCAAAGGAAACAAAATCCCACCTACCAGCACCTCTGTAGCTCATTAATTAAATGCTATATCTTGTTTGTTTAATCCCTCCAAAAACTAAAGAGTAACAATGGCAATTTGCTGTTTCAGGGGGAGTAATGTGAATTATTTCAGCCCAGGATACCAGTGGAGACTTCAGGAAACCACTGGTTCCAGCATTAGAGAGGGAGAAATAATGAAAGTGGTTCTTCCCATTTAACTCTCAGAAAAAAAGCAAATAAGCATATTTCCCTAAATGTTCCCTCTTTAATAGAAGAGATAAGTTAATAACTAACCCATCACAATGTGGACAGTGATGAAACAAACGTCCAGGTCTCACTATGGGGGTATCATGTGCAATAATATTTAGGGTAAAAACAAGAGGCCCTTGAGTCATTCTCCCAAGAAATGTACTTCAAAGTCTAAGACACAGACTGAAGAAAAAGACACACACAATACAACTGACAGCTTTTTTCATAGCTGAAGCTGGGAAGGCAGTGACATCAAAAAGCGCTGTCTGTCTGCTGCTCTGTCTGGTTCTGTGGGATGCTGGGTACTTGCCCAACTATTTGTCTGCCTGACTGCGCTTTGACTGACTGCATACTTCACTTCAGTGTACCAGGCTACAAATTAATCATGACTTTGTGTGTTTCAATTGAGAGGTGACATATCTGAGATGGTGACATCTAACACATGGTGCTAACCAACCAATGACAGGCCATTGACTGCACCAAGCAACAATGTGAATAAGTCATGATGGAATTCACAAATACTGACTGAGCAGACGAGTATCAGTATTTCATATTATCTTGTTTGTCTGCTATAATTCTGTGGGTTGAGCTGACCAGGGACCTTTTTGGGTAACATGCCTCAGAGGCAGAGGGGGCAGAGGTTGGCTAAAATAGGGACATACCATCATAATTTGACCACGAGAACTTTTTCCATGTGCATTACAGTGTGTGCACTTGACCGTTTGGGTCACTGGGCACATTTTTTCGTGTGCGAAAATGACTGCAGACATACGTGTGTGTTCAAATATGTGCATCTGTGCATGTGTGTGGGCTTCCTGGGCTGTGTGTGTGTGTGTGTGTGTGTGAGTGCATGAGTCTGTCTGTGCTTAATCCATAGACAATGAGGGATGTGTATGATATTTCTTGGGCTTTATCCTCGCTGACAGAAGTGCTTTTCCATTAAACTACTCTGCCTCTTTGTCTCTCTTCTTTCCCCTCTCCTTTTTCTCTCGCTCTTTCTCTCTCCATCTCCCTTTTACCACCTGTCTTTCCCTCTCTGCTTCCATCTCCCACCATCTTCCTCTGCAGTCTCTGTGGTCCATCTCATCTCTTCATCTTACTCTCTTTTTTCAGCCTTGCTCCCTTTATCTTACTTCTCCTCACACTGTACCCATCGAATTTCACTTTCTTCCTGCTCCCTCCCCTCCTCTCTCGCTCTTGCTGTATGTTTTCGGGCCTAGTAAGTGCTGACAGCCCCAATGAGGTGGTCCACTGGCAGACATCTGAAAAATGTACTTGTGCAATTACTACCTCTCCTATGTAGACACAGACACACATGGAGCAATTGAGAGAAAAGAAAATCAAATTCCAGGAAGAAGAAACATGTATTTAGAGTTTCAACACTTAGGTGCACTGAAAAGCCAGACCCAGCACAGACAGTGTGTGTTTTGTGTATGCTGTCAAAAAGAGGACCTGTCAGTCTCAAATGATCTGCTGTCTGTAAAATAGATATACACCTAAACTTATCAAAACAATACTCACACACGCTTCCACAAGTAGGGTTGCACACACATGCCTGGGGTGGCACGATGATTGACTGTTTTGGTGTGTTTTGCTGAGGAGACACAAAATTTCAGACTAACACACTACTGCATATGATTTAGGTTTTTCGTCATTACCTGTAATGGACTGGTAGGCACACTTGGAAACTGCCTACAGCCGATTTAAAATAAGAAAGGCTGGCAGTGAGGAAATAACGTGAAAAAAATCCTGACGACACATCAAGCGCTGGTTGTGTGCTGATGCACAAGCGCTGTAAGTTGTTGAAATATCATCTGCTTCTGCGTGCAACCGTGTGTGTTTGTGTGTCATGATGTAATGGCCTGCCTTTAAGCAATTGTGTCTTAGGAAGGTTTGCGGGGTCAGTTGACACAAAACAAAGGAAAAAGACGGCATCCCAAAGGAAATGTGATGTGTGTGTGTGTGTGTGTGTGTGTGAGTGTGTGTGTGTGTGTGTGTGTGTGTGTGTAAAATGTGTATGTGTGTGTCTATGTCTGTTCATGTGTGAGAGTGTGAAACAGAGACAGAGGATATCATATACGGCCTTTCAGGAAGAGGCATTGTCTGTTAGGAAGGTTTATATTGTTGACTGCGCCAAAATAACAGAATAGCAAGGGACATCCCAACGGAAGTGTGTGTGTGTGTGTGTGTGCCTGTGTGTGTGTGTGTGCCTGTGTGTGTGTGCATCTTATTGTGACAGTGCTCATATAGTACTACCTACTAGCAACAATGGCTCCTTATATTATAAATCCATGCATACATTTTTGAGTTTGACACTGGATCATGTGGACACTCAGTTTAGTGCAATCTCGCCTTTTATTTATCCTCCCTTGTCAGCTTCACAAAAAAGCACTGGTCTATTGACAGTATCAAGACAGAAGATGATGGCACAAAAACATCTTTTACAGCTGTGTGAATTTGCAGACACGCTAAATGGCTTGCTAACTGACAATTAGAGATGACTGATTGCTAGCTGATAATTAATAAGCTTTCTGGGTCAGGGAGCTTTTCAATCTCTTTCCTTCATAAAATGTAAAGGTCAGCAGGCTATTGTAACTGACTAGCACAAGTATGTTTTTGCTGTGCTGCTTTCTGGTGAGACCAGGCCTCAGCAACCCAAAAACCTGATTAAAATAGTCCCTCATTACCTAAATATTGCACCGTCTAGGTTTTATTATTTTATCAGTGATGTTATTAACATAGTTTTTAACTTTAAGGCTGATCAAGCCCTCAGTTCTTCAGTTGCCAACCAGTACTTTTACATATTCTGTCTGTAAATCACATGATTTTATCTCTGACATGTTACAACCACAAGAGCCTGAAGTGCCTAAATAATTTGCGGCAGAACTTTCAGATTAAAACACTTTCACTCTCAGCCGCAGTGAAAATGGGCCCTATGGAGCCACAGAAAACATCGTTAGAGCTTTGAGGTATGCAAAAGCCCTTCACCCATGACAACAGGACCAGAGGGGCGGCGAGCCGTTTTAATTGCCCGAAGCACTCCGTCTATGTTGCTCTAAACCTTTAGACGGTCATATCCACCGTTTCATTCAGTGCACTCATTCACTCTTTTCACTGTTCCTCTCGTTCGCTCCGTGCCTCTCACTTTCTGTCCTTCTCCCTCTCTCTTAACTAGCTCTCTAATTCTTTGGCTTTTAGGCCTTTATTCCATTCAGCCTCTCCTGTGAAACCAGCTAACTAATTCATCTCCAGACAAATTGCCAATCAGCTGCGGACAAAGAGAAGAGGAGAAAAGAGACTGGTCCTCAATAGAGCCGATCGCTGTTTTACTAAACGCTCCTTCAGAGGAGGAGGGGAGGAGGACGAGATGGGGGAGGCAAAGGGGAGAGTGCATTTTAATGTGTGTGTTTGTCTGTGTGTCCGTGGGGTGTGTATAATTTTGGTCTGTGGGGGTATTTGTGAGTGTCAGTGGGGGTCTATGCATGTGTGTGTTCGTTAAGACGGTGTGTGTCCTCATCACCCCCTCCTGCCAGGGTTCACCACTTTCTGTATGCGGAGGTTAACGACCAATCACATTCCCCTGTCAGGGCCCCGTCACCAACAGCAACAGGTGGTCTGGCCGATTGGTATCCTGCAGAGCGGAAAAGTAGGGGGAGAAAGAAATCGGAGGATGAAGGATGGAGAGCGAGTGAATGGAGGAGATCATGAGAGCGTAGTTTCCACCAAATGATTTACTCTTAAATCACTTTTATCCACTGGCTCGCCGTCCAGGTTCTTAAACTCTGACCATGGATCCAGATGAAATTCTTTGTTAGGCTCATTAAGTAAATCCAGTGCTCAGCTCCAAAGGGGACCCACCTGCAGCTGACACACGGCCCCCCCTTGGGCCTGAACTTTTAAGAAAATCCACCTTAAGTGAAAAATGGAGCAACGCCAGCTTATTTTTGTTACGTCACAGCTATCCATTCACAGCCTAACTTGGGCTTGACGAATGACATGCCACATTTAGCACCCGCACCCCCACCCCCCCAACACACACTGTGCGATTTTAAATGCCAAGACTGTGCCCAAAGCAAGAATGAGTGGCGCTAACCTGAGACAATTCTCAGCCCGGATTTCTCCAATTCCACATCCCAAAACCGCACCCAGATCTGGTCAGCTTATATGAGCCAAAGCTGGCTCACGTTTCACCCTCTGGTGCCAGAACACAGTCAAGTGCCGTGACACTCCCCGGAACTCGGTCATAATCGGCCTGACTCTGGCTACCTGTGGAGCAACTTTAGCCCAATTATAATCATGTCGAGCTGTCATATGACTCAGTGACTCCGTTTCCTGTCCATTTACACAGACAAGAAAATTGAACTGCTCTGAACAGAATGACTTTCTTTATGTTTCCCAATAACCTGGTTCCCCGTGTGCATGTGTGAATGTCACAGAAACGCAAAGCAAGAACATGCGAGACAGGATGGACGAAAGGAGGGGGGCAGGAAAAGAAAGGGTGGAGCAGCGACAAGTTTAATAGCTCTTGTCAGGTAATGATCACAGTGATCTCTCTCTCTCTCTCTCTCCTTGTCCTCCCTCCCTTAAACTCTCTTTCCCTTTAGCCACTAATTAAGCAGCTAACAGACTCATAAAAAGAAGAAGGGAAAACAAAAGAGGAAGGAGAAAGGTGGCATTAGTCTAGGCTGAGTGCCCCTGTCTCGTTAGATAGAGAGGGAGCGAGACTCAGCTCCAGCATCTGTTTGATCATTAACTCGCTCGGCCAGACGCAGCCATAAAACCTGTCGCTCCTCTCGCTCTCTTTCCCTCTCACGACTGTTGAGCTCTGCCTTATCCATCCATCCCTCTGTTTGTCTTGCCCGTGAACCTGTCTGTCTTCTTCAACAGTGACCATAAGGTATACAATTCATATCGGCTTCTGGTTTCTGTTCACACACACATAAAACCACAAAGGCGCACACACACTCACATACGCACACACACACACACACCACCCCCTCCTCCCTCTATACAGGCACCAGAAGGCTATAGGAGGAAGGAGGGTAAGGTATCACTGCTTTGGGTTTAGCATTGTCCTTAATACAACAGGCTGTCCAAAAGGGAGGAGATTAGGCCCTTTACATGGTTGCTATAACACACACACACGCACACTTTTTCTCACAGATCAGAATGTAAAGAAAGAGAGAGAGAGAGAGTCAGAAAATCAGCAATTGAGATTTCAACCAGCTTTTCTTGATAGTGAATGCAGTACATGAGCCAAAACAGAGGAAAGTGAGAAGGAAAAGGGGCTAGAAGACCAAAAGATACAGAGAGAGAAACAGATATCGAGGAAGGAAAGAAGGATTTGGGCCCGTTTCCCAAATGTGATTAAACGTAGGAAACCAGGCAGACTGAATGTAGACCCCAGAGCTCCTGCTCTCACCATTAACCCCCTACTAACTGCATGTGTGTGTGTGTAGGTTTGTCTATATGGGACAGAGCACTCAGAGGAGTAATATAGTGCTTTCTTTCCCCCCCTTTACTGTGCCTGCAATACATATCCCACTGTTACTGCCCAATCCAAATGAGATCAATACTCACATGTGCTTTTCCTATCATCCTCAAAGAGTTGATTGTAAACTGGAGTCAACTCAGTGGAATGGGATCGGGGGTCTTGCCAGCGTAACGGTCAAGTTTTTAGACAAGGTCTGTGGAACGCAACTGCAGAGGACGGTAATGCAAAAAGAAAGAATAATTCAGGCACATATTTCCCCGTAAGTAGATACTAAACAGATTTACGGAAACAATGAAATGTGGAATGTGAAATGCAAAACTGGAAAAAAAATCAATACTTACATTGCAATGATTTCCATTAAGGTGGAGGAGAGGCAGAAGCCAAGATATCCTGACTTGTAGTCACTCATTCCCATTCCCATAATGCACCTATAATGTACCCCCGAGCTACCCGATGACATCATAAGAGAGGACAGAGGACATTATATAACCATGACAACCATGACAAGTAAGGTGGATTGCCCCTTTGAGTACAAAATACCTGAAGAGCAGATTGAAGTGGTCTGAACTAGGTCAGTGTTGGAGGTAAAAGTGGCTACCAAGATCCAAGATACCAAGAAAGTTTGCTGGTATGCACAAAATAGCTTATTTTTCCTGGAATTAGGACATTTTGTTCAGATGTTGCAAGATATGCTTCTGGTACCATTGAGGGATAGTTGAAAGAAATGAAACATGATGAAATATAAAGTGCAACAAACAAAGAATTTATTACCATCTGAAACTCATATCTCCACCCATGACAATTAACCAGTTGTAACTTTCTTTCCATTTGTCTCCATCACACTCTGTTCTTTTAACAGTTTCTCTCCTTTGGTCTTTTATCTAATGCTATCTTTATTGTTTAGCATTTCGTTCTCACAGGCAATCTCTATGTATAGCAGGTTAAACCTGTTAGCTTTGCATGTTACACTGAACAACAACAACGGCATTAAAATCAACACTTTTTGCTTAATTCTGTGGGCATCATTACACTTTCCAATCACAGCTATTAAACTGCTGTCCAAAGTTGATTTTCCATAGTTTTCTTCTTTTTTCATTTTTTTTTTCTGTCTCCATTTATATGTGATAAAAAATTACCTCCTCCAATTTCAAGTGTGAAGTTTGACACTGCCGTTTGTATAAGCAGACACCCCCCCCCCCCCTTTCTGATGTTTATATCTACCAGCTGTTCATTTTGCCGTGCAGACACAGATCCCAGACACCTTTCCAGTGTTGGATTAGGGGGAACCATGTCCGATCATTTCTGTAACTTTCCAAAACCAGTGAACCAACATTCACTTCATGTCGTGATTGGCCGTTAACTGTGTGGAGGTGAGGAAGGAGCCAAGGTCTGAATTATTTTCACACTTTCTGACGCTTTCCATGTGAATAACGGAATGTAACATGATAAATGTTTTCCAGGAGAAACTGACTGAAAAAATGCGTCACATTTAAACAATATCATGTTTAAATATGGGACTGACCGGCTTTCCGCCCCGCCTTAGAGTGTAGCTGCCGGTAACAATTATTTCTTCATTTCTCCCTATTTTTCCCCCTCAAAAAATTGGAAAGACACGAGACCTCTAGTCATTTAGAGGGTCATTTATCTTTTTTGTCTTTCTGTTTCAGCAGCTCTGGCCAAGATTACATCTCACCCCAATCACAAATTTACTCACAAAAACACCCTGCAAGACACACACTCACACGTACACACGCACCCAAGCGTACGGCTATCACTATTACTCACAAAATGTCAAAACAAACATCCCTCACACAGAGCTGGTCAGAACCAGGATCAACAGTGAATGTGACGGGACCAACAGTGAGTAAGGGAGTGTGTGTGGGTATTTGAGCCGGTGCCAGGTTTAATGGTATGAAAGTACATATATGGTATGTGCAAGACCACCTCGACAAATCTGCCAAAATATCTACATTTTATGTGAAAACCATAAAACATTACCATACCACCAGTGTTTAACAAGTGTCACTCGGATTCTAGCCTTTATAAACATGTAATAAAACTCATAAATCTTGACATGACATCTCTCTCTCTCTCTTTCTCTCTCTCTCTCACACACACACACATATATATAAACTTACACACAGAAATCCACACACACTGTACATTCTGTCCACAAATGTGCAAAACATGTGATGTTTATTTGCAGGTTTATGAAGGAAAAGGGTGACAACAATGAATGAGACTGAGACTAGAGGGGGTTTTCCTGAGACTTTGTCCAATCAGGACGTCGGAAGCCAAACCCTTCCGTTTCAATACACACACACACGCACACACACACATACATTCATGCATGCACACAGCAGGGAAATAAGTAGAGATGAAGCAGTGTGATTCTCCTAATCTTTCTTACACCAAGTCCTCTGTGCCTGGCTCTGCATGACCCCAAGCTTTAACACACCCACAAACACCCACACACACATGCATGCACAAACAATATCATTGCTGCTGCCTAGCCTTATTAATGCGATTAAGTAACACACAGTTAAAATGGTGATTATTTAGCTGTTTGGCAGTGTGTGTATTAGGCAGGCATGTGCTCAAAACGTGCACGTGCTGACATGTGTTTTGGTGTCCATACATGATTGTGTGTATGAACGCTTGAAAGTGTGTGTGTTTAAGCGCGCATGTGCGTGCTGGGGGAAATGGGCTAATTTGTCTGTGTATCCTGACCATGTTCATACACGCTGCTGCCGCTGCCTTAATGAGGAACACATTTGGGCTGATATTACTTCCACATGTCGCGGAGACAGGAGGGGGGCTTTTAGAATACAAACACTGCTTATTCAGCACACACTTGGACAAACATTCACACCGGTCTTTTGCCATCTTTATTAATAGTCCTCAATCTTCATAATTGTTGAGAAAGTTATGGAAGTAATCAGGAGGCTGCTGCAGCAAAACACAGAGAGTCTACAGAATGTACAGTCTTCAATGCAAACTGATTCATTACACATTTAATATGTTTTAAGCTATGTAGACACAGTTGGTAACAGTGAAAGTGCTTTGGAAATTGAGAATGAGCTCTTTTATTGAGCATATAGCATACAGCACATTAACTTCAATGTTCAGACCAGCTTCCCCGCCAGAGAAGAAGAGAAATTTGGCACCCAATTGCTGAAACTGTTGCTGTTTACTGAAGTCCATTATGTGCTAAATGTTCCCTGAAATGTGATTCCTAGACATTCCCATCACTAATTTTAACAATTAATAACTTTAAGAATTTGACTGATGGAGCTTGTTAGTTAAAATAAAACCTGGAAGAAAGTACTGCCCAAGAGGAATAGACCAGGACAAAAATAGCCTATTTGGAGCACATCAAGTCTATTGTTACAGTTTACAAGCCAACCTTTTCACCAGACTTCACGTCCATCCACCTCCTAGACCTCCACACCCTTACTTTCTTTCTTTACAAAGGGCACACGGTACTTCCTGCACTGGTATTAAACATTGCCATTTGAAAAACTTCATGAGGTGCAGAATCGTTCATTATAAACTTAATTTCCTGGGGTACTGGGCTGTGCCAGCAGGCTCAACAACAAGAATCTCTGAATAAATTCTCAAATTGGAAAGAGAGGAAAGAGTAAATTCAAGACCACCAGCACCAGAAAACAGCAGTAAACACTGTTGTAGCATCTTCAAGATGGAAAACTTGACAAAGAACAAAAGCACACAAACCAGGTTATTTGGAGAAATCAAGTTATGGCAACACTTGGAAAACATGTTTTCCATCCACCACAATCCTCTCAAGATTGCACCAAGTTATTGTGGGTGCATTTGATCACCCACCTCCTGGTAACCATTAATTCATAATCAAGTACATTTTTAGAACAGCCTTCATCCAGAACTACTTAAATCAATAAAACACAAAATTACTAAATCAGAACATGCACAAAACAAATTGGTGTAAAATTTTTGGGGGTGTTGAGGTTCTGGAGGTCACTTGGTGTGTGATGTCACTTGATAAATGATAAAGACCTCTCAGTTTGACACACACATAATGGATGGATCTGATCTGCTGACAAACCATTCATTGTCAAAGAGGAGAGTGGTGCATGGAGGAAGGAAAAGAGTGAGACGTATGGAGGGAAAGAAAGCAGGAGTAGGAAAAAGGGAAGGAGAGAGGAAAGGAAGAAGAGCGAGAGGAAGTCCGAAGGATGGAAGAAAAACAGAGAGTCTGAGGCCTCAGGCTTTTTTGTTATCTGAGGGAATGCAGAGAATTGAACCACGGGACACGTGAAATAGTGCAGGCCTACACCCCGGGCCAGTTCACATCCCCTGGAGGAGATATGGAAACAGAGGGAGGAGAAAACAGAAGTAGGGAGGAATGGAGAATCAAGAGTAAAGTGGTAGAAAAGATATGTGGATTAACCGTTAGAGAGAAGACAGAATCAAATAAGAGATTATTCAAGCGGTTGGACTTCAGAGTATGAGGAGGAGGGGAGGAAGACGAGAAGGTTTCTGAGGATATCATGCAGCGAGGGGATGGAGGGGAAGGAGAGGAGAAAAAGAAGGAGAGGATGAGGGGGAGGGGGAGGGGGTCATTAAAGAGCTCTAATGACCTGCTGATTGACGAAGGGGCCCAAACTCTGACCCCAAATTACTACAGAGCCTGAGAACCAGTCTTGGGTTCTGCAGTGTGTGTGAGTGTGTGTGTGTGTGTGTGTGTGTGTGTGTGTAGCTGGGCATCTGTGCGGAGGCGAAATTGAAATTAGCGATTTCTAGCCATGCTCAAACTTCTGACACACCCCATGAAATATTCACAGACACACTCATGCATTTTAAATGCTTTACTCCATTTGAATCCACCAATTACGTTCAAGCATACAGGATTCAAATATGCAATCTTCAACACACACTGCACACAGCCGCACAACCTGTTACAGCCGACATGGAACTAAATTTTGCCAGCTGTCTGAGTTAAAAAACACAGCCCATTGCTCAGATTAAAACTTTGGCCTTTATCTACTTAAAACATGAGTTCATAGTTGTTGTTTTTTTACTCAGCTACTAATTTAAGCAGCCATAATGATTATTGTTATATGGCTTATTTATAACAATGGATCATACGACTATGCGAAAGGAGCCACTCATAGTATCACAGAGGCCTACTAAGTATTTCAGCATTTTCTAGCCTGCAACTTTACAGTTTGGTTCACTCTCACCGCTCTCATCCGCAATGTTTTGAGGTGCAGCAGGAAGCTGATAAACCATCTGTATGCAAGAAACTAACTAAGAAGAAGAAAGTGAAGCATTTAGTAATAAAAGAGCTATATATCCCTGTACAGCTGGTGGAGACCAAAACAGAGCTATAAAAGTGAGTGAGCATTGAATTTACATTTGTCACGGGGAGACTTACACAAATTTAAATGACCACTGATGTTGCTCTTTATCTGCTGAATGGGTCAATATGGAACTGGTCGCCATTTTAATTTCAAAGGTGATAATATGTTGATGTTGTTTGGCTCAAAGGCTGTGTAGGCGGTGTAGTCCCCATGCATATGTACAATAACAGTATCCAAAGGATGTTCAACCTCTACAGCATTAATATGGACATATAAAATAGGTGGGATATTTGCTAAACCGGCAGCTGGATGTGCGTTGTAGCTTTCTGTGTGGCCTCGTGTCATACAAAGAAACGTTTATCTACATGGTTGATTCCTGTGTGCACCTCTGACTCATCAGAATTCCCCATTTTCTCATGACTAAAAACTGCACATTCATATTATGTTCTCTGTTTTTCTCAAACACACAGTCATACAAAAACACACACACACACACATGCAGAGAGTAAGATACAGAAGCAGCCAAACATTTGTAGCCAAATGAAGACCAGATGAAGCGGCCATGAGATACTGCTGAAACACACGTTCACACAAACACACACACACACAGTTTTTAAGCCTGTGCCCATGCCTCATCTAAAGCTGTAACCACAACTCTGGTTCTCTTCTCATTTTCTGTAATCCCCGTCCTTTCTCTCATGCACACACAAGCAGTCACACAGCGGGAGCAGCAGCACTGCTCCTTCATTACAGGGCTGTAAACTGCAAAAATATGTTTAGACCTGGTTAACGCGCAATAAAACTCTCTATTTTTCCACTCACCCTTCCCCTCCTTTTTTTCCCCTCTTTATGGGTAAACAAACAAAGTTGCTCTTGTTGACACATACAATCACTCAGACGCCTCAATAAATGCCACACACAGTCACTGGATGACAAGAGCATAAAAGTCCTTCTGAATGAAAGATAAATAAATAAATTATTTTTGGTTTCTATTTTTAAGAATCTGGTGATTTATGTGTTTCAATATTAAAAAATAAGTTGAGATTAAATCAAGAATGTGGTTGAAAGCTTCAAAATACATTATGGAATATAAAAACTCTGTATCATAACATTTTACTGATTTTTGTTGGGGTTTTTTTAGATTTTACTTTAAGGAAGTCTGGTGCATATTTAGCAACTCATTTGCATTTTCTCACCATTTTTGTCTTTACTGTCTATTACCTTAACATGTCATGAGCTGCCCCTATTGCATACAGCCCCTGTTACAACACTGCCTTCATGCAGCAGAAAACACTATTCTTAATGAATATGAAAATAAAACAAAGTTAAAAATCAATCTGTTCTTAAAAATAGATACAACAAGATGAAAACAAACAGTAAGTAAAGAGAGAGAGGACACGGGGGGAAAGACAGACTGTGAGTGTGTGTGTACATGTTTGTGTGTGTGTGTAATTGATAGGAGAATTTGGCCCAAAGCGCAGTATGACCTCATTGCTTTCCTGATTTCTCAGCGTTCACAGTTTTGCTTTTACACAAGCTAAGGATCAGGTTAACGTAGAGGGCTAGGCTAGCAGCAGCGCACACACACACACACACACACACACACACAGGCATACACACAATCTTCACCATTCCACCACATCTTTCAACTGCTTAAGAAAGCTATTTTCCGGAGCTCAGACAAACCACAAACTAATTTGGGAGTACAATTCTGTGGCTGTTGACACATAAACACACACACACTTCCAAAGCAGAGAAACATACATGCCCACACATTCTTGCTGCAGAAACACAGAGGCCTAAGTGCACCCAGATAACATCTTAAAACAACTATTACTTGTGGTGTGTGGTGTGGGATAAATGCTGAGAAGCAATGACTTTTACCTAAAACAAACAGCAGGCAGTGAAACAACGCACAGGAAGGCCACAAGCTACTTTACTTTGGAGCCTCCTTTACAACACAGAAATAGATGGATTCCTGCTCTTGGTCTGGTCTGGTCTGCCTTGTTCTGAGGAACTGAACATTTCACCACAGTGATCAGATTCAGACTAAAGCTATTGCATAAAACTCATTCGTTGAACATTATGTCAAAATCCTAATCTTGAAAATCCTCATTTTCATTCTCTTATGGAGATAAGTTTCATCGTCTTTAGTCACTGACCTTGTCTTTGTTTGGCCACAGTAACTGACACCCGGGTTGTAATACTGCAAATGTAAGGCCTTTTATCAGAGGGCATCAATAGATATTTATTTAAATGGAAATCTTCAAGAGTATATCTTTAAAGTCTAATCATGCTCATGGAAAGCGATGCAGAAAAATCTCATTCTATTGCACTTGTAGCCTGTGTCAGGGGAAAAGAGTTTGTGTTCAAATGTCATCCATAATCCTTGAAAGAAGGCAGCCAAATGATGGAAACTTCATACTGCAGCCAAATGAACTGGCAAAAGTTAACCATCCTGAATTAGCTAAACTGATTTTAACAAAAGGAACTAAAACAAAAAAACTCAGTTGGGACCTTAAAATGTTAGGAAAGAAAGAACCAAAGAAACAAAAGGAAGCGAGAAAGAGCCAACACATCGGTGCTTGGCCCCCTACAACAAACATTTTGTTTCGAATCAGTCTTTTTCAAAGGGCACAGATGCAAGTAGAAAAGCAGGAGCAGCAACAACACGCATAAAACAAGAATTACAACGACCTGGAATCTACTACAGAAATAGAAACAAGGGAATTAAAGAGTCTTGAATAAGTGAGAGTGAAAAATGAGAGACGGGGAGATGGAGGCACGTAGCCAAAGACCTGCAGGGTTTAAGGGGCCCTGTAATGCTCCCTTTGGCTCTCAAGGTGAGAACAAGAAACCCATATGAACCTAACACAGCTACACACACAGACACTTTCTGTACGAGCAGATGGTGGGATGGCGGTAGGGCTGTTTATTTTCTCTTCACTGTGATCACCCCCCTTTTTTTTAGATATTGTTGGATGCAATTGCTCTCCTGACAGCGAGCTGGCAGCACTCGGTAGTGGAGTTTAGTTTGCAGCATATGTCAGAGTTCACATGTGTTTATGTGACATACAAGATGAGTTGAAAGGACAGTGGAGAGGATGTGTGTTTATCGGTGAGCAAGTCTGAGTGAGTGACAAAGATTCAAAAGGTAAAAAAGCAAGAGGGTCATTATGAAACAAATAACCCATCCCATCTCCAGAAGAAGGGAAAGCCAGCTGGGCGGCTTCCCAGCCTGTAGATTTATGACAGCGTACTGAGGTGAGACTGAGAGGAGAAAGACAGTACAACTCAGGGGAAGCAACAAACACAAGCACCATTACTACTTTGTTGTTAAGAAATTCTCTCGTCCATCATTGGAGGATATATAACGTGAGCTTCAGATTGTCGGTAGTGGGGAGAAAGAGCTTTTAGATTTTGAAGGTGGAAAACAGGAGACCTTTTTAGGAAAAGAGGAAGGATCGAGGAGCAGCTACTTCTACTGCCCTGTTTCTGTTCAGGGATTCCCAGAAATGTAATACAAAGTATAAAAGGGTAACTTCTGTGGAAGTCACGTGTAAACAGATGTGCTTCTCCTACTTCCACTTTTCAGTTACCATGAATACCATCATGTGCTGGGTGAAATAGTCTAAAAAACATTAATAGGAAAAAAAGACCTCAACATAGACCTACAAAATCTCTTGAATTTAAGATATTTAAAGGCTCATTTTTACTGCTTACTTGACTTGGCTTCTTAGCCACAAACAGAACAATATCTTCGCTTCATCAAGCAACCATAGTGGATTTCTGGCTACCATTTATTGATAAAATAAACTACAACACATAAAATAAACTTGCAGTAACTAATGATGGTAGCTTAGCTATTTAAAATGGTAAATTTGTGCAGGTGTCCCATGTCATGCAAGTGACATCATGCAACTTTCTCTGACCAGTCAGTAGGCTGCAGCGTTTTAACCTCTTGGACCTTCAGCCAAGGTGATACCAAAACAAAGTACCAGGTACTGCATGCTATCCACAACTTATGCCAATGGACAACCAAAAAAGAACGATTCTAAGCAAGTCGAGTTGGGCCGTGCCTTGCGGCATTAAATCCTTGTCAGGCAATGTCGTCACGCTGTAACCATTATGCCATTTTTTTAACCTGCAAACAATCACACTCTACACATAAAACATGGACAGTATACCAGATAACATTCACAAAGAAACAAAGACAACCGGCCACACTGATGTCCATTCGAATATGGCTTTACTTTGAAAACTGTTTTTCTCCCTTCTCTCACATAATCTAGTTGCCTTTCACTTACTCAACATCTGTTTTTTGCCATTAAACAGATCTTTTTTGGAAATAGCCTCCAAAGATTTTGAAAAATGTTTAGGAAACACAGATAATGTGATTAAGATTTGTAGCACTAGAATCTAACATTTGATTACCCTGTCTGCTTTCAGCAATATTGTCTGTAAATATAACGGATATCAAGCAATAAAATGTTTTTGTAACGGCAGGTCTCGGAGCACAGGGATGACGCTAGCAGCCTTGATGATCCTTAATTCACTTCAATGTCAAATACAAAAAGAGCTTGAAATGTGTCTGCATTAGCTGGAAACACTACAGAAATAAGAAGGGAGAGAGAGAGACAAAGAGAGAAACAACAATCAAAAGAGAAATAGACAGAAAGAAACAGAATCAATAGATACAGTAGAGAAAGAGAGAAAGAGAGAGAGAGAGAGAGAGAGAGAGTTTCCATTTTTTGGCAAAGGCACAGCTGGTAGTACAGTACATTTTCTCTCTGTGGGTAAAGAGAAGGTAGGAGGCCTCCTTCCCTCTACACTAATCACACTTAATGATTCAAATGGGCCTACGACATACCTTTGAAATCAAGTCCACTTACAACCACACAAAATCTCACACACACACACACACACAAAGACGCATAAAACGCTTTTTACCTAAAATCAAAGTGTCTGAGAGCACAGCGAGTGATTGTCAGAGAGGAGACGAGAATGTAACTGAAGAAGTGTGAAGAAGTGTGTTTGCCTGGATGTTTCCAATCCATCATCAGGCCCCTAACTAGCTCTGCAGTGCCACGGCTACAATTGCTCCTAATGACCTCATAGGCAGTGCACACACACACACACACACACACACACACAAATGGACCCATGTAAGGAAAAAAGTAGCAAAATGCTGCACGCACACACACATTTACAAGTGGCACATGTAAAGGAAAAAGAAGTTGAGCCAACTGGTGACCATAAAACACTGGCCTGTCAAACCGTGTGTGTGTGTGTGTGCAATGTGCGTAAAAGCGTGCGTGTGTGTGTGTGAGACTAAGTACAACCCTACAGCTACATCAGGCTCCTATAGCGGCATTTCCTGAAACCTCTATGCAGCAAAAGATATCCTCTTTCACCCCCACCCCCAAACACACACACACAAACACAGAAAATGTAGGCTTAGCCCTAGCAGGCTTCAAAGTAATTTGCCGTAGGATAAGATGAAGCTTTACTTCCCGCATTTCAAAGAATTACTAAGTCCAGAAAGTGTGTTATTGTGCTCTGAGAGGGTTTCCGTAGGCATACAAAGGCAGTGTTTGTTTCTTAAAATACTTTATAGCAAAGTGTGAGAGAGAACACGATGAAAAAAAAAAACATAAAAATTGAACCAGAGAACAGATGCGTTGTACCATCACTACACTATTAGCAGAGAAACCCCGGATGCTCCAGAGGGAACTGGTCACGTCTCTCCTGATCCTGAGTGAGAAGTTATTTCTATCTAACAATCACCATCAACTTGCTACAAAACAGACAAAAAAACATTACGGCTTGAATTTGTGCACATTTAATCACGAACACTCAAGGGCATTAATTCATTTGCGCACATGTTGCACAAACTCTCGCACGACAGAGAGCATTTAAGGTATTCTCATAAACGATTAAACATTATAAAGTAACTTAGCTGTTAATTAATCAGTAAAACAAAGGACAAAATACTCTCACACTAAAGTAAGTGCATGTGCTTGTTTATAGGCCTTCAAACCAAGAATTTATTTCTCCAAAACCACCCCCCCTCCCTTTCCCTCCCCACCCACATAAACACACACTCATACATGCATGCACACTCTGGTTTGCATTGAGAACAACACTCCTGCTTCTGGGTGGCTTTACAACCGAGTGGGCATGTGCAGAAAACTAATACCACAACACTGGCATCTACGGCCTTCTCCCTCTCTCCCACTAATCACTTCATTATGTATGGTTACCAATACGAGGCGGTACATGGAGCCGTGTTCCTTCAAAACAGGCCTTCAGGTAAATATAAACACCCCAAGAAAGTAATATAATGGTTGGACAGAACTATTTTCATTGCAGCTGGCATGCTGGAACATATCTGAGCCTTTGAATAAATTTTTTTAACTACAAAACAACAAACCCTGGGTGCATTGTAAATATTTTTTAAACATTTTTTATGGAAGTGATTTAGTGCTGCTTTAATAATATCTTAAAATTAGGTGACTGCAATATTGTAAGGCATTTTAAGGACTCCTGCTAGACTCGGTCCAAAGAGTGTTATACGTTGCCAACAGCGATAGCATCACATTGGAGGAGGAAGAGGAGGGTCTGCTGTTGTGATTAGACTGTTTTCTTTCTTTTTCTGTCACTGAATGATTTGCGTCCTCCAAAACTCCTCCGTGCTATCATCCAGCAGGAAAACGCACAACTCATCTAGGAATAACAGAACGACCTCCTTGATGTGCTTTTCAACTCTGGGAGACAAATCAGTTGTTTGAGCAAATGCCCCAAAATGTCAAGTGACAAATCCCTCTTCTGGCATTTCAAATTATGATTCTTATTCTCTGGGTAAAGACAGTGTGATGCAGTGTGATGCTGTTGTTGAGCCAAATCCACAGATGGAGGATGTCACGGTGGCTGGAACGCTGAACAAAATGTCGGACTTTAAAACAGCAAACTTCTGTTTGTTTCGTGTTTCTTACCGATGGTCATCACTGATTTCTCTTAATCGCAGTCTTTTCCCAACATCACTAAGCGCTCATTATTGTAATCTTGATGATGAAACCCCTCGCTTGACGTCCCCTTACATTAACAAAGCAGGCTTTTTCACCCAAACCACATTGTTTCCCTGACCCCAACCAAGTTGTTAATTTAACCAAACCTTAACCACAACTGCGTGACATTAGAACATGTTTTTATTTTTTAAGCGATTTGCTACAGATTTGGAATTATGTCATCCGGTCAACAGGGGCCCTCAGATCAGATTGTATGGTTTCATTTGAAGAACTTGTTGAACTCTTGCTCGCCAACAGCTGCGTCCATAATGGTAGGAATCATGGGTTTCAATAATTACAGTCCCCATGCTGTCACACATCTTGGAGAGGCCTACCCTCAGTCGAGTTGCCTTGACTTTCCTTCACATGTCTCAGTCGAGGACCGTCCCACTCGTCCTCGTTCTCTCAGTCGAGGACCTGTAGACCTTTACTTTCAAAATATTTGAAGTCTGGCTCAGCAGGACTCTTGGAAATGGAACAATAACATAATTTGGCAAGTGTCTTTGGATGTATTTGCACATAAAACTTCGGTTACACAACGCAGATTGCTAGGACACTGTATTTCTGAACAATCTGTAACATTTATTCCCACGTAATTGTACAAAAAAACAATGTTAAAGTATTATAAACTGACATCTGGCCTGGAGCTTTGCATGTGGCAGAATAACAAACAACAAATCAAAAAGGAGTCAGGTAGCAGTAGCGGCCTTGAATAAAGACAGATTCATGGTGAATAAACTGACATATATAAATCAAGACATGGCTTATCAGATACACTCTTACAATTAACAATACCTTGTTCCATTTAATGTTTGGGTGTGGAGTTCCTTTGAAAGCTAAGCCTATGGCGGGTCTACATTATGGGAACCAGGCTAATCGAACACACACAGACGTGCACGCACATACATCTCCTCGCGTTGAGTTGAGAATCACGGGCCGTCCGCCAAATTGCAGTCAGAAAAAATGGCTACAGCCTTGCTAAATACGTTGCGGTCTGTGGTAGCGGTAGTGCTCAGTAAGACAAACAAACACACCAACCCACAACCGCCACAACGCTCAAAGTGTGTGTGTGGTGTGTGTGCGCATGCATTTTAAAACATAAGCAAGACTTTGCATCCCTGTATGTATCCGCACATCATAATATTTGTACAGTATTAATGTGTAAGCATGTGTCAGTGTTTCAGTGTGTGTGTGTGTGTGTGTGTGTTGCAGAAGTGTGCAGAAGTGTGAGTGTGTTTAGCTGCAACTATTAGAGCCAAATCTACACTCCGCTGCCAGGATGGAAAGAAAAGAGAAAAAGGTGGTGGAAAAAAAAAAAAAAAAAAAAAAACTATTCCAATAAATTTGCCCCCAATCCCCATCTGCCGCCCCTTTTTTCTTGTTCCGAGCTGCTTTTATGGGTGAAATTAGTCGTCCCCAACCCCCTGACAGCGCAATAAAATACTCTGCCAGGTACATACACTTATAGTAGGCCTTGGAGAGCGTGGAGCAGAGAAGAAAGAGAAAAAACAGATATGGAGAGAGAAAGTGGGCCATAGGGAGACAGAGAGACAAGGAGAAGGAATGAAAGAAAAAGCAAGGGGAGCATGAACAGGAGAATGGGAATAATAAGAGTGAAGAAAACAGAGAGAAATAAGTAAATTGGAGAAATGGGAACGGGGAATATGGGAGGTGAAAAATGTGAAATATGCACAGAAAAGAGAGATGAAGAATGAAGGCAGATGAGGATGAGTAAGAGGCAATACGTTGTGAGGAGACAGCGCAGAAATTACTTTTACATCTGCGGCCAAAAGTCCCTCTGGACACATGCAACACACACACACACACACACGCGCAGACTCGCCATGTACTGAGAACTTTTAAAGTGAAAACTTTACATCCTGAAATGCACAGAGTTGAAAACTTTTTCCCCCTGGAAGGAAACGGAGGGAGGTGGAAAAACATAAATTCATGGGGGGCTGTTGACAGCAGCCAGGAAAAGAAAATGATGAACTCGCCACAAGTGACCTCATCAGGGTTAAGGGTCACACACCCTGAAAAAAATAGTGAGAAAGAGCAGAAATAGAGAATGAAGAAAGGGGGGAGGGGGCGAAAGGGAGAAGAAAAAAAAAGACTCGTCAGGAATTACCAACTTTTGAGACACATAGAAAATTGCTTTTAATCTGTTAAACAGTACAAATTTGTTTTTAAAAATGTGTATTCAAATATTTCACTCAAATATTTGTCAAAGTTATTTATCTCTTAAAAACAAGATCAGCTTATGGAAATATCACTCATCATCTAAAAACCAGCTCTATTTATTATAGAAATGGGCAGACGCACATCTTCACAAACACACCTTCCTCATAATTTCATTTTTCCCTCAAGTTAACATCATCTCTCATCATCATTTGGGACATCAGAGACTATGTACTTTGAAAAAAGTTATGTGGCTCCCCTAAAATGGAAAAAGTATGTAGGAGTTAAAAGATTTAAATGAATTATTGGACCCTGTTTGCTCACATAGTCCTCTTCAATCTGCCTGAGACTCAAATTCTGTAAATTAGCGCTGTAAATGTCATCTCTCCACCCAAAAACTCCTTTGCACCTGTGTTTTTCTTCCTGTAAAAAGGATAAGATGTTTGCAATCAGTTGCAGGAAACGCTGGTAGGAGTCAACAGCACTATAAACCATGTCTGTGAAAAATACCTCATAACACATTCCACTGAGCCCCCTCACTGTGTCATGCATAGTCAGGTGGGGAAAAAAAAATGGGAAAAATGTCAGAATGCCATGTTACAGGTTTCATTTCGGCCTTTGGGTCTATAAAGCTCTGTACCAGAAACATACAGAGCTATAACGTCCTGAAGCAGACACTTGGTTACAGTCGCAACAATGTAAAACACCAAAAAAAAAAAAACTTCCTTGTTCCTCGCTTTACCGGGCAATGAGTTTTAAAGAATAGCGTGCAGTGTCACACCCCTGCTGTGCCACACCATCATCATCAGTGAACACAAAGCGCTCTATCTCTGCTGCAGTCAAACAGACAGGGACAAGTGTAATTGTGGCTTGCGGTTTGGCTGAGCATTCAAACGGAAAAGCAGCTTGTCCACATCTCTGTCTGTGTGTCAGCAAGATCCATTTGTCTTCCAGTCTGTGCGTGTGTGAATGTGTGTGAGCGTGTGCAGAGCAGAGAGAGAGAGAGAGAGAGAGGGATTCGGTGTGCCGCCGTCTGTGGTAAATCTAGTAGTCGTCAGACAGAGCTGGGACACATGGACACAAACATGCACGCACACACACGCACTCACCAGTCACACCACAATTGGGCCGAGCAGACTTGGTATGGTGAGAATGCTACGCCGGGCGCCCACTGCTCCAACAAACATGAATAAGCCATTTGTATAAAGCATTTTCCCAGCACACACTCATGCACACACACATACGCACACACACACCATATGCTGGATGACTGCAAACCCACATCGGGTATCAAAACTCAACACCCACATAAGCTTATACTGTACACACAAGCATTACACGCTCAGGCACGAGAATTAACCAGAAACAAACAAGAGACACACACGAAGAGCTGCTCTTTAAATCTACTTTATATTATTTTAGTTTCCTCATCAGTGAGCCACTCTGTACTTCAGACGAGTCAAGTGAGTTTTAAAAATTATCTGAGTGAAATAAAATAAAGTGACACTAAATTTAGGTGTGGCTGTGTTGAAAAATTAAATAATCAAGCATTGGGACTATTTCAGATGTGTGTGTGCGTGCATTGTTTTGAGGTTACTCTTGTCCGGACTGTATGAATGAGCGGCAAGAAAACAGGAATCTGACTGCTGAATGAAAAGTGTTTGCGTGTGTATGTGAAATCTGTCCAGCAGACAGAACACATATCAAACAGTGTGTGTGTGTGTGTGTGTGTGTGTGTGTATGTGTTAGTGTGTGTGTGAGTGTGTGTGTGTGAGTGGTGGCGTGTCTGTGTGTGTTTGGTTTGATTTTTGTCAGGCATGTAAAATGAAAACAACCACTCCCTAAACGCCTTGTGTACACTTAATTTGAACGGTTTTATGAAAACAGTACATGCTGTATACTGTACACACACACACACACACACACACTGACACATCACTCACTGAATTTGACATTTACAATAATAAAGTTGTCTTGTGAACATCAACAATCACCCTGATGGAAAACTTGATTTTAAAACCCACTTTAAATATTTGAACTGGTTTCTAATGTGGTTTTATGTTTCTACTCTACAGTTTTTCTCTCTCTCGCACGCACACATTAACACACACCATTCCTCTCTGTGAGTGTTTTCAGTGATTAAGTCACAGGACACCATGCAGGCTGCCAGTCCAGTTCCCAGGAGCACTTGTTACTGGGCTCTGCAGGCTAGTCTGGGCTGGCAGGCTGGCATGACCCGAGGGGTTGAATGTGAACGTTAACCTGGTTAATGTTTGATACATTACACTTGTGACTTTTGTATAATTCATAGTCATATTTTCCCAGAATCAAGTTAATTCTACCTTGTAGATAATGTCTTTTCTCACACAACATGCTGTAGTTGGCTCAGGAGTTTCTCTCTACAGTGAAACACATATCAGTGATCTGAAAAAAAAAAAAAAAACTTCAAACATGAATCTTTTGCCTTTTGCCTTTTAGGTGAGATGCAGAGAACATCATCTAAACCAGGTGACACAAGATTATTCACCCAGAATAGTTTTAATGCAAACTCCACGGCACTTGTGGTCCAAGGCTGGAGCAGATCTTGACAGTGTGCACTGCCGAGAGGCATCTCAGCTGCTTAAATATACAAACAAAAATGTATTAAACCAGCTGTTTCAGTCCTGTTTGGTGATGGCCTTGACCTCACTAATGAAAAAACTTGAGGTGAGCGGGGAAATAAAGGGCGACTTTTCTTGAATGTTCTCCACTGCAGGATTTGATCTGAATTTCAATTCAGATCAAATCATTTCAATTTTCAATTTAATTTTTTTCTTTTAAAAAGCTTAATACTGCTCAAAACATTAGCTACAGATGGGCCAAAGACTCGCCCTGAGTGTGGTCAGAAATGAATTGTGAGTATACGCTTGAGTGTCTGTGTGTGTGTGTGTGTGTGTGTGTGTGTGTGTGTGTGTGTGTCTGTGTGTGTGTGTGTGTGTGTGTGTGTGTGTGTGTGTGTGTGTGTGTGTGTGTGTGTGTTGCTCTGTATTCCCACGGCAAGGCCAATGTTTACTCTTCCTCTGGAGACACGAGTTCTATTTCAGGGAGTGGAGCAACAAGACGGGGAAGAGACAGGTGCCAAGGAAGTCAGCACAGAGGTCTATGAATAACAAACTGAAGGAGAAACGGATGACGGCGTGTTTGCGGCGGAAAGCGTCCCGCTAAAGGCGAGCACATCTAGGACAATAGCAGTTACTCTTCAGGTCAAATCACATAAAGAAGACCTGATGAATCTTTTCTTTGCTTGATCCTTTGTGTCTCTCTGTGAGCGCGCTGTCCCTTGTCTTTCCAGCTTTCTATCCAAAGCAGTCACTCCCTCTTTCTCCTCTACATATCTCTTATTGCAACGGAAAAACGGAGCGCCCACCTCCCATTCTCTATATACAGTAAATCATTCTCTCCTTTGCTCTTTCCTTCCCTCTCTCTCTCGCTCTTTAGGCACAGCTGCATGTTGGATGTCGGCCCCTCACCTTTTCAACACAGCAGTTGACAGCACATTTCCACTTCATTGTTGGAAAATCCACACACATACACACACTCTTATCACATATTTAAACCCTGATCGCTGCCTGGGTCCATTTTTGCAAGGACTCAAAAACGTCGATATTCAAGCCAAGCGCAACACATGCATAAAACTGCACACACACACACACACACACACCTAATGCATGCATAATGTGTATGCATGTTCTACATTCTCATCGGATGGTGTCACAGTGGTCCTGCAGAGTCCATGATGATGAGTTACGTTCCAAGGACACGCACGCACACACATACACACACACACAAAAGGCCAGAGTGGTTCCCAGAAGTTGTCTGTCAAGTGGTAATCCCACTGGTCAATTATACATGCTCTCATGAAACGGTTCAGCATTTGGCTCTGTGCAAAGTACAGTGAAAACATGAATCATGGAAGTGCGCTTCATTCAATATGCAAACTGTAAAGGCCACTCAGACTTGCCAGAAAGTCCCACACTGTGGATATGCTCACATCATTTCCAAGCACTGATCAAATTGCAGCAAAAATAATAATCTACCACTAAATAATTACTATGGAAGAAGGTTGCACGTAGCAATTGGCTGTTCATAAATGTTGTACAAATTGATTTCTTTACCAAAGGAAAGCATGTTTGTTGAGAAATTTTACTAATCCCTCTCAGACAACACCTGAGAGGCTCCTCTGCAATTGAATAATTCATTGCAGTAACAAACCCATGCAGCATTAGCACATAAAAACAGCCACGTAAGTATTGACCATTCAGACATTATAGTGGATGCATACACACCCACCCACACACAAATGAGAGGAGATAAATCAGTCAGTGAGCAGGGCTACAGAGATCCATATTATGCGGTTACTTCGTTTCAGCACATTAATAAAACTCATCCCAGTCACCAGTCAGAGGAGAGGAGAAACAGCTGTGTCTGGAGAAGGTCAAGAGAAGGAGGAAACTACTCCCTAATGCTATGCGTGTATGAATGCGTGTGTGTGTGTGTGTTGTAATTGAGCTTGTATGTGATATATTTCCCATCTGTTTAATTCTGACCAGCAACTACACAAGAAGGCAGAGGCAGTCGCAGCACAAAGAAACACATTCAGCAGCCCCAACAACCACCTAATTAGCTCGCCCAGCCTACTTAGTTGACCTCCGTGCTGCTATGCTGAGATGTGTGTTTTTTATTCATCTCTTAAAATTTGCTATCATGACATTTCTGCAATCACAGGAAGCTGCCTTCAGCTGGTGGTGCAGATGTTCGGTGGATGATTTTATTTAGCTGTTTTTCCTGTTGAGAGCCAAATTCTCACCCACACAGCCATATACAGCAATGGGGACAATTTCTCAAGGCGAGCACGTCCGCCCGCTTCCCAACTGGACTGCCACCACCTGCTCATCGGATTTCTGGGAAAGGCTCATCAGCTGCCCTGGGCTGTGAGAAGGGAGTCTGCCGTTACAGACGAGCAGGGTTACAGGGGTTAACTCCCCAACAAGAGGCCGATTTACAGCCATGGACAGGAACCATCTATCAGCACTCTGTTGCCTGTCACCAAACAGGCCACACAGAGTCGCCCTGGGCCAAAGTCACCATTCAAAAAAGTGTCTTATAGAGTTAAAAATGCACAGACATGACACATTGTATCCTGCCAGCGATGCCCATGTTATTATGCTGAAGTTATTGAAGGCAGTTTTATGTGGGATTTTATTAAGCATGCGGACAAGCCATTTTCTTGTCTTGTTCTTGTTGAGTTTTCGTCCATTAGTCTGTGGTTTAAAAAAAAAGGCACACTGAATTTCAAGTTATCAAGATATGTTATCAAGATAGGGGCCTCTGTCTGAGACCATTCATAACTATGCTTTTAAAGTGAGTAAGTGGGGTATAACCACAAGCAAATGAGCAAATAAAACAAAACAAGTAGTCCATATGATTTTTATTATTTGGTTATCCAGTATGTAGTGCACGCAATGAACCACAATCCCCTGCTTGTGGTTGAAAGAGGGAAAGGGGGGAAGAGAATGAGAGATACAATCAAAGCCAGGCCTAAACTTAAAGACAGAGGATGAAGCCTCGATGTCTGTAGGAATTAAACTTCAGTGTCAAATTGTACGTATGTATTTCAGTGATAGTGTAATAGAAAATGATAACAAGAATATTTAAAATAGCAATGCAGTTATTCTGAATGATATAATGCTTTATAACAATGAACATGGCCCCTGTGCTTTATTGTGACAAGCTGAGAGCCATAAACTACACTTGAAATGCTCTTTATAATTAAAGTCAAGGTTCAAGCAGTATAGGGAATTAAGGGAATTTTGAGGATTTTGTTGCGTACAATAAAAATGTAAAACAGTGCAAATTATAATCAGCTTTTGTACCTCATATTCAGATTCAACTAACTCTGTGAATCCTGGTGGAGATTATTTCTACTAACCAGACATCACTGACGTCACTGATGACACACAGTGCAGAAAGTAGAAATGAGAGCAGAAGTTCATGAAATGTTAAATTTGGCTCAAAGAATGTATGCCAAATGTCTCAGGTAGAGCGATGTATGGATCAGGACATCATCACTCACAATAAAATGGCTTTCCTATAACAAAAACGATGAATACTTCAGTACAGCAAATTATCTTATTATCAGAACAACCAGATTTATCTCCACAGAGAAATCTAGGTGCTATACTAAGCTATAGGAAAGGACAGCCAAATTCATGTGGGAGTAGCACTAAAGATTCATTTAACCTTATTCAGGTTTCACAGCCAGATCTCAATATCTTGACTGTTTTGTGACATTCCATGTCATTATGGCCAGAGTTTTGGTCCAGGGATTCGGGGTCGTCGAGGCCCCCCTGCCACGACCTGCTACCCAAACCACATTGCACCGGCACTTCATGGACCTTCCTGCGGGTGGTGAGTCTACTGGAAGGCAGGCCCACGTCGCCATTTTGTGAACCGCTCTTAGTCTGGCCGTCACACCTAGGACCTGTTTGCCATGGGAGACCCTACCAGGGGCACGTAATGCCCCCGACAACATAGCTCCTAGGATCATTCGGGCACACAAACCCCTCCACCACAGTAAGGTGGCGGTTCAAGGAGGGGTGACTGTTTTGTACATTCAGATAATTGAACTGCAATTGTGTTGATTGTGTTGTACTGAACAGGCAATCAAGAAAAACTGTTGTTGTCTTCCTGTGTCAAGGATTTGCATTTCTTGAACAACAGCTTGTTCAAAGACCCTGAAACATATTCCAGTATGTCCTTCTGACAAAAGTGAGACATAAAAAAAAAATCTTGTTTGATTAAACCAGTTCAGGTGACGTGTATGAAACTGTATATGATGTTATTTGTAATTTCACACAGTGATGATATGACACATTGCGATATAGTTAATTTTCTTGAAAGTCTTTTGAGAGGGTAAAATAAAAAAGGAATGACTGTTTTTAACAAATGTTGCCAATCAAGGTACTTCCTCAAAAAGATGCATAAACCTTAAAAAAATTAATATTGCCATAAAGCGCTTGTATTAATTGACTTGCAACATTGCCCCCAATGGCCTTATATAAGCAGAGATATTACCAGTTGGAAAATATCATTAAATTATCATATCCCAGCCCAACCTTACTGATGCTACTGTTTTAGTGCTATACATGGAGAACATTATATTTTTTATTTTCAAATCTAAACAGTGTTTTCAGATTTATATCCCTTTAATGTGGATGAAGACTAATCAACTGATGCTGATTATTATAAAAAATGACCTCAGCAGCACCCTCCATTATGTGTCAGCATAAGCAGTAAAAGGACATTATGGGAAATGAAAGAAGAATTGGTGAGAGTGCATAAAAATGGTGTTGTAGTAGACCACTTTGTGCCTGCATGAAAAAAAACACAGCCCTCAGAATGGCTAGCTAATTTCTACTCTGCAAGCTGCATGATTACAGTCAGGAACAGAGGAGAAGCAGATGACAGATTTCTTTAAAAGGGGAGGACGGGTGTGGCAGCGAGAGACAGAGGCAAGAGACTGAGTGATGGAGAGGAGTTAAAGAAAGTATGTGTATGATGTGTATGAGTATGTGCAGTTCTGTGTGCAGTTGTGTGTGCGGTACTCCACAGCAGGGTAACATGAGCCCGCGGTCCCAGAGGGGACTGATCACCTGTAGGACCCCGTACCCACTCTTTTCTATCAAGCCCCTCCAACCCCATAATGGCATAAACCTCCACTCCCACACACGATGCCCTCCACCTCTCCAAACACCTGCATTCACATAAACAGAAGCTTAAAAATACCAAATTCATGGAAGTAAAGCCACAGAGCTTCAGGCACACACTCCCGCATGCAGAACATTCACAGTTATGCACACTCACACCATTCCAAGGAGTTGGTGGGCCTATTAATACCGCACTTCAAGGACTAGGGGATTGGGCATCGAGCCATAAGATGCTATCTGGTGACTGATATGCACTTGTGTCTCTCTTTCTGTCCTCGGGGTACTGCCATACTCTCTGCCTGCCAAGCCGAAAGGTTAGAATGGCTGCGTTCCCACAGCAAAACCAAGGTGGCCTTAACAGGGCTGTGGTCAATCCAACATGTTTATATATTCATTTGGAGGGAGCAGGGGCGTTGTAATACACATGTAAGAAACCACATGCTTTGAATTAAGAGCTGCGCTTCGTCCCCTAAACCACTTCCCCTGTCATTTTTTCGTATGATTTGCTGCATTTGATGAAATGAATGTGAAACAATCAGAGCACTGCCAAAAATAGAGGAAGTTGATGACAAAATCTAAATTAATTTTGAACAGCTGGCATTAAATCATTAAGGACAGATGCAGTCCCTGCCCATATCAGTGCCGCAGCTGATTTTAGCATCACTGAGCATCACAGCTGTCGGCTCAAGTGTGACCACATTATTAATAATCATAAATCAGTGCCTCAGCATTTTAAACCAGCAGATACGCCAACTGAGACTGCAAGTGTCATTATCAAGTAGAGTTTGTGATTAAGAGAGATCCAACGAGGTCTAATTTCAGAATTGACTGATGAAACTTCAATCCCAAAACTCTGCCAAGAGATAAATGTTTATTGAACTTGCCTCTGCTCCCCAAACCCCCCCCTTCATATTTAACTACAGTTGAAACAATAAAGTTGGAGGTCACTTATTATATTTGCCCAGCCAGTCTACCTCATGTGGTACCTATAATTCGGGGTATTTTTGTTATTGTGGAAGTAACAAAGGTGGCAGTGATGCAGAGTGGGGATTAGGGAAGTTAAGACTGTGGGGAAGGTTTGATCCCAGGCCAGCCAGGGCACATGTCCTTCCAAAGGCAAGGCTCACAAGCATTAAACCATCAAAATGCTAGCAAGGGTGGGTAAATTGGGGAGGGAAACCACACCATCGAGTCCTTTCTGTTGGCATCGGCCTGCAAAAAGAATCACATGAATGATGTGTTGGAGGAAACTGTGTGGCATGGATAATTAGAAAGCCCTGACTACTTTGCTTGGCTTACAGTGGTGGAAGTCAGCCTCACTGGACGGCAAAAACAAACTCTCACACAGGCGTCACGCTGCGTTTTCTTGCATCGTGTTTTAGAATCTAGTTTAATGATCTGAATGAGCGTCAGCCCTCCGTGTCGTGACAGATAGAAATTCACAAAAGCATGCAGAGCCGATGAATGTTTTGAAATATGTGAACATTTTATTGTTGTACTTGGTCTAATTCCTGAACCCTCAACCTCCCACTTCCCGCTACCCACATCATGTTCTTAATACGTTTTGATCCGATATTTACTGTGTCCGGAGCCCACCTACTTTAGCCTGCAAAGACTGTTTTCCATACAGTCACCATCAATTAACTGGTCAGGATAAATGTTTATGTTACGCGTGCACCAACCCGAATATTGGCAGCCCGATTTCCTCCTGCAACTGATTGCTGGGTTGGTCAGAAAGCAATTTGTGCACAGAAGTAGGATGACCAGAAAAAACACTTGTGTGGATTTGTGAAAAACAAAATAAAAGTCTCACAATGATGTATAATGAGGAGCAAGAAAGGCACAAAGCATTCAGTTCTCATACGCTTTTTCAGTTCTGTTCATATCTTCTAAGACGTGTGTAGATGTGTGACCTTAAATGTGACTGCGAAGAGATTAAAAACATGTGGTCCCTTCTGCTTTGCCCACTAGCCAAATGTTTTAATGGGAAAGCCTGTTTGATTATTAACTTAGTGGTTTTATGGCTTAAAGAGTAACTGTGGTCATTATCCACTCAGTTTGATGGTCATTAGTCTGTCAATTCCAACACGTTGTCTGCTCACCCCTCCTATTCACACTCCACTGTAAAAGTAAACAGAGGGGACGGAGCGTGCTGGTGGCTCAGGCTGATAATGTGCTGCTGCTCTCTTTACTTCACGCGCCCTTTTCTCTCTGCATGTCCGACTCTTCTTCCCTACCTACTGATAAAATTAATTGTCCTATTTAATTGGCTTGATAAAGTGCTGCCACTGCGATCCAACCAAAAAAAGGATGACATGCCTTTTTTTTTTCCTTTGGTCTTGGCTCAAATGTACAAAAGTCCTTCAAAAGGAGCTTTGGTTTGCTTCTAAGCTTTCTCCATTTCACATTACCATTCATTCACCTTTTGCATGCATGTGCACACACACACACACACCACGCCCCTGATAAGCATCAGCTCCAGGGCACAGACTATTGTTTCAGCTCGGTGCACTAATTACTCTAGGTCCTGACCCCAGGTTCAGCCAAGGAGCAGCAGAGGGGGATGGTGTGTATGCGAATGTGTGTGTGTGTGTGAGAGCAGAGAGAAGCGTGTGTGTGTCAGGGCTGGAGGGTTAGGGGCTGGCTGGGTGGAGAGGTCATTGCTGCTGCCAATCAATTGTCACACTGGATTCGCCCAAACATCACAGTGTAATCCAAGAGGAAAAACACGGCGGCACAATGGGACCAACCAACAACCAGACTGCTGTTGAGGGTTTAAGCATTTATGAGCATTTATGAGAGCCTCTTATCAACCGCAACTCCCCAGAAATACCTGACACAAATGAAATAACAGCCTAAGAGAGGTTCAGATGCACAAAATAGTTTGTTAGCTTGCAATCCCTCTCATTTTTCTAGCTTGATTACAACAGTGACAGTCAATTTAGGAAGTCTGCCTCCACTTTCTTCTGTGTTGGTTTGTCTTGTTTCTCTGCTTTTCTGCCCTAGAAAGGAAAGATGGGTGTGAGATGAAACAGGCACATACTTGGAGTTTGGCCACACTTCCTCATTGTGCTTGTGTGTTTGTTTCTGACTCATGTGAGGAATGTCAATATCAAATTATGTCTCCTAAATCCCTCAAGTTGTTTCAGGGTGTCAACACTCGACACTTAAGTAAATAATGCTGACATGCAGTTGGATTCTGGACATGTCTTTTTTTTCAGGATTCTAACTCCGAATATGGAAACTACAGTGAAATACAGCGTATGTCTATGCTGGTCTAAAATCGTTTCATTTAAACTCAGCAGATCAACATAAGAGCGTGGGTTCAGGTATTTGTAGGACCTGAAAAGGTCTGCGGAGCTTTCGACTTGAGTTTGATTATATCTGGCAGACGCATAAACAGCCTCAGAATTGTGCAAAGCGCTTGGAAGGAAACACAAACCAAGTACTCCTTGAGCTTTCCTCCTCCCGAAATATTTGCGACAAATCCAAGCGCCTTCTCGCCCAAGTCCACTTTTGCAACACTGAAAAGCCAAAACAACACTCTTCACTGCTAGTTTCATGCTGCAAGGGAGAAGTCTTCTCCCAGGGTGCCACGAGCAAACAAAACCTGTCCAGTATGTGCATTCATTGCAATGCAAAACAGATTTCCAATGCTTCAGCATCACTTAAGACCCTACTTTCAATTACAATGTCACGAGCACTTAAAGCTGACGGGCCTTTAGAGGAGGAGAGTGGAACCTGTGGTGAAGTTCCAGACGGGCTTAAGAGACCATTAGGGACTTTAAATATAAAATAAAAACACTCACTCACACACACAGAGAAAAAAAATCCATTTTTTAGATGCTTATTTTCTAAAAATACAGCCAATAAAAACATATGTAAGCCACATTGGCCAGTATAAATACAGGTTCTGGATATTGTCAGAATTAGTTGGGGGAACGCTTGCTGATTTTCTTTGCAGTAGGAGAGGAGAGGAGAGGAGCGAGGAAAGAGACAGAACAGGATGAGGGAGGAAATGAAGCAAGGAGGCAGGAGAGGAGAAAATGCTGGAGGAAAGGAGGAGAGGAGAGGGAGAGGAGGCCGATGAGGCTCGCTCCTTTATTTTTCCTCCTGGATCCCGCCCTCCTGGTCAGGGGTTGGTCAGGGAAACCCAACTCCCGCGCGTGGATTGGTCGGCTCTCCTCCGGACGGGCAAAATAGTCTCTCCTCGCAGACACAATAAAGTTTAGAGCTGGACGCTCGCAGGCAGTGGGCGCAAAAAGCGAGACCGCTGTTTCTCTGCGCTGCGCTTCTCTGCACGGAGTTATTAACGGAGGGGATTACGCACCAAAGGACTGCGGGATTTATCTATATGTAGGGCTTGTGTTTTTTTTTTTTTTTAAGAAAACTGCAGATGCACAGATTGTTTTAACTGCAAACACGCGCTTTTGATTACGCACAGATCTCTCCGCCGCTCTCTGGATATTTTAACCTGGATGGCTCCGACGTGGATATTATAGCCTCCAGAAAGACGCACGGGACTACGCGCGCTCAGGACCATTGAAACGGTCTCCGGACCAAACTTTGCCCCCCTTTTGAGGAGAGACCGCCTGGCAGAGGGCAGCCAGCTCCGGTCGTCGCGGTGACCATGCCCGGCGCGATGGTGTCTGTCGGCGGGGCAGCCCTGCTCGTCCTGTCCGGGCTGCTCGGTCCGCTCTGCGCGGTGCACGCTTTCGGCGACGAGGCGGAGGAGATGACCTGCGACCCGATCCGGATCGCCATGTGCCAGGGTCTCGGTTACAACGTCACCAAGATGCCCAACCTGGTCGGCAACGTGCTGCAGTCGGACGCGGAGCTGCAGCTGACCACGTTCACGCCGCTCATACAGTACGGCTGCTCCAGCCAGCTCAAGGTACCCGGTGCTCCGTGCGTCCTGATGCCTGAGCAGAATAGAACAGACGAGGGGGGGTGTTATTAAAAGCACCCGGGCTGCACCATGCACGCGTTTAGGAGCACTGATCCTGCACTCAAATAAAGGCATGATCGAGGGGAGACAGTCTGCTATATTTATGTGTGTGTGCGCAAAGAGAGAGGAGTGTGTGGTCCCAGAGCACATGACAGAGAGTTACTAGTTGACTGTTCACTGTTCAGACCGGTGCCAGTGATAATGAGGAGCATAATATAGGTTGACCCCCGTAGAGTTAAAATAAGTGGAGGGGGTCCCTGCCTCCCTGCCATCCATCCTTCCTTCCTTCCTGTTGTGCCAGACTGTCATGCTAATTTCAATGAAAATGCCCCCTCTGTCTGTTGACATTCTGAGTTCATGCCCCACACAGCAACAGCTGAGTCTTCCCTGCTATATATTGTACTGTCTCCTCGTTAACAATGGTGCCCTCAGTGTCCCTAAGACAAATGCTGCTTGTTTGCCTCATGCACCATGTAAGAAGAAAAATTATCCGCCTCCTCTCTGAGATTATACATTGTAAAGGCTGAGATACATTTTGGGGAAATTAATGTTTTAGGTTTTTTTACTCTTCAAATGACATGCAGTGTGACACCTCTCTTTAGAGATGCCCCTCACACACACAATCTTACCCCCAACATCTGTACACGCGTGCCTTTTTGAGTCATTATTATTAGGAATCTGTGCTTGTCCACAGGCCTATCTGAAGATGTGTGTGTTTTTTTCTTAATATGGTTTTTGGAGACTTTTGTTTGTGTGTATAGGTTTTTCTGAGTAAGGGTTAAAACACATTCTCATATATTATATTAACAGTGCTTAGAGAGACATTGTGTGTGTGTGTGTGTGTCAGTGTGTGTGTGTGTGTGTGAGAGAGAGAGAGAGAGAAAGACAGAACAAGGAGCAACTGCAGCATAAAACCAAACTCTCCTCCTCCAGCTGAAAATTGTCCTGTAAGATTAGCTGACACCCCTCCCTCTCTCTCTCTCTCTCTCTCTCTCACTCTCTCTCTCTCTCTCTCACACACACACACACACACACTACACTATATGGGGGGGAAAGGGAAACCATATTCCCTAACATTTGCTCTAATGGGAGGCTTCCTGACTAGTAATCGGATCAGCTTTTAGCATTGAAGTGACAGCACTCAGGTTACCAACGTTCGGGGAAAACACGCAGAAAGTGTTACATTACTGTCGCTGGTAGAGCAGGCGTAATTTACTGTGGGAAATCTCAGGACTAGTACTCTAATTGAACATCTTCCACTGGTACAACGTTTGTGTGAATTGAATCATGCACAGATAAACAGACAAAACAAGAGGGCCACACTCAGGCCCACGAAGAGGCCTATTTTTGTTCATTTGCCAGCTTTTTAAAAAATTGAATTAAATCTTAAGAGCAAGTTAGTCTGCCACACGAGGTTCAGTTTGGGGACAAAGATTCTCTATTTTTGGCGAGAAACTCAATACAGTCTCCAGATCAGCCAGGCCGCTCCGTTTGCCGAGATAAAGCCGCGCTACAACCCAGATACTGATCAGAGAGCAGTGTAACAAATTGGGTCTAAAGGAAATTCCCTTTGACTCAGATAACTGTGAGGAATTATGTCATGTTAAAATCAGTCAGTAACACAGTAAGGACTCATTGTATCACAGCCTGCACTCAAAATCAAAAGACGATGTAGGAACATTTTTAGCCTGCAGGTATTAAACAGAAAAGAGACTCATTTCTTTTTCTTTAATTCTAATTCTTTCTTTAATTCTAATTATCTCTCATGGTTGTAATTTATGTTATAGCCCACGGCAAACATGGTGCACAAATGCACAATTTTTCATGTTTACTTTGCGAATATATTCTCAGAGAAAGTTAGAGTTGCATAATGTTTCTGTGTGTATTTATTTCCCAACCTTGACACCCTTCTTGGATTCATGTTTCATTTGGGATCCATTCAAGGGCTGATTTCAAGCTGGGTTTTCTCTATCGCTGGATCGAGGCTGCAAAAGCCCAAAACATTTTGTTCTTATTACGATCCATTAAAAATTTGTTTTTTTTTTCTTTTTTGAAAAACGGCAGCAAATTCATCCATGCTAACACGTTTTAGTATTTAAAGTTGAGCTGCCACCCCCCCAGCCTGCTGGAGGGTATGTTTGTTTCCTTTACCTGGAGGTAGCTGAGTGAAATGTACTTTCTGCTTCTGTGTATTTTCATATCATGAGCCTGGCACAATTTTACACTCCGGCTTCAAACAGATTTCACTGCAAAGGCATGAAATCACTTAAAATTGCAACCTTTTGTGACCCCAGAGTATTTCTTCCCTCCCATCACCACCACCTCAAACAGGCAAATGTGACTTCAGACTGTTCACTATCTTTGTAACCCTGACTTAGATATCTATTTCAAAACCATTGCCATGGGACAGAGAAAACTGAGCCTTGGATTAAGGGGGATTATGGAGCATTACAGGGCACATGCCCTCAGTGTTGTTAAGTTCAGAGATTGTTTTTAAAGACGCAGAGTTGTATGTGTAACCGCGGAGCAGGTTAGTGTTGGCTGCAGTGTTTTGACTCAAGTTGTGGAGCTCCTTATTAGAAGTGAAAATAGAGACCCACAACCAGAAGAGGTGATGCAATGTATTGAAAGTGAAGGCAGAGGAAGCAGCGGGATAGCTAGTGGTATAATGCAAGTAGGTGGAGGATCCACATGTGGATGTGGGAGTGCAGGGTATAGGCACCTGCCAGCTATAATCCTGTTGTAACATATAGAAAGATTGGCCCACAGGGTAGTCACAGCACTGTTTCAGCCTTGTTAACAAGCCCCACACTACTGACACGATTTACCTTCTGCTTCACGGTTTGCTTTAACTAATCTGGAACAAAGCCCACAAAGCAGTGAGCTGAAACATGACATAACACTGGATAACTGTTACACTATATCCACACTTTCAAGAGTTTAAGTTGTAATTTCTGCTGGTATAATGTCATTTTTTTCTCTTCTTGAAAATCAGAATAACGGATTTAAATATACACACACACAAAACACATTATTCTAACTGTAATTCAGCACATTTGCAGTATCACTGTAGACTTTTGTCTCTTATAACTTGCTCTGCAGTCACTCTTTATATGAAATCTGACTGCACATATGACAGGATTTTGTAAAACATACTGATAGCAATCTTTTATCTCCCTTTTTTCTACAGTTCTTCCTGTGCTCAGTCTATGTGCCAATGTGCACAGACAAGGTTCCCATTCCCATTGGTCCATGTGGTAGCATGTGTCTGTCCGTAAAGAGAAAATGCCTCCCGGTGCTCCATGAGTTTGGCTTCATATGGCCCGAGGTGAGTCACATAATCATCCTGCATATATGCGCAAATTTAGAGGGAGGTGCGAGGTATTGAGAAATTATGCATTCCTTCAGGACAAAGAAACCCCAACAAGCTGTATGTAAATTAATTCAAATGCCATCTTCAGGTGCTCAACTGCAGCCTCTTCCCACCTCAAAACGATCACAACCACATGTGCATGGAGGGTCCGGGGGACGAGGATCTGCCCTTCCCGCCCCCCCGCCATCCTCCCCACCAAGAAGAGTGCCAGGCCCTGGGATCTGCACCCGACCAGTACACCTGGTTGAAACAGACCGAGAGCTGCACTCTCCAGTGCGGCTACGACAGCGGGCTCTACCGGCGAGGCGCTAAAGTCTTCACGGACGCATGGATGGCAGTGTGGGCCGTGCTGTGCTTCCTGTCAACCACTCTGACGGTCCTGACCTTTCTGTTGGACTCGCAGCGCTTCTCCTACCCCGAGCGGCCCATCATCTTTCTGTCTATGTGCTGTAATCTTTACAGCGTTGCTTACCTGGTAAGTACAAGATTCAGTATTGTGTTGTCCCTTCACTGTTAGTTTTGGGAGGGTGAAAAAAAAAGATAAAAAGTAAAACAATGTAAAAACAATAGTAAATTTTTTTTAATAGTACAGCAGTTAATATGGTATGCCAATTTTTGTGCATATTAATTATGTTGTAGATTTGAATTTGATAAGTTATGTAGATATAGATGTACAACAACAGATGAAAACTGGATAAACGCATTTACATTTTTTTCCACACATTGTAACTTTTTCTTGATTACTAAAAACTCTCCACTCCTTTGGTTTATTTTCTTTTTTTCTTTCCACTGTCACTTTCTGTCTTTTCCTGAAAGGTGCGGTTGACTCTGGGGAGGGAGCGCGTTTCCTGTGACCTGGATGCTACAGCAGTGCCAATTCTAGTCCAAGAAGGCTTAAAGAGCACCGGTTGTGCCATAGTTTTCCTCCTGCTCTACTTCTTTGGCATGGCTTCCTCACTCTGGTTAGTAAAAACAAACACACACACACACACACATACACACACACACACACACACACCCTCTTATCATATGAGTCCTTCATGTCTTTGTCCCATTGTCATCCACTGTTGTGAATGGACTTTGGGGGAACAATTGGAACACGAGACATGCATCCTGTTTTCTTTAAAATCTAGCTATCCTGTCTCATAACCTCTGTTCTACATGGATTCATTTCCACATACAAAGACAACCTCTCTAAGAAAAAAAAGGCACCTTTTCAGTGCGTTCTGCATGATGGTTGCAGTGGAAACACACTGCTGCTGCAACAGCTCTTTTTCTTCCGTTTCACTTTGCCCTCATTTTCCTGTTTGTCTGAAAAGCCCAAGGACATGAGTCTCTCCTAAAATATGATCACAACCCTCTGTTATGTAACTCATGACTCTCTAGTGTCACGATGAGCTAATTACGATAGCAGATTATATGCGTCCGCCTGATTTCTTTTTATTGAAAAGTTATAAAGAGGGCAAAGTTAAGTTTTGAGCAACTGTAGCTGTAAACAGTCACCTGAGGTTGCCTCTGCATCATGTTTCCAGGCAACACTTGATTGTTATTCGCTGCCAGGATGAATGTCAGCTCAGTAATTCAATCTGATTATTGCACATGTGAGCAGTGTTTTGCCTCGTATCTCACTCGTCCTGCTCTCTTTCGTTCAGGTGGGTGATCCTGACCCTCACTTGGTTCTTGGCTGCTGGACTCAAGTGGGGCCACGAGGCTATTGAAATGCACAGCTCCTACTTCCACATTGCGGCCTGGGCCATCCCGGCCGTTAAAACCATCGTCATACTCATAATGAGACTGGTGGACGCGGACGACCTGACGGGGCTTTGCTATGTGGGCAATATGCAGCAGGAGGCACTCACGGGCTTTGTGGTGGCACCACTGGCCACATACCTCCTCATAGGTAACATAATCGTACAATCAGTTTATCCATTTGTGTAGGACTTTACCTCTTTCTTCTAAAAATACAGATCCTAAAGCTATAGTTTATATACTCAGACTCCACATTTATTCTTAACATATAGCGTCCCTCAGTTTTTTTATTGCTTTGTATGAAATCATTATGTTTTCTCTATCTGACGGTCCTTATATGACTGTTGTTTCCCTTTCTGCACCTCAGGCACCCTGTTCATCTGCGCTGGCCTCGTGGCTCTGTTCAAGATCCGCTCCAATCTGCAGAAGGACGGCGCCAAAACAGACAAGCTGGAGCGCTTAATGGTGAAGATCGGAGTGTTTTCTGTTCTCTACACCGTCCCAGCCTCCACTGTCATCGGTTGTTACCTCTACCAGCTCTCTCACTGGGGGGAGTTCAAGGCCAGCCCCCGGGACTCATACGTGGCGTCGGAGATGCTTCGGATCTTCATGTCACTGCTCGTGGGCATCACGTCGGGCATGTGGATCTGGTCGGCAAAAACGCTCCACACCTGGCAGCGCTGCTCCGCCCGCCTGCTCAGGGACAGCAGGGCGAGCCGAGGGGGCAAGAGGGCACCGGGCGAGGGCTGGATAAAACCGGGAAAAGGCAACGAGACGGTGGTGTGAGTAGCAAGGGAGGGGGAACGGACGGGGAAAGGACTTCTACCTGCTTCTCCTCTCACATACAGAAACTCACTCTGCTAAATGAAAGATGGAGGGAGCAGAAAAAAGAAAGAGGCCAGGGAGCCACTGGATGTAACGGCATCATGACAATGATCAGCGTCTCCGAAAGCATGCCTCACTCCCTTCTAACTGACCTTGCGCCTCTAAGAGGGGCTGAGGAGGAGAAGAGTGGAGGACTTGGCCGTACATAAGTAGCAACAGTAGCCTCTCTACCTCTGTTAGACTCCCTTTGCCCAGAGAGACAGAGAATGCAAAAAAAAATGAAGGAGAGAGAGACGGGAAAGGCAGAAGAGAAGTATCAGCCTGCAGACCTGACACACCGATAAGCTGTGTAGCACCACGTCTACCTCTCTGTCTCTCTTTTCTCCAGAGCCCTCAGCAGAAGTGACTGAACCTGCTGGACACAGAAACCCTTAAACCGCCATGTCTTTTTAGGGTCTTTTGAATTTTTACACTGGAGGGTCCTGGTGCAGACATTTTACAGATGTAGGCTGACATTTCCCGAGAGCATCTGACCACTTGAGTTCCTGTGAGTTTTTGTGTCCACACAGGAACATGCAAAAAAAAAAAACACTCAGTGTATCACCAGACCAAAAGGAATTTGAATCTGATGAAAAATATGGCCTTAAATATGTGATGTATTCACAGTCATTATATAGTTAAACATTATGATACATTTTTGTAAATTATTACCTTTTGTTCAATATGAAAAGAGCAGGTGATTTTATTGCTCAGAAAAGTTTGGGAAACCAGCTCTAAGCTGTAATAATGCACTATAATTATACACAATATGTGAAGTGTCTGCACTTGTCACGAGTGCATTACCAGGGACAGCAGTGATGGGACTACAAAAAATCATTACACAGTATACTGATGTCCAAGGAGTCTATTTTCATTATGACCACTGCAGAAAAATGAATGTGGCTTGTTCCTCAAGTTAGTAAAAATCAATCACTTTTCTTACTAATTTTGTGAATGTCAGGGCGGGCAAAAACATGATGAGGTTATTTTTGTAATATGTCTACAACATTTCGGTAAAGTCTGTGGTAGCTATGAAGTCACACCGCAATGAATCCTGGGAGCACCCCTGCCGTGCCTTTTATTGACCCATTAATGTGGAAGCTGTAAGGCGTCTGGGAAATGTGAGGCCTGTGTGTTTTACCTCAGTAGTCTGCGAGAAGCTCAGCTAACTTCCAATGATGTGTGTGCTCTTCTTGGAAAACCCTGTGCTGTATGTGAGTTGTCATGAAATCCAGGAAATTAAATTATTCCCCCTGCCCTCTTTCCCAAACATCGGACCCGAGGCAGGTTAAAGAATTAGAGGTTATTAGACAATCACTTGCCAAAAGACACATTATGCAATAACAAAGAGCTGTCACAGCTACAGGGCACATATATGCAAGTATGCACACACATAGGAATCAGTTCCCACCAATCTCATGCACAAGCTTATATATGTACAACTTACGATGACTATAAGAAGGAAACGCAAATAATAAGAGACCTCATTTCAGTCTGTTTGCATGTATCTGTCTAAATCACTTCAGTTCGATGAGGCCATCACAGAAGCACAGTGAGATGGCACTGTTAACTGTCTGCTCTGCCTGCCTGGTGCGGTCATTCGCCCGCCGCCGACCTGTTTCTCTTTAACCTCGTCTTCTGCATCGTGGCCCATTTCCCAGACAATCAAGTCGTCCCTGGAAAAGATTACTGTACATCGCATTTCAGAATTTCACGGGTGACAGAGACGAGATTTCTATTCATTGTCTCCAGGGGTGCATTTTGTTGATGATCTCCCATCATTTTGATCTCTTTCTTTCAACGACTGCTCATAAAATACACCATGAGCTTTAAATACAATAACTCACTCCTGGCCCCGACTCGTCAAGCCTTACTGCTGCGTTCACCAAACCCTGCGAGAGCTCCTGTGTACCGTATATTTGCCTGACAATCAATCCAGCAAAGCTCTTGCGTTTCAGTGAGTCTTTGAATGTATTATACGTGGGATGTGTGTCACATTACGCCTTCTACATTTAAGTAGAGTGAAGAAAATTTTGGTTTGGGGCAGTTTAAATGTGTAAGGACTCAGATTGTTTGGAACCTTGCCCCCACAGTGTGTCATCTGAAACCAGATAGTGCTTCATGCAGCCTGTCACAGGTTTTTTTTTTTAACTTAATGTTTTGAACGGGACTGAAAATCATTTTCAAACTGTGGGCTGCTTTTTCTCCAAAATATGTTAAAATGAAACAGCATCCTTATTGCATTCAAAGATACTTTTGGTGGTTCTGGTGAAACTTAGAACACGGAAAAAACAGTGTTTCTCAAACCAGCATGGCACGGCACTCTTATTAAATTTCCAAAGTCAAACAAACGTTACCATCAGATAAAAGTGAATTAAATTAACCTGTGACCACCTCTCCTCTGAGCTAATGCAGTTTCCCTCTAAAACTGTCTTAATGTCTTGGCCGTCTACTCTCATATGACCACACTGAGCTTCAGGTGACATTTTCAAACAATCACTTAGTAGATGCGGCTTGAAACACATGCCACGACCCGATGAAGATTGAGAACCACTGGTAACACAGATTTGTAAACACTTTTGAGAAGCCCAGATACGAATCGAATGTCGAGGTCAGTTCACCAGCGCTGATTGTGGCCTTTGAGGTCTAGACTGTTCCTCTGTGTAGAAAACTAGTTTCTTGATAATGTCATCAATGTATTATAAAGAAATTGCTAATTTATCCTTGTAAAAAAAAACAGTGACAAAAAATTTGTTTGTTATTTAAAAACACTTTTGTATCAGAAGATGATGAATAAAAACGTTTTGGTTTCCAATATGTTGCCATTTCACTTGTGTTGTGTACGTGTGCTTCAGATTAGTGCAATAGTATTAATAATTAAATGATAAGAATGGAAGATTTCTTTTCACCATTAACAGAAAATAATGAAAAACCTCTGATTTCCTAAAGCTTAAAATGACATTTTTGAACGTCTTGTTTTGTCTGACCAAGATTTCAAAAACAAATATTTTCTGTTGCCTGTCACATTAGACAAAGAAAAGATGAAAACTCTCACATTAGTTTGGCGTTTTTGCTTAGAAAACAATTAATTATCTAATAGATGCTGATTGAGTGCATGTTCAGCCCTAAATCGAATTAACATCTAGAAAAAAAACGCACATTGCCATAGATTTAGAGCAGACACCACAGATTAGGAGTAATCCTGCATCGGTTTGTCATGTATAAATATCTCCATGCATCCTGAAAGCCACTGCTCGACGGCCGAGAGTGAGTGATTTGTTCTCTGTTCTGGGTCTGTGTCGTTCCTTTGCAGCTAAAACTCCTCTTCACGTCCTCTGGTGTGTTCGCTTAATGGGTTGAGCAATGCTGCCACCTCTTGTCTGATGAGACAAATGAGGCGCTTGGTGTTTCATGAGGCACCGACGCTCTTGAACAATTGTTTGCAGCTCTGCCAGCTCCATGCATCTACAAAAGCAGTGATTCTGTTTTCACCTCTTCTGTTACTACTACTTAACAGTTACTTCGGATTAGGATAAGAAATCCTCCACAACCACTAAATTTGTTGTGTATCCACCATGGAAACCGTGATTATACTGTGTAAACATCACTGTGCCTTCAATCACATCTCATCAGCAATGAACTTGCAACCTCTCCAACACACTCGCTTACTTAAAGTACACACCGAAACTATCAGAGAAGCACACACACCTCCTCTCACTTCAAAATTAGTTGTGATTTGGTCTTACAATTACACTTAATGCACGCTAGGCTGTAATTTACCCACGCAGGGGTAAAATTGCATCTGGAGAAACTGATTAATTCTCGGCATGTTTGAGTTTGTGTGTGTGTGTGTCAGCAAAGGAGAGAGAGAGTCCAAATATCTACGTCTGGAGCTCAGATTGCCTTCCTGTAATTTACTGTGAGTGAACTGAGTGTTTGTTTAAGAACTCACTCAAAAGCCTGAGGTAAAGGGAAAGTGACAGCATCTACTTCTCTATTGTTTCCAGATGTGGCGCCTACACACACACACACACACACACACACACACACACTACATGGACAAGCAAGCATGTTCACAAACTGACATGCACATTAACACAAACACAGACAGAAAGGGGAGGAGTTATACGAGTTCGTCCTTCTGAATTTCATACCCTAAATGGTGGTTTCTGCATACCAGTATGTGTATGTGCATGTAAGAGTGTGTGTCAAGGCACACAGCATACTGTAGTTGTTCTTTCCGGTCTGTTACAAATTCCCAGTTTGCATTTTTCAATCAATGCCACAGGTTATTTTGTCTCCAGGCCTCTCCTTCTAGGCAGCTGTCTCCACATTTCCGGGGTTATTTAGAGATTCAGGAACTTGCCACAGACACAAATCTTTACAGCTCTTTACAGCTTGCCCTAAATGCTGATGCTGAAATTCTGTTTAATTCCTGCACACACGACAAATTTTACAGTCGAACCTCTGGATATCTGCATATGTGGTGACATTTGGATAAAACCAGTTCATATAGTGTAAAACACACACACACACACACACACACACACACACACATACAGGCACACACACACACACACACACACACACATACACACACACGCACACACACACACACATATACACACACACACTTTGTTCCACTCTGTTAGCGAACAGCGTTTTTTTTTTTTGTTTGTTTTTTACAAATCTGAAATATGAAAGGGCCCTATTAAAATTCCTTGGACTAATATTCCTGGGAATGCATTTCCAGAGTCGGGCTCCCTTGTGTGTAACTGTGTGTTTACGTCTGCGCATGTCAGTGTGTGTGTTTAAAGAGGGGGAACGAGATTTGGAATAAAAAAGCAAGTAAGAAAGAGCAGTACACAGGCTGAGACAAGGACCACGAGACAGAGAAAGTCAAGAAAAAGAGAAGAAGAAGTGAAAGAAAAACAAAATATCAAGGCCATAACAGAGAAGTATCAGTGGGAGGGAAAGGAAGAGAGAAGAGGAAATCTGTCATCCTCCAACAGCAGAACGCTGCAGCTGTTCCCTCTCAGCAATGTCGAAATCATTTTCCCATTCTGCTCAGCGTCTCTGCTGTATGAATAGTTTTGAGTAATGGCCACCACCAGGGATTTCTGGGTGACGTAGTCTGTCTTGGCCCGAGAGCCAATTTGGTCCAAGAAGGATTTGTAAATCCTGGTTCTCGGGCCAAACAAGCTAACGAGTTGCGACTGAAATCCAAAAGCCCGGCCAAGAGAGAGATTGGAGAATTATTCACCATCGAGTTGAAACAGAGAGCTCTTTATACATGGCAGACGGCGTGAAAGGTTGAGTTTATTTTATGGCAGACAAAGACATATTGTATGTTTAAGGTCAGTTTATTCTAATGTCAAAGAACACTGTGTTAATTTTCCAGCTGTTGTGGAAACAATAAATTTTGTCTGTACTGGAAATAAAGAGAACTGATCCGACCAGAGTGTCTTTTATATTTTAATGTATTCTTGCAAGTAAGGTGAGCTGTCAGACAACCAAGTGTGTACTCAGCTGGATGAGGACTCACAAGCGATAACAGAAAAAGGACAGATACTTATAATGGGATACAATCAAAGGAAAGGTGGGTAGGGGGGTTTGTGTAAGGTCTTGTCAACCCTTCATATATAACATAACATATCATCTACATAACACATGCACTCTGCACATGACCGTTTAATGTTAATGCATGAACTGTGCCTTGTCCCACCATCACCACAAGATGTCACTCTTTGTCCAGACTGCCCCCCGTTAGGTCACCTCACCATCCTGGGCAGTTGCCTTTTATCCTGCTTGTACGCTTGTTTGAGTGAAATGAATGAAAGTCAGAAACATGAACATAACGTTTCTCACATAAATCCAAGAAATTATCAGCCTGTTTCCAGCTTGAGTTCAGCATCATCTCAACGGGTTAGACAGAAGGAAAGCTTAATCTCTTAAAAAATCTCTTATCTATGATGACAAACCAGCTTTCAGTGCTTCACTTTTGACTTTCTGTCAACTCCGAATTTGAAATCATCACTATCAGATGTGCTGATTTTTTTTTATTGTTGCACTTATTAATTCGCATGATAGGTGAAGTTACTTGATACTTAAATACTTAAATTAAATGCTATGTATGTGCACACACACACACACACACACAAAGGAGATTTCATTTATTTATGCTGATTAGACCTCTACTCAGGGTATTACATGATGCTGCCAAACTCTGTGTACTACTAAAAATGATGAAAGTGGACATTTTCCTGGCTCAACAAGAAGAAGAATACCAACAGAAAGGTGAGAAAATGTCAATCACACACATTACACACCCACACAGTCCTGAGCTCTTTTTAGACAACACAAGTATAAAACACCTGTGTGTGAGTGTGCAGAGACCTAGAACATGATGCATTATTAGTAATTAAACTACCATAGAATATCATAATATGATAAATGGTTTGTTTAGTTTCATTCAGTCTACCTCATCCAGGTACAACATTTAAATGCTGTTTACACTTTAATGTATCTGCAGTAACAAAGATTATTGTTATACTGTTGTATTATTCATTATAAAAAGTAGTTAGTTCATTTTAAAAAAGCATCTGAATACGTCTCCCACCACTGTTGAATAACACTAAATGGTATAAAATCATATATCGCTCAACCACCAAAGATATGAAACCAAGTTTCTTATTAGCAGCAGGGGCATGTCTAGAATTTTTTTCTTGGGGGGGCCAGGTAGACACACAGACTGTAGAAGGGTGGCACACTGAAATTACACTGTTTTTTAAGATTGTAATAAACAGAAGGTCAAAGTATGAATTACTAAACCTTTTAAAACTATTTATTTACCATAGATATAGATTTTATTTTATGTGTATATACATATATATATATATATATAGATATATATATATAGACTTATAGTAATAAAATAAAACTACAAATTTAATTAAAATTACATTTAAATTGCCCATTCCACAGTTCAGCCCAATTGTGGCAGGGGTGGTGTGTGAGTGTGTGTATGACTGTCAGATTCATACCTGGATTTGAAGAAATCTCTGTGGATTCATTCTCATCCACGACATCCCTGTTAACCACTGTTTTTTCTTCTTTACAATGAAAAAGTTCTCAATATCATTCTGTTCTCTCCCTATTACTGTCTGCCCCTGAAGGAATCATGTATACTCTTTGGTTAGGCTACTTCACGTCAGAAAATTCATTTCCTTAAACTGAAACACAAAGGCTAGATATAACATGAAATTATATTATCTACTAATGGTGTAGCTTCCCCTAAAACAACTCTCACTATTTGAAACAGTCTTCAAAACCATGTATTTCAGACACACATGCAAACAAGACAGCTTGGGGTTGCTGTAATGTTTTTTCCCCCCAGTTTTACCAGCACAGGCTAATGTTTCTTATACACTACAATTCATTATGCTAAGCCAGCACACTGTGCTAACTCTATACATCTTACTTATAAACTTAATTTCAACATTTGTAAAACACTACACATTGCAAAAGACTGTTACCCTACTTACCCTTGTTTTCTGCTTAATAGTCGGTCTTCTAATAGTCAATGTGGGTTCAAGTCCAGTCCGACAAACTGATTGACAGCTCTAGCTGGTAGCCACGCCTCTGATTGGCAACCAAGGGGACAACAATTAGAAACAGAAAATGATGACTGCTTTTTTTTTGTCTTTATTCAAGCATTTTAATGAAGGACAACATACCACAGGTAGATGTTATTTGTTATATCTGACAATAAACGTGTGTTCATCTATCTCACAAGGCACAGAAAGAGCAGAGGTGCCATTTATTTTGTATGGAGGCTGTACTGTTTGAGACAAATGTGTTAGAATGAATATATATGGTACCATGTGGGAGAAAGGCTGACTGATTCCATGTTATTTCAGCAGGACATTTGTCAACTTTAGAAATGTCAACCGGTCAATACAGTCGCTTCATCTCTCTCCGTCTCACTCTCTTGCACAGACAGGAATAGAGAGAGAGAGAGAGAGAGAGAGAGACAGCAGGCTATGCTCGAAAGACAAAGGGACAATGATAAAATGAGATGGAAACAGAGGGGGAGAAGGGGGAAATGACAAAGAAAATTAGAGTGGCGGTATTGTGTGGTTATGGAGAAAAGTCAGAGAACAAGATGGAGGGAAGAGTCTAACAAGCGGAACATAAACAAATCCATTGTTTTCCTCAATCAGAAAGCCGGTTTGGTGAGCCAAATGACTGGAAGTGACTCATACAAACATAATCTATCTCCAAGAGCCTGTCTGGATTTGTTTCCTATTGGTTTCTCCCTGCGCTCAGAGAGCACAGAAATAGAAAGCATAGAAGGAGCTGGCTCTGGTAGGCCAGTTTCTTGAGGTCATTGTTGTCTGCTGGTTTGTGGTTTTAACAGAAACAACTCATTATCTCATCACCCAAACCACCTGCCGTCTACCTGACCAGGCCCTAACATGAATCATCATAAACTTTATTAAATGTTGTGCTATTTTTTATATTTTTAAAATATGTTTCTTATTTTTTGCTCCTTTTTCTTTGTCGGTTGAGCTCTTTTTTACTCCATCTTGCTTTCTATAATAGTAAATCTGGAAAAACTCAATCAGATCCCTTTGGGGTAAAAAAAAAAGTACATTTTGTCAGTCAGCCATTTGACCTTATCACCCCTCAGATGACACAGCACACACCAAGTCCACCAAAGCACTTACCATACATATTGTAGAGATACATATACTGAGATATTCCCCTAGACAAAGTTAGTTTGGTGGCGGGAGAGGAAAACTGAGCAGGATTACCAAAGTAATGGTGCCAGTTTAGTTAAATTTGCAAATTCTTTGACTTCATAGGTGGAAAAAGGACAGCAACAAACTTTAAGGCCCAGATTTTATCTGAAACATTCTACAACATCTAAAATGTGAGTAAAAATGGATTTGTGTGTTATATTGTGTGCTTATATGCCTTTATTCTTCCACCCTGTATGGATGGCTTGCCTGTCTGTATGTCGTGTTGGCGTGTTATGTGCCACCTCATATTTGACAGTGTTAATGTGCGAGCATGTTTTTTTGTTTACCCATGGGTCAGTGACTTTGCGCAGCCAGTTTTAAACTTTATTGGACAGCTGAATAGCAATGAGACAATTAGCTAAAGCCTATGATCCAGGACTCACTGTGCTCTGCTTATTAGAACTGGTCCAACACACTGCAGCTGCACTCCTGTCACACCGATATGGAAATTAAATGGCTTGCACACACTGTGCAAACACACATATAAGCGCACACACAGTAACAAATAAAAAAGTCAGATAAGGAAAGGCAGGCAGAATACGAGGAAAGCAGCAGAGAGTCGGGGAGGAGGAGAGGCCTGGAGGGTAAATGATAGCATCTATTTTATGTTTTATCAGCTATATGACTAATAAATCTATCTGTTTCCAAGAGTTTGTGCTCTATAAAAGCGACAATTCCCAAAATTAATGCTCTACAGAGTCCATCACAGATTAGTTATAACCTACTGAAAACTGTTGCTGGGAACTTCATCTCCAGCTAAATTTACAGACTTGTAACTTCTTTTGTAAATGACTGTACCTTTCTTATATTAGTAAAATCCTCTCAATGCTCATCCTTATTTCTGACCACACATGACACTGACAGCCTCAAAGCATGGCATAGGTTTAAACATAGGTTTGGGATTGGGGACATTTGTTAGATTTATTTTTAACCTGTGGAACATAGAGGGCGTTTTTGAAAAGTATGTCACAAAAACTGCCTAAGGGTAATGCAGAGAAAGTATTATTGGCAGTTTTCATTTGAAACTACAGTTACAAAACTGGGCAAAATGAAGACAAAAATATGTTAAAATGAAGTTTAATTCAACTGCTATAAAGGACTGTTCAGTGTTTGTAGGAGTTTAGCGTTCCTTTGAGAACGTGTTACTGATTTCTTATGTTCCTAAAAAAACTATTTAGGATCATCTAGTTCTAAATGTGAAAAATACTTTCGAATTTTGTTTATATACTAAATCACAGGACATTAATAGGGGTCAATGAACATTTTTACCATGAAACACTGGTATTCACCTGTAACACTGTTGTGGTCAAAACATGTAATGTTTCAACTAAGACAAGAACCTTTATTTGCTGACGTGTGTGCATTGTGACTGCTGAGCAAGCGTGTATACATGTTAGAAATGGACACCAAATTTATTTCACACCTTACATGATTGATATAATTATTTCGGGTCTGTGTTTTGCAGTGTGATACACAGCAGTACTGTCATTAACACACTTAATGATGTTGCTACAGCTACAAAATGAAATTATCCAAGTGTCGGGTTGTCGTTGTCTAGTTAGGTTAGGTTATATGTAACAGCCACTTTAACAAGTCATTTTGATAGAGTTTGAGAGACTGTTGCGGAGTTCTTCAAAATGCCGCAACTTACATATTTTCACTGTTAATCAAAAATTAGGAATTATGACCTCTTTTGTCAACACTGTGAAAAGCACAGGTGCAAATAAAATAAAGGATGGCTAGATTCCATGTTAATGTTCCATTATTGTCCATGGTGGTTCACACTGTCATGATTTACTGGGACACCTAAATAGAGTCATTGTTAATGTTATAAGTAACACCTTTGATTTTACTACTATACTAAATGTCTGCTGGGAAATCAGTTGAATTAGGCTATTAAGCAGTTTTACATTCGAATTAAGATATTTTGAGCTTTTTTTTTTAATGAACTACAAGATCATTAAAAATTTCCGGTTGCTACAGAGGCAAAACACTGAGATTAATGTCGGCTGTATGACTTGCAGAATAATGTTCTACATGTTAAATGGCGCATAACTAACGACCGCAATTAAAATGTAGTTAGAAAACATGAGTTATCTCTGAACTGTGATAGTTTAACAACTGAGACAGATTCCGAAAAAAACATTTTCTGTGGTCATGGTGTAAATGAAATTACAAATATGTCCACAGTATATGATTTTAAGTTAAATATTTTCATATGGTCATAAAATGCACAGGAGAGCCCATGGGAGGAGGAAATGGCTTAGAGAGCGAGGGGAGCAGAAAAGAGCCGGAGATTGATGAGGCCTATCATTTCCCATTAGTGAGGCCCAGATCATAGATCTCATCCCTAATGAGACAAATAGCTGCATACCCCACCCTACACACACGCATGCACACAGACACCTATATCTTAATACTTATACAATCAATTTATCAAGTGTAGACTGTAATGCAACCCAACACCTCCTGCAAAGGTTACAAAAATGCATTTCTGCTATGAGGATTTTTTTATTATATAAAATAGATACGTTGCACTGGAGCCACCTCCTGTATAGCCACAGACACAGACACATATCACATCATTATGCTGCGAGCATGTGAGTGTATATATACAAGTGTGTTTTTTTCTAAGTAACCATTCAGCTTTGGCCTCAGGAGAAAGGAAAGTAATTCCAGTAAAATGTGTTTTACAGTACATCACACATAAAGGGAACATTGTTAGCTCAGGGGTTATTTGATGATGATGATGATGATGATGATGATAATGATGATGATGATGAGAACACTGGAGTTTCAAAGCCTGAATCGAGAACAAAGAAATAATTTCTGCGACGGATAGGTGATTTTCCAAATTTGCGTTTGAATGTAATGCCAATTACTTTCAGGTTTCAGATATCATCAAAACCAACAGATCCGATTGATAAGAACTTTAAATCTCCTTGAAGGCAGAGTTTTGATTGAAGTAAATATCCAAATGCATGATACCGACATGACACGGCCGCTGATACTCCTTTAATAATAATAATAATCTTCATGCGATCTAATTATGCAGTCTACCTAGATATTCTTTCCTTCCTTAAAAACAATAATCTTTTAACTCTGTTTGGGTATTACTGGGGCTTTCTCCCTCCTCCCTGTTTGGTTGCAGCTTCATGTGCCCTTTCTTGTGATTATGTTTGATCAAAGTTGTGGCAGCAGACAGCATTTCTGCAAATATCACAGCTGGCAACAGTCTTATTAGTAGGTTTGACAAAATACTGAAACAATGCTGCATTTTCAGCCAGAAGCCAACTGGGCCTCTGTGTCCAGGTGATGGCTAATCTCTTTTACTGCCAGTGGTGATAATGTTGTGGTGTGGTCGCAATTCTGCAGTAAATTGAAGAAGAATGGATTTGTTTTGAGCAAAACACAAAGGAAGAAGACTTAGTTTCACTCAATAGATGTAAAAGATGAGGGGTTTAGGCGGTTTGCACACAAAGCGGTCCCTAATTATGTTACCACCAAAAGGCTTGCGTACATAGAGTATGTGTGCTTGAACAGACTAAATATTTAACATTTAAATTGGACATTCATTTTCTCCTTTTCAGGCTCTAATTGAGGGCACCAAATTCCACACTACTTAAAGCGTTGATGCATATCTCCTGTTGATCCTAAATTAAAGTTGTTTGCTTTTTTTTTTTTTTATTTGGAAGTGGAAAAATATCTAAGTTGGCCAAGCTGCCAACTGAGAGCCAGAACATCTCTTATAGAGGCATGAGGCATCAGGGGAAATGTCACATCTATAGTGACAGATGCTGCTGCATATGACACCCAGGCATACAATTTGCATTGCACATGCACTGCATTTAGTCAATAAAAAGGCTCATCAACAGCTAACACTTATTTTTATTATCTATTAGTCTGCGAGTGATTTTCTTGCAGCATTTAATAATTAGGTCTTTAAATTTAACATATTTTGTAAGTGTCTATGAGAAGCATTTGTAACAATGTTACCAGAGAAAACGCTGAAACACACTTCCTGTTTTGTTCAACATACAACCCCAAAAGATTCAGCCACTGTCGCTTATCATGGACGTAGAAGCTTGTTGAAATCGTTCCTTCTAACAATTGCAGTGTCTGTTCAAGCCACAAAAGCCACTGGCTCGTCCCTGGTTTGATGACAAACTACATCCCGACTGCAGAGGAATATAAAAATACAGGTGAGAGCTTCAGTGTGCTGTCATCCTTTAGTGATGCCACCATGGAGCTGTCAGGGGAGGAGAGGGTCTCTGGCTCCAAGGCAATACCACTGTTAAAAATGATTGAATACTCTGTCCGAGAAAGAAATTCCTACTGCGACCGCTCATTGCAGTCCACCTAGGAAAAAACTTTAGTGTAAATGTCACAGCAATGTTGGACCCAAGATTTAAGACCATGACATTTTTCAGAAGACACAGAACTGCTGAGGCCACAGAATGGCTGATATCTTAAAAGCTAAAAAAACATATTAAAAACATCAAACCTCTCTGTAACATCACCATCATGGACGAAAATTTGCAGCACGAGCTGCTGGACCTGCCACCTCCTCAGGTGATCTTACACAATTCATGTGTAGTTCACATAAAATCAAACCAATATTAAAAACAATAAGATCAGCAAATCCACAGTACTCACTCCCAGTCTGTCAACATTTCTGTGGTGTAAGAAAAAAAAATTGTGCTGCCATCTGGGCAGATATGTGGAGCATTGAAGGAGGACACAGTGGGACTGCTGATGCAAAAGAAGGAGGGAGAGAGGTAGGTTGGTAGGTAGGTAGATAGATTTTTTTTGTTTACTGCATACCACAGTCATTTAGCTGATGTCACCCTTGTCTCCCCTCCATATTTCTGGGGACACATGAGCGCTTGTGACTCACTCGCGTTGGCTGCATATTAAGTGATCCTTCTCTGACTTTAAAATGCATTTGATCTTGTGCTATTAGAGCAATTAAATGCAACTGGCTTCCTACATTTCTTGTGTTCATAAGAAGATATGAATCACCCACAGAAGGTTTAATACTGCAGAAATAATTTCATATTTCTCCAACAGAATTATTTCCTGGCATTGTTGGGAGGGCTTTCAAACAACGCTTAGACAATTATGAGGGGAAGATAAAATTAGCAAAAAAATATAGAAAACATATTTTAACACTTAAATTTATATCAGCAATGTGCAGAAATACTTTATTGGTGGTCAATTAAATTGTCAAATCATTTTTAGGGAGTGTGGGGCTGCACTGAAGGCCTGGGTGACCTCCCTTTACAGGCACCAAATTGCTGGCTTTAGCAACAGATGCAACTTATAGCGCAAGATTTGGGATGGTAGGCAAGTTATTATTAGAGGAAATATTTTGTATTAAATTGTTGAGCCACGAGTCTTTTGCCCCGCTCTGCCTCTCAGTTCTCCCCTCAGTCAGGTAGCATTGGCCCACTTATGATGTGACAATGCCCTTGAAGGTAACGGCTCGCTGCTTCAGAGACTATGTAGTCTAATAGAAGCTGACACCACTACATCTGTGGTTACTTATTAGTTGTTGCTTTAGGGAAAGTACAGAATAATCAGCCAAAGCATACATTAACATCAAATCAATGAACCCACTGTATGAATATTAAATTACATGATATAACAGCAGGCTGTGTGCCATCTACAGCCCCTGACTTAATGATGCAGTCTGTGATTCTCAGAAAAAGTTTACTTTTTTGTATTTGTAATAGGTCATCTGATCTTACAGGTTTACAAAATTAAAAAACTAAAACTAAATAGCTTCTTTCATATACACAGCACCACAGTGTTTGCTTCAAGAAAGGCACACAGATGAGTAGTTATAGGATCAGACATTAAATTCTCATTACTTCCAGGAATGAGGCTTGGTCCTGGCGGGCAGCCTCCCTTCTGTCTGAGCCGTCTCACCACCACAGGGTGATCAGTGGGCAGCGCTGCACATTTTTCCCCAATGATCCATGCCCATGTCCAAAACATATGGCTTCAGGTCTCGTTTAATAACTACAGACTTAATCACCAGCCCGAGGAGTTCTGGCACTAATTGCACTTATAAACTACCATGTGTCTGAAGAATAGATGAATTCTGGATGGACCAGGGGGCATGCTGAGACCAGCGATTGGACCTTGATATTTAATATCCCACTACACCTCTGGCTCTCTTTTTTCCCCCTCAGAGAAAATTCCCAGAGCCAGTCCTTGTTGTCACGTTCAACCCGTTACACATCTCAGTCTGCTCTGCCTGTTCCCCACAGATGCAGACCTCATCTTTCACCTCGCCAATGTTAAGCAAATATTAACTTTTTTCCCTGTGCCAGGATAGTCCTGGAAGAAACTGGGGAATTTAGGGAGTCTTTGCAGGATCCTGCAGAGCAAGCAGACAGTGTGAACATCACCTCATCACTGGTACGTTCTCCACACAGGGATTTACAATGATTGAAACCACACAGCCGAGACTGAGAGAGATTACTGGAACAGGAGAAGCTGAAGCGCGCGCGCACACGCATACACAGCTGAATATAAAACCCACACTTGTGCAATTGAAGGGGCGCTCTCGAGGAATACACACCTCTCCCTCTCTCTGTCATACATGCAAGAGCAACTCTCCACACTGAGGTAGGCCATCAGTCTTGTCTCACAGTAACATCAAAGGAGCGGTCCGCAAGAATCAACAGTAAATTTAAATGTCAGACAAAACTTTAATGTCAGTAAGTCAAGAAAATCTACAGTCAGGACGGTCCGCAAAGACACACACTGACATTCCTATATAAAGACACACCATACCGGCGCTCCTCTACCTTTCTCGTCTCTGTTTTACATTTCTTGTTTCCAAGTTAATTAGTCATCCCCTCAACACTTCAGTACATCACAAGGTATAATAACAAAGTCTGTAACTAACATTTACCATTTATTCTGAGGATTACTTTCTCAATTAATCATTTGGTCTGTAAAATGTCAGGGAAAAAAAAAAGGGAAAAGCGGCCTTTCATAATTCTTTCAATATGATGAATAGGATATGATGAACACTCCCAAACCCCATAATAATCAGATTACAATGATATTAAACAGAGAAAAGCAGCAAATACTCACATTTCATAAACTGAAATGATAGACGTTTTGCTTGAAAAGTGACTCAAACATTTGTCAAAACAGTTGCTATTAAATGATCTGTATCCCATTCATCTTTGGCCACAGTTTGCTGCTGTAATTCAGACCTCCCAGTGGATGATTTCTAATGTTTTTGGTAACCTGCTGACCTGTCTCGCAGCATCACCATCAGTCCAAAATTCCACAAATGGGATGAGATTTTAGCGAAATTTGATTAGCACAAGAAGAAGATCAACATCACAGCCTGTGAGTTTTGCTCTAGTTTCACCCTCAAGTCCAATTGTCGGGTTTGGACACTTTGGATACTTTATAATCTAATGCATGAGCCTGCAGCGTTTTAATATCATGGTGACAAACTCACATGCGGGACAAACTTCAGATTTTTAGACATTATACTCGCAATACTTTAACTATTTTTAACTGGCAGTTTTGTGTTGTTGGCTGTAATGTTGGTTCAAGGTTTTCCTCATCTCCTCCTAAGCCCCTCTCCTCCCTTTTTCACCCTCCCTTTACCATTTCCCACAACCTCTTTCTCCACATTTGTAATCCCCAGATGCACTCATCCTCTCCTCCCACCTCAGCTTCATTCCCGGTCGTCCTTTCCACCCCTCTCTTGCTCTCGTCTTCCTATTGAACGCTGCTTAAGGCCGTAATCTGTCTTCCAGTGCTCACTGCTGATTGGGTCCAAGGGGAAATGGCAGCAGGAGACAGGTAGAGCGACAGGGCAAAGGGGCAGCTGTGACTGAGAGATAGAACGTGTGTGTGTTAATGTGTGAAAGAAAGTGTGTGTGTGTGTGTGTGAGAAAGAGAGCAAGGTGAGAGCATAAGAGATGGAAGGGCAGGAAAGTCTCATTTAATTGAACACTTTCTCGTCCTGTTATGCTGCATGTTTCTGTTGAAAACACACACACATGCACACACACATGCACACATTCGCACACACACACACGCACACTCAAACAGACTACTCTCTCACTATACTCTCTCACTCTCTCATTGCAGGGACAGCATGCATTATTATGTATGAATGTGCATGAGGGGAGGAATAGACAGGTTAAGTGTGTGTGTGTGTGTGTGTGCAGCGCAGTGTGACTTGACACGATTGGTTGTAGACTCCCAGTCTCAATCCCCTTTTAGACAGGTACATGGCTTAGATCGATACCTGAGATATATAAGAGATGTGTGTGCTCAAGCACATCTGTGGTTCAAACTCTGTCTTCCTCTCGGGGTCCTGCATGTTTGTGGTGCAATTTATTCAAGCAACTTTTCCAGCAGCAGAGCTCATTTGAGCCCAGCAAGGCTCACACACCACCAACTCCAGAACACGAGCAGCCTGTGTATGCATACAACAAAATACATAACATGAATATACAGCCACCTTCCTCAACAGGTCCTCACTCAGATTGATCAGAGAAGAGGACATTTGGGTTGCTCTGTGTGCCGGACAGGTGGTGTGTGATTAAAATGTTCAGAAAACCTTTTTGTTTTGGAGATTTGCAGTGAACAATGTCTGAATTTGGCTTCACTTTGGAATGAAATAAAAACAAAAGCAAGACTGACATACATGACTGAAAGACATAGATGTGCTGTAATCTGTGTCAAGTATTAATGCAGTTCACTCGCTGTTTTTGAGATCAAGTCTTTTCATGGTTGGTAGAGCATTAAGCAGGAGCCCTTTGTGATTTCAATGCTCAAAATGTTGGGTCCGGAAAAAAAGAAAGGCTTAGGTGTTTCATTCTAAGGGATCTTGGCAACTTGACGTTGATGTTTAAGATCAATGAGAATGGCTCCGCTTTCGAGCTCTGCTGCAACTGAACAGAAATTGATTTGATGTCATCTACATTCAGGTAGTTAACCAGAGGAATGACAGCAAGAAAACAAATAACAAAAGCAGGCCCAGTAATTCAAAGTCAATCACTGAGGACCGTTTTTATAAGTGACTGTCATAACATGGATTTTTCCTCCAGGACTGACAGTCTTAAAGCTTTTGGGGACGTTAAAAACCTTCTGCCTACATCATCTGAGCATCGCTGTAATATTGATGTGTACTGCGTGTTGATATTCTGTCATTCATGCCTATTCCCACATCTGTGGTTGAGCCCATGATGATGGTTACGCTATTTGCACATCTAGAGGAATCATTATATTTTAATACAAATCTCAACTTTGTAATGTCAGTCGTGGGCATATTCACTTTTGTACTTTCATGACAGCAAATCTATCTCTCCTCTGCGGGCATTGGTTTGTAAAGGACGGTTGCAGAAGGAGACAGCGTGCCCATGACGATGTGCAGCAGGAGCGTCTGCCAGCCCCTGGCACTCCATCAAAGACAACGAGATGGGGACAGAAAGAGAAAAAGACATGAAAGCAAGACGGGTTGCTGGCGATGGAGACGAGAGAGGGCTCATGTTACAAGGCATATGGCCTCTATGAAGAGACAGATGTTTCGGTGTGGAGGGGAGAAGTGAGCGCACGCACACGCCCTGTTGCATCTGCTATTGCAAACCCACCCACCCCAACCCCTCCGGGATGAACAGACAGATGTGCAGAGAGGCTGCTTTGGCATGCTGGGACTCTCAAAGCTCACCCAACCTTCCTCTAATGACATTCTCTCTTCTCTTTTCCACTTATCACCATCATCACCTCCTCTTCCTCATCACGCCTCACTTTCACGACTCCTCTGGAGTTGATTGTATTCTGACATCAAATCTCTCAGACTCCCCTTTTTCACTGCTTTCTTTACAGTTTCTCACTTACTTTTACTACGCCGTGTATGTTAAATACGTGAAAACATTCTGTCTCCATCACTCATCCATGTATAGTAAGTGCTTGTACAAAATGTGTTTTTAGGTTTTTATGTACTAGCTTTTCTATAAATTGTCCATTAATGTTTATTTATCAGAGAGGGAGTTACTGCATAATGTATGATTTTGCAATGTCCTAAGGTACTGAAACAAATGAGAGTAAGATACACGATGATGCTGAATATATACAGTCAATACAGCAGATAACATTTAACCAGTTATTCCAATGACTACTTGTTTCCCAGATAAGGCACTTTTAAGATAAATGTCACTATGTGTAAAATTTCAAGTGAATATAACATAATTCAAAGTATTTGATTGGGTTTTTTTGAAAAAGAGAGAGAAAGAGAGAGAGAGAGAGAGAGAGAGAGAGGAGGGACAATCAGGTTTAAAAGTAGCCTTTATCTCTGCTTAACTGCAGTAATATTTTGGTAAATGTGTTCACTGTATTTCTTTCTATTAAATGAGGTGAAGAACATCACCGCTCACATGGAGCTTGAGCCAGCAGTCAATTAGCCAAGCATAGCATAAAGACTGGAGGCAGGCGGGAGCTCAAAAGTATGCCTCAGCACTCATGAAGCTCACAAATAAATGTGCTGTCTCTCATTTAATGTGTACACAAACAGAAACATAAAAGTGATCACTGATGGATATGGTGGGACATATTATTGCTTATTGAGCTGCACAGCTCATCTTTGACTCATCTCTGGTTACAGTGTGGGTTGCCACACGAGGTCCAGGCTTTAATGCAGGTCTCTGTGCAGGTATTACGGCACCCTCACCCCCAAAACAATAAAGCGCTGTTGTTTTGTAGACATATTCCTCTGTGCTTCATCTTTACCATCCTTTATCCAACCATCTTTACCAACCATTATCAAACAACCCTACAATATTATAATTCTTCCCAAATCAATACAAAGAATATTCAGCATGGTAAAACCTGATTTATTCAACTTGTGAGGTGTCCCTTATGAAGGTTTTCATTCACCAGCTTTCTGTTGAGCCTCAGAGAATGTGATCATCATCACAGGAGACCTCATTATACATTCTTTTCTTTTCACAGATTCCTACATTTATCTCTTCTTCTCGTGCCTGACGTGTCTTCTGTCTCTTGTCTGTCCTTCATTTCTGTAAATGTGGACAGATGAGTACACTGTCAGGTCCCAGGTGGTCTCATGTGTTTGTCATGTTCTGCCCCTTATTCCTTCTCCGGGGGATGGATGTTGTTGCTACATACAGCTATAAATCACATTGCATGTTGTTTGTGTGTGTTGTGTGAATGAATGTGTGTTTGTGTGAGTGTGTGTGTGTGTGTGTGTGTGAGAGAGAGAGAGAGAGAGAGAGAGAGAGAGAGAGAGAGAGAGAGAGAGAGACTTGATTAAGGAGCAAAGTGAAGTGAAGCAAAGGCCAAGGCACAGACAGATGATAAAGGTGACACAAACACCGCCTTGCTTTCAAAAGATTTCAGGACGTAATTGGCCACTGCATTATGACACAGTTTACAGGTCAGACAATTCAGAGAGAAGAATTAAATTAACTGCAGAGAAAAATTGAAGTCAAGCTTACTTCTTTAAAGAGTAATTTTGTTCTAGCAAATTATGCTATTTTTTAAATGCTGAAAATATCTATAAGCTGCCATGATATTGTACCAGTGTAGAAATGTAACAATGGAAACCTGACACACAGATACATTTACATGGAAAAATAGGCTTTTTGTTTTAATTTCAACTTACATAAGTATATTATATTACATGTGGACCATTAATGGAAGGGTTAGTGAGTCTGCCAAGACCCAAAATTACCAGTGCATGGTGGCTAAAGGTAAGTTGTTTTTGGATAAAAGTTTCTACTACATGAATTCATTGTAAATTTAGTTTATGTAAGGTAAACTCCAGTACCAACAGTTAAATAATCACAATGCAGTGCTGCTTTTACAGGACTTATTTAAATACCATCCAACATTAATCAGTCATCATTAATGTACTGATTAATAATCATCCCATCTCTTTAGCACAACTGTTATACGAGGATAATGAACCTGACAAAGTCTGTTTTGATGGTCTGAGACACTCTGTATGCACAGTTACACTTATGTAATTATATGTATACATGACACGATCCTCCTCCTACTAATACTCAGACAGTTTCTGTTTATCATCAGCAGCACCCTGGAATGAAGGTACTGCTGTGCTCAGAGCATCATTAGCATTATATTGTTATCATATTACAGTTGCGCTGCTATGAGAGGGTTTGCATGAACATGTTGAGGTGTCACATTCAGCTAATCAGGCAGTAAAATTCATCCTCAGCTCAGTGAGTGTGATGTGGATAAGAGTGTCAGCTGACTGGGTGTAAACGTAAACATGGCACCAGACTGTCCCAATTGAAGCTTTGAAAGAGATTAGATGTTTTGGCTGATGCAGGTCACATTCCTTGACCTTGCATGTGATGTGTTGCATCCATAATAATAATGCCCTAATCTGCTCTCGGTGCTGCTGGTGTTACTTTATCCAAGGAGCACTGGGTCAGGGGCAGAAGCTGGTTTTAGTCTTGGGCAGAAATCGAATTCTAATGCATCCACAAATAACGCAAACTCTAGCTACATGATTATGAGTTATGAGCTGAGATTTTTAGCTGAGCTGAGATCAGCATGTATATGTGATATTAAGCAGCATCAAGCAAAATACTTTTTTTGGGGTGCAGGGCAATATGCTACATTTAAAAAAGAAAGTTAATATGTTATCACCTTATAAAGTTTACATGGCTTATATGTTTGCAAACAGGTACCTATTTACACATGCAGCAGACGCAGGGCAACATTAGCGTTAATTTGGAGTCGGTGAATTTTGCTCTCCACCAACCCCTGAGATAACTACATGGTTAGTTCTTTTGCTTGCTGCTGGAAAAGATACTTAACAGAAATTAGAGACTGAACCAAAATGTTAAAAAAAAACTAACAGGCAAAAAATGGGCTTAGAATTACTAAAAAGCATGGTACATCTGAGATTAACTTTTTGTGGTGATTTGTAGGTTCATCAATACAAACATCACCTTTCACATTACACATGATCCACTGTTGAAATAAAAGTACCGATCAGTGCAATTTTAAATCTGATCTAAAAAATATGACTGGGATCCTCTTGCAAAAATGTTGTATATGTTGTTGTAACATACATTTACTTTCAGTAGCAGTTGTTTTCATGTATTACACTCTGGTACACAAATCACACAGATTGAGGATTTACTACGGTATTTCTGTTGCTTTGTGTTTTTTTCAAGGTTGCAAATGTCTTTATCTTTGATGATCATTAATTAGCTTTGAAGCAACCTTCAGAGACGGTGGGATACTAGAAATGCCTTAGGGTCACAAGCCTGACAGAGTTAAGCAGCCTCTTTGTTTTGATGTTAAAGCAGTAAAGCTGTGAATTAATGGGCCGTGTGTGTGTGTATCATTTAAGGCAGAGCGAGGGGGAGGGAGGCAGGGAGGGAGGGAGGTAAGGTGAGTTACAGCTCCCTATGTAGGGATATCCCACCAGCGAGCTTATACAGGTCATTAGAGCGAAAATCCAAACACACATACGCACACATAAACATACAGCCTGCCAGCCTCACTGCAATTTATATCTGTTACAGCTGTGGGGGAGAGGAGGAGTGAGGGAGAGGAGGAAGACTGGGGATTGGAGAATGCAGGGAAATGGGGCAAGAGGTAGAGAGTGAAGGATGTGAAGAGTAGCTGGGCAGAGAGAGGTATAAAGAGAGGAGGGAGAAGGCGGGAGAGGAGTGAGCGTGTATTTTGGCACAAAGAAAAGCAAACACGAAAGCAGGAGAAATAGACCGAGAGAGGCCTGAGACAGACAAGAGAAGTGAGAGGTCTGTAGGATTGTGGGACAGCTGAGATCTTGCGGAATGAGACGACGTCCTCTGTTGCCATGACAACTGCCTCCATGTGAGTGATCGCTCGGTCCCATGCTCGCTCGCCCGCCCACACAGAGAGGAGGCGCGCACATACGTGCATTCATAGACACAACTCTTGAACATGCTCTCAAACTCCCATGCTTCCTGGCAACATACCTCTCATCTGCCCACCTCCCTCCTCTTCGTCCTCCCACTTTCCATCCAGCCATCCATCCATCTACACAGTCTACCTCCCAGTGCATCAACATCCATGCTTCCTTGTACTCCGTCTGCCACCCTCATGTCATTTCCTTTCTTTAGGGATTTTATTTAGACTTTTTGCAGAGAAGTACCTTTGTTATCTCGAGTTTAAGTTGTTAACAGGGCTTCCCACAGATGCGTGTGTGTTTGTGTAGCTACATGATGTGCAATCAGCGAGTGCAATGAGAGATTAGAGTGTGTGCTTGTTGGTATGCAGTGTTTGTGCAATGCAACACATGCACTGCTAGATAGCACTGTAAGGCACATCGGAGAGGACCACAGCTGTCAAACCAAATCCACACACACTCACAGTGACCCAACTGAGTACAAATTCATGTACATTGTTTTGCATGTGTGTTAAAAAAACACACACAATACACACAGGATTTAGCATGCTTGTAACAATTGCAAAGAGAGTACACTCTGCACAAGGTCACATTAACATGGATGTTCTGCACACTAGAGGAGAGGCAGTTGGCACAGAGGGAAAGGGCAATGCTGACCAATATTCCACGTTGCCTTTTCTCTGCCAAGGCAAAGAGAGCCAGCAAACATCCTGTCATCACACGCAAGCACACACACACAGATGCAAGCAGTGGCCTTGGCCAAAAGACTCATTCCAGGGACAAACACAATGCAGCAGCAATCAACTTTCTGAGCAGAGAGACACTTGTTGTGAAGTGGAAACTATTAAATCTATACCAACATTAATTACACTGTCATTTTCTACCTCCTTAAGCCATAATAGAGAGGGTTAACTGGACAGACTGGGTGTAATTGTATGATAATGTGACTCAAAATAGCCCTATTGTTTCCGCAGCAGACACTGTGGTATTACACACCTAGAACATAAAATTGGCACATGAGAAACAGCAATTTATGGCACAATAAAGTGTAAACACCCCATCTTTATCATTCTGTGACACCAAATCATCACAATGACTGTTCAGCGTGTTGATCCTGGTACAGACAGAGCTGTCACTGATATACTGACTGCAGTCTGGGCAGTAGATTCTGTTAAACAAAACTAATCCAAAACATGTGTAACAGGTGGAAAACATACAATACTTATTTTTGTATGTAAATGTTGCCTCTTAAAATGAACTCATTACATGGGCTGTATTTCATTTGTGTAAATCACACAGGGTTTGAACCTTTTGTATTATTCAGAACTTCTGAAATGAATGCAAAATACTACAGCACACCTCCGAACACAAGGTACATTATACACATCACTCCATTAGATGCACTTTAGGATGCCAAGATGTTCATTTAGTGTGTTTTCTCCCATATGTGGCAAGGAGTGGAATTTTTTGATTTAATCAGAGAAGGAAATAACTAAGGTAATGGAAGTAAATAAGGAGCCAACAACGCCACCTGGGGCCTTACACCCCAGGAAATAATGAAAATTTGAAAGAAACAGTTCAGTGAAAAAAACAAGGACACAGGCTCATGACTGATGAGACAGAGACAGTAGATGATATAAAGCAAATAATTTATTGAGAAACTAAAAAGAAACTCAGGACTGGACCTAAGAAGAGAGGACAAAATCTGGAACTGCTGGAGACAAGAAATTGATGATTGGTAAGGAGAGTATACAAAATATTAATTTATTGATGAAATATATAAACACTATCTAAAACTGAGACAAGCTATGAAAAGAAAATGCTAAAACTCTAGACACACAGCTATATAAAAAAAAAAAGCTAAAGTCAGTGGACTGGGGCCTCTAGTGGGGAGGCAGACTACTACTAGAGAGCGCCCCTTTTCACTCACCTGGGTGCAGATAAATATCACAGCAACCATGCATAAAACAGTGCCCCAGTGCCCCTACTTGGACCAGCAAGAGGCTGACTAGATCCAGGTGGGAGCCTTTTATACTCTCTACCTGCTAAGGGGCTGGGCTAGAGCCCTCCCTATGCTGCGTTCAGGTGCGCTTCACTACACATACATGCTGGTAAAAGGCAGAGAAACACCCAGAAGCAGACCAACAAGCTACACAGACTTACAGACACACTTGTGGGCTGTCCAGAGTGCCCACCCTACCTGACTCTGATGTCCATTTTTGAGGAAAGTGGAGGTACTAAAGGGGAAACAGGAAGACTTGTGTTTCCCCTGTGCTTGTGTGAGTTTTTCTTGCTGTGAGTTGACGGAGCTAATCGCAGTGCCACCGTGTCACCTCATACACAGTCTGTTCAAATAGAGAGCGGGCTCCGTCAGTCACTGATGATCTGTGTGGCAGTGCGGGTAACAGGCCAAATTTGCGACTTGGGGGACGATGCCAGGTTTTCTAACTGGGCAGTGATCCAGTTGCGTACTAAGCTGTCCATGATGAGTCTGCAAAACTAGTATTTGTTGTTTGTGTACATTCCAGCATTTCTGCCTAACTGTGTGACCCCAAAAGCCTGAGACTACCTGCTCTATGACTGTAAATGTGGATTGATAACAGCCAGTTTACTGCAACGTGCTGGATTGCATGTTTGGAAGTTTGTGCATAATTAAAAGTCAAAGTCACTCTGTAAAGGCTTGAAAGCAAACCATACAGAAACAATCCACTTAACCCCTCAGGAAATGTTCAGCCTTTTATTGCAGTAACAGATGACGGCATTCATCTCCTTTCCCTTTCATACACCGTAAAACACATGGAGGCTTCTTGTAACCTTGGAATGGTTTTAGAACAGTTTTTCCTCTTGAATGTTTAAAAAATGTGTTTATACAGTGACTTTAAGATGTTTCTTCTGTTCGACAGTAATGTTAATCAAGTGATACTAAGTTCACACTGCTTGTCGTTCATTATCAGCAAAACAGAGATCTAAAGCTTGAACAGTTAGCAAAAAAAACCAACAATACTGCAGCTAAATCTTTAACAAAGTTGAACTTTATTACATGTATAAAGAGGGCTTTGCCACACTCCTGTGTTTGTTCTCAGTCTCAAAGAAATGACTTCCTGTTTTGGTTTATTTGGTGCTTAGTACACTGACAGCGTGGTTGAGACAGAGACACACCTGTGCCCTCTTAAGCTCCCCCTGCACTGTTTTTTGTGATTTAGACAAAAAGCCCCCGGTTGGCAGTTCTTTGCTGTCTGAACAACCTGTCCACGCAGTCATGGGTGGTTATGGTACATTATAGTGTTTTGTGGCCCTGTGAGTAGTAAATTACATCTTTTATAGCTTTTGCTTTTGGATTTTACCGAGAGTAGAATGCATCAAAGGCAGAAAACATACAAAATACAAACGACGGTTACCTGAAATAACTCCAGTTTGTGAGTACGTGCACAGTCATCTAACTGATCCTTTCTTTTTGTCTCTGCGAGTTCAAGGGAAGCAGAGCGGCAGTCAGACACTTTACGCCACTTGATTGGGCCATGAGTGCAGTGATTTGTCTCGGGTGCCGAGGCGGAGCAATGATGGGTTTAACCAACAAGAAAGCCTGTTACACAGCTACAGACATAGAACTGGGTTTACTTGAGGCAACCTCTGTTTCAGTCTGCATGCTCCTAAAAGCATCCTTCTCAAACACTTGATTCATTTCATAGTTTCAGTCTAATTTTATCACTTGTGTATCATGAGACTCTGGGCCTAATTGCTACACAAGTGACCATTATTTTCAGGCATAATGATTGATAATTGATCAAGTTCACTGTAAATGTTCCAGTGTTTGTCCAAAAGCTCATTTTCAACAGGTGATCCTTGGTCAAATGTTAAATTAGCCATTAAAACAACACTTTGTGTTGATATACAAAGGACCACAACAAAAAACACCCTTTATACTACAAGGCAAATCTAAAAGTACAAATCAAATCTAAAGGCTGGTACTGGTATATATACAAAATACAAAATATACAAACAATATCACGTCCTATACAACTGTGCCAATTAGTATTCATGCAAGTGTAAACAATTCCTCAAATGTAAACAATAGCACAGTATAGTAGTAATTTGTTTGCATGAGTGTGTGTGAGTGTCTGTGTGTGAGTGTCTCTGTGTGTGTGTGTGTGTGTGTGTGTGACCTGGGTCTGGTATTGAAGCGGATTCTCTCTCAGGCCAAGCTGGTTGTGAATGATGAGTCATCCAGAGTGGGCCTTTGATATTCCACATAGCACGCCATTTAAAACTCACTGAGACTTGTGCTGCTGCTGCTGAGGTCTCTCACACACACACACACAGACAAGTGCACACACACACATTTATCGATCAGAATTGGAGGTGCAGCCGCTATTTTCATTCATCCCCTGGCCTCCCCTGGCTCCGGCTATCGATTCTGTTTTACTGTGTGTTTAATTCACAGCCAGAGTAGGCCTGCCACAGCCTCCACTTCCAACACTTCTCTCAATGTTTATCGACCGTATAGTAGCACTACAACTGTGTATTTTCACTGTGGCTGCTGTATTGCAGCGCTCGTAACATTTGATTATTCATACTAATGTATCACTGCTGCAAAATGAGCATCCTTTAACTTCAAAGGGCGATTTTCCAATTGAGAACAAGCGGCTGAATTTACAGTGAATGCTCGTGCTGTTTTGATCATTTGAATGTGTTTTGCTTCTCAGAAGAATACCCCCCCCCCCCCCAAAGGCTGAAAACATTTAATGCATTTACAACACAATGATGGTGACTGCTATGACAGGTAGAGCCAGTGGTGAACTCAGGATATTTGAAGAGCAGGGGCGGAAAAAATTAAAAAGGGCACCAGCTGAATGCAGTGTGATATATTATACTATAATGTATTTTGTCCAGTGGAAGAGCACCCTAGAGGGCACTTTATCATGTTTTATCTCCCACAGGGGCATCCATGAGGGCACTTGTGCTGTGTTAGAAAAAAGTTGTGAGCATATACGGTGTGTAAAATGTCCGCGTATGAGTATTTGAATTAGTGTGTGTGATAAGACTTTAAGTCATCCTGCAATCACATGCGGCTTATTTCCTCCTTATCCTGTATGACTGAGAAGTCTTGTGATTACGGTTTCTTGTTATGGTTCGTCTCTCTTTCCCTCTCTTTCTCTCTCTCTCTTCCTCTTTCAGTCTCCTTTTTTTCTTCACCCCCTGTTACATGGGAGTGGAATCATGGAGAACTACAAGGACAGGGCCTGCAAGTAAAGAAAAACGAAACTATCTCTCTCTCTGCAGCTTGTTGCCTTAGAGACCAGCAGAGAGTGAGAGATAAATCTGTGAAATCTTCTGATCATCTGTGTGTGTTTGTGTGTGTGTGAGTGTATGCGTGTGAGGAGGGTGTCTGTGTGGGTGTACAGAGAAGTGGGTCGGCTTCTGACACACAGCAGAGGAAAATTCCCACATAACTGTGCATAACCTCTCTGCCTGCTCCCTCTGCCCCGTGTTTTCTCTCACAAATTGCTACATCAATGCTGAAAATCAGATCCAATTATTACAAATTAGAGAGCGACACTGTCTTTCTCCGGCGCGTGCCCTCACCTCTCAACCAATATCCGATAGAGACCCTGCTAGACAATAGACTGCGTCTTTGTCTCCCTGATAAAAAGAAACAGCAGTGTTAAACGGGGCACAAAATGTTATCTTTAGAGGGCGATAATTAGACAGAGTGTCTGTCAGAGGCGGCAGACGGGAGAGGAATGGAGGAGGAAAAAGACTAAAAAACGCTGGATTACAGCAAAGTGATGTTTTGGCACAGCATATGTACAAACATTTTTTCTTATCAAGCAACAACTGAAATCTGTGACTGGATTTAAGAAGCACACACAGGTGACTCTAACTGAGGTGGCCCTAATGGGGATTTTTCTTTTCTTTTGTCACAGGAAATTGGAGAAGATCACTGAAACTGCAAAACTAATTGTTTATGTTCACTGATTTAACCGTGGCAAATAGTGTGGTAGTGTAGTCTTTTTTCCTCTTCTTTGCCTTTTCTAAGGCCAAAACTCCCAGCTGGAATAAACTTTTTGTCTCAAAGAAATTATCATTAATATCCAGTGGGGATCGATGATCTTCACCAACATACCACAGCGGTATATAGTATGAAGGTAAAGGCTGTGTGGTGCCGGTTGGCTGCAGTCACATGGCAGATCAGAGAGAGGTCACAAACAAGAACTATGGTGCCTCAATCTCAACTTTTTCTCTATGAAATGCAGTTTTCAGCATATTGGCAGTGGTGACTGGTAGCGCATACAGTCAGAAAAACATTAAGCATGAATCCTCTAAGAGGAATGAATGAATAGTTTCCCCGTAAGCCGGAAATATTTTAAAAAGAGAGACATAGCATCACAAATAAATTCTGTGGTGATGTTTCAATTGTCATGCTTTGACTGAATCTTTGAATTTAAGAGAAAAATAATCCATCGTTTATTCATCATGTGGATCCAGCAATAATGATGTAGCTTTGAATACAAATCAGGCTGTTTGTTAACTGACTGTAGCAGTGAGGGCTCTGGTGGATGGTCCATGAATTAACCACATATTCAAAGGACATCTGACCCGATTGGTTGAGAAGTTGCTGGCTGCAAAACGTTTCCTTTTAATTTCTTAGAGAATTTGGTTGAGAACAAGGTGTGGTTGTGGCTTTTTTTTCCTTTTTTTTCTTTACAACAGCTGAAAGTGTGTGAGTGATCAGGAAGGTGTCAGTCAAGAGTGATCTGGTCACAATCCCAAAGCACAATAATTGGTTGGAAATAACCCTAAAATTAATTTTCATTTCATTTCACCCATTTAAAAAATATTTAAGATGTTCTCTGTCTAAATTGCTGTTGTGTATATAACTACTAATAAATATCTCAGTATAATATTTATGTAAGGGGACAAAGATGGGGTGGAGAGTGAAACCTGCTGTCTTAAAACAAGTGAAATATTTGTGAAATGAATCTACATTGACAAAATCAACTTTACATTTTCTGTTAGATGTTTTTTAAATGTTACTTCAGTCTTCTGCATGAGAAATGATGCTAAAATGTTGATGTGTAAAGGCCACCACACACCTCATTATACCTCGTCTCAGGACTGTGTGGGTGTGTACAAGCTCATTGTTATCAGTTACATTAATCGAGTTCGGTTTGAAATCACCTGAGTGTGCAGAGCATTTTAAAGAACATAAAACCACATCCAGGCTTCGGTCAGTAAAGCTATGGTTTATTCATATGAACACTGAATATCTGAAATCTTTGGTCCTATAATCTGTCTCATTACACTGTATATAGTATGTACATGTTTGTATGTATATATATGTATTTATCCCATAATTACAAATATTACAAATATTAAACAGTGGAATATAAATTTAATATAAAACCATTGAATTACAAGATATAAATGTGCTTCTTGCCCACGCAACAGCTCAGAATGACATGTGAAAAACCACAAAAGAAGTCAGGGAGGGGTGAGGAAGGAGAAAGAAGCAGAGACAAAGTCAGACAGAAAAAAAAAGAGGGCTAGAGACTAAAAGAACAGAAGGGACCGAGAGAGAAAGAGAGATAACTAACGCGGTTTGTAAATAGAGATTACCTCCGTGGACCTTTAGGACAGATATACTGTGATTTGCTGCAATCTTTCTGTGCATGTGTTCATAAACTGTGTCTCCATGGTAACCGAAGTGGCAGTGTCAAGGCTTGAAGTCAGCCCAGAGGGTGACCTTGCCTTTGACAAGCGCACACAGCTGCATCCATCTCTCTCTTTCTCTCTTTCTGCCTCCCTTTCAATCCATCCAGTTCTTGAGCCAGATGCCTCCCTGTCGTCCACCCCCCACCCCGCACCCCCCCAGCACCCACCACCACCACCAGTTCCAAAGGAACGGGAGGAAAAAAAGAGTTGGCACCAATGCATGTTTTTTTCAAAAACAGCCAAAGTAGCTCTCCCTCTGCCTCCTGCTCACGGACAAACTCGACATTGTGTTGTAACGAGATACAAAAGGACGTCCAACTGTCAGGGGCTGTTACTGAGATCTGAAGCAGGAGGAGCATGTCCCGCCTTTGTCCTTCTCTAAATGCGGGGTGATGGTGTCGGGGACCTCTGATTGGAGCATGTCGTTCTCACTGGCGATGATGTGTTTCACCAAGCAGTTAGCTGCTTCATCGATGTTGATGTTTTCCTGAGAAGGAGGAAAACAAAGAAACAGAGGAAAAAGGGAAGTAGCAAAGAGAAAGAGAGAGAGAGAGAGAGAGAGAGAGAGAGAGGAGCGTAAAAAAGGTCAAGAGGGAAATAAAGGAAAAGGAAATAAAAAGGGATAAAATCGATTAATGCAATTGTTTTTTTTTAATGAAAGGACTAAAACAAATGCAGCGAGAACAACCTGTCAGAGCAGGGGAGGGAGGCAAATGGACTGTTACTGAAATGAGTAGATGGACAACACAGCAGCCATGATGTGAACTCAAAAGGCAGATTTTACATAATGTTACCCGCAAGTGAACAAACAAGAACAGTAAAACGTGTGAAATCCCTGAATCAGTCACATTTGGAGTGTAAGAAATACAGCATGCAACTCCTAAAAAGTAACTCCTATACATAGCGCCTTACTTGCTGATTGCAGACAATAAAGTAAATGTCTTTCTCTCTCATTTTAGACCAGTTGATTGAGCTCCCACAGCAGCAAAAACAGTCAAGTAAAAATACTAAAATGTCCAATCCAAGCAGGCACACTTACAATACACATTTAAAGCCAAAATCAATTTGATGATTCAGCTCACAAAGCGATTCTTTTTTTAATGCTCTCACCCAAAACATCAAAAATAATTCCTTAAGTACTGAATAGTGGGGAAAAAGTATGTTTTCCACGGAGGAGCTTTGATTTGATGTTAACAGGAGAGAATGAAAGCATTCAATACAGTGACGTAATGTTTTAAATAAACGGCACTAACAACAGAATGATTTTTGACTTCTGACAGCAATCAATGCCTGAAGTGATTCTGTTTCTATGCTACTCTCTTCATGGTGTAAATTTGAATGAGGTACGGCTTTACATAGTTGTTGGGTTTTTTTGGCACATGTTTTTCCATTTGTTACTTCTCACTGTGAGCTTTTGAGAGACTTTTCTCTTTAACTAGATACAGACAGCAATCAGGACCATTAGCGATTATACAGTATACAGTATCTTCCACAGCTTGGCCACCAGGACACCCACCTATTAAATCACTACAGCCAACATTTTTGAGCTAACTTGTCTTGGACACTCTTCCAAACTGAACAAACCTCTTTTGCTCATCAAAATAAAACAACAGATTCAACCCGTGCAAAAGATTAAGAGCAATTTGGACCAGACAGCGGTGTAAACTAGAGAAATGGCCGTGGGTGTTGAAGTGAGACTCACATGAGGAGAAGAACCAGCAGTGAGTATCAATGAGAGAGACCCACAAGCACACACTTCCTTAATATGTAAAGTGTGATGCGGTAGCAGTGGAAATTCTGAATATTCATTAGATCTAACAGTGTGCTCAGTGGGATGTGACATGGTGCCGTCTGCAGCGCCCTGAACACTCACACACACACACACACACACACACACACACACACACACAAAGCCCTCGCCATTTCGTGTTGTGAGCTCTCATACTCACTGATATATCTGGAACAAAACTTCCAAATCAAAATAAAACACACAAAAAAAAACACCTTCTACTACTCGCTGTCAACTTCACTTCTCTCCATGTGCATTCTTCCAGTCGTCATGCAGAGTTGTTTAAGGTCAAAGTCTGAAATAAGTCTAGCAGGGTATTTGGAAGTGGGCTCAGAGTTTGTCAGCTATCCTGATGATATGTTACAGATCTATATGAAAACTATACCTTCTTGTTCATCATGATCCACATTACTTAATATTCATAGTCTATTTCTAATCTTATATAGTTTAGTGATTAGTGAAATACAACGACTCTTGGCTGCACAAAATGGCTGCACACTCAGTACTGAGGAACATTTGGCATGTTTTAATGAAAACAGGCACAAAACAAAGAGTTGTTGATGTTAGTAATAGATTTTCTCACCTATCAACTCCCACTGTGACCATTTACAAGTTTTCAGAACTGTCACATGACTAATTGTGTTGCTTTTAAGTAAAGCCTCTCAATCGCTTTACTGGTTTACTGCCCCGATTTCAACAGCTTTAATCCTCAGTTTATGTCAGATGCCTTTATTGTTCTTTCACTGCAGGAATTGCTGTTGGTTGCCAATATTTCCTGCAACCTCAATCACCTGCTTTTTGGCCTGTTTCTTTGTTTTCTTTTTTTATTTAGAAGGAAATCTCAAAAACTAGCTCACACATTTCAGTAAGTTTGCCAATTCAGGTGCAGATTAAAATCTATTAACATTTACTATTAATACATTACCAAAAAAATGTAAATAACTGTATAGCCTTTGTGAAAGTTGGGCGTACTTTCTATTGTCCGGCTGTTGTGGTTGTGTGTAGTGTTACACAAGACAAGACAACAAAACAAGACTGAGTAAAATACATTTTCATAAACACAGCAGTAAGTGAGAATGTGTCAACTCTGTTTAAGTTTGACTGCAGTCTTTGTATGTGTGTGTGTGTGTGTGTGTGTGTGAGTGTGCACGTCTCTGTCTATTTCTTTCCCTTACCATCCAGGTGTGAGATTCCTGCTCCACATTAGCTGCTATAATTGGGGCTTGTGCTGGTATCTCAGTGTGTAAATGTGTAGGTGGGTGAGTCCTCGGCTCATCTCACAGTCAGAACTCACTCACCACATTCTTTCATTCCTGTCTGCATAAATGAGTCTTGATTCACACTCTGCTCTGGTTCACTGAAGCTCATCTTTATACTTTGTTGCTCAGTGAAATCCTGTCCAGCCCAGACTGTGAAGGTTACGTGGGTTTTAGAAAGACTGAAATGTGCTTAATCTGGAAACGTGTATACATTAATACATAGTAACATGTATTTTTGAAAAAAGTAAACATACATAGTTTTAGATCAAAATTTAAAAATTAAAAGTGACATTTTTTAACGGATGCCAAAACAAGTTTTCTGTTATTTAATTGTATTGATGTTTTGATCCATTGTTATGGCATTGTAAGTATTTTTTTTACCTTTGGATAATGCCATTTCCCCTGTTTCCAGTTTTTATGCTATATTAAGCTAATCATCTACTCAGCTTTATATTAACAAACAAACACAAGAGTGCTGTCAATTTTCCCATCTATCTCTATCTGAAAAAGCTAATAAGCTCATTTCCTAAAATGTTGAACAGTTCCTTTAATATCCGCATTTGTCAGTAAGACGCGGTGGGTCGATTTATTTCCTCAACATTCCTGGACATCGTGTCTGGATGTTGGAGCACCTGATGTAAGTGCAGCTGACCTGAAATACCATAGCAGGAATGTCTGTTCACTGACCGAGGCTTTATTCATATGCAAATACCAAATGGACTGAGAGTCTACTAAATGAAGCACCTTTACAGGATTTCTTCTTGAATGTGCCTCTGTGGTGGCATCTCCACAGGACATTCAGGTGCTGGGTCTGACACAGTCGAGCTGGCAGGGAGTCAGCTGCTTCTCAAGGACATTTGAACAGGAAGTTATCCACCGGCTGAGACAGGGGCTTTAACTTCAGAGCTCCTGTTGCAGGCTGTTTTTTATATTCATAGCACCACCCTGCTACCTGTGTTACTGCTTTGCATCTCTGACCTGTATTTCTCACCTTAGCAGATGTCTCGAACCATCCTACAAAGCCGTTCTCCTGGCAGAACTGCTCCATCTTTATTCCATTATTGGTCAGTACGTCCCGTCCCTGGTCACATTTATTCGCCAAAAGCACAGTGGCTACATGTTTCCCATTGGCAAGTGTTAGTTTGGAATCCAAGTCCTCCTTCCATTTGGTGACGGCCTCAAAGGAGGCGGGCCTCGTCACGTCAAACACAATGAAGGCGCCCATAGCCTCTCGGTAGTACACACGGGTCATGTTGCCAAACCTCTCCTGACCTAGAAGACACACACGGACAAGGACACCGATGTTTACACGGACAGAAAAGTGGTACCAGTGTAAAGGTGGACACACTTTTATTAATGCACACAGAGAATGTCATGTTTTCATTTTGGACTCCTTTGCAGGGAGATCAGTCACATGCAAACAGACACTTGAATAGCAGTCATCTGATTTACTCCTTTTAACACATTTATATGCGCTACTGTGCGAACATTCCCGACATACCTCACCCACTCTCTCAAATACACACACACGCAATTACATGCGTGTTTTTACTGTTAAAAGAGCGGCAGAAAAAGAGAGATAAGATGTGGACACGGATAGAGGCAGGGTGGGAGGCGTCTTTGGTGTATGTTTCTGTGTGTGTGCGTGTGTGTACGGCTGTCAGTGAACTTGCCTGTAAAAATTCCTGCGGGTAAAATTAATTCGATAAGCCCTGCTGGAATGTTGTATCCACACTGATTTTCCCATCCATAACCTCTGCTGGAGCACCATCAGTACCAGCCTCACAGTGGCCGACTACAATCAGCTTGCGGGTGAGACATTTTCATACTGCAGACTAACCTAAAACCTAAACCTGTCCTTCCAGAAGCAGCTTGCATCGTGGTTAATTGGTGATTCAAATTTTAATACAAAACTTTGTTGAGGAACATTGTCTGTTCACCTGCTCTCCTACACAGGTGGTGGGTCAGAGCGCAGGGTCGGCTGCAGAACAGCTGGGGAGGTGTGTGTTGTTCAAGGACACACAGCATCAGAGGGGCAGAATCTTGTATTAAATTACAGTAATATAAGTACTACTAGTATTGTATTGCAGTATTATAATGTACAAAGTGAAAAAACAGTGTCCAGATTTCTGTGTAAACCAGCCTGAAATTAAATATTAAATATTCATGACTAAACAAGCAGTTTAGTTTTCAGAAAAACAGACAGCCGTAAGTATATATTATTATCAATGAGTTGAACAGTTAAAATTGCTCATCATCTTCATCAGGACTGTGTGGGTGTAGTTTGATCAGATTTGACTGACAGTGGCCTGGCTACATCAGCAAACAACTCCACAACTGTCATCACATTTTGATTCAAATGTTGTCAGATCCTAAACTCAAACTGGTAAAAAGAAAGAAAGAGAACACAACAGAAACACATATTACACATATTTCTCATGTAAAATGACCAAAACTTCAGCAGATAATTGTGTGTTAATGTACCAGTGTGCACAGTGAGAAGCCGTTTGAGAAAGTAGGTCTTCAGGGCCTTTAAGGTTATCGAATGTAAAGCGTGTCAGTGAACTTAAATGTGGCAATAGTTCAATGGAGATGAAACAGAGACCCAAAGCATCTGGAGTCCTTAATATTGTGTCAAACCGGGTTTGCATCCATAGTCTTCCACACATCAACATGTCTATACTATATGTGATTTCAAAAGGTTGACCGAAAACCTTCCAGTGAACCCTAAAACAGGCTCGCTTCATGCGATTTGTCTGTGCAGCTATGCCCTGTCACCCTAGCAGCACAGGCCACAGAAAAATGGCAGCCCGAAATAGAAGTTATTTGTCTTGGGAAATGCACAGAAACAGCATCCGTGATTTATTGCATCTGTGGCATGAGAAAACTTGAGTATATCATCAATTCTCAAAACAAACTCATAGCAGTGTTGGTTAAAGTAAAACCAAAACCAAACAGACCTGCCTTTAGATATAACTTATAAAGCCACATACAATCAAAATCATTGCAAAAAGGTTGTTTAATATACATATTTGCCTTATAACCAGTGTGTTTACTTGACATCTTTTACAAATTTTTCCATGATCTAAACTAAATGGAGAAATGAGCTCGTCAACAATAAAGAGCTTTCCCACTTTCAGGGTGAGTGCAGGGAGCACATACAATACAGACCTATGGTGCTTTTTTTCAGAGGGAGACACTCATCCTTAGCACACAATAAAAGCTTTCTGTATACAAGAGCTCGGGCCACAAATCTCCCTCACATGAGTTTAAGACACATGACTGCTTGCACTCACTGGAGAGGGCGCTCAGGAGGGGAGAGAGCGGCAGGTCAGAGGATTCTTCTGAACCTCAGCCGACACTCATGTGAGATGAGACTGCTGTAGCCTTTAGGTTTGTTATCTTACCCAACAGCATCCTGGTCAAAAGCCTTTATTATTTCAGATTTCAGAATTCACCAGAGGCAACTAATGCTTTGGAGACTGACGGAGTTAGAATTTCTTGTTTTTCATTTTCTCATCCATCTGTTTCACTCTCCATACCTAAGCGAGTTATATCCGAAGCCCAGAAAATGCATACAACATAAAAACGGTTCAAAATACAAATTAAAATAAATGACAAAGATTACAGTCTCATACAAGTGAGGAATGCCCAACGGTGGCACAGGTGAGTGGCTACTCGGGGCAAGATCAAATTAGGGTTGCATGTTAAATAAATGTATTTATGTATCAGTGATTGAAATGAAAATGACCAAACCATAACCATGAGGTAATAAATATTCATGTTTTGTGTGATAAGCTTGGATCTGTGCTACATGGCTCACAAATGAAGAGGAAAAAAACTAACTAGCCAATAGAGACATTATATAAAATATATTTATGACATATCTATAACGTGTGTGTGACTTGGCACCTCTCTGTTTTATGACCTCTCTGGGCTTGTGTGTGTGTGCATGTGTTTCTCGTGAATGTAAATAAAGAGAAACGTGTAATTGTGGAAATGCGTTGCCAAGTGATTTGAAGTGAGCGATGCCCATAGGTCAGCTGGTACACATGAGGAGCATTAACCCTGCATAACCCTTAAAATTACCCATCAATGAAAATAGTTTAATAACAACTGTGACAAAATGGTCTCATGCTCATTCTGACTTTTTATCAACCTCAAACCTCAAACTACCTGTATATTCAAAATACACACATAGTCAGTCATTTGAAACAACTTGTTGCTTTTGCTGAAGGGAAAAAAAGTCTTTAGTTTTCATTTGAGCAGGCGACCTGTGATAAATAATTCATCATTATTTGGAAAGCTTTGTCTCTAACCTGAGATGACACACATTAAGGGAGGGAAAATTAATTTTCATAATGGCCTCCTTACTATGTGACTGTGAAACAGATTCATTCAATCATGTGCTGTTTGAAAAAGAAAAAACTGACATTACAAACATAATTTCCTCCGCCACAGCAGATTGCCACTAACATTAATCGATTTGCAATTGTAGCCTGAAGCTCTTTTTTTGTTTAAAAGACAATTTTTTAATAGACTAAGTGCTTTCATTTAATTTGTCTCACATAGTATTTTTTATTTCAGCTTCACCTAATGGACAAAACTTAAAGAACCAATAAACTAATATGATTTATTTGAGATAAAGCAAAGAACTTACGAGAAAAATCTGCTTTCACAGTGCCTCAGGTTTGTTTTCCCACCTGTACATCTTTGCTTAAAAAGTTGGGCCATACCTGCGATGTCCCACAGCTGAAGGCGCACCGTCTCCTGGTCCCAGTTGAGGACTTTGAGTGCAAAGTCCACCCCGATGGTGGCTCGGTAGTTGGGGCTGAAGTTGTGGTGGACGTACCGCTTGATGATGCTGGTCTTGCCGACCCCAAGGTCCCCTATCACAAGGATCTTGTAGAGGTGCTCCTTTTGGTGGTTGTTCTGCATGGCGACCGAGGAGGGCGAGAGCTGAGCATGAATCCACCGTAATGGAGAGGACCAGTAGAGAGGGGGAGATGAGAGGGGAGAGACCCACAGAGAGAGGAGAGCTGAGAGTGAGAGAGAGAGAGAAAGAGAGAGGGGAGGTGAGGCACAGCCCACTGAGGAGAAGTGGAGCAGAGACGTCCGGACCTTGTGACTCACCCATGGGAGCCGCCTGGGAGGTGCCAGGACGCATTTCAAACCCTTTCAAACCTCCAGAGCTGGGGAGGATAAACACTGTTTTCATATGAAGTTAATGGAGTTAGTCTGCAGAGGTGGAGGAAGTGTTTCTATTACTTACTTGCATTAAAATATATTGTTAGGTCAAGCTGAATGTACTTTAAGTGTAAAAAGTACTCATTAAGCAGCAGGACGGCCTGTCTTATTATAATAAAGTTTTTATTTTTTTTACATTTTATATACTGTTGGGTTGTTTCATTACTTAAAAAAAAACTATTTTATATGATCATGTGGTCTCAAGTATTAATATGAACCTGCGCATGAACTGTAGATGAATGAGGCGAAGTAGTACTATAAAGTAGCATTACATGGAAACACAAAAAGCAGTGCTTATGTGAATATACTAATATACTGAAAAGCAGTCTCTCTTCATCAATTAGAACAAATTGAGAAAACTAAATTCGATTTACTCACATTAAGGAGCTGGGGTCAGTATATTAACCATCTCCTCATCCCGCCCTCACAGTTAGTTATATTGTTTCACCCCCTTGTGGTTTGTTGAAATCTGTATTTCTGTTTAGACTGTTGTGAAGAATCTTTGCTGAAAACTGATGATCAGCTCCAACTGAGATTGAAGATAAAAAAAAAAAATCAGAAGATATCCCAGGAAGATTTAAAATGTTTTTCCCTTATTACACATACAAACAAAACATTGTCATTGTGAAAAGCTTTTATTCTGTAAAATTCCAAAGAAATCAGTGCAAAAATCTCACAATGCAATGGAAACACTGAATGGGCGTTGAAATAAAAAGGCACTAAAAATCAGTTAAATCCCTTTATCAATTGAATTTAAAAAAAGAATCCCTTTAAAAGCACTCCACGGGGAAACATGGCAGTGAAGGTTTCAATTTGATGCAAGGACAGAAGATATTACAGTTCTCTGCTGCGCTTCCCTGAGACAAAGAATCAAGGTCCTGCACCTGACAAGCAAACACAAAACAGACTCCTCAGTTGTCAGTTCCCTTTAAATGTTACAATTTACTACCCTGTGTGATTTGTCAGTTTTCACTAATCCATTTTTATTCCAAGTTTGTATCGGCAGTCACAGCTCGAATGAAATCGTAGGCAGCTCGTCAGCGATTGTTGTAATAAGGAGACATTAAAGCGACATGGTGGGCTGACAGACTTTGGTAGGGCATCAAGAAAAGAAAAACATGGCATAAGAAGAGCAGAATAACAGCTTCCCTCCACTTCAAATCAATTTTAGTCTCCGTTTATGCTTTTGACTAATTACATTTGTCTGGTTTTACTAAACCTACAGTGGTTGGATATTAAAACCCTTCACAGTGATTCTCAGCTGGGTCTCACCCCCCCGTCACCTGTTACTCACATAAAGCAGAGCTTTCCGGGACAATCTCAGTGTTCATCTGAATGTTGCACTTGTTGGATTACGGAAGAAGAAGAAGACAGACGAGAGCTACTCGTGTGACATGTGACGTCACCTGCTTACAGATTTCGGCTTGGAAACACCTAAGCTACGTGGAGATAAATCAAAGTTGCACTATTGAGACTCTTCGTCAGGACACCCCCTCCTCCCTCCCAGCCCAGGTTTTACAGGCTTGGGATGGGGTTGGCTGCGACCGCGATGCTCTCGATGGCGCACTCGTCACTTCCCCGGCGAATTCGGAAGTAGCCATCCTCGCCCCAGCCAGTGCCCCAGCTGTTCTTGACAATCCAGTACTTCTGTCCCGTCATGTGGCAGCGGCCATACCCCACCAGCAGCACGGCATGGTTTGTCAGCTCGAAGGGGTTGAAGGGGTCTGCCAGGCCTGTGTGGTGGTAGATGCCCTCCTTGTAGTGCATAAAGTCAGGATAAACCTGAAAAAGGATGGGGACAATTTAATTTTGTTTGTCAGATTCAGGCTATACCTATAGAGCAAGAAGGAGATAAAGTACAGATTGCATTTCAAAAAGAAGAGAAAAATTACGAATAAATGTTTCAAATAAAGTGTGCAACACTTGTTGGGGTTGTCTGTTAACATTAAGCTATCTTAGCTGTGGTTTGAGGTTGAAAGGACTTCCGGAAAGTGATCAAATAGCATATTTTGAGAGTGGCTGACATAATACTAAATAATATACTGAATTAGATTAGATGAAGTGACATTTACAAAATGCACAAACAAAGCAAAAAGCATACAAGTTTAAATGCTTTGTGGTACAGAAGAGAAGTTGTTTAAATGATGTGTTGCCGGGTTTTTATTCACTGTTTTATAGTCTAGGTTTGCCTCCACCAACATCAGAGGAAGTTCTGAGGTTTTATTCAAGACATTGACCACCGAGCCCACTAGAGGTTGAAATTATTAACTGAACTAGTAGCCAGCTGTGTCATTATGCACACAGTCGAAAGAATGAATATTTAAATGTCAGCTTTTCTATGGCATTTTTTTAAAAAAATATATAATGGGCACATGTGAAAGGCCTTTTATTCCTTCTATCCTTAACAATACTTTTAGAACAAAAAGACCTCCAGCAGTGAAAATATTTAATCAAATCCCAGACTGTGCAGAAGTTTTCATCTAAACTTTACACTAAATCTACCTTTAGTTTAAGTTAATTTCAGCGAGATACAGCCCAGTCTGGATTAAAACAATTGCTGACAACAGAAGGTAAAATATAAGCTGCATTAACAGACAAAAAAAATTAATTAATTAAAAAAAACGTAGCGTATGTAAAGGAATAGCATCAGGAAACTGAGCAGCTGTCGTACCTCAAAGGCCACTCCCATGGGTCCGTTATTAACCAGTTCCAACATCATGGCATTCTCACTGCAGCCGCCATAAAAGCCACCGACGTAGTTGTACTGTGCAGTGTAAATGCGGCGGCAGTTTTGAGGGACGCCACATGGAGAGTCCTGCGCAATGTATGGAAAGCACGACTCGTCCACAACGCCGAAGTCCTGAGCGTACTTCCCGATCAGGTAAGGGAACCCACCGTCACAACCTTAAAAAACAGGAAATGAACGTTACATCTGGTTTGTTCAATATCAGTATTTTTAAGAAACATTTTACAGGGTGAAATCTCTAATGCGGTCCAGGATGAAACAATTAAATGAGGCGATTTTCTGGACTTTTTGTAATAATTAGTGAAAATTGACTAATCAAGGCAGTTATGAAACCGCTTTCTCAAAAACGGCAGCTAGGACACACTTTCCAAAAAACATCAGCTTTCTACATACAGCAGAACCATGATTATCGTGTCTCACAATCTAAATGGTTTTATCCAGCAAGTCATGTATATTTTCTGACTGCCGTCTAATTAATATCTGCAATAAAAATATATCACCCATTTCAATTCAAAACTAATACAGCGAGGAAACAGGAGGGACTTTGAATTTGAGCGTTCGTTCACCTTGAGAGTATTCAGAGCAGGATACCACTTGTTGTGGGCTGAGGATGGGAGTCTCGGTGTTGTTAGTGAGGATTCGGACACGAGCTTCCAGCATTCCCATGGTGGCGAATGAGTAGCAGCTACCACACGCCGCTGAAACAGAACAGAGATTCACGTTAGAGTTAAATAAATAACTAAATAGTCACTAAGTGGTCGTTTCTGAGACTGTAGTTAGTCTTGTTGCATTATGATGCAATGTTTAATATGTTGCCCTAATGCATGTAAAAGAGATGAAAAATGCAACACCACCACCAATAATGGTCTCAAAAAAGAAAAAATACACCTGCACCAAAGTTTCTGTAATGCACAATAATGGAACAAGGCACAGAGACAGATACACTGATTAAAGTCAGTGGTTGCCATCCATAGTGAAAGACACCGGGGTCTTAATAAAATGCTCTGCCGAAACAAATTAGGTCAGAGAACAGAGGCTGCAGGGATTTGCAGGGTGGTTTAATTGTAGTAATGACTCAAGTCAGGGTGACACTGAGAACAGTTTTTATTTGGGACTTTAAGTCTCTCAAGGCTAATAAGGTGTAACAGCCAGTCATTTAAGTTAACGAGCTATGCTGGTGGGAAACTTTTGCTGTCCTAATATTTTATAAAACGATGTGATCAGTTTCAGAGGGGATTCTGGAGGAAACAATGAGGGAACAACTGTTATGTCTGACCCACAGGACAGAAAAGTAAGAGCTCCCTCGTGGAACTAATGAAGTCCCAATTTGCTACAATGTCAATTATCAGCTGCATCTTCCCTTGACTCCGGGCTGCACGTGATGTTAAGAAACAGCCCTGTTCCGATGCCACAACTTTTCATCCTCGATCCTACCAACAGAACCTGCAAAATCCACCTGACTCGCAACGCTGAAGCAGAACAAGCCGCACAGTGGCTTAGAGGGCTTCTATTGAAACACTCCAGCCCTCTCCAGATCCTTAAACCCAGCCCTACAGAGGCCCTCTCAGACACTCAAAATACTCAGCACGCATAATCTCTCCACTCACACACCAGGCTGCGCAGAAAACACAGGAGGAGAGCAGAGAGCAGACACAGGCCTGCCAAGAGGGAAGCAAAGTAGCTGCGCTGTTCAGCTGCTCGAGTGTAAAGGTCTGTCTGCAAATCCTTTGCCCTTTGTATTTAAATATCTAATCTTGTGTGCACAGCAAAATACTGTTATCCCTCTGTTCCTTTAAAGTTGATTTTGTGAGGTTAACTTTGGATTTCAGCACTCTGAGCTTTGAGGTGTCTGTAGGAAGACATTTTAATGGCACCTTGGTTTCGCACAGGGCTGACGAAGTTAACACCGTCGACATTCCTCCAGTCCCAGCGCTCAGGGAGAGCTGCTGCCATCTTGGCTACCTCAGCTTTCACGGGCATAGGGTGAACACGTCTGAAGTAAAAATGAAGAATCTGAATTACTATTTACAGTTTACAATTTATCAGACACTTTGCATTGACAAACAGTATACTGAGGATTCCCGTAGGTCCATGTTAAGTGAGGTAAATTACTAATTTATGTGCATTCTTGTTTTTGTTCCCTCAATGACGCCTGTAAAAACTCACACAGGGATGCGGGAGGCGGGGCCCCCTGATCGGTAGTGCAGCTGCTGCAGAGTGTACGTCTCATGTTTGGGGTAGGAAACAGCCTTCCAGGATCTCTGAACAGAGTTGATGGCATCAATGAAGTCCAGGTTGTGTTTGTACGGCTTTTGGAGCAGCCTACGGGGGGGAAGAAAACAAAAGACTCATGATGTTTTTGCCCCACTAACAGAAGGAAAAAGAGACACTAAGCAATAGCTGTTGAGTTTAAACAAATTATGTTACCAATGTTTCTCAGTTTTGACAAAATACACACACAAAAGTTTAATAACTAGCAATACAATAAAACCTACAATGGTTGGGGTGTGTAATGACAATTGTTGCATGTCACTCCCCTGTTTTTCTCCTCATTGCCTGTCTGCCTGTACACCATCAACTGTCCAGTCAAAACAAAAAAGTTAATTAAAGATAAATCAAATGGAAACTACTTTTATAAGGCCTGTACCTTGCTTGTTGGTCTGCAGTATTTTAATCAGGAGGTTAAAACAAACTTTATTCAATAAGGTAAGAAGGTCAAGAGAACAAACATATTTAATTAACTGTAGATTTACTGAGCAAAACCAGATTTAACATCAATATCTCCTTTTTATGTTATTTGTCAGTACCAATACTTACATTTATTAGTATTATTTATTAGTACTGTGTGGGACAGCGTAATGCAAATGTCATTTGTTTCTGCATCCACTTCTTTTTACTGCTCCTCACCATCATTTCATTAAAATATATTCTTATTAAAATGCCACTAATATAAAGTGTGAAATGTTTTGGTCTTTTAATAATTAAGATTATACAGTCACTCAGTATGGTCCCTCTATGCATCACAAGTGCTCAAGTTAAGTTTAATAATATATTTTAATAAAGATTTTATAAGACAGCTTTGTAAAGCGGTTTCAGGCTAAATTGTTCCCTCAAGTGCTGAAGACGATTCCAGTTAGAAACTTCCACTTACTGAGATCACACCATCCACTACAGGATTATGTGCAGAAACTCCAGTTAGCAAAAGTTCAGCTAAGAGAAGACTAGTGGCTCGAAAGGAGCACTGAAATTTAAAACCTACTTATTTTAAACAAAGAGTGTAAATCAGTATCATGTGTGCAAAGTTTCAGATGTTAAACTGAGAAGATTGGTACTGGCAAGTGCAAACTTGCTTGGAACTGTTGGAAAGTCTGGATGTGTAGGAAAAGTCCATTTAGTCTAATAGAGCATAAAAGAGCACAAAAATGGTGTGTAGGACTATCTGAAGTACATGCACTAGAAACTGAGAGATTTAACTTGCAAATTGCACTGATCATCTTTATCAGTGAAGGCCCAAACACACTGGGAACAAACAAACTGGGAACGTTAAGACACAGCACAGTTATCTGGCTTAAATCCAAATGGAACCAAAGAGTACAGGAAGCAGCTTCGTGTAAAAAGAAGTTGACTAAACATTAATTTAGCACAGTGTCTGTATTGCCTGTCATAGTTTGGATTGAAGCACAGTGTACTGCCTTCACTGATATTATGTGTACAAAAGAGATTTTCCTTGTGTGCCAGAGTCCACTGAAGCTTGAGTTTGTCAGCTTGTGTGTTTCTCTACTTTGCATTTTGTGGGATGTACAAGTCACCTGAAGTTACGCACCTGCTACTGAAGACTGGTTTGTAGTCCTTTCGAGGTGGTACTGGATTCACTCTCTTCCCTACAAAACAGGCCCAGTTGTTTCCCAGGACATCATGGACCCACCCTGGCAGGGTCTGGTCACAGTAGCTGGTCACCTGAGCACCATCCTGAGTGTACTGGAGGTGTAGTGAGATGTTCAGATGAGAGCTTGTTATCCAATATGCAATTCTGTTTTTTTTTTATTTTTCTCTTTAGTAACATAAAATAAGTTAGATACATACATATACACACACATAGTTTTATCCTACCCCCTCTCATTCTCCACACATCACTACACATCACTATTAGCTAAATCATATACAATGAGGAAGTTGAACTAGACGTGAATAAATCATTAAATGGGTTTGAAGACAGATGGGCTATGACACTTCCCTTAACTGAGTGTCATGTGAGTGTCGAGCAAAAACACATGACAAAAAGATTAACCTTCAATACAGCTGCTTTAAAATAGTGTGCATTTCCAGCAGATAGAGATATGCGCATTCTGCAGATACATCATATCAGATGAAGGGAGAGGAAACTGACTCATAGTGAACATTAAACCTTTGCTGTCAGGGAGTTTTTAAAAATATTTTGCTGAGAATGAGTTGAACTTTGACTTCATAAAGGACAAGGTTATAAACAAGTGAATAAAACAAGCAGTTATAGTAACTAGCTTGTAGCAAGCATATTCAGTGGACAGCAGTGAACATGTGACCATTCAAGTGGCAAGAAGTGGCAGGTTTCTGCAGGATCCCTGTCTCATAAGTTAACCGTGTCTGATGCATCTCTGTACCTTGAAGAATGCGAACCACTTGTACCCATTAATGACCACCTCGAAGCCCTGGTTGTAGATGATGGTGAAGAAGCCGGTGTTGCCCAGCTCATCCGTGGCTACAGACAGCTTTTCCAGGGTCACGGTCACCGTGCTCGCCCCCGTAGCTGAGGAGGAACAACCACAACATGCAGAAGTGTTCAAACGTGTTAAAGGAGTCGCCTCTGTTCATTTCCAAATCATCACTCCTCAACAGCAAAGGGTGCACCCAAAGTTTAAAAAATACAGAGGAGTAAGGCAATATCAATATTACATAACAATATTAATATGATTAATAATAATAATAATAATAATAATAATAATAATAATAATAATAATAATAATGTGACGGGGTCAAGATAATTTGAATGAAAACATTTATTTTATCTGTAAAATAAAAAAGGGGTCAAGATACTTATTTTCTTCTGTACACTATGTGAACAGCAGTAAAGTAGCAAATGGCAGAACAAAAGCATTACATTTTAAGAAAAATAAAATTAAGAAAAAATGCAGGGTCACGTTAAAATTAGAGTTGAGTTGCTCAAGTAAGAGGAAGTATTTCTGTGGATCAGCAGCTACAGTTTCTACAGGCCCAGACAGGTCACATGATTTCCAAAGACTCGCCACATCTGATCACTGACATGCTTTATTTGAGGGGTGACTTTTGTTCGTTTTTACCTTCGGCGGAGCAGTTGATGGTCTTGTCGTGCCCCCCCTTGGACACCTGAAACACCCAGGTCCCCAGCAGCTCCTCATAGGTGCAGTTGGCCGGCGTGTCACCCCGCGACCCTTCAACCCAAAGCAGCAGCACGCAGAGCAGCACAGCGCTCAGCCTCATCTTCACACACACTTAGAAACTAACTCTGCGTCTTCTGGGGGGATAAAAAGGATTTACCTGACCTTTGTTTCTGCACTACTTGCCCCCCTTGGCTGCTCTAATCCCACTCTCTCGCTCTCTGATCGCTATTTATGCACACCGAAACTTTTCACAAAGACACATCTCAGTCAAGATAGCTCCCTCAACACACTCACTACAACGCGCATGCGCCGAACGATTACCTAGCAGCCTATTCCATCATCCTGTTTTTAAGCAACGGTAAGTATTTTCAGCTCATACGCGTTGGTTTAATGACATTTATACAAGCCAAGTAACTCGTTGTGACTTGTACACACTTTCACGTCTACTCTGTCTGCCCATATTTCTGCCAACAAGGAACAACACGCCAGTTATCTATCTCGTCCTCGGCCGTCCTTTATGTCCTCTTTGTTTTTTTGGTTTCGGTTTCCTCGTCATGTGACCCGACAGCTGCGAGCATGCGCAGTAGAGAGGACTTTGTGTGCAGCTAGAGACGGTGATGATTGAGTGATTTATAATATTTATCTGTCAAAAAACAAAAGGGTTCATTTATATTTATAGTTCAATTTTAGCAAAAATAGAAATAAAATATACTTACAGGGACAAGTTTTTTTTTTATTTGTTAAACATTTATTTAATACATAAATGTTGTAGGAATATGTAGTCTAATTATATATATATATTATTCGACTGTTATTCATTATTTAATATCTGTGCTTAAGAATACATTCTGTCTTTTTACGACTTGGGTTTTACTTGAGCAGTCACATTTATATATAGCGAGGGCATTTTTCATATAGCACACGTTTTGTCGACTATATGACGACTATATTCAGTTCAATATTGCCAGCTTCATGGCCCTCTGACACAGCCTATTTCACATTCACTGACACACATATATCACATCACTGCACAAACTGTACAGCTCTTTTGTGTCATTCTAAAAGTAGATATATTGTACATATTTTATATATTTTTCCATACTTTTATTGTCATTTTTTCTTTTTAATTCAAGCTTTTTGAATTTTGCAGGACTTGCTTTTCTGCTTGGTTTCCATTTTATTCTCTTGTATTTGTTGTTATGCATCAAAACACAAAGTCCTTGTATGTGTAAACTTACCCGGCAATAAACCGATTCTGATTCTGTGTCAACTTATGTGCTCACTACTATCAAAAATTTCCACAGTGGAATAGACAAAAAGAGGCACTGAAGCCGTCCTTGTACTGGCTGATTAGCATAAGCAACGACTGGCTCATTCACAGCTGTGGTGGTCTGTAACATTCAGTCACATTCATGAAGCTTTTCTAGCAGGACCTCATAACATATTTTATGACACACACATGCACGCCACTACTGCATATGGCAAAACAAGCGTTTTGTTTTCAAAGGACAGTTTGGCTAAAAACATAAGTATTAGTAATTTGGACATGTACCCAAGTTGAAATAACAACAGGGTTTGTGATGCCTTGTGTGATGAGCCAGAAAGGCATCGCATCGGCAGCTGGCACAAGTGGAGCAGCAACAAATTACCCGACACATGGCGAGGCCCGCAGAGGTGATCTGAGCTTGATCCTGGAGGTGCCTCTGACTGTTCAAACATAATGAGCCCCCAAAAATGACCTCTCCCATTAGGTTGCGTAAATAGGACAATGAGGTCTTATTGATTTGTTTTTCCTCCTTCGAGTCTGCAGTTTAGTTCTTGCTCTCCACTTTGTAATCTTGTTTATAATGTGGTCTTCTAATAATCCCTGTGGGGGTATTTCTCCCTTCGCTCGTCTCCTGAGGGAGGTCAGAGAGTCAACTCTGCCTGTTTGCATGTCATTGTATCCTGATAGGTCTGTAGTTAAAGGGGTTAAAGAGCTTATTTTAGCCAGCGGGCACTTAAGGGAAGTGCTGGAGGATTTGATCACCATAGTAACCATGACACAGACTGACTCATCTCCTTGACAGACCATAATAAGCACTCCTCTGAAGAAGGGACTGAAGAGGTATTAGTCATGCAGGCTCATTAGTGCTGTTACAATGTGTTTGTGTGGAAGTGTGTGTGCATTTGTGTGGGCACATGTGTATGTCGCTGCGTTTATGTGACTGTGTGCGTGTATATAAGTATGTGTGTGTGTGCCCATGCAATAACGCAGAATAGAGGAGCAGGGAGCAGGGAGATAGCGACGCAGGGATGATGTTATGAATGTTAACAGCCTGAGCCCACTGAGCTCCCTCTAAGAGTGACTCATTGAAACTCGTGTTTCAATCTTGATATTGTTCTCGCTTCCACTGGCAGGAAATTAAAACTCAAGTGACTTTCAGTTCTGCTATATTGGCACCCACAGATTTGTTCCCTGCTTGCTTGGTTTCCTCTCTCTCTCCATCACACTTTCTCTTCTCCTGTCATGCGTTTTTGGTTTCCCTCCTCTCCACTCAGTCTGTTGTCCCTCCCCAACACACACGTTTGGGATCTGCTTTATAAACAGACTAACAGACGGTATGCGACACAGAATGTTCTATTATTTTCTTGTTTAATCAATTTCCAATTTGGTCTACAAAATTTCATAAAATGTAAAAAAAAAAAAAAAAAAAAAAGTTTCTCAGAGCCCAGTGTGATGTCTTTTAATATCTTTTTGTCTACATGATGACTTCAAAACAATATAAAAATTCTCCCATTTGAGAAGCTGAAGCCACACAGTATTCAGTATTTTCACTTGGAAAATGATGTCATCAGCTTATGGTTTCATGCTGGTTTTTGTGTGCGAGTGTGTTTACAGGTGTACAGTACTCATTTGAGCATAGTGAGCAGGCCTCCATCTGTATTTCCCCTCTTTGTATTCCCTGCACAGTTCCTGCCTCCCTACACACACACACACACACACACACATAAAACCTCCTCTCCTTGAAGCTGCAGCAGCCGTTTGAGCCAGATCATTCCTGCAGTTTGCAGAGTTTAACACTACATTTATGCAAATCTTAATGCTGAAAGAATTGCTGAAATTAATATAAGGGTAAGAATGAACGTAATTTATGAAACTGCTGGCTCCCAGTTCAGAAGGATTGAGTCATGTACGAAGCTGTTAAATACCTGATGAACATCTGCAACTAAATTGCCTGTCATCTATATATTAACACGCTGTTTGAAAGCCATCCGGCTCCTCGTGTTGCTCATGTGGCACCTAGAAAACACACACAAGGACACATTTTGCTGTGTGTGGAGCTTTACAATGATTTGAACAGCTCAGGGTTTAACTGCTCATATTGTGTCTAACATTGTCGCCTTTCTCTGCTTCCGCTGTGCTTTGTTATAAACATCGAAAAAAAAAAAAAAAAAAAAAGACACCACAGCAGCATTTCATCAGGTTGGTGGTGTGGGTGGAGCCACTCCATCACAGAGTGGGGTTGGCACTGGTTACATCCTTCACATTTAAATTAAGTCCCCTAGAGTGGCTTCACGGGCGGTTACCTCAGCCATAGCAAACACCTACACACATCGTGCACTTGTGGAGCCAATGTTTTCACCTTCCTCATACATATGTCCAAGCCTACACAGGCGTACTATGTATGTCCACGCACACGTACACAGAGCCTGATACTTACTGATGACCACATGCTAACTTGACACCCCTTGCCCACACAAGGCTTTATATATAGGACCCATCTGACTGCACTGAACCTACAACTTGTCATTTACATGTGAACAACCACCACTCAACACTGATTACATTAAGTGTATGTTGTGGGTCGCTGTATGTAGTGGATTACTCATTGTGTTACCCGCAGTCATTCTTTCTATCTTTAAGGCATCAGAGGTCAAATCTGGGGATCTCTGGATCGTTATGTATCAGGCACAATCAGGACTTTATTCACTTTAAACATGCCAGCTGAAGCATTTGTGGGTGTTTAATGTGTCTGAACTTGTGGCAGATTGCTGATTGCAGTTAAATGAATAGTCTGACACTGAAAGAGGGAGAAATGAAGGGGAGAAGATTGATGCCACTTTCAATATCCGCGATGAAGCTACCACCTGCACCCATTAAGGTTAGTGTTAATGACTGGCTCCATCCAAAGGTAACAAAATATGCCTTCCAGTACCCCCAAAGCCCCCTAATTGTCACTGTCACTGAAAGAAATAGCTCCACACATGCCCCACTATAAAGCCATAACATGTTGTTTCCACACATTTTTGTACAGATTAATTAATCTAAAGCTAATATCTGAATTACTGAACTTTAGAGGGTCCGGTAGGCGGATTTTGTTACCTTGGACAGAGCCAGACTAGCCGCTACCCTCTACTTCCAGCTAACCAGCTGCTGGCTGTAGCTTCATATTTAGCGTACAGATACAGACATGACAGCGGTATCAATCTTCTCATCTTACTCTTGTCAAGGTAGCACCGGTGAACAATGGGAGGTTTCCATGGCGGAGTTGTTTACTGAAGATTGAATCATCGTGAAATGCTTTGAGCAGTTAGTCAAATCATTCATCACCTCTTCCCTCCCAGACTCACTGGACCCACTTCAGTTCTGCCATACAGGCCCAATAGGCTCAAATGAAGATGCCATCGCCCTCACCCTCCACACTACCCTCTCCCACCTGGACCAGAGGGACACTGTGAGAATGCTCTTCATTGACTCGAGTTCAGCATTCAACACCATCGTGCCCTCCAAGCTTGTCACCAAGCTCAGAGACCTCAGGCTCAACAGCGCCCTCTGTGACTGGATCCTGAACTTCCTGACAGGCAGACCCCAGGCTGTGTCGGATAGGCAGCACCACATCCTCCACTCTGACTCAACACCAGGGCTCAGAGGTCAGAGCCCTGACAACTTGGTCCAGGACAACGACCTCCAGTTCAACTTCAGTAAAACTAAGGAGGAAGATGCAGAGAGAGGAACACGCCCCCCTCTCCATCAACAGGACTACAGTGGAGAGAGTCAGCAGCTTCAGGTTTCCTCTGGGTTCACATCAGAGAGGACCTGACCTGGACTCATCACACTGACTTCATCACAAAGACATCCAGACAGCTGCTCTTCTTCCTCCGCAGGCTATGGATGCCCAACATGGACTCCAGGATACTTTGCAGCTTCTACAGGTACACAACAGAAAGCACCCTGGTTGGCTGCATCGCCGCCTGGTATGGCAGCTGCACCGCCCTCAATTGTGATGCTCTACAGAGGGTGGTGAAAGCTGCTCTGCACATCACCAGGACAGAGCTGCCATCCATGGAGGACCTCTACGCACAGGATCATAAAAGACCCCAATCACCCCAGCAACAGACTGTTTTACTTGCTGCTGTCCGGCAGCATTCGAGCCCGCACCAGCAAGCTCAGGGACAGCTTCATCCCCCAAACCATAAGACTGTTAAACTCCACTTAATTGCACTACTCAATACTCGCACCTTGTAAATAAAACAGTATTTCCGTATTGTATTGTACATTATCCTTAGTTGTATATTTAATTTAGTTGTATTATTTATATTTTATTTTAATTACTAATAACTAATAAGATTATTATTTATTTTAGTTCTATATCTAAATTTAAGTGGATGAAATGTTTTTGGGGCTGATTCATTGCAGAGCTGTGTCACTCTGTCATAGTGGCTGCCATGTCACAGTGTCACTGAAGGAGATGGAGGAGGAGGCAAATATCACAGGAGCTGTCAAGGTGCTGTCTAGCAGTTTCCACTGACTGGGTTCAACATGTAGGGCAGAGACTCACAGACTGCTGAGTTCATTTATCGTGGGCGATAAAACTGGGAGTTTGTCCAAGTACTAGATGAAATAAAACCAATCGAGACTAGAAACATAAGGTGTGGAAAAAAAAAAAACTTTCTCCAGACCTGAACTGCAAATTTTGTGAGTTTTCACAAATTATTTTCCAACTCTTGCACAATGATTGCTGCAATGATTATTTATATGTAGTTAAATGATGCTGTGACAAAATTCAGTATGGATCCCATGAATGTGATGCCGCAATTTCTAATGTACTGAGCCGATACTAGTACTTTATCTGCCCAAATTAAAAAACTGAAACCTGATTGGCTGCTTGCTAAGGTCAGATTGGACCGCTGCATCCATAATAACAGTAAGATTCTGTATCCATTTAATATCAATTTGCTGCACAAAAGTTTAATTTACTATTACTATATGTTACTGTTGCTCCACTGTAATACTGTAGTCGTGAAGTTAAAAACACAGTAGTGAAGTGAGTTTTTCTTAAATACATTTCGTAGATAACAAAAGCAACACTCACTGTTGTACTGGCATTCATAGTTTTAATACCTATTTCAACATTTGTTATGTGGCCTTGTCAGACATCGCTTTGCCTTGGTATTACACATGAATAAAAACTACAAAATTCATATAGAAAGACATTACCGTAGGAGATATATAGCAGAAACATTTAGCCCTCTCAGCTGTAAATTTCATTCTTCTCAAATGCAGAGTCTTTTGAAGCAAACTGAACTGAACCATCAACCATGTTGGATTCCCAGAGTTAATGTTGCAGTGATTACTTTTAATCAATTAATATTCAACAAGGCTGTTTAGCACATATCTATATATAGTCGGCTTTAATTAAGAAGTGTATTAACTGACCCAGGATCAAAAGCCTGGTGTGTCACAGACTGGATGTTCAGTATACCATCTTAGCACAGCACGTAGAGGCTTTGTACTAAAATAGTTGCATCTCTTTTATTATATAATTATTAAAAAGATAGAAAACACAAAGGAGGTCAGTCAGAGTTTTTTTAATAATGATTTCAATAATGATTCAAAGGTACTTTTTAGTACACTTACACAATGATTTTATCAATGGCAAAAAATAAATAAATCAAAAAGCAAAACCCTTACTGTTTGTTTTTTGTTCTTTTTTTTCCACCCCTACACCACATCCCAGCTCCTGCCTGACTCCTCAGCACTGCTGTGTGGTGGTCACACTGACTGGAGGGTCCATAAATAGTTACACCAGGTTACACCCCAGTAAGAAAATAACACAAAAAACATGTCATCATGAGGAGCTGTACGATAGAGTTAATGAATGCCCTGTTCCATTTTAAGAAGGCTACTCTCGCTCTTTCCTGGTGCTCAGTGGGTAGGCGTGTGATTACAGTGAGCCAAACTATGGTGACTTTTAAAAATTCACCTGCTAATGCCAAAGTGCTGCCATAGCACAGTGTTTCTGCAGAAAGGAGAAGTGCTCAACACAAGATTTAATTTGCGAGTTTCCTTACCCAATATAGGTACAAAATCACAGAGTTACTTCCCGGTAATGTGCATGTGCGGCAAGCTTGAGCTGCTTTTTGCCTGTCTAACTTCTGCTGTTCGCTTTTATTTTTCCTTTTGTATGTGGCCTTTGGAGGCTTGTGGTTCTTCTCAGATCCCATTAATGCATCTGCATTTTCTGCCTTGGATCTTGTCTTTGCTCATCAGCTCCTCCCACTTATGTGAAAGGGTGAAAAGCGGTGATAGAGATGCAAGGAGAGAGGAATCAGAACAACACGGTATTGACACGTGGGGTGCATCGGACAATGACGACATGAAGTATCAACAGCGGTTGTTTTAAATAAAACTCTTCGCATTTGCCAACTGATGTTTTCAGTCGCACTGTTGCATGCATAGCAGAGCAAGTGCATGCATATTTTCTCACCTCCTAGATCTGAAAACAATATGAGCATATTTATGGATGTTTGGACCCACAATTGTGACAAATTCAAATATTTTTCTTTATTATCATGTGATGTTTATGTGAGCCCTTGCTACAGGCCTTTCTAAAAAGCTCCTCATTTCTTGTGTCCTCTGATTAACAGAAACACTGTGTAGTTAGATTAAAAGTACAAGGAGCCTCCTATTAACACTGCCCACTCTCCTTTCTGTTTACTGTTCCCAGTGGCCACAGATCAGCCCAGAGAGGTGCCTTCAAAGGCATCACCGTGGGCCAATTTGGAGTGAGAAGATAAAGATTCATTAATTGGGTGATGAGAAGAACTGTGTTTGGCCAAAACCACTCTAGTTCTCACTGCCAGGTCTGTTGGGAGCCTCCAAAAAGCCTGTGAACGAGGCCCGTGTCAGTGACGAACAATGTGGAATCCTTCAGATTCATTTAGATGTCAGACCTTTCCGGGAGTAAACCCTCTAGTCTCATTTCATATTGGCTGAGGTTAGTCCAAAGCTAATAAGTGCAAGGGCAAAAACATCAACCGAACATAAAAATCTGAAGTTGACATCCATAACCCCCCCCCTCACCTCATCATCACCCCCCACACACACACACACACACACACTAAAAAGCCACTTAGAAACATACTGTATTTTCCAAACAGCTAGAGCCATATATTCTCACATTGCACACTTCACAAAGCTGAGTGAAAATATTAAATAGAGAATGAAATATCCAGATATAAAACTATCTTCCATTATCACACCGATATAAAGCGTCAAATTACATTCTACAGTTCTGAACAGAGGGGAAAAAAAGCTAAATCAAAATAACAAAGCTTTAAATGTCATGTTCATTAAAAGTATTACACTAACCATCAAATGTCCCTGAGGGTGGATAAACACTACAAGCAAGGCTTCACTTTGGAAAATGGTGGATTTAAGCTATCTTTATCACATTTACAAAGTGTTGGCATTGTTAAACAGTTCATGGAAAAAATATATCATTTGAATTTTTCTCCACAGAGGCCCATGTCGATATAATCCAATTCTAATCAAACTTCTGTGGTGTTTATCCACCCGAGCTAGAAAAATGAGAGAAAGTTGGCACTGAGTGGAGGAGCTTGTGTTAACAACACCATGATAAAACACCATCGGGGTCTGGGGATACGCTGCAATTTCAGCCTGACTTTGCTGTTATTTTTTAAATAAATAACTAGTAAACATTTATCATAAATTTTCATTTCCGTAATAGACATTTTCAGCCTGGAGTGAAAAAATACTTATGAATGAATATAGAAAAAATATATTACATTCTGCTAACTCAGTGTAGGGAATTCACTTCATTCCACTTCCCTTTAATTACGTTTATGGTAACCCATCTTCATTTTCTTTATCAAAATGAAGCCCAAACTAGCCGCTCCAGCGAGCTCGGCTGAATTACGGTTTCGACAAATCTGGGCTGTGAACAGATTTGAACACAACACAGCGCATTAATTTATATGCAGATGAGCTGCCTTTGTTGAGAAAAAGTTAAATATGTTTCTCAGCTCAGATCATCCACCTCAGTGTTCCTGAAAAAAAAAAAAGAAATGCAGAACATGTGCGTTTGCTTGCGAGCTTGTAAAATGTCACAACAGCTGAAGTCGGTAATTAAACACAATAATCTCGCTTATCTCAAGTCATCTGTACGAATGTAAACAACAGTTCTAGGCAACATTCATCTCCTTATCGATATTGCTAACACTCTACTGTCAAACACTCTACTGAAAATAGAATCTCATCAGAATTTAAAGCAGGGGTATTACTGGGGATTTTGTTGGTGTTTGTGTCCACGGCAGTAATCCAAACAAGATGGTCTATGACGAATATAAAAAGCACAAAGCATAAAACCATGTTCTCCATCCTCATCATGCCCTGCGAGGATACCTTCTGTGTTATATGGTGTAATATCATAGCTCAGTTTGGTTTAATTCTCTTATAAATAGTGGGACATTTGTTTAAATATATTTCACAAAATATCAATACACAATACTGTAAATTCTGCAACTTGCCTGCTTTGTATGCAAAATAATAAGACACACGCCGACCTGCTTAATATGTTATTCCACCTTCTCATGGACCCTGATCCAGATAAATAACATTCACCAACTCCTCTCTTACATCTAATCAATATAATACAGAATCTAATTTCTTATTACGCAACTCCGTGTCCCCTTCACTATATAACCTACACCGACTACCTAATATCTTTATGCTCTATTGGCTGAGGAAACAACCACATATTAAAACACACATGCTCTTTACTCTGTTATAAAAAGCAACATTCAAATCAGCAGCTTCAGATAAACGTACAAAAATACCGATTTTTAAGACATCTAGCTGTCACCCACCCCAGGACACTGATATGCAAACATCTTACAATGCTCTGTACAGTGTAGCTCAGAATCTAAATGCAGGTACTGCTTATAAAGCGCATTTCCCCTCTGTCTGCTCATTAAGTGTATCAGCTGATTGGTCAATTATTGTTCGGTCCTTCAAAGAATGTGCCACTCTCAACAGCAGGGCTTGGTATCATTTCATAATTATCAGTTTGACAATACTTCCTATTATAACACTACTTTTTTTGCTGTAAAATAATCTCCCAAACTATTAAATAACCCATTTTTACAAAACTACATGGAGGTGTTCAGTCTTATGAATAGGTACCGTTAAGATTTCATCAGTTTCTTTTGATTACTGTGCAAGAAGAAGAAAAGATCAGAATTAACATAAATATGAAAGGATTTACTGCCTGGCAGGTAGAGACAGGAAGAGCTGGTTGATCTCAGTCTCAGTGTATACAAGAATTTCCAGCCCTTCTCAACACTTTTCTTGTTGTCTCGCGTAAGCATCTCGTGATTCACTAATTTTGTTAACGCTGTTAAAAGCCACAAAACAGTTTGTGATATCCACCAAATGAGACTGACAAAGAGTGAAGGTGTTCATCAAGACACATTATTAATAGTAATTATGTTCGAGCCCGAGCTTACAAAACAAACTACTCCCTGCCTGTCCTGACAGCATATACAACCGTATGTCTGTGGTGTTTACACAGTAAACATAGTTCTATTTTCTGTATCAAACTGAACAAACAATCAGGCAGGGCAGTGGGAGAGACTGCTCGATCACACAGCACCACCAGTCAGACTGATAAAGACCTACACCCATGTTGTCTCCTTCATCAGTACATCCTTACAATAAGATTTCTGCAATCAAAAAACGAAATTATGATGTGCCCTTTAACACAGCCTGGTTTAAACTAACACTAGAGGGAAACATGTGGGACAGCTCTATGATTACGTACATCTGGCCCAAGAGATGGACTGTGGGCTGGTTTTATATTTTCATCCAAAAGGTATAAAATAAATGACCTTGTGTCTTTTTTTTTTTTCCTCCGATCAGCAGATGAGCATGTCTGGATTAAAAGTATTTTTGAGCACGGGGATTAGCAATCCAATTCTTTAGAGTGCATTTACGAAAAATAAGTCAAACAAGAGCATTTTGGGTGGACATCATCAGGAGATCATCTTCCTGGCAAGCAGAAGATTTTACTCGTCATCGGCGTGTTTTGGCTAGAATAGGAGGGGAAATATCTATCACTGGGATCACCCCAGATTATTATTAGTGGTAGCTTTTTGTGATCCTTGAGGTAGGGCTAAAATTTGGAGCAATGCTATTAATGCAGAAAGCTCACGGTCTGTCAACAAAAGGCCCCATCTGCATTACCACTGTGGCTCCACTTCTTTCATTTCCCCACAGGGGCGATTACTAAGAATTTGTCTAGGAAAATGTTGTAGGTGTAAAAATCCACATACAACTAAAGATGCTGGACTCAATACAAGAGGGGCTGAAACTGTAAACTGCTACAACAGATGACAGATTTATTTTGTCCTCCCTGCAGTTTAGTTGAGCTCACAAGTTTTTTTTTTTTAATCAATGCCAAATATATATGAGGCCACCATTCTCGGCTAATTAAACATTTCTTGCATGTGTTAACAAGCCTCATGTGGTTTCTTAATGTAAGAGTGTGTCACAGGACTGAGCCCTTAAAGAGAATAAGATAGCAGAAGATGTAAGCGCCGATCCCGTCTTTTTCTGCAGAGGTAGCACACAACTGTCGAGCCTCACCCAGGGGGCTGATAACACGCAGCTGAAGTGCTGAAGCAAGCTCCCCATTACTCTCTCAGCATGTTTTAAACACTGCCAGTGACAGCAGCACACCAACCAGCTCCTCCCCAACGACGTCTCGACAACAGCACTGGATTGTTTTTTTTTTTTTGACAACAGGTCAGGGCCCAGATTGCTCTCATCAGATGAGTAAATGTAGAGGTGATGATGCCCAGACAGCACTTTGAGACGAGAACTCTTTATGTCAACAATTATGACCAACAGCTGCACATTTTATCCCCACCATAAGCAAAAGTCTGTACAATTACCTCCGATGTTGACTGTGCGTACCTACTTAAGTTTGTTTTTTCATTTGGTACCAAAGAAAATTTAATGTCTTGCTCTGAGTTTGTAGATAAATATTATAGCTACACCACACCAGGGCATTATTAACATAGTTATCATTATGTTATTATATCATTAACCGGCACACTTCTTAAAAATAAGACAAAAAAAGTAAACAAAAATTAATGGCACACTCAAGTCATCTCTTTAACTTTTCTGCAGCTATGTCATCAGTCGAATGGGCTCTAAATAAAAAGTTAAACCGAGAGTGGGAAACAAAGGAAAACAAGCCCAAAGTGAAAGCATAATGTTGCAAATATAGGGAACTGCACCTTTGTTGTTACTAAAAATTACTAAGTGTCAACCTCCCATTACATAGAGATTTAGATAAAATGCAAAGAACATCAACTTATCTACCCCACCATCGTCCTTGTTGAATTGTCCACCAGAGATTACAGAAGGATGAAAAAGAACAACCATCTAAAACTTCATGATTTAAGAAACCCCCTCAGATGTGCACCATGTATACGTATGGATAATATTGCTTTTACACTGGAAAATGTGGAATATTTATATAGAAAATATCCAAAACAATAGAAACAGTTCTACATTTACATTTTTTTATGTTTTTTTATGAAACCACTTATTTACCCACAAGCTAGTAAGCTAGACTCCCCTCCCTAACCCCTTTGGCACAATAATCATATTAATATTCATTATTATTATATTGTTGAATTACAAGACATTTGAATAGGAATGGTCACTCACACATTCAGAGTAGTAACACAGTCTCTGTAGTCGTAACACATATTGGTACTGTATGATTTTATAACATAGTTCAAAAACATTTTTTTCCTTTTTTTTCACCTTTGTTGATATGTAAATAAATTGACTTTCATCTGAAACAAAACAGAACTGTCTTTGCATGCCCTTATTATTTACAGAATCACTTTGTCTGAGTTTGTTCTTGCTGGCTACTGTAGAGCAGAAATACTACACTCACGAGGAGAAATCAGACCATGGATTGCACATTTGCATCTGTCACAGCAGACAAATGCATATGCTGCAGGAAATACAGAGATCGCAATGGATGATAATACACAGGCAACATTTTGATGTGCTGATTCTTGTTGTGATACCAACGACCCAGTTATTTAAGTCAGCTATACCTTTCCAAGTCTTTGCTGAAAATAACATTCCTCATATAAAATGTCTAAAAATGTCTGTGTTGTGTATCACAACCTTCTGACTTTTTTGTTCTCTTTACTTTGCTGAGCATCTTCCTCTGTGGAGGGAGCTGACACAAAGCCAAGGCCCCATTTCCCAAAAGCATCTTAGCGAATGCATTCATCGCCACATTTTATATCCCAATACTACTTTCAACTTCTGTTCAAGTGTTGGCACATGCGAGTACAATACTCCATTGAAAAACATAGGTTTTTAACCCAGATCTTCAATGCTAAATTTAGGTTTTTCAGTTCTGTTTACCCATCCACTCACTATTTGTGACTGGAATATTAAGATAAGTAACCATCCTGTGTTTAACTTGACCTTTAAGTTCATATCCGACAGTAATTCTCTCCATATAAACCAACCCCCATCTCCTACAAAAACTACTGCCAAATACCTTTTAAGAGAAAATGTAATTACCACCTTGATTAATTTCACTCACAACATTTTTCCCAATCAAGGAGGTATGACATTTAAGATTAATTTCATGAGGCTTTAAGCAACAGACATTTTGGAAATTCACTGATTGGCTCTCTTTAGATGGAAAGACTTAAATCACTCTCATGTTGGCCAATTTAATATTTTTCTCTGCCCTGCTTTGTCTGAAAAGAGAGGAGACGACTCTGGTAGAGGCTGAGGAGGAGAAGGAGACCCCCTCCTAGCTTGAGTCTGTGCCCACTAACTAAGAGATGATTGTGATTCCAATTAATCCCATTCAAAGCACTGCGTCTGATGAAACAGAGCGACACTTGTGTCCTGCTGACACATTGTATCGAGAAAATGTCACGACTGGGATCCAACCAAGGCTTACATAACGCTCTGTTAAATGTCATATACTAGAAATAAGCTTTGAGGTCAGATTTCTGCCAGCGATTCACCTGAAACTAGATTAAATGACTAAGATGTTTATGGTAAAACTAGGCCTGGTCTTGTCAATCCCTCCTCTCCCTCTTTCTCGAGTCACAGACAGAGAGGTACAAAAGGTTTGGTCCCAACTACTTCAGGAATTATGTAGAAAATATACATTCAAACTTCTGAAGAAAACAAACTGGAAGAGTAGAAAATACTGAAATACTGGCAGGATAAAAGAAAGCAGCAAGAGAAAGAGGGACTGAGGAACAGAAAGCTGCGTGGAGGGAACAGATCAGGGAGCTGAATGAATAAAAAGATGCTTTTGTGAGAAAGTTCTTCAGAGTAACATACGGCCTGGTATGTTAACACAATGCACTTTGTCAGAAGCATGTTGGATTTTATCAACAAAGAAAAATCCATAACTCTCATATATTTACAGTGTTTTTCCCTTACATTGTTTGCATGTGCTCACACCTACGTGTTTGTGTCTGTCTATATGTGTGTGTTTGGGTCTGTGTATGTGTGTATAAGCAAATACATGTGTGCCCTTAATAGCCTCTGTTTAGTCCGCACAGGCTTTAGGAGTCTTATCTCATCAATAGTCTTCGCTATCATGTTGCCACTATCTCTCATGAACTAAGATACAGCAATAACATATTTATGCACGCAACCACACACACACGCAATCTCTAATTAGTTGATAGCCATGTTACCTTAAGGCCACTACTCAAACCTAAATGATACGTAGCTCTAGACCTTCAAGAATCATTTCTGGCTTTATAGTCACCAGAACACTGCAAAGTTATAGTGGCCATTTTTGCAGTTCTTCACACCCAACTGACAAACAGCACTAAGAAAACACAACGTGGGCAAGCTTCTTATACTTGCATCTCACTGCAAACATGTAAACACAAACACAGCCGACTACCGCAGCTTGGTGTCTTCACCAACCAGCCCTCCACGACTCCTTTACTTCAGGTTTTTACTCCACGTAGAGACGAATGGATTTCAGTCCTTCCGTCCTTGTTTCTTAGATTGACCGTTGTTCTTGAGTGCTCCTCTTCACTTTTCTTTATTTGTCATCTCTGCCTCACAGTGAGGATGAACTCTGGCTGTAGTTTCTTAGTGTCAGTCTGCTGTACCTGGGCGAAGGGGGCGAGGGGGGAGGGTGAGAGGGCACCGGGGGGAGACACAGACCTGTCTCTGAGATCGGTGAGCCACTACTAGATGCCAGGGAATCGCGGAAAGGCGACGGCGGAGTCAAAGCAATTAGCTCCTCTTCCAACTCTGCCCTCCTCAGAGGGGAGTCGGTGAGGCAGGTCATCAATCCTCCTCGTATGGGGGAGAGAGACGGAGAGGTCTGTGGGTGAGGTGGCGGCAGGGGGTAAGGTGAATGAGGAATAGAGTGAACGAGGCAGCCACCCCGGCTCCCCATACTGGACTCAACAGGTGGGAGGGGCTGGACGTCAGCGTAGGTGGTGAGGGTCGGGGGCATCTGTATTTCACGGGGCAGCAGATATGGGTCGGTGGGGTGAGGAGAAGGAGGTGTGTGTTTGTGCGTATGTGAGTGCGTGGGAGAGGGAGACAGCATCATGCTGTTCAGCTCAGTGATGTTGGCGGTGAAGCGGTTTACCACGCAGCTGATCTGATCCATCAGTGAACTCTGGGGCCGTCCTGTGTGATCGTCCACAGCCACCAACCGCCCATCACTCCCAGCAACAACAGAACCGCTGCTTGGGGGACCACAACTGCTGCCACTGCCACCGCTGCAGATGCTGCTCGTGTAATTTGGAACACCAGTCATCTGAGGCTCCTCCACAAAACTCGCCCCCAGCCTCTGGCTGACCGTGCTGATCGGTGAGGGCGTCTGCGGCCGGTACGTGATAGAGTAGCGCTCCTCTGCTTCAGAGAGCTCGTACAGGGTCTTGTCCGTGCCAGAGTCAGGATGACTGGGCAGGGAAGACATGGAGGGGAGGGATGGCAGAGGGATGTGAGGGGGCAGGTCCCCCCCTCCACAGTAACGCTCCTCAGAAGTTTTAGAAAAGGGTTTGATGACAGCTGTCTGATTGTTCTCCTTCTTCTTGATGTGGAAGGACAGCCGCTGCCAGAGGTGGTTGCCACGTGAACCGCTGCGCTCTGTCTGCGCCCAAGACACAGACTTACCGTTGGAGCTGGAGAACAAGAAGGGAGGAATGAGAGAAAAGAAATAAGGGTTTGTTTTTAGTGCTTAGCAGTAGATTTTAGTGCATCAGAAATTTATTACTTATTTGTCAGCTTGATATGTAAATACTCATTTCATTTGTTTTAGTCTAAAAACAACATTGTCAGTGGAAGAATGTTTAAATTAGAAGGTACAAATACTTTAACTTCTTTCATTTCAGTTTAGATATCTAAAAAAGTTAATTTGTTGATTTGCATGGTTGTGTTTAATGTTGTGTTAAGGTCTGGAAAAAGGAGCACTGAAGATTTTTTTCACTTGTTCATCCAATTGCCGACTGTACTTTCTGGCTGGCAGATGAGAGTGAGCATTATTAACACACTGACCATAACAATAAATACTACAATAACAGTAAAATACACAATTTGTTTAGTATCCTACTCAGAGGATTTGTTTGTCATTTTTTGACATTTTAAATATAGATGTTATATATTTTAGTACAGTAAGTGATTTTATTGTTACTGGGAAGTAATATATTATACTTTCATACTTTCTCCAATAAAAGCTAATTTATTGTGCTAGTCATCATCATTTCAATTCTACCTTGATGGCAACATGTATTAAATAAGAATACAAACTGAAATACTAATGTTGCAAAGGAAAGAAAAGACAATGAAACTTAGTTTGTGCAAAATCCAAAAGCACTCATTAGCAGTCAAATAGCATTATGAGCCTAAAACACTGAAACACATTGCATAAACTGTGCCTGTTCTATATTAGCTATTTACAATTTATTATCCTAGATGAGTAATGTCATTTAATAGATACAAACATTCAAATGGAGCTTTGACTCAGCCACAAAAAAATAGTTGGGCTTCACATGCCGAGTAATTTCATTACAATTCATTGACAGCATGTTCTTCTTTTTTTGTCAGGTTCTCTCTTCCTACATTTCTCCCACTATTTTACAATTTCTTCCACTTTTCTCTGCTTCACATCAGTCACAGCACTTTGCCCCCCCACCCTCCCCTCCTCCTGTTTCTTCCTCTCATCCTTTTGTCAGGTTAATTACTGTGATTAATCTATAGTGGAACTTCTGATTAAACCTCACACCACCGTGGCTGTGGGTGAAAAGAACTCAAATAACCCTGGAGACACACACATCACTCTGTGATACTCACACCCCCATATTCGCACACACTCCATGTCCACGCGCACATACATATGCTGAACATGTCGACCTGCGCCTACACACACACATTGACAGCTGTGATGTATTTGATCCCACAGAAAGAGTCTCTTACAGAAGGCTTTGGAGGAAGGCCCAGACCAGACCTGCAACTTGCTGAAACAAATGTTGCACAAGCTAAAGGAGTGCTTTACTTGATCTTCTCTTCCATATATCTTGTCCAGCGCTGAGGCTGATTTTAATGTTTGGTGAAAGTAAACCATGCACGCCTCAGTAGTTCAAACATTTGGTTCAAACATCATTCAAATGTTTCTTTCTTTTAAACATTTCTTCTTCTCCCCCCCCCCCCCCCTCCTCGCAGGCAGAGATGGTTTCATGTCTGCCTGCGTCTGTTCAGACTACACAATGACAGCATCTCAAAGGCAACAGCTTCCAGCCCTGCACTGAGGGGATAGACAGCCCTGCCAATTACCACCACCCACAGAGGAAGATAGGACCAAAAGAGATGGAGAGGGGAAGAGAGGAATGAAAGGAACGAAGATGGAAACACTCCTGACATTTTTTTTGTGAGAGCATGATTGAAATCTTGCTTGCCAGGCAGGGTGAGCTGGAGTAACCTGCTGACAGACCAAAATGTGTTCTTGTTTTTTTTTCTCCCTTTTCATTCTGGGCAAGTGGCTGTGCGTCACTCCCTTTGTGTCCTTTGATCGGTTCCTTGTCACTGTAGATGACTCGTGGATGGCTTTAAGCCGGGTGTGAAAGTTATTATGTCTCTCCTTTTCACACTCTTCCATTAGCCATTTATTCTCTCTCTTTTTCATCACTTCTGCTTTTCATCTGTCCATTACCCTCTGTCTGCTCTCTTCTCTGTGTTCAAATTTCTCTTTCCAAATTTCTCCTTACCCACCCTTTCCTCAGTTCAGTCCCCCTCCCAGTCCTCCTTTGCCATATCTCCATTAGGCAATTGTCTGCAGTTCATGTTGGGGTCAGAAGAACAGTCAAGCAGACTCAGGGGAGTTTGGAGAATCAATCTCCCAGAGAGATCAAACACACACACACCATAAATAGTCTCAAAGTGGGGCCATTACAGAAATGGTGCCTTAGACTGTAACTGAGGAGTAACCTGGCATTAACCTGGCCAACAAGCCTATAGTGCACACGCACACAGAAAAAACAGACAGACACACACACGTACCTGAGTGTCTCTCCCGTAGAGCCTCTGCGTTTCCACAGGTTAACCAGACTAGAAGAACGACTGGCTGCCGATGATGATTTGCCGTCACCCACATGCATGCGCACAACTGTGCTTGTGGTAAAGGCACTGCGCACGTTACGCTCTGGTTTGGCTAGAATGATGTACACCTGAAATGAAACATGGTATATGTTATTCATATACAAAAAAACACTTCCAAAAAGACATTAATAATGGGCAGACACAGCAAAGACCTGTTTTTGGAACTAATTTGATGCTGTCTGTCTACACAAAACTCTTTTAATAAATGTTTCTCGTAGAGTAATGATGGCTTTCATGACTCACCTTGTTAATGTAAAACTAATAAAAAAAAAGCTAATTCTCTAAAGCAGCAGCAGCTAATTGTTTTGACTGATTACATTTCTGTTGTTGCTTAAAAACAAACTTTCTCCTTGAAGCACCACAGGAATATGTAGCTATTGCTGTATAAGTGGGGGAACACGCGAGACGTGATCACATTTTCAATGAGCTTTTTAGCTTCAGTGTAGGCATTTGGTGAAAATTTAATTTCAAGTTTCAAATGATTTATTCAAAAACTTAACTTGAACACTCACTTTTCAATTACATGGTGTTTACAGGGAGTGCTGCCTCTGCATTACCGCTCTAATAACAGGGTTACTGTCTGACTGTCGATATAGTCACAAGCAACAAATATTTTAGAAGTATTTTATCATCACAGTATTCACACACCAAACCAAACTGTATTGCATAGCAAAATAGGGCATGTGGCAGGATGAGTGTGAAAGATCTTCTTTCTTGGATGGGAGAAACACTTAGTACATGTAGAATATTGTAATGCGTTTTAAACATGATAAAGTCTTTTAGCAGTGAAACATAACTGGTAATGTAGTTTTAAGTATAAATCCTGTTGCTATGGTTACCTGCAGTTTATTATCCCTCGTGCACTGATTTAGAATTAAGATTGCAATTACAGCATGTTTGAGTGTGTTTGAAGTTTCCTAAAATACACTATCAATGGACCCCAAGCAATCATAAAAAAGGTATTTTCAGAGACTGAAAGCAGCAGATTAATGTTAAATGTAAAGAGACGTACAAATCAAAGCAGTAGAAAAAGCAGATTTTAGCTTCAGCCTTACCTTGGGTACGAACATGCAGCACAGAGCCACAGTGGCACTGAGGCTGACACTGAAGCACATGGTGATAATTTTGTAGTTGGAACCAAAGTAGATGGGTACGAAGGCCAGCCATATAATACAGGTGGTGTACATAGTAAAGGCAATGTACTTAGCCTCATTGAAATTAGCTGGGACGTTGCGAGTCTTGGAGAGAGACAGAGAGTAAAGAGAGAAAGTGTAAGCAAATATCCACACTTTTTCTTGTCATCACTGAATCATTCTGTGGATTCTTACTTAAAAATAAAACAAAGAAAGCTACACTGTTGCTAACCTCACCTTTACATGCAAGTGAATTTGGTAACACGTGGAGTCATAACCAATCACCACCAGAGTTTTATTGGTTGCCTCTGCTGCTGCGCTCTGTGACACAGTTGATTCATTTGCTTGACATGCAGTATATTTCAGCATTTGTCTCCCTTTGCCATTCTGCTCTCACACTCTACCGAAAATGGATGGCTGCAGGCAAGCAATAATCAAACACTGACTTTATAATGTGTTTGGTATAATAGAATATAATTTACTGCTGTTGAAAGGCTGTAGAGCACCAAACAAAAACAGTAGTTCAATCGATGCTTTTCACATTATGTCTGCGTGGCTTCTCTCACATACAGCAGTTTGAAGTAAGACATGTACTGTACATATTACAAACTGGACGTAAGTAGAATGGGTACATATATCCCTACGCATAAGAACCGATTGCTCCAATAATCCGCCTATTGATGATTTTGTGATGTCACTTCTGATATTGTCAGGTATGCTTTTGATTTTTAGGCAGTAATGTACAATAGTTACAAAACACACAAAGCTCTGCAATACATCCTGCCCTCATGGAGGTTATGATGTTCTCATTCCATTGAAACTGCTTTAAGATCATTTTGAAGGATGTAGTTTGTTTTGCTGTTGAACTTTTTTGCATCATAAAGAGAGGCGATTTTGCTCTTTAGCCTGCTGTCACTAGGAGAATAACGCCACCCCTCAGACCAACAACTTGGTCACAGAAGCCCTCTTGTGACGTATACCTCAGCTGTATTTGTATTAATGTACCTTGAAGGCATAGAAGGTGCAGCTGAGGATGAGCAGTCCATTGTATCCCAGCGGGGCGACCACAGCCAGGTTAGTGGTGTTGCAAATGAGGTTGACCTGGCGGATGCTGGGGTAGTCATGGATCACCTACAAAGACAGAGGAAGAGGAAACAGAACGAGCCAATGATAAAAAGCTCAGAAAAGCTTTCAAGACAAGCCTACTTTTCTTTCATCCACAGAAGTGGAAATGATGTTTGCAAAAATGTAACAGCAGTGGCATTAAAAGAGATTAGAGAAGCAGTACAGTTTAAAAAACTAACGTTCACTACGCTGCCAAATTGAGATGCCCAATATTTTAAGTCTGCTGGAAAAGAAATACCACAAAGCCACAGAGCAAGAACACTAAAATAGCACAATATAATACCTGTGGGTCTACCAGTCAATCTACTAATTTACATGTTAAATGGGCTTAAAACATCACCAATGTAATAGAAACAGACTTTTGGAGATTAAAACCTCATTGTGCTGGAACTTCAATTTTTCCAATCCAACACAATCTTCCCTCCTCTTGTCTCTCTCTCTGTGTTAATTAGTCTCTCCACCTGTTCTTACGTATATCTTTCACAAGCCAGTCTCCCACTCAGACACACCTACACACGCGCACACACACACACACAGCTTACCTCAGGCGGCTCCATGAGGAAGAGAGCCACAATTATGCCCAGCTGCAGCAGTATGAGGAGGAAGGCAATGATGAGCTGAGCGCAGGCAGACATGAAGCGAGGTTTCTTTGTGCAGATCTTCTTCTTGCTGCCTGCCAGGATCCGAGCGATGCGGTTCGTCTGGGGTCAGATCACAAACACCATCAGGATCTTTCAATGAACTATATGCTGGACAAACTATCTAAATACATCTGTATTCTGGCCATCTGGACATCCTTGTGCAGACATGTTAGTGAGAAACATTTATATTGAAAGAAATCCTGCACGCCAGAGTCAAAATCTTGTGCAATAAGCTCAAGGTCATTTGTTACTGAAAGGCTATTGCCCTGTTCCCTCAGCTTTCATTCCCAGTACCCCCTGGGACAGGAGTAGAACAGACCTATGCACTGCCTCTGATGTTATAGTACCAACATCCCCTCACTCTAACCATTAAGGAATGGAAGGGATAACAATATGCAGTATGCACCCACAGACGTATCCCTGCAGACTATCCAGCATCTGAAGCGTTTCTGTGGCTCTTCCCCTCAGACCAGGTAAGCATAAATCTAATGACAGGGGTATTCCTCATCTTTGGTGCTAACGCCTTTAGCCCTTACACCTCTCATAACTGCTGCACCTTACATCTCAGACTCATTTCAGTCCTCACCTTGGTGACAAGCGCAGAGTAGCTCATGGCAGGTGACAGACCTATTCCCAGTCGCTGGAGGTAGCAGTGAATGACATGGGGTTTGGCTATGAGGCTGAAGGTACACAGGTACCCCAGGCAGATCCCTGCCAGTATTATGTAGCACAGCTCCCTACTGGAAGATTTCACTACTGGGGTGTCCCGGAACCTGAACACATTCAGACAAATGATTATGTGCAATATATGTAGAACAATTTCCACACCCACTCATGAAAACAGTCATTAAAAAACGCATACAAATGTGCAAAGTGGGTATGGATAGTGTGTACTTCTGCCTACTTTAGCACTGCTTGCATTGTTCTCCTCAGTTCAAACTTTGTTCTGAGACAGATGAGAGATTCTTTACCTGATGAAGACTGCAGTGACAAAGAATGTGGCCATTTGACCAAGGCAGGCAAAGACTACAGCAGCGATGGGTTCAGGGTCTCCCCACCGTAGGTACTCCACTGGGATTGCGTCACAGCCTGGAAATGTGAGGATGTGGAGATGCATTTCTTGTTACACAATGAATCAAGGACATGTCTTATTTGCTGTGTGTGAAGCTCAGCAACTGGATAACAGAGTGTGATTCAGGTTAGACTTCCAATGATAAATACTTACATCAGACTGCATGCCTTTTGACTGTGTAATACATATCTCTCTGTTGTCCACCTGCTTTCTTATCCCACCATATGTGTCTCTATTCCTCCCTTCTTCTCCGTCCCCTGTCATTCAGTCTCTGTATGTTTCAAGTCGCTTCTTTTATTTGTAATGCCTTCATTCATCAAGGCGTATCATTCATTCATCAATCAGTCCCCTCTCTTTTCCCCCAAATATCTCCCCTATCTCTCTTTATCCTCATCCCTCCCACCTTTCTCCTTAATTCTCTCTTCTCTTCCCCCCTCCATCTCTGTCTTCCTTCAAGGCAAGGAGATAAAGTGTCATTAATTAAAGGGACAGTTCTAATTACGATGTGTCTTAACGCTTGCTGAAATTATCCGGCTGGTTGGTCTAGACATACTGTAGCAGCAGAGTCGCACGTATACTCTTTCTAAAACTTTCTGTGCCTATACATCTTCACTTTCTTGAGTTTTTTTTGGATTCCTTCCTCTTTTTTGCAGTCTTTTGCTCTCTTTCCTTCTCTCATGCTTCAATTGTTCTTACTCTCACTCTCTCTCACACACACACACACACACACACACACCTGTTTGTACAGTACTGAAAATCGCAGAGAGAGGGCAAGAGCCAGAGTAATCATTAAAAAAGACTTAAGTAATTTAATGACTCTGTCTTTAACACGGTCAATAAAGTTTATCAAATCAGTTATGTGGTTAGGTCTAGGGGCGTAAACAGCAGCCTAATTGCTGAATGGGAACCAAGGGGACCGTAACAAACAGAAAGAAAATAAGTCAGGCGTAGCACACTGCAGAAGATTTGGCTCTCTTGCAGGCTTATATCACTAAGAAGCTTAAAGTGCCATTGTAGTTAAAATTGGATAAAATCTATGTAATTCATAATCTAAAACAGTGCGGAGTGCAGTGTGTGTAAAATAAATCTAATCATTTTATTTAAAGACTTTCTCTTTGTGCTTTTCCTCTACTTTAGCTTAACCCCTGTTTAGAAGTGAAGGACTACAGGAACTGTCCTGCCCAGTCATGAGGGGTGAGGACCACCCACCTGTGAAAATGTAAGGTGGGAGGAAATTAAGGCACTTGCTGAGTATTTAGCTCCAATTAATCTCGCCCACATATGTCTAGATGTTGTCGGGAGAAAATCCCAGATCAGTGATTTTCTCATGGGTTTTCTCTCTCAGAGCAGTGGAAAAGCATTGGCTATGCCTGTATATTAATACTTAATTAGTTCACAGAGTCTGCGGGAAATCATGTCACGTTTGACCCTAAGCCAAACTGCTGCATTGAGGGGAGGGGACCGCTTGGAGAGTTTAGTCAATATAAAGTTTTGAGGCAAACTACTTTAAACATTCTGAGACTCAGACTGAGGAACTTTACCGATCAGTGGAGAGGCTCAAATCCCAAAGCTAATCCTCCCTTTTTTTGCTCCTTTCACTCTCCCTGGCTGCTGCTTCTGTCAGAGCCTCTATTCATCTCCATCTCTCTCTCTCTTTCAGACTTTTCTTTTTTTATGTTTAAGTTACTTTTCTATCACTCTCTTTTTTCTTGTTTTTGCCCTATTGCTGCCTCCAAAACTCTCCTTTTGCTGTCTATGGTTTTCACACCCACTGCATCTCTGTCCCTATCAGCCTGAGACCTTGCTCTATCTCCTCTATTCCCTCTGGCTCTTTATCTCTCCCTCTCTTCATCTCTCCTTTTTTTTGGCCTGAGGGAGAGAGATCAAAATGTCTGCTAGAGGAACAGGGCAAGCAGTTTGTTTACACCTCATTATTACTGTTCCATATAGCCCCGCTGGGGGACACGCGGCACTTTTTGTTGATGAAATGAGTCACATACACGTACTGACACACATGCACATGCACGGACAAACACACACACACAAAGAAATACATGGGTAACCCCAAGCATGCTTTTGATTCTTTATCTCCTTTTTCCATTGTCAACTTTCTCTTTTGGCATTTCCTCACTGGCTTGCTCCCTGTTTTAGTTTAAGGATGCTTCTCTCTCTGGCAGCGAAGCTCAATCTGAATTTTCAGCAGGGCTCAATTCACGTTTTAATCATTGAGCTTGCTGAGGAGCTAGCAAGCAGTATAATGAGCAGCTGAAAGCATAACAAGGCAATATCCAACTGCTTCGAACGCAATGGAGGGGAAATAAATTTTCATTGCAGCTGAAATGTATTTGCATTGAAAGCTGCTCTTGATGCAGAATAATTAAAACACTGGTGACCATGTTGGTAACAAATTAAAGGGATGAGAGAGAGGGAGTCGAGGGGAGGGAAGGAGGAGGGGAGGGTGAGGCGGAGGGATAGTCTTTCCGTTTCTCTCTCTAATGTATCTGGTGCAAAACTTGCTGTATAATAATATGCTCTAATTGCACACTGTATCTGGGAAAACACAACTATCTCATTATACTAAACATCCTTTATCCTATGACCCTTTCCACACACACATAGCAGTAGTAGCAGAGTGACATCACAACATTGATATTACAGGATTTCTATGCAGGAGCATGGCCAAAACTGTAGTTTTTATTCAAGTATTGGCAAAGTGGGAATATCTGAGATTGCATTTAAATGTTATAAATAAACATGCAGACAGACACACAAACATACAGAGGCTGACCTGTGAGGTCATCAGTAGGCCAAGAGCCCAGTTCACAGGCTCGGCAGGTGTACTCGTCAAACACAAACTCATTTTCTTTACAAGGAGTGCAGGTCCAGCAGCAGCTCACCTCACCTTTACGGATCACCTGAAAGGGACAAAATGCCTGTGTCTTTGTCTGTGTGTACCTTTACCTTTGTTTAGTGCATGCAGTGACGTACTGTACATAACAATACTAATATAAATACTATAATAAATACTAATTAGTACCCAGAATAATGATGCTTGTGCAGTATTTAACTGGCCTATGAGACACCATGTACATTCAACTGAATTTACAACATTGCGAAGTACAATACACTTACTTATTATTAGTATGTAAACTGAACTTTAATTGCTTCTTTATCCGTTTTATGTAAAAACTTGAAAAATGCCTCATGTAACCAGACATTGTATCTGTATCAGCCATAATACCTTAATCTGTCCTTTGTCACAGGGTTCACTGCAGACTGACTTGATTATGGAGTCTTTGTTGGGCCAAATTTCATCATCATCTATCTTCAAACCTCTGTTGTCCCAGCTGCCAACATTAATGTAGTCATAGTAGTCCTTCCCCATCTTTTTAAAGTTCATGATCTCATACCTATGAATAAAAGAAAGATATACATACAGTATACATGCAACACACCACGCACATTGTCATGTCATATGACCATGCAAACCAAAAGGCCATGACAGCTTTTATTAGTTACAGTGCGTACCTGCCAGGTGAGTCTCCGTTCTCATCAAATAAGATTCCTTCCCCTGATACACCTGTGAAGTTGGTTTTCATCAGGAAGTCCAGCAGCGTAGCACCATCTATAGGTCGCATTGCATCACACAGGCCCTTAAAGTACAGAAACAGTCAAGTTGTATCAAACAAAACTGTCCTGACCTAAGGAACATTGTTTGATGTATCTTTGTGTGTGCACAAGGTTAGAAATTGTGGTCAGTGGTCATCCATGTTGATTAATCAGAATACAATGGCATATAAACAGTAAAAATGTGCCCTAAATCAAAACTCAGATTTAATTTAAGCAAAGAAAACTACACTGTGGGACCAACGTTCTATTAAGAAAAACTAAACAAACAAAACACCAGCAAACAAGGTGCAGTACCCCTCTAATTTTCATGAAAATTTAAATGTGTAGTATAGCAATCATCCAGATTCATATCTTACACATTCCCAGCAAAGTGTAGCCTATGTGACAATAAATTTAAAAAATGGCAACCCTGGAAACAGGATCAAGTGTGATATGGCAGAAATACTCTGGTAGCAATACTCTGCTGGTAGCTTCTTTTTGTCCCACCATTCCCACTCCCACCCCTTCATCTCACTCCTCTCTCCCCTTGTTTTGTCCTAGTGTATCCCTCCATTCATCCATCAGAGTAGTACCTACCTGATAGCCTGGGCAGAGTGCCCGCTGCATGTTATGCAGGCCATATGCCATTGAGTAGATGGCATTGATGACAAACCCCATCTTAGTGTCCTGTGCATACTGCTGCCGAAGCGACTCTCGCTCTGCAGAGGTGTGTGGTTAGAGTTGGTGGATGGGGGGATTGGTGTGGTGAGGAAGGATGGAAACAGAAAGGCAAGTATATCAGAGAAACTCTTTATTTCCCTTCTAGTTTTATGAAACACAGGCTGCTTTTTTCTAATATCAAAGACCACCTCTCATTTCTTCTCATAGGCCACTTCCCACCTCCACATCTCATTTCTTCTTTCTGCCTCTTTCTGCCCTGTTCATTTGTATTTCATGTCCCATTTCATTAGAATACATGAAACATGACTCCCTTTGATGCAGCTCTCACTCGCCGTTTTGCTTATGAATGGAGAGAATGAAACAGAGAGAGAAAGATGGGGAGGGGGGCGAATACAAAGCAAAGGGAGGGTGCACTCAGAGCCACGGGGGATATCTCCAGATGAACCAGAAAGCTGTGTATCCATTTGGTATGTGTGTAGGTGTGTGTTCAGCCCATCTGTTTGTATGTTTTGTGAGTGGATATAATTTTAATTCATAGTGGTCATTATGAAAGCCTGTCAATAATAATGCAGATTGGTGCTGTACTGAAGACACTGTCATGAAAGAAAATATCACTAAAACATTCTATTGTGATCATCCTCATATGTTTATTTTTGTCTGTACTCACTGCTGCAGGTGCGGTTGTATTTGTTGCTCTCCTGTGGGTGGCCCTTAAGTCGACAGTGGAAGCGATGCTGCCAGAACTCTGGAAACCAGGGGTTCCTGTGGTTGTTGTCAGGGCGAAGTTTAAGGTAGTAGTCATCAAACCACTTCACATCAGCCGACTGGAGCTTGATGGTAATACCACCTGCTGCTTCCCTCACATAGCCATCTGTTACATCATACCGGTCCGCCCATCCATCACTGTAGAGAGACACAAGGAGAGACAAGCAGGAAAGTTTAGCAAACACCAAGAGCCCATTCATTTATCTGTGAGAACGAAAATAACACCTCCACTGTTTCACACAAAAAAAAAAAAAAAACATGTGGGGGAATCTTTTGATCATTCACCAATACTTAGCTGGTTATAGCTGGTTATGCTGCATGAGCTATTTAGGGAACTTAACTGGACATTTTATGCTTTTCAGACATCAGTATTTTAGGGAAAGATGGAGGTGGAACAACAGTTTAGAGGCAAAATTTCTCTGTGATTTTTAGTCCTCCTACCATAAGTGAACATTGAAATAACAGAGCTGACTAAATTACAGTATGGGCTACAAAGATTACCCAGTAGCCAATGATTACACCTTATGTGGCCTCCATTATCATATGTAGACAACCTGTTGATTCCATTATGGAGAGGAGATGGTGTGGCTCAGCTCCTTCCTATCAGGGCAGTCCCTAAAGTTGCTCAATGTCCTCCTGGATCCATCTCCTCCATTTTTCCTCATATCAAATTGTAACACTGTGATCACACTGTGATTTTGTTCTTGATTTAGTCTGTACACTTGACATCTATTACATGTCTGTCCATCCCAGGACAAGGATCTCTTTTCTGTTGGTCTTCCTGATGATTTCTCACAGTTTTTTCCCCGCTGTTAAAGGAGTTTTTTGGGGTTGAGCCATCGGGGGCTGTGGATCTTCTATAGGGCCAGCTACGATAGGATTTTATACTGGTAGTTGATATAACCAACCTGATTCTGATTAGCTAAGCATGTATAGTGCATGTAAATAAAAATGTGCCATGATGCTAAGATGAGTGCGTCAACCTATAAAACTGGAATTACAAAAACAAAATTATAGGACTGTGTGCGGGTGTGTGCATGTGTGTGCGTGTGTGCGCAGTGAGCAGCTGACGTGCCTGTTACTGGATGAAATTTGGGTTGAGAGGTGAAGCACAGCGGCACCAATATGTCACCATAACAAATAAAGCCTATTTCACATGCACATATGTGTGCACGCGCGCACACACACGCAGATGAAGATATTCACTGGGTAAAGTTCAGTTTCTGCAAAGGAAGGGACAAATAAAGAGAATGAGGACCAGGGAGACAGGGGAGGAGAGCGAGAGACAGAGAAGCAGAAATAGTAAATCAAGGAGAATCACAATGAAAGGAGGGACAGACTAGCAGAGAGTCAGAGGACATGTGGGAGGGAGCTCTTACATCATTATGGGCAATGTCCAAAATTCATCATATCACTGACAAATAGGCGTAAACACTATGTGCACGCACGCACACGCACACACACACACACACACACACACACACACACACACACAGTAGCGGGGTGCTGAGATGATCTAGGTCAAATGGAGCATTTTGGCTGCAGCTCAGCAGCCATGCCCCGTCAGACACCAGCAAGACGAATATAACTACCCCACAATATACACACACACACAAACTGTGGAGGCTTATCGCCGTGGCTTGCATATTTGGGGGGAAAAAATTTGGTTTTACTGCTCCTCAAGGAAGCACAGATGGCAATGTGAGCATGTTTGTGTGTGTGAGGGAGAGATAAAGAGAGGAAGGGAAGGAGAGAGAAGTGGATGTGAATGACAAATCTTCTCTCCTCTTTTTACAACTACTGCCAACATGGCCTCAAGCAAGACAATGATCCCCAGCTCTTCCGGTGGAAATTCTTGTTTCTTTCTTTTCTTTCTTTCTCTCTTCTTCTTCTCTTACTTCCTCTCTGAGCCTCCAGAGAACAAATCTCATTTTCTCCTACAGCCTTCCTTCCAGCTTCAGTCTGATTGGAGACCCCAAGTGTTTGTGTGTGTGTGTGTGAGTATATATATAAACTGCCTCCCGTTTACCACCATTTGTACCTCTTTAAGTGTCCCTATTTTTTCTTTCTTTCTGTTGTTCTTCTTGTCACCCTCTGCCTCTGAGCTGTCATAAATCACGGTGGAAGCATTTCTAGATGGCTATCCATTACATGAGACACCATGCCTGTGACCATCCATATAAATGTGTCAAAGTATGTGATGTGTGTGTGAGTCATGTCATTTTTGTGTGGTGGGTGATATGCGGTTTCAGTCACTAATGCTTCTTTGGTTTGTTGTCATGGATGAGTTAAAAAAGCGCTACTTTTGTGGACTGCTTAAGAAGTCTGTATTAGAGGAAAATATTCTTTACTGATTTCCCGAACACTCAAATTTCGTTGTACAATGTACAATGACAATAAAGATATATTCTATTCTATTCTATTCTGTTGGTTATCAGGGTCAAAGTCTGAACTAACCAGTTGTCGTCGTTCTCAGTGTTTTCCTACTTTGGGCTTCGGACACCCAAAAGATAGATAAATATATAAGAGATGACAGCTCATTATATTTATTGTTTCACTTGGTCATAACCCAAAGACACATGTGACCATGACCCACCAAGATGAGTCACAAGTACACATTACATCATTTTTAGGGGTCACAAACCAAGAACCACTGGTTTATCTAATACCTGACTTTATATCAGGTTCAACAGAGCAAAAGTCAGAATCACAGTACACAATACTGAATTGGATACATTGCCTTTCATTCAGCTGGTTTGATGAGTCTTAGCAAATGTTTTTCTACATTAAAATTTGCCTTGACTTAAAGCCAACTCTCTGTACGAATCTTGTAGAAAGAAAGTTAATCAATCGAGTTTGAAACAGTTTTGAGCGTCGACCATTGTAACTTTTAGAGATCCTCACTGCTGCTCAAACCATTGACCGTTTTTGTCTGGTATCATGCAGAGTCCTTATTGACATGTTGTTATTGACGTTATGAGACACAGTGAGCGGGAAGAGCGAGATAGACATAAAGTTAGTGAAAGAGCAAAGAAAAAACAAAAACAAAGACAAAATCAAAGAGATTGAAGGGCAGAGGCAGTGAAAACCAGATTCAGAAGTCAACAATCAATGATCATTAATCAACACCCTCATCCTGCCAATAGATTTCTTCATTTTTCCCCTTTCACAGTTTTCTCTCTCCGTCTGTTTCTTTCACCCTCTCTCATTAACACCCTCGGTTTTCCCTTGAGCCCCTTTTTGCTCTGCTTTTGTCTCTTCTTCCCTATCTTCCAACTCTGTTACATTCCACTGCATCCATCTGTCAATATGTCCTTTTTACTATTTTGTGCACAACACATACTTTGATATCCTATGATATCTCCATCACACACATATACATGCACAGGTATGTCATATCTCTCCCCAGCCACGTCTGTTTCTTTTCCTTCTGGTCCCCTTTTCCTGTCTCTTTCTTTCTTTATTTCACTCGTCACCTGTTTGGCAAGCTTCCCAGCGGGACACACCTGCAGCTCCTCAGAGGCCAAGATGACAAGCAACACCGGCAACATGCACAAAAACACACTCACAGGCACATTTGCATCAATCACCAAATGAAAGTAAAAAATATTTCTGGAAAGTTGTCTTTAATTCCAATGAGCAACCCAATCAGCGACCCTCACCACGTTCATCTTCTCACCGTCTCACCAAATGGCTTCACTCTGACTGTATCATACTGCCTGAATAAAATAAATAAAGACACTTATCACTGATGAAAAAATATGCAATGTTTTATCATCAAATGTCTAATTGCCTGTTTCCGGAAGTGATACCTTTGTTGAGCTCTCCAAAATAATCACAGAAACTCACTTCTCTGTCTTGCACAAATAAAAAATGTGATTTTAATAATTTCCCAGCTAGCATAATGACTCCCACACATCTTGGAACAACACAAATAACAACAATACATTTTCATGTGAATCCCACATATTTATTTCATGGTGATCTGTCTTTAAGTATCTCCAAAAACACTTACCTGCTCTCAGCAGAGAGTGCAGTGCCATGGTTTCCTAATGAGATGAAGAGTATTCAGATGCAACTCATGAACAACAACATCCTCTTAGGAGACCAGACTCTCTGTTCAATTAAAAAGTACCAGTGCATAATGGTGGGGAGTACACTGCTTTGAAAGGGATGAGAGGAGATGATGTGATTGGCGATTATTGACAGTAGCCCCTAGCACACCCACTGATAATGTATGATAATTGATTCCTCTCAGTCCCACCTCATTTTGAAGTTCACTGCAGGTGCCCTACATGACTCCAACAGATGAAATACCAAAAGTTCACTAGCGAGCCCTCTGCATAGTGTGAGGGATCATTTGCCCCTAAATTCAAAAACCCTACAGCCTATAAGGTCTTGTGTGCTGTATAGATACAAGAGCAAATACAACAAATGCATACAAAAATAGACATGTTTACCGATCAAGGTTTACTGTATGCAGCTGTGTGTGTGATTTTTTGTGTGTGTGTGTGTGTGTGTGTGTGTGTGTAATCTATGTGTGTGAGCAGATAAATGGTTGTCTAGGTGTGTGATGTTATCGTATATGAAGCTTATCACTCATTCTATTGTTGATCAAAACAACTGTTCTTAATGACATCCTGAGTCTCTCTCTCTGCCTCTCTCTCTCTGCCTCTCTCTCTGCCTCTCTCTCTCTCTCTCTCTCTCTCTCTCTCTCTGTCCATGTCTAGGAGCCCAAGGCCGTTGCCATGGTTTCCAGCCCACGCTCAACCTGCTGTCTGTACTTGGTGTCTCATTAGAGCACACTGGATTTAAGTATATGCACACACACACACTCTTACTTTTCTATTCACTATTCAATTAACATTAGGTGGCCTGTCTCTACCAATATTGGAAATGCTATTTGCATAATAGTACAGTATGCCAGTGTTGTAGGCCAACGCATTACCTTGAGCAGAAATTTTACAAACCAATTCTACATACCGAGGCCTGGGGCAATTGTCTTTCAGTTCTGTTCATTCAACATATAAATAGAAACTGGAACTGGAACATTTGTGAGTGATCATTAATTTTCAGTTGGCTCTTTCTTGGTTATGAAATCCATCTCAAGCCAGACGTTTCTGTCTCTTTGAATTCCAGCGAAGGTCTGGCAGGTGGATTTAATTACAGGAATAATGAACGCACTAAACAACAACAAAAACACACACACACACAGACACCTGCAGGATATACTGCATATACATATTTAATGAATGGTATGTTTAGAAGTAATTTTGATTCTTTGGCAACATTGTTTTGGAAACTTTCATGCCAATAAAGATCCCTCCCTCTGAACTGAATTGAACAGGGATGTCAATGAAATGTTGTGGCACAACTTTTTGTGATACAAAAACGTGACAATAGACATCACAGAGATAGACACACATAGATCACAAAATCAACAGCATAAGTGAGCAGAACAAAGCAGAAGCAGAGCACTATGGCAAAACTTTTATTCAGAGTGTCTCTCTGCCTCTCTCTCTCTCCCTCTCTTTCCTTCTATCTCTCTCCAAGAAAACAACAAAGAAAGCTGCATTTTGAAACAAAGAAAAATGGGGATTGAATAAATCTGAATGCTTTTTTGACAGTGGACAAGTTCCATTGTGTGTGTTACATCTCAGACTGATTTCTAAATTTACCAGGAAATCATCTCTTTATTTTATCTCTAATTATTTTCCAGACTCCTTTCCGTCTTTGGTCTCTCTGAACAACTTGGATGATCTGCAATTTTTTATTCAAGATGGTAACATTAGAAACTTTAATATTCATGTCTTTGTCTCAGCTGCTTGTATGCTTGTATCTAGAGAGAATATTACTTTTATTTGCCTATGTCTGTTCTTTCACTTTTCCTGCATTTCCACCCCATCAAAGTATTGCTGTGTGTTATAAAATGGAACTGGCTACAAACCTGACATCTATTTACTTAATAGATAATAGCAATAATAGCAAACCAGGGCATTTGCAGAGTGTGAGAGACTTTTTAATTTAGTTTTATGGGGATAAAAATTTACATTTAAGACAGGGTGATTTCGTTATTCATTTAAGAGACTGTACAGAAACAGAATTTTCCACTGTCATTGTTGACGGCAGGGTAAAAAGTCAAAAGTACTGTGACTGTATCAAACGGTGAGCTCTGTATCGTAAACTGAACCAAATCAACAGCGGTTTCATTACACCCACACAGCTAAATGAGGCCATCCCTGTTTGACAATTCATCTGAATTATCCTGGGTTGATAATAAAACATTTGCAGATCCTTTGACAAACGAAAGCTTGGTGATGTTTGATGAGAGAGTAAAGCGTGGAGGCATGTGTTTCAATTTCAGGGTTTTTGTATTAGGGTGTAAATTTGGGTTGTTCTGTAATCATTATTAGATTGGTTTAGCTCGGGAAAATAATGTCACAGATTTTGTATTGGCAAAATATTTGAATCCAAACTGACGCTGTGCTGCCAGTGGGTCACTTTAGAAATTAATATCTGGGTTCAATAATAACATGCCACCCGACCCCAACCCACCCACTCTCTAGCTGCCATGGCAACCTGGCAGAGTTTCTAGATGAGCATCTGCTGCTTACAACCATACTGCACACATAGACACACACACACGCACACACACAGACACACACACACACACAGACACACACACAGACACACACAGACACACACACAGACACACACACAGACACACCAGCAGTCCACCAACCAAACCTGACAGCATTAATTAGCTGGACAGACAACACAAGCAGGGAAAGTGGACGCAGAGAACACACGAACAGATGGTTACAACGCGACAGAGTGGAAAAAACATGAAAAATTGAAGGGGAGAAAAAGAATGTAAGCTGATCGGCATGCCTGTGACATCTGCAACTTAAGTGTTGGCAGGCCAACAGCTGCACATGATCCGCTGTCAGAATTCAAACCCAGAAAACAAACAATAAACAAACACAGATGTTTTCAAAAGTGATGCGTTTAAAGTGCTGCTGTTCATAAGCCTGCATTTAAGTCATGGTAGCCGAAGGCTTGCCAAACACCAAAACACGGCAACACGTGTCAATTTGTGTCAGCCCACAAAGTAATGTGTGGCAGACTATTTCAACCAAATAGGATATTGCAAAACAACGGCAGGGTGTGCTTTGTGCAGTTACAATTTGTGAGGGAGAGAGCTCTCAGAGTCAGCTCAGTGAGCTCCGTCATTGATGGATAGTGAAAAATATCTGTTCAGTATCAGTGTTTTTTAATGATGTACTGGATGCAGTGATGTAGTGGTTTTGCCCAGAGGAAAAACAACACTTGATCTAAGCTCACAAGGTTAAGGTCATGATATAACTCAATAATGCATTTCATTGTTGTTGAGACTCTCTCATGAGCAGCTGTAGAAGTACATCAGCTAACTGTTCAGTATTTACAGTTTCAGTGTGTGACGCTGTCAGATTTAAATTCAGGTTTGACAGTGGTGGCGGGGTTGGATGGGAATTGCAGTATTTTTGTTATGATTTATCAGAGAAAAAGCAGAGAGATAGATTGCTGTGCTTCTGCCATTCTGACTTCGCAAATTTTAAACGATTGTAGAATCTGAGTAAATCCTGTACAGAAAAAGGACATATCTAATACTATATGTTAGTGAGCTAAATATCTGGCATATGTGCATTCTGGTAAACAGCAGGACTTTCATAAATTACATGTACCGATATCTAAATATTTGGCACAGCCTTTGCAAAAGTCATGGTTGCATTTTTCATTATCTATTTAGCACATACACTAGTCATATTAGTGACACAGAAAATGCATTAATCCATCAGTTCATGGATTTTAAAGTGAGGCTTAAAGAAGAGTAGGAGATCTGACAGACTTTAAAGTGTTTAAAGTGAACACAAACTATAATTTGACAGAAAAGTATCAACCAGTCCCGAGCAGAAACACCTCATCTACCAACAGCCCCAGCCAAACAGAGGTCAAAGTTCACAATGACAACAGCAAAACTCATTAAGTCAAATGTCAGAGCTGTCTCATACAGACAGACACAGAGGCAGTAAACTCTGTGTGTGTGTGTGTGTGTGTGTGTGTGTGTGTGTGTGTGTGTGTTACAACGAGAGAGAGAGAGAGTGATGTGAGGCCTGTGTCCGTGTGTGTGCCCAACTGTGTAATTATGTGAGTGATCGGACCACTTTACACGCCCGTCATTCAATAACACACACACACACACAGCAGAACAGCCCACGCCTGCTTACCTTGGCAGCAGGTTCACTTTTACTCATCTATAGATGTCACACTTTATTACCCTCTGACTGTATTTTTTCTGACACTCTCTCTTACCTCTCATCTTTTTCCTGTTACTCTTTTTGCCCCCACAACTGGATCCTCTCTTTCCTCGCTTGCCATTTCTTCCACTTCATACCTTCTTCATACCTGTCTATTGCTACTTAATTCTTGTTGCTGTGTATTCTCTATTGTTCCTCCTACCTACCTACCTACCTATCAATCAATCTTTCGCTCACTTTCTGTTCCATTTTTTCTTAATTGATCACTGGCTGACCATCTCTCACATCATTTTTTCCATCTCCTTTAAATGTATTCTTTCTCACTGTTGCTTTTGCTATTTATTTTCCAGACTATTACTCAATCTTTCACAGAACTATAATTACTCTGCCAGATCATCACTGCAATTCGGTTACCTAACTGCTTGGAAAAAAATTAAATTAAATCATGGGCTGTGTGACACAGACAGACAAACACAAATGCAAAATATTCATATTTGGAAAGGATGTGGGATGTTTCAACAAAATGAGAATTTAATCCTTCATCTTAAAAATCTAAATCTCCAGAATTGGAATTAACCATTTTCACCTCGCAGTCACAATATTATTAATGCCATAAAAGTTTTTTTTTTTTCAGTGTAATGTTTGACCCCATCCAAACTCTTTATAACCTCAAACCATAAAGCAACCCTTTTCCAAACTGAAGCTCAACAAGATGCACTAACCTTAGAAATGCCCTCACTTCCTCAACTGTCTGTACAGATAAGTCACACAGATAGAAATACACACTCCCCCCTCTTTCTCACACTCACCCACACACACTTTGTTCAGGCTAGTTTAGGCATACAGAATATATTTTGGATTTTGGCAACTTTGTTGATTTCCCCTGGGCTTCAGACAGCAGACGCTGATTTGATATGTGACAGGGGGACAGAAACAAAACTGTCAAGGCAAGAGAGAGACAGACAAAAAAGTTACATACCCAGAGACAAAAATACAGTACTCAAGAGAGACTGGTGGAGAGATACATGCAGGGAGGCAGCAAAAACAAGAGAAAAAAAAGTAAAACAAAGTAGAAGAAGTAGATCATTCACAGAGCTGAACTAATCTAACATTTACTCCTACATTACTGTTGTCCCCCTTTTTATTATACACACATTGCAAAAAGGGGATGTTCAGATGAGGCCTGAACCCAACACAGAATTTTATCAGTCAATCAGATTTGGTTGGTTTAATATGAAGATTTGACTATTCATTCCCTTTTTTTTAAATATATATCTTTTTTTATATAGATTATCTGAAAATCAGTTGGCTTCAGTATCAGTGATGATACAACACAGTCATAAGAGGATACTTTGAGCATTGAAATATGAATGAAAGACCGCTGCATATGATGCAAGATTTGAATTGTGGCCTATTTGAATTGTTGTCATACAGCCTAATATTGGTCTACCATATGAATGGCATACATGTATTTCCATTTAATTTGAGCTCTAATATTTTATTTCACTTAAATATTTAACACAATGTGTAGCATAAACAAACAAATAAATCAAACAGTTTAAAACAAATTTAGGGCATTGTCTCCACTGAATGATAACTTCTCATCTTCAACAAAACAGGCTTATCACTGTATTTCCCTTTAAACATAAAATAAATAAATGCTAGGTGTGAAAGCCTATGTGTGAGAAAAGCTTTATGAGTTTTATCCTGTTACTGCAATACACACTGACGACAAAGGTCTCCGACAAATGACTGGACTCATCGACTGAGGGGGTCAGCCCTACTTTAGGCAATCCATTCGATTCAAGCTCATTCATTCTGGGGGGACTCAGTGAGGCAAACTCTCAGAGAAGGTCACTTGGAGAGAGAGGGAGGAGAAACTAGAAGTAGTGATGGAAACAAAAAGCTCAGTCCTAATGGAGAAAAATGACTGCTCAAATCTGTTACAGCAATATTTCTTTTTCATATGACAGTTTCATTTTTTAGCATGCTAACTTCAGCAATGTGTATTGACCTTCAGGGCCTGTTCAAACTCACTCCATCACCGTTTGTCATCGAGAAAATGTCCTTCTTGGGAAACATATCAAAAGCAATGAGGAAGAATTGTTTTGAAACCAAAGTTGCCACAACAACATCAATAGTAGACATCACTGTGGTTTAAGACTTTTATATTAGGTCCACAAGGACATGGATGATCTAATGGCGTGGTGGAGGCAGCACATCGGAAAATATCCAATTCAGTTTGTTTTAATTACTGAACAGATTGACTTTCAATCAATGGAAGTGCAGAGTGGATAAAATTAGACAGAGGAGGGTTAGGAGGCCAGAAAAAAGTAGCAATTATCCATGGCTTAGATAAAGACAGTAGAAAGAGGAAAGAGAAAACCAGAGGCATAAATAAACAGACAACTAAGATTGTACTCCAATAATTGGACACTTTCTTCCTAAGGCACGTCACAACGTCTCGTACTATGAGTGCATATATTTTGATCAGCACGTCCCCAGTGGAAACTGAAGCACAATACTTGCCATGCTCTACCTACTAAAGCATAATTGGAAACATTTTATGTCTCTCGTTCTCTCAAAAAGCATGGCACTGCAGAACCGTTCAAATATAAAGTTTGCTCTTTCTTGCTGACTCTGGCTTTCCTTGAATGATTTTGTTGACACTGAAAAACAGAAATCCAAAGGAAAGCTTGCTATTTGCATTTACATTTAAAAAAAAAATGCCACTGATAACAGGCCTCTGCCACCAAAAAAAAAAAAAACAGAAATATACAATGTAAAAGCAAAAGCAAACCAATTAGTGTCCCTTGGAATACAACCTATAATCCTGTGCTTATAGTAAGTTTTACCTTAAATTAGTTTAATTTTCATTCACTGCATGTTTAAGTAGAACCGGACTGTGTTACGGCATGAACACTTACTGTCAAGGAGACCTTGCATTACCATTTCAATATTGGCAGACAATCTTCATACCTACTGTGAGCTTTAAACGCAGCTTGGATTTAAGTTTAAATGATGTCATGAGTTGTGTGAATGTTGAACAAAACACAATTGTCCATTTGTATTTTCATTTGAATTACAGCAGGAACATCCCTCTGCCTCCACAGTGATAGTGAGGAAATACAAATAAAAGAAAGAACGCAGAAGATGCACTACAATTAGGAAGAGTAAAGGAGATGAAGAGTGAAAATAACTTGAGTTGGAGGGAGGCATGGATCGGGGCTGAAATAGATGGAGGGTACAAGGAAAAAAAGATGGATGAGTGTAGATAACAGACATTATTCCCCTTCAGCTGGGGTCTTTGTCTGGATGCAGTCAGCTGTGAGAGTAAGACAAATACACCAATACGTACACATACAGTCCCATCTTCTGCTGAATGTGTGATAATGTGTGAGTGACAAAAAACTGCAGAGCAAGCTAGGCACAGTACGCTGTGACTTTTCACTTTTTTTACGTCTCAATATTTTTGGTCACCAGATGGACTTTCTACATCTGATTTTAAGCCACATAAAAACCTTCAATGGCTCCAAAGTGAAACAGAAAAACTTCCAAGGAGCAACAAGCACAAGTCAACAGAGGAAGGGAGACCAAGCAGACAATGAAGCTCATGAGAGAAACACCAGAAGGAGGAGAGAGGTTAAAGACAACTAAATCCACGGAGATAAGGCAGGATTGAAGGCGACGGAGAGAGAGAGAGAGGGGATAAAGTGACACAGATATGATCTCTGGGGGGGAGAGACAGAATGACTGACACAGAGAGAGAGAGGCGGATCAAAGAAGAGACAGCAGTGTTTTGGATAGCCGTGGTTGGAAAACCGTGTATTCGCGGCGAGGTTGAGAAAGAAGAAGAGCAATAACGTTGGAGGTGAAGAAGTGAGGCAAGAGGCGGATAAAGAAGCGCAAAGTGAGAGAGAGATAGAGGAATGATGTCAGGGGAGGAAGAGTTAGAGAGAGACAGAGGCTGTATATTCTGCCTATTCCTCCTGGTCTGGCATCATCACTTTTTATTGCTTCACACATAAAAGTGTCATCTCTCATATTCAGCACAGCAGACATTGTAATATCACCTGCTGAGGTAATACACCAGTAATGTAACAATACTCAGTCCCTCTCCCTGTCTCTCTTATTTCTGCTTTATCTTTATCACCATGGTGGCCTTTTGGTCTCTCGCTCTCTGATCCTCTCTCTGTCTCTGCTTTTCCAATGCTCTCTCTATCATTTTCTTTTTCTCTCAGCACTCCCTCACTTTCCCAGCCTCTGCATTCAAAGACCACTGGGCCACGGCCGAGCCATTTAACTCATTTTCAAAAGGCGACGTCCCAGCCGGGGACCAGTCTGTACGGTGAGTTTAAAGTGAAGTAGTGACATTATTTGGAAAAGTAGTTTCATTCGAAACCAGCCGAATGAATCAATAGTTAAAAGAGGAATGACTGAAGCAACCCACGACTCCATCAATTTACATATGGCATGTGAGTATTGCAAAAAAAAAAAAAAAAAACAACTCTGACAATTGAAAGTCAAATAACATATAGAAAACACTATATTTACTGTACCTATATTCATCTGCTGGATAAAAATGATCATTTTACCAAAGTAGAATAAAAATATTGTAACTGAAAATCATTTTAACAGTAAATTCTGTGGCACACAAGCACACACACACACGTCTTTACACACGCCAACACACAGCCATTAGCAGACAATCTTGTGTAACCTAATGATGGGCCAGTGGCTTAGAAGCGGCAGTCAGAGCTATTCCCCGCTTTACAAGATGGCAATAATTATACTGGTTGGGCATAAAATGCACGCTGCACACACACACACACACACACACACACACACATTACATCAGGCACACAGACACACACACACCATCACCACCAGCCTGTCTGTTTGACAGCAGGGATTAGCAAGGAGAGGTGCAGCTAATGCCCAGTAACGAGACATCCAGCTTATCGCCCACAGAATCGTATGTGTGTGTGTGTCTGTGTCTGAATCAGGGAAAGAGAGGGAGAGAGCACTAGATGAATCTACAGTAAATTAGCTGCATGTTATTTTGGACTGACTTTCCCACATCTCGTTGGTACCGCATGGTTCAGGCAGTGCTCTCCTCTTTTTTTCTCTCTTTGCGTTTCTCAATACAAATGTGCTTTATTTGCATGAACAGGTGTTGCAATTAAAAAACAAAACACATAAAACAACAAGACAATAGTGATTAAACCTAATATGTAATACTATACAACAGAAATAAGTCAAATGGAAAATTGACATAGCTGTAAGTATGCATATGTACATAATAATTTACATACAAACTAGTACACTCATGTACACAGTGTACATACACATGGATTTACAAGGGTATCACTGGACAGAAGTTTTCAGGCTAATGGCAGGTGATGATGTAATCTGCAGATTACATCATCACCCCACAGCTCAACTTGCATCATTTTGGTATTTTTTTCAGCCAACACTAGGAAATATATTTCTCTATTGTGTTTGGATTCTTAGCAGGAGATTAAAAAAATAGCTGCTTGTCCTCTGCCTATTCTAATTAACAATGGTGGCATACTCTGGTCTCTGGGTAGCATTGTGTTTGCTGTGGCAGCCAATCTCTCTAGCCAGACTGTATCCCTGGAGTTTGTGCATGCTTAAGGATTTCTTTTGCTTCAACTCATCAATGTCAGTGAGACGGTGAGGTGATTACATGTATATTTCTATTCAGAATTGGTCACTGCTATTGTATAATGTAATTTGTTGTTGCTTTAAATTATATTTTGACAGCATGATTCTTTAAGTTTTTGGGGACTCAGGGTGGTGTAGATGAGTGTAGCTGGTGTGGCCGAGCCAGCGTTCCCATATATTACTTAAAGCTGTATTGGTTAGAGTCTGGATCACTTTATGACAAGTGGCTGATCAATTTGAAGGTATTCTTATATTTGCAGTAACAACAATATATTTCTAATTTTTCCCTGGAGACAATGTGAGGATGTTTTTCGGTTTTACTATCTTTTTGTTAGCATTTTGTATTTCAATCCCACAGCCTTGCAGAAATTCCTGAGCAAGGACAGGTTTTGTTGCATTTCTTGCTTTGCTGAGATAGTACGACATCCTCTGCACTAGAGGGCATTTTATTTAGTAGTTCCCAGTGAGGAGGGTGAAACAGATTAATTGATAATCAGTAAATATGGAAGAATGTTTGGCACAGACTGTATTCTCATCTCACCCAACCTCGGCTCTAGTTGAAAAAGTTTATTATCACGTTAAGACTGACTTGTTGATCTCAAGACTTTCCGGTGACAATAGTTTAAAGCAATTTTAAAAACAAATTCTTGTAGCAAATGAAACGACTTTTACATTTTTCAAAATCACTGAAATGAATGGCCCTGCATTTCTTGCTATTTCTTCTCTTTGATGACACATGGCATGGTTTGTTTGTTTTAAGTGTCATTTATGATGGCGTAGCTATGATTTTGAAACATATTCATATTTTAAAAGACTCAACCTTTTGCAGTATATTTCCAGACATTATGACAAGTTAATTCAAATTTAATAATTTTGCCTCTGAATGATTGATAGATACACGTATTGCCATGTATGTGAACGCCTCCAAAGACATAAAGTGAAGGATCTGAGTGAAGAATTTGGAAACGGTCCCCATTATAGTAATGGGGAACATATGGACGCATGTATATAGTACACAAGTAAACATCCCTATCTCTCTTTCTCTCTCTCACAAACTTTCTCCCTCTCACACTCTCTCTCACTCCATCGCTGTCTTTCTATAATCTTCTTGCTCTCTGTCTCCTGTGTTGCTATGGTAACAAGCTGTGCGGGGGCCGTGATGCGGCATACATCACACCCGTCTCACTGAGCTCACCGGAAGAGAGGCAAAGTGAGGGAGACAGAGACAAATGGGTGACGGAGTCTGGGGCATGTGTTTGCTGGATTCAGAGGAGGACATTTTTAACCGCTCACTTTAGGTGTCATTTCAAATCGAGTTGAGGACATTTTTAGCTGAAACAAACATTTTGATGTTGAACAGAGAATTGAGATGACATCCACAGTCTTAAAGCCGTCAGCCTAGTATCTCTGGTATCAGTCTGAAACAGTTGCAAAGGTAATGAAAAGTGAATTTTCACTGCGCTATAATGTGGCACTTTCTTGGGCTGATGCTAAACCTGGCTACCACCTGCCTGTCTGTCAAAAGCCCACTGGTGTAAACGATTACATACTGAAGCCAATCACATTGTCTGACAGTTCCATAAAATCACCCAAGAGACTTAATTGCTGATTACAGAGTACTAGCACATGTGTCAGAGTTCTATGTATTGAACATTGTCTGTTATGGTAGGTTACCCTGATTAACCTCACCCTCAAAGACCGTAAGCCGTCAATACTTGACTTTTGATATTAACTTCTTTTTCATTCTAAAATATTTGCAGCGAGACTACAGATGAAAGTTACCACCATGTTCATTTATGGTGCCAAATTACACCAGCCATGAAATAAAGCCCAAACTTGGATCACATGGGAACATTAAATGACCAATGAGAGAGAAACTGTGGCTCATCAGAACACAACAAAGGGGTAGCAGAATTGCCTCAGACATCTCCACCCTTGTGTGAACAAACTCCTCAGCAGACACCAAAGACACTTGACAGCAGCAGCACAGTGGAGATCAGTTAAACATATGCAGCAGTAGGGCCATCTCTCAGCCATGTTTCTGATAGGAAAATCAAACTCCCATTCCAAATTCAGAAACAGTCACTGACAGCTCATCCATTCAGCTGACCAACAACTTTCCCTAAAGGATCTGAATTAGCAGGTATCAACCTCCCCTTTCCTTTCTTGTCTCTGAGGTTTCATCTCTTTGTTCAATCAAGGATAAGTCATTCTACAATGGCAGACAAGAGAGCACTAAATGAAAAAAATGTATGTTGCATGTTTCTTCTTCTTCTTATTATTATTATTATTATTATTATTGTTGTTGTTATTACTACTACTACTTCTACTACTACTGTAGGAAGTATGACCCAAAAGGCCAAGAAGTTGGCTGTAAAGCCCATTATCATGCTCAAAGTAAAAAAAACAAGACAGCTGCTTGAAAGACAGGTCAACCCCTTGACATGACAACCCAGTATCCCATACAAAAAAACTATTTTTAATCATCAGCTGTAAAAAGGTAGAATTATATGCTTAGTTTGCTTTGCTACAACATATAATCATACGATGTGTGTATAACATGATTATGGTCGTTTTCACATGCTGTTATCCTATTAGTGCAAGCTACTTTAGCACAACATAATACTGTATATGTATGTATGTGCATGGGCGAAGACTATAAAGACTGAGCTTCCTGAGTGCCTACATGTTGCCTTTTCTGCCAAAAACATCCTTTTTAGTTTGAAGGAAGGAATTGTAGTATGAATGACTTGTGGTTCATGATGGAGCTGATCATTTTGAACTGAATATTGCCATTTAAGAAGCCAATATAAATCAGTCCATTTCATCAATATATTTGTATGACTCATCCAAGGCAACCCAATTAATATTTCATTTAATTTGATGACCCATTTCTTGCTGTAACCCACTAACACATTAGGCAACTGAACAAATTGTCTGATGAATTGATACAAGCATCTATTTTACTTTCCGCGTCAGGAAGGGTTGACTTCTTAAAAACTCAATAATACAACAAAAGGAGAACAGTTAATGAAATACTTAGTTACATTCTTTTCCTCGGCCTGTGTCATGTAATCCCATTTCTTCAATTGCTCCCATTTTTCTGTGCTGTTCACACAAAGGCAGAAAAAAACTATTTCAAAATATGGTATCTGACAAAACACTCGACAGCTTCAATTTTTCTGTATTCACATCTTTTGTTTCACTAGGGGTCTGCCATTTCTCAGAGGTATCACAATTCATATTTCTCTTAATTACCTTTGCCTGGTTCAGAGTTGGAGCTAAATTAAGGGCCAATTCATTTCCTGTCCAAGCACTAAAGGAGACAGCAGGGTAATTCTTCACAGATAGCCCTTCAAATGTGTGATGGATGGTTCATTTCAAAGAAGAAAGAAAGAGGCCGAAATAAGAAGCTGCTGGCGATTATGGAAATAAAGTAGAGAAATACTAAAAGTCAAGTGTAAAAATGGAAACAGTCGAAGGGAATGAGGAGTACTGAGAGAAAACATCCAAGATTATTTGTTACCTGATGAGATCTTTGTTGTCATTAATTTATGTCAGCTCGATACCAGCATAAGAAAAAGTGCAGTCAAATTTTGTGTACATTAGCATGACTCAAAAATGAAAGAGACAAACAAAAAGGGGAAACCCTTTACATTCCTGTGCGGATTACTATAACAACGACTATAAAAAGGATTATCTTTGTGTGTGCGAGTGTGTATTTGAGTATGCTGAGCCACGAGGTTGACGTAACAGTCGATTTAATCCCACAGTGTAAATCTCAGAAAATGAGCAGCAAAATGCCAAAACAAACAACATAGTTTGCTGTAACAACACACAAGTCTATAAATGCACAAATTCCCAGGACAGATACTGTATATAAATATATATTTACTATGGATAACCCTCTCCTTCTGTCGCCATCTCTCTGTCTCTTCTGTCTGCCTGTCTGCCTGTCTGTCTGTCTGCCTGTCTGCCCCTCCTATCCTCTCTAATTCCCAGCACTTTTCCCTTTGGAGTGCAGTAAGAGGATAATGCCATTCCCTGGGAGAGCAATAAGAGGATGAATATGTGTTTGTAGGGTGTGTGTGTGTGTGTGGACAGATGTGCATTCTTTGCATGTTGCACATGTTGGTAAGCCAATTTGCAACAGAATACAGGTGTATAGGTGTGTGTGTATGTGTGTGAAGTATGTTAAAGTGCATTTTGTGTCACTGAGCGTGTGTGTGTGTGTGTGTGCGTGTGTGTGTGTGTGTGTGCCCACGGGTCTGCCCTACATATGGAAAACCTCTTAATTCCCTGTCAAGAGACTCTGAGAGTTGGAATAGTATTTGAAATTCCTGTATTCTGCTTTTGTTCTTGAAGTTTTCCTCCTCTTTAAGAGCAGCGTGGTCATTAATCAGTCTGTCTCCTACAGTGGGAACAGAGAGGAAAAAGACGAAGGGGATGTGCAGCAGCAGAACTGACTAATGATTAGACTTTTGGAAAATTTTTAAAGGAGCCACTCATATGTCAGCGACTGGTATGGAACCAGAAGGAATTGCTATCATCTGTCTTTTAAAGGTCACATGGATAAGAAATTTAAATTCACAGTCATTATTCCTTAAATACGTTCAACACAAAAATATTGCACTTTGAACTGTGTAAGTGATACCACTGAAATGTCACTTGAGTGTGATTTTAAAGATGTTATTTAATCTGTGGCTTTACCAAACAAAGAAAAATTTTAGCTTTTTTCCTAGAATTGATTATTTTAATCAGGAGGTACGATCGCTCCATGTTCCTTGATGAAAAGAGATTTCTCAAGTACATGATTTTAATTTAAAATGTGTTATATTTTGCAAAGACGTAATCGACTTTAGCTGTTCAGTGAATGAGTGGGAATACAGGCACAGAATTGGATAAGCCCAGTCTAAACTAAAAGTGGCAGCTCTGTCTTAAACTTCATGATGAAAAATGAAGACAAAAAAGCTCCCGCTTCCTTCATATTTGTTTCAAGTGCGGCTAGGAAGATAACAAATATATCTGTGGATAAAAGATTGAAAAATTGAAAGAGAAGAAAACTTGTACCCCAGTGTTGGTCAAGTTTAAATTCTGTTGGTAAAAATAACCTGTACCCAATTTATCATGTACCAATGACACAAGTCATGAAGTCAACATGAGATTCACCACAAATTTTTGGTGCTCTGTGATATAATATTATTTCAGTGACCGCAATATATGCCATTAAAAAAAATCCACTGCTAAAATCTTTCAACAGCCAAACCAACCTCTCTCAGATGGTCATTACAAATAGATATCATAACGTTCACATAGACAGAAATCATCACTAATGAATGAGAGAGGAAAATACTGCAAAAATAACTGTACTTCTGTTAGTGTTAACCCTTCTAGGTCCCCAATCATGCCAGCATGAACAAATGACGTCAGTTGTTCCAGTACAGTATATCAAAGAGAAGAAATCAAGTCAGAAAAAGTCAGGTCATATATATTATGTTGGCTGAAAAACAAGATACCAAATGTTCGTATGGTAATAAAAATTTTATGGCAAAATTAAAAGTATTACTTCCTAAGGGTTCCTAAGGGTTAATCCTCACACAGACACATCAACTTTAGTATAAAGTGTTTAAATGATGCTACACCACCAGACACTAACAGAGAAATATGTGCCATGTGGAACTATTGTAATGGACTCTTGTAATACATCTTCTACAGTGGTTAAGATTTGAGACTTTCTGACTGTGAGGGGGTTTCACATTTCCTCTTATGTGTTTGTTGCTGTTCTTGGAATATTTCAATGAGTTAAGAGATTTTGTTGACTACATGAGTGTGTTTTTCTTTAATGAAAAGAAAGTATCAAAACAGTAAAACAGTAAATGGACAAGAAAGAGCCCTTATTCAAGTTTTTGTTATTTTGGTGTTACTCATTTGTATTCATTCATATATTTGATGAATATATCAGTGCAGTATGTTTGTATACAACTCAAATAATCTATTTATACTATATACTATGTAACTACATACACTTGTGCATATAAGCAGAGCCCTATCATGTGAAAAACCTGGACTCAATGACGGAATTTGATGATAAAAACGAAATCAACTGTAAAAAGCAGAATATCGCGGAATTTTCCAAAATGTGGACACAGCTTACAAAAACAGGGTTTTCCCACTATTGTAAGTGTTTTTTCACGGCTCAAGACAAATGAACAGAGGAAATAAAACGATGCTGTGCTGTTTTGGTGTAATTTACAGACATGCTGCTTCTGTCCTCTGCTCTCTGTGAGTTTGGTTAAGTTTGACTATATTCACTCTCATTCAGAGTTGCATCACCAACATCACTTCACACATCACTGGTCTCCTGTCGGTTATGCAACACTTAGTTTGGGGAAAAAAGGCTTTTGCATCACTTTGAGGAATTATATTTCTTAAAAATATTCAATAACTTCATTCATACACTGTGTAGTGTATAATTAGTCACTGTCTGATGACAAAACATGTTTAAATTGTAAAAAACAGAATCCAGAAAAAATTTAGATGTAAAGATAGTCTTTCCATTTACCTCTGACAAACATTCATGAAAAGTCCTTTCAAGTTAAACAGAGACACCAGAAAAGGAAAGAATAAAAAGAGGCAGGAAGAGAGAGAAGTAAAGTATCAAAAAGACGGGGGCAGGAAGAGAAAGAGGCAGAGGGGCAGAGGACGGGGACAGATACTGACAGAGAGACAGAGAAAGAGGGGCAAAGACCTATAAGTTGAATAAAACATTCTTTGATATTGGGTAGTTTCAGTTCAGCAGCCTTTTGATCGGCTGTCTTGGAGGACTTCACCCAAACTGACAACAGAAAATGAAAGCCAAGGCAGAGTTTCATTGCAGTTTACTATGTGAAGCTGTAAACCTGCTGACAGAATTCTTTGATATGTGCTTGACACTTTTGACACAGAAGAAGAAAGAGATCCAAGGTACTTTGCTTCATGAATTCCTTCCTTTGTCAAGTGCTTGATGTTATACAACAAAAGAATGTCAATAACAATGGTAAAAACTTCACAAAAAAAATCATATCATATTTGTCAAATATCTACAATACTATGTCCACACACACTTGAACATTTTGTTTAATATTAATTAATGTTATTTTTGATAAGGTCAGAATAATGTCTTGGTTGGTATAAACCAAAACATTTTGGACAAAACAATGACAAGATGCATCACAACTTCAAATGTAACAATGAGCCAAGGGGACTCGTCACTCTAACTTGTCTGACTCTGAGTTGTGGAGTCTACCATTAAAAATGATGATTTTGACCTTGTTGTAATAAATGCATGTAGAGCACCTGCGCTGCCACCTGGATTTAGTTTTACGCTTGCTTTCTTTCTATATGCTAACAATGTAACTGCATATAAGAGATTGCAGTGAGTTATAGAAGCAATTGAAATGAAGGCTTGGTTATTTCAGGCTGTTTGCTCTCTATAGATCATCCATCATTAGTATGTGAAAAATTAAGACAGTGGAGTCTAAGAATGCAGCAATCAAACCAAATTTGAAAGACAGATGGACATTAGCTCATTCATTGCCTCAAGGAAAGGACATCTTCTTTGGAAAATATAAGCGTGGGCTAGATTAGTATTTATGCTTCAGAAAGACCAAAACATTCCCTAAAAACATAGAGATTAATTCAGTTCCAAAGCGGCATGCCCCCTGTTCAGACTATTGGGAACTAGTAACGAGATTTGAGTCATTAGCACAGATGTTACATTTTTATACCCAGTTTAAACACATTTCGACTGTTTACTCACATTTCAGCAACAGTGGAAGGAACATGCAGTTGTGTGTATATGCATGTATACAGTGTTTCCCTCAGTGAACCACCAGAGAGATGCCACACAACAGCTATTGATCTCACAGATTTTATACAAGAGACCGCACCATGGTGAGGATCGCTCTCTCACTACACTTTAACCCACACAGTGACACAGTCACACACACACACCTGGATACGTGCACAGTATCACAAAATGGTGTGAACTAAGATGCACAAACTCATATGTATGAACAATAAACTCTGACATGTAAAATCACATGTGCTAATACACAAACAAATTTCTCTTAATCCTCTCTTCCTCCATCTCTACTTCCATCATACTTTCTTGTATATTCCCCTGAGTTTAATTACTAGCAGTCTTATTGCAAAGCTATGAAAAGAAAGCCAAATTAATTCCATCATTTCAACAATTAAATGACATGAAACAGCTCTTGTTTTAATCAAGGGTACATTAATGTGATACTAGCAAACATTATAAAACTCTGTGTCAACTCTGAGACTGTAATAAACTGTTTGTGTGTGCATGTACAGTGTGCGTGAGTTAGCATACAAAAGCTCCGCACGTTAATGCGCCCGTGTAAATGTGTGCAGATACATCCCAAACCCAACGGTGATGTGTAAATTACTCTCCTACTGTGTGGGATTAGCTTTTCATATCTGACATGAAATCTTTTATTACCATGATATCTGAATGACACACACACAATATCTGCCCCCCCACCCCCCCAACTCTCTCCGCTGTCAGCTGCTAATCACTGCAATCTTCTTCTCCCCTCTTTCCCAAATCGCCCCTCTGGATCTCTCCTTCCCCGGTCGCTCTGTTTCCCTGCTCTGCCCTCGCTACGTCTTTCATCTCCTCTCACTGCCATGCAGGTGCACAATCCACTAAAAATCCATTTTAAGTGGAGTGGAGCTCTGAGACAGCTCAGATGTTTTGCCACAAGACGTCGTTTAACCTCTCCTTCAAATTTCTCTCGATTTTAAAATCACGAGCAAGAGCGGCCTTAACGGACAGCTGTGGTGTGAAGTGGGACCCTGCAGGGGTCTGACCTCTGTTAAACGATCAGTTCAGGGTCTCTGTTCTCAAACATCACACTCATACACTCTGACAAAACGCAAGCAGCTGGATTGAGAGAGGGACACAGTGACAGAGAGTGAGAGATGATGATAAAAAGTAACAAATGAGGGGGGAAAAAGAGTAAAGGAACAGACTGATAAGGAAGGGAAAAAGAGTATAAAGAATGAGGGAGTTTGACAAAGATCAGAAATGTCACAAAACAAGAGAGTTGTGGGACATGAGAGGAGAGTGGGGTCATGCTATATCAGCTGTTCAGGCTCTGATCTGCTTTTTACTGAAATGGCCATTGGCATTATAAATAAGCCTTTTCTTCTTACAGTGCTGAATGTAGCTAATGGCATACAGATTCCCTGACAGTCACACACACATATATAGATGCACCCACGCATGCACATAGCCATTCACATAAACGCATGCGCATGCGCCACATATCACCCCAGCTGCTATGCTGGATTCATCCAAATATGGTAGGGGATATTTCCATGGCAACAGCAGGCAGAAGGGGTGCAGACTTGCACTGGATGATCTCCAGAGAGAGTCTGTGTTTTGACTTTTGATTCAAACTGTTCTCTTTCAATTCATTCAACAGTATAGTCAATCCTTCAGCTCTGTTCAAATATCTGACTCCTGTGAAAGCACAGAGAAATCCAATCTTTGAAACATATTGAGTGCCATGGAAATGCAACCACATTGGTTCAACAGTAAGGTTGCAAAACTCACATTGGTTTTAATCAAATTGTGTCAATGTATAATTTTTAGTTCTAACCAATGTTTCAGCTACTTTAACAACTTGGATCTCCACATCGAGGACTTGCACAGTACAGAGGATGTTTCCCTGAAATCTGTTGCAAAACAGCTGCAAAGGGAAACAGTCGTTTATAAATAGCACTGATAAAGCGAACATACAGTAACAGGTAGAAGGCAGAGAGCGATTGCAAGGAAACAGTAATGACTGGCCATAAAATACAGAGATGTTGTTGCTGTGAAGTTAACCATATGATAAGTCGTAGCTGTTATCAGTGGATGGAAATGTATAGTGATGAGAAGCAGTACATCAGTTCAATTTGTGTGAGAATGTCTGTATACGAGAAGGTAAATACAATCTTAAGCTGCTGCTGTCTGACCCAATGAGCCATACATCTATACATTCACTCCACAAACCAACTCATACATGCACACATGCACACACAGACACACACACAATCTGCAATCTTTCTGTAATATGTCATTTAGAGAATTTAGGATTTGTGAAGCTTTTTTAGACTAACAAGTCTGACAACATTTGTCCATATCTGCTACAGGGCCATGCCAAAGTGGCATCATGGAAAAACTGTGTGTTTGGATGAATACAATATTTATTTCAGGGGGGGCTCAGAGGCTGTTTCCCTTCAAGACAGATAAAAAGAGGTTATTAAGTTGATTGAGGAAAACACTAATGGCAGTAGAGCATGTGAAGTGGTGCTGGTAAGTGCATGTGTAGATGTGTAAGTGTGGGGGAGTATTTGTGTGTCCCATGTGGCTGTAGATACTTATCTCAGCCCAGCTATTCATTAATGGGTCTGTAGCCTGCTGGCACCATGAGGAATTATTATAGGACAGAGGCAATCAATACATTCAGGCTCCAAATCCAGACTGTGCGTTTGTGTGTGTGTGTGCGTTTGTGTGTGTGTGTGTGTGTGTGAGTGTGTGAGTGTGTAGGAAAGAGGGAGAGAGAGAGAGAGAGAGAGTGAGAGAGTGTGTGAGAGAGAGAGAGAGAGTGAGAGAGTGTGTGTGACATAGTTTTCTTGTGATGTTGTACTTAGCCTCAGGACCTGATGTGGATTTTTAGGATTATTTCTAGAAGAATATAAAAAAAACTAAAACCATAAACATAATGAAACTGAGTGCCTTCTGGGAGGTTTAAAATTTACTAAATTTAAAGGACAATTTCATCTAAATGATTGGCATTGGCAGTTTTCCCAATCTCAGTTGTCAGCCTTTTTTATATCTTATGTTAATGTTATTATCAAGGTGTGTCCAAATACATCACTCAGTGACAGAATTGCACAACATCTTGTAAAAAACCATTGTTGCTACAATGTCTTTATTGAAATAGCAAAATGTCATAACTATCAAGATATGGGTTATAAAGATAGCAGAATGATAGCATAAGTGGTTTAGGTTTCATTTTAAAAGGGGTTTAGTGTCTGTTGTAAAGTGTCAAAAGGAGTTTACTATGAGAGGTCAGAAGATGGATCAGGATCAACGAGGAGGACAAGAGAGGAGTCAAAAAATTATGCTGAAATGATGATGAAATGTTACAAGATCAAACCATTTTGGAGGCGATAATAAAAACAGACAGGATTCAGGTTGAATCAAAGATTTATCTTAAATTATTGTGCAGCACACAGCCCACCTCAGACAGTAAAAATGCAATCTGGAGATCTTGTGGTCTTCTACTCTATTAATGACCACAGTTATCTGCCCAAGGTAACTGAATAATCTTCTGTGTGCTCTTGTGGTAATGTAATTATCCTGGTGTTAAATGAGTGTCTGCCCAACTGGGCTAATCAGAAGTTCCTTCTACAGACCTCCAGTGAGCAGAGCACCCACCCGTGACCATCTCCAATTTGCATCCACGGCCCGTTTATGATACTGAAGCTAACGAAGGCTGATATTCAATTAACCGACCTAATCAAAACAAACTGGTCAGAAACAGCAGACTACAAGATGTAGTGCAAAAAATATCTATTTTACCAAGACATTAAGTTCTATATCCAGCCATAGAAAAAATATTTTCTTCACACAAGTGGAAAGTTAAATGATGTGATAAGTTTGATTTTAATGCTTTTTCACTTAGTTCAAGAAATTCTAATGTGAAAACTCACCATACAGTATGAAATTAGAGACTGTTAAACTGGTGTCAAGATGCTGTTGCATAATTTAAGAAAATTGTTGGAATAAGTTAATTTAATTTGGCAACAAGTTATGTCAACTGAAGTTCCAGGATAATTTCTCAGACTAAAAAACTAAACAAATAACACTTAATTTGATTATTGTTGTTAAAATGGAACAAATTGCAAATTGCTGTGCAACATTTCAGAGCAAACGTGGTGGAACCACAATGGCTTTTTCATCTCTCTTTTTTAGTATTCACATTTGTGATCACATTTGTAATTGGGAATGTCCAATTCCCTACGACCTCCAGGCACTGCCGCTGCTGATTTTAATGTTGTCCTGGGGGGGAGTTAAGACGACCATGTGCTCCGTCACCTGGTTTCTTTCCTATTATACCCCTGATCTCTCTCTCCTCCATGCAGGTGCTCTGAATAACAAATAAACAAAACATGACAAACCAGAGACAAGGAGTCTCCTAAGAGTTACCACCACATCTGCTAAGAAACAATCCTCAGATTTCTGCAGCGGTGAAGGAAAATTTTGTACTCTGACTTTTATCCATTTTTCCACCTATTCACATTTGGGAACCGCTATATATTTCTCCAGCCAACCATTGAGTAGCTCCAGCGGACCAGTTGGAGGTTAAGCGTTTTGCTCAAAGGCACATTCACAGTAATTGTTGGAGGATGGGAGAACACTGTTGTGGGCTTTTCCTTGGTTTTGTAGCTTCGGGCCAGCACTCAAAATAACTGCATTGCTGTGTAATATTATTTGAACTGACAGTATTCATCAAACTCTCTGCTAATAAATAGTCACAACTTAAAAACAACTTAATCCGTGACAGGAGATCCATCCTTTTAACAGTATGAGGACAGAATCTTTCACTTTCATCTCTAATGGTAAGTCAGACCCAATCAAAAGGGTGTACTGTGCATTTTGTGTGTTGTTTTTTTTTACCTCACTCTCAGCAGGATGATGATGATGATGGTGATGATGATGATGAGTAAGATGAGCATGATGATAATGAGCATCATGGTGGCGATGACAACAAAAATGTTGCTGGCTACAATTTAGTAGCACAGCGCAGATCACTGGGGGAGAGTAGAATAAAATTAAATAGAATTATATTTGTGGCATTTGAATGGTAATCACATGATAATGGTCCCAATCTATTCAAAGCCTACTTTGTTCTCTGCATATTGGCCTGGCATAGGTGCTAAAATCATTATTCATGTTATGTTTATTACACAGTCGGCATGGTAACCGAAACTCAAGAGGCTTAGAAACACCTTTCATATACACACACATGCATACATGCACACAAACAAACACATGTATACACATGCACAGATGTAGATAAAAACAGTCCATTTGAGAGGTTATTTTTGCAAGTGAACTGTAGGAGGAATTCATCTAAGTGAGAACGGAGCTTAATGTGAAAACCACCTCCAAAATACAAAACAGCCTGTGTGTCTGTGTGTGTTTTTGTGAATGTATGAAGGTCAGCAGTGTCTCTTCTTGTATGGTTTCGATGTACAGTCTTTTTGGTTATTTTATTTTTTTTTTTGGTTATATCTTTCAGATGGGTTCTTGGTTATAAGAGTACAGCTTTTCCACTCACAAGTCACAGAGGTTTCTTAGCTAAAATTAACAGGTCAAATTAATGTCTTTGAAAAGGAGTTTATTTTAAAAAAAAACAGACTCATCAAGCAAGAGTCAGAAAATATCTGGCTTACTAGCCACAAAATACACATGTAACTGTGTGGTGATGTCAAACACTGCCTACTATAGTATATACCAGGGTTTCCTGCACCCTTCTGTAACAGAAGCAGGCCACCTCCACTAAATTAATGACTTCCTCCACTTATATTGAAAGAATTAAATGTACAAATAAACAGTCTAGGAACTAAAGTGATCACAAAAGAAATCCTTTTATGTGCCTAACTCAGCTCAGCTGATTACAGTACTTGGTCTATGAAGCGTACCATTCATTCACTTAATGGCAATTACTAAAAAAAAAAAAAAAAAACATGTCAGAAAATCAGGGAAAACACTTTTTTCAGTTGGGAAATGTTTGAGGTAAATGACTCAATCAGTCACTGTCATCGAGAGTTGGCGTAATCAATAACTCATAGATGAGAATTGCTTGAGACCCCGTGGAAGCTACTGTAAAGTTTGGATGCAGAGTTTTTGCAATAAACTTGGTTGAACCTACTTTGAAGTAGATATGTACCAGCTGGGCTCTTACTTTAATGTTAATAGGTCCATGTTTATAATCATCAATGGCTGGTAAGAGGGTTATAATAGAGAAGAGGGCAGAGCCACAGCTTTGCCTCTCCATCTGCCCTCCAAAACATCCAGTGGCACAAATCCCTGACGGATGATACAGTTTGAATATAGATGCCTGTCTATATAATGTATAATGTACTAGTTACACAACAGCTGCTTTTTACTGTTCTCTAGTGATTTGATCATTTTCAAATTCTATAAACTGAAATAGACTCACAGGCACAGAGTAAACAGAGTGTGTCATACCACATATAACATATATAACATACCACTATTCAACATCATGTAGCAGGACTAAACTTTATAACTTCACTGACCTGCCAATGAGTAGGAACTCTCCTACCAGTCCCTGGCGTCTCATGGCCATGAGGATGTTGCGGACAGTCATGCCTTCACAGAAACATGCCACCACCCTGGCCTTGGGCAGGTGGGCCCTCAGTCTCTCCAGCAGCCGGTCAAAGCTCTGCTCTCCAGCGTTGCTCCAGATTTTGCCTGGAGAAAACACGTGAGACAAATGCAAACATGGTCTGTGATGGTTGTGATATGTTTGGACCTCTGTTGCTTTGGGTGATGTAAAATGTTGAGTTGACTTTTAGTGTTTTTTTATCTGCTGATGTTTTATGTTTTATCTGCTACCATGCTGTCTTTGTTTGACTAAACATAAGAGGCAATTTGATGTGAATTTGTGTGAAGAAGCTAATGAACCCTCACACAAACTATGTACCCACTAAAATGTTCAACTCAAGGCAGTTTCCATCTTGACTTCTAATTTCTCTGATGTGTAGAGTTAATATTGCTTAGTTTACTTTGGCTGTCTTGACCTGACTGTCTTACCAGAGTGGGCGATGCAGATGCCCTCCTTGGCTGCCATGTCCTTGAACGCTTCCATCCCACTTTCACCATAGTTGCCTGGAAAACCACAGAAAGGGTAAAGATTTGCTTTTGAAATGACTCATTTTGAAAAGCACAAGAATGTGGATGGGAATGTGTCAAGATAGGTCGACAGATATACATTCATATATTGATTCAAGTCATGACTGACTTGTGCAAATTGAAAGAAGAAATTGTGCTACCGCGAACAATCTAATTCTCCCTAATAGATAAGTTTGATTTTCAAAAACATGCCCACTGCAGTAACTCGCCTGCTACCGCACTACTCATAAAAGCTCAAATTTATGTCAGAGAAAGCATCTCCCCAATGTGGCACCCATTTCTTTGCCAGAGAAAGTGGGTGACCTGGAATTTATGCTAATGAAGGGTTGTACACACTGGCAAAGAATATGATAGGATTCCCCTCTTTCATTTCTCTTCCTCTCCCTTTTATATCTTTCCCCTTTCTGTGTCGATTGAAGAAAAGATCAAAAATCTCCCTCTTTTCACCAGTGTTTTTCCTCTTTTCTCTCTCAATGAGGTTGTTATATCTCCTAATGTAAATCCCTTTTACTGAGCATGTCCCCAACAATACAATGCAGTTTGATTAGGCGTCATTGATCTGTGCCGATGAGGAAAAAGAGGAGGTCAAAAGGAGAAAAATAAGAGGAGCACACAGAGAGAAAAGGGTAGAAGAAAAAAGTAGAAGAGGTCCCAAAATCCCTGACCACTGCTGCATCTCAGTGTGTGCGTATGTGTGTAAAAGTGCGTGTGTGTGTGTAGTCGGGCCAATGATGAGTGTGGTAGAGCGAAGTGTAAAGTCCTGTAATTAGTGTCTCAGTGAGAGGAGTGGGAGACAGGTGGTACAGACCGTCCTTCCCCTGCTCACACTGACACGCACACACACACACACACACACGTACTGTTACCATCATCAAAATCGATAAAGCTTGTAACCTACTTCACTCTGGTCTCAACAGGGATTTATGTGTGAGACGTCTCTCTCTCTTCTTTTTTTCTTTTTCTCACTCTCACACACCCAGTAAGCCTGTCATGTGTCTCTTTATCACTCCGTTTCAAACACATGCACACATGCACACTCTCCATGCTACCTTACATTAGTAGAGCACACTCTCACACAAATACACTTTTGCTCACGTCCCTCCAAAACAAAAACCCTCCCACGCACACACAAACACGCACTCATCCATTTTAGGGACACTGTAGGCTACAGCTAAACACAATCGGAGTTGGTATTTCCCCTCTTCCTCATGTTTGCACCCCAAATTAACTTGATTTTACATCATACTTTGCAGCAAACATTGAAATCCTCACACACACTCACATTAAGGCACACAGACGTACCTACACTAGTTATTTCATCATCCAAAGCCAAACAAAAAGAAAATTCCCTTGAATTAAGTTCACTTCTGCACTCGACGGATGGACCCCCTGCCTGCTTCAATTCACCTTGCCCGCCTTTTCTCATGCCTTTCATCTGCCCACTCTGGTGCCTGCCCATTCTTTTTTTTCTCTCCCTATGTACAAACACACACTCATACACAAACACACAGTCACAGACCGAACGCCACACAAAGACACTTACACAAAACTAGTAGCCATTAATGGGAGCAAAACACCACATAAGTCTTGTATACATCTTCAGTGCTTTTGTTGCTGGTTTCCCTTTTAAAAAGCTGTGTCTCCTTTTTATCATTATATTCAAATATATAATTTTAATAATAAACAAAAAAGGACAAAAACAGCTTAAAGTAAAAAACATGCAAGGTTAAAAAAGGGCAAACATTCCTTCTCATTGTGTGTTCCTCACATTTATGCCCCTCTTCTTCTTTGAAGTCTTCTCCTCGTCTTGTTATTCATCTGATATATTGCAGTACATTACAACATGTAATCAAATGCAAAGCTGAGGGGTCGTCTGCCTGCCCTCGTTGGAGCTCACTCTCCTCCCCCTCCTGTTACTTGCGTCTTCTACCCTCGCTTTCTCACAAAGGCAAATCAGGCAGTAAAATGGAGAGACAGGTGGTTCTGTGTCTTTTCTCCCCTCGTTTCCATACCTCTCACCCTTTCTCCATCCTTCTCAATTACTGCTCTCATCCTCTTGTCACTCTTATCAGGTCTATTACATGCAATTACATGTTCCCTCCCTCTCCCTCTCCCCTGTCTCCCTCACTTGTCTGCTTCCGCTTCGGTCACAGCTTCATCCACTTAAAAATAACACAAAAAATTTACACACTCTTAAGTCAACTCATGATCCCTCTCCTTTTCTTGTTCTCTCTAAGCTCTCCTCCAACCTCAACTACCCCATATCACATCTGGAGTGCTACAACAATGTGCAGCTAAATGTCAAACACAGTAATACCCTGGGGCAGACTGACACTCGCACTGTGTCAAACACAGAGTTACACAAGATTGCAGAATTACACGGCTAATAGAGAACGCACACAAACAAAGACAGAGCAGCATGCACAGACTCACAAACTCTCTGTAATGTTTACGTGTCTGTATTGGTATCAGCCTACATTACTGAGAAATTATTAAGTGAGAGTACAGTTGTTCCTGTCACAATTACTTGTTATGTTGTCACATAAAATTAGGGCTGCAATTAACTGTTATTTCTATGATTGATTAATCTGCCAATTATATTCTCTATTAGTCAGGTTCACCAAAGCAGAAGCAGAAATCTGCACAATTGGGGAGCTGAGACCAATAAATGTTTGTCCTTTCTGTTAGAAAAAAAGTTACTGAATTACTGAACAATTAATTGATAAACAGAACAGTTACAGATCTAATTCATTTTGATCGACCAATCAATTAATCTATTATCTGTATCAGCTCTACTTTGAGTTAATGTGTAACGTGAATATAAGCCATAGCTTGGAGCCACACGGAGGAAGAAGCATTGACCTGCTCTGGACAAAGACTAAATATTTTGTGCGATAGAATCAGGTAATGTGATTACTCACTCAGTGAGTGATGCAAATCTATTCTGTAGCTTACAGATAAGACAGAAAACATTTATCCTGCACTTCTCTAGTCTGGTAAGACATGAACAGTCCCACTGTAGCTTACAAAAGCTTTAAGAGGTTGTAGTCACAATCACTAATTTAGTTTACTACATAACCCTGTAGATTTTTTTATTTCTAGCCATGCAAGTCATACTGCAGGGCTCTAATGTCAGTCCAGTTCAAACCACTAATTGACTGTTCAGAGAAAGAAAACCTAAAGGAAGGGTACTAACCATTAGGACTAGTATTATTAAAAATCAGCCGTTGGGTATGTTTTCATGAATTTCAGATCATATATGCATGTCTGTTATCCTTTTTTTGCAATGGAAATACCTCCAGGCTATAGACAGGATGCACGTCAGCAGTTTTACTATAACTATCACCACTTGCACCATGCTTTTCTTCTCATGAGCAAACTCTGGATCTGGAAATATACCGTGTCTGTGCACTGAAATCTCACCTTCTGGGCTTCAAAGAGACAAGCAGACATCACAGTCTACATCACAGTCACTTTCAACAACCTGTGTCTATAACCAGCATTTATCAATCCAGATTAACAAAAAGAAAAAAACATCCAAACATCCATACTGCAACAAAATAAGTGTGTATCTTTAAGTTCTACTATTCTTGTAAAAACACACACATACAGAGAAACAAACACTCAAACACAATTGCCCTGCACATATATCATCCAGTAAATTTAAGTTTAACCTGTTTTACCATGGCAACAGCTGAGACCCTCCCCTCCCTCAGCTTAATGACCTTACTAACATCTGTGCCAATAGGAAATCTCTATTTAATACTCCCTCATAGATATCACAGACAGAGCCTGGGCAGCAGGAGGGCTGGGAAACCATCTCTCTATCTTAACAGAAGCCATTAAATGGATTCCCAGAACATGAGTTCTAAAATCTGAGCCCGAGCCTATTTGAGTAGATGTAGTCCTGTGACCCAGGCTCATTAAAACACAGAAGGGCTCTTGTTATATGGAGACCCACCAGAAACGGCCCATGACCCACTTTGAATCTTTACCCTAAGGCAACATTGCCAGCATTGACAGTAAAAATGTAAGCAGCACATTCTGTCAGTCATACTCCCCTTCCCCATTCATTGTACCTTCCCCCCACCCACCCACTTTCATATACCTCAACCCTACAAAGGCTATGACATTTAAATTGGCATGGGCAATGTTGTGCTCCAGAGAGAGATAGAGACAGAGAGGGATAATGGCAAAAGACAGTGGGAGAAGACTTAGACAGTGGAAGGGAGTGAGAATCAGCGGTGTCAGGATCAAAATAACCAATTACAAAATAGGAGAAAGAAATGAGAGAAAGTGAGACAGATAAAAAGGGAGCGAGAAAAACAAGGAAGAGGTGGAGAGAAGGTTGACATCTTGATTTATTGAGAGACTGATCAATTTCTGTTGGAGCGTGCTTTGGTGACACATGTCAAATTTCATGTCAATAAAACCCATTGAGGGGGATTGAATTGAACTGAACACAGCAACACAGAGAGGAAAGAGGAAGAGTGAAACAAAGCAATACTAAACTCAGTGTAGTAGAGGACTATAAAACTCTTCACTCGCTATGAGAATTGCCATTGGTTTGTTTTATGATCATGCTGACAACAGGCTGCGATCAAAAAGAGGGATACTTTAGGGAATGTGTGTATATTTTATCCACATGCAAGCAATAACGAAGGTGGATGATGGTGGATTAAAGAAGACTGCTGACAAAAAGGATGGTGGACAACCATTCTTCTTCGCGGCACATAGTGAAGCAGAGGAGCATCTTCAGCTCCAGGCTGGTCTCCCCGAGGTGCCCTACAAAGACTTTATTCCAGGAACTTAACAACTTCTCCTCTGTCTGTCAAAGCAGGGACGTCAGTGAGTTGGAGTGTTTCTGCTGCTGTTCTAGCTATATGACTGAAGATAAATCTATCTATCTATCTATCTATCTATCTATCTATCTATCTGATTCGATTCGATTTGTCTTAATTCTTTCTGTCTCAGCTTGGGAACAAAACAACGATGTGGAAGTGAAAAAAGGAGCTGATGACTATTATTACTGTATTATTGTACTTCTGATGGGCTGCAATTATTGTTACACTACTTCTGCGTTTATACTGTTACAACTTTAAATCGGAATTGGAAAAGATACAGATTTTACAACTGTAAAATATACTGTATTCTGTGTCTAGGGGAAAAGAAGTGGTCTTAAAATCCACACATTACACACACGTATTCAGGTATGTACAATACATACTATCTCCAGATGAGACAGTAATACTCGTTCCCTCGTTCCCGCGTTCCCTCCTCTAATATTACTTCATTATTTCAATGTAATTACTATGCTGATATTACATGTATTATTCAGTTTCTTGCGTATCCGTTTCCACTGTCTCTTGCCTCCAGATGCAAAATGTTAATGCAGAGAATTAATGAGTCTCTATAAACTTCAACTACCCATCTTTCTCTGAATCTGCTGCTCCTGTACACTCTCTTATCTATCCCAAGCACTTCACAGCCACACACACACACGTGCACACACCTTGTGCTCTATCTATCTATCTGTGGTTTTCTGGCGCTATTATCATTGCTTTCCACATTTTCTCTTCCTCCCTTGTCCCTCATCCCCCATTTTCCTTCTTCCTTCCCCCCTAAAAAAAAAAAATATTTCCTTCCCTCGTTTTCCTCCCTGCCCTCCCCTCTCTCTAAACATCCTCTCCTTGTCCTTTCCTTTCATCCCTCCAATGCCTCTCCTATCCTTTCCCTCTCCTCCTTATCTCTCCCTCCCTCTCTTGTATATCCTTTCCTAATTCTTTCCAACTTCTCTCTGCCACCCTCCCTTCTCTGGATCTCAGTGTTTGAGATTGATTGTATTATAGAAGGCAGCAGCCGAACTTGAAGACCAGTACCAAGGTCAAACCTGCCTGTCTGAGGAAATACAGACACCAACACTTATCAACACACACATCTGCATACACAACCACAAGCTCTGTCTCAAACACAAATTCGGTGTGCTCGCTGGAAAAATAAATGTCACACTGAAGACAAAGGTTATTTCTGACAACATATTGATACAAATATCCATGGTGATTTTTCTGTAACCTATCATTTACATAAACAAGTGTAGACAGATTTGACATCCTCAAAGAAATCACTTTGGAATTTAAGTAACTGATAATATAGTTCCACTAGGTTTCATTACTGTAACGTCTTCTATGTTACTTGGATTTAGCCGTGATAGTACAAATCTCTGTCACTGATTTTTTAATTATAATCTTGATTTTTTTTTTGCCAAGAACTCACTACATTTGTTATTATGTAATTATGTCAATATTCTGCACTTACAAGGCTTTTATTATCATCTGTATTATATCTGTATTCTATACTGATTCAAGGTCCTGTATATAACATTCAGAAAACGCTTGTTAATAATGTGGCCATTAAGTCACCTGCAGTGAGTATTGTTGAAAACAGTGACATGACACACACAAGACCAAACATGACTGAAGGCCATCATGTTGATAGTTTGCTTTAAATAATCACTGCCCTTTATAGGTTTATTTATTATTATTCTCCTGCAAATAACAGACTTGTCTCACAGAGACAAACACACACCAGTATATTTAGTATATGAGGATACACTCACATACATACACACTGCTAACACACACACAGGCACAGGTGTGCACACACACACACACACACACACACACACATGCACACACACACACTTACCCTTCATACCTCAATTCAAATGCTGTTGTAAAGCCCTTGGGTAATGCCAGGGGCCAGGATCTAGTGTCCTCAGTGCAAAATGCGCTGTGTGTGTGCGCGTGTGTAAGTGCAGCGTGTGTTTATCGCTTTATCACACACACGCGTTCAGGTTTAACAAGCCTTTTCTCGTGGAGACATGCACACTCACACAGTTACTGCATTGTCCTCCAGCTCCTGTAGCTGTCACACTATCACCCACTGGTGGAACCAACTGACTCAACTCACTACCACCTTCAGAGTGAGTGTCTATAGTGTGCAATCCTCCTTCATGTGTTTCTCCCCTCTCGCTCTTCATTAAGGATTTAGGCATAGCTTGTGAAAAGATGCCTGATACTTTAAGATCAATGGCACTTGACCCTCCATCTTTATGTTGACTTTGCTCCACCAGTTCTTGTGTCCCCATCCACCCCCCAATGCCCCACCCTCCTGCTGATCTACACTACTGTTTTTTAATACCATTGCTTCATCAACTTCTTGGCCTCCAGCTAGCTTCCACCTGGCTACAATAATTCAATGTTTATCACATTTACGATGTTACGCTGAAAACTCATTTCTTAAAAAAGTACTGTTGCTACAGCCTTGTCAATGACATTCCTCTCTCTCTCATCTTCCTCTTTCTTCTTGTCCTTGCATTGAAAATACCCCTGTCTTGTCTGAAAGTAGACTGTTTTTTCTCCTTGGCTCTGATTCTTCAGGAACTCCTTTTTTGTAAAGCCTCAGTTTAGACATTTGAGAGCAATGCAGGCTTTTACACCTGCACTAAGTGTTAATTTGAAGTCAGTCTGGATAATATTCAGGTAAATAAATTTAATGAGTAGTCAGTAACACAGTACAATCGAGTTGAGGCAGAGAGAGGAAGAGAAAACAGGAAAAATGAAAAAACAAAAGTCTGTGTGTGCATGTGTGAGTTTGGGGGAGGAGTTTCAAAAGTCAGAGACAGAGTGTGTGGGTGGTTGTACCTTCGGTGTGTATAGCAGAGACGTAGCTCCAGTTGTATCTCTTGACAATGTCCACCATAGCTCTTGCCTGCTGGGCATCTGAAGGCACCACCCGCATAAAGTACTTATAAAGGCTCTGAAATAATGGAAATACAGTAAATTATACATTATCGAGGAGTATTTAGAACAGCCAGTTAAGTAATGAGAAAGTGTGTATGATTTAATTAAAGTTATATTAAAGTAGCAGAAATAGCATTCAGTGTTCTACATCTGTACTTCAATAACAGAAGTGGGTCTGCAGGTTCATGGTCTCACCTTGTCACTGAGGTCCATACTGGTGGCAGAGTAGGCAATCTGTGGTATGTTGAACAGCTGTAGAAGGTTCTGGACCTGGATGGCCACTGAGCTCGACCCCGGTCCAATTAACCCCACAATGGGTTTCTTTCCCCGCATTGGAGTGGCAGAGGGGTCCGCACACTTCATTGTCGCTCCTCCTCCTCCACCTCCTCCTCCTCCCCAGGACCCTCCGCCCACTGCCCCACTCCTCGGCCTCATCAGAGGAAACCAGCGAATCCCGTATGAACTCGATGCTCTGCTCCAGAGCCACGGCTGAGTGCCAACAGGAGTCCCGGATCTCACAGCCCAGGGTGATGTTGGGAAGGATGTACGGGTCGGTGTTGATGCGGTCCAGCGTGTGCATCATAGCCTCCACCCTTTGAATGCCGTACTGCTCTCGCACCGCTCCACACTTGCGCTCGTGTACCTGTGTAGACAGGGAGGAAGTGCAAATCAAAACCTGTTGTACTGAAATGATATTTAGATAACAATGTTGTCTAAATGTTGTCATTTGAGATGATGTCATTAATGTCAGATAAACACATTTTCATTCATTTCATTTCAAGACACATTTTTAAACTTACGCTTTTAACACATAAGTGCTTCACCGTTCGAGTAATATTGGTTTTATATTCACATGGTTGCCATGTTTGAAGACTCATTTTTTCCTGCAATTATCCATAATGAGATGGAGAAAAGCTTAAATGTCAGTGGGTGACTGCAGGTTCCTGAGGCAGCTAATGGAGGTTGAAGGTTCATGGACTCGCAGAAGTACCCATTCTACAAACTGAATGTGTTCTTTGGGTCTTAATAGGCCGAGGAACATCATGACTCTCAGAATCAGATTGGAAATTTCCAAGCTTAACTCAAATAATTTTTCTGACCATCATTTAAGTAATTTTCTGTCATAACATTTTTACAGTGCTTCTTTCAAATCCATGCAGGATTTCACATGAAGGTCAGTGTGTCACTCAAGAATGTGAACGTGAAAAGTTACAGTCATGAAAACTGAATTTCTTTCAGCGTACAGTACCGAAACACTTCTGCAGACATACACAGACACAAAAACGCAACATTACCTTATCAGCAGGAGGCTGGTGATGGACAGAGAACAAGGCCCCAATTATGATGTCACCAGGTATGTGTGCAACAACTCGCCGTTCGCTGGACTGAGCAGAGTCAGCTCGATCCAGCCACACCCAAATGGACAGGACCAGCAGCAGCCGAAGCATCATCTTGGTCTGCTAAGGTTAACAGAGGAGGAGCGGATCTCAAATTGTTCACGCGGAGCTGTCACAGGGAACTACTTGTCCGAGAAACACCTTTTCTGGCCATGGCAAGAGCTTGTGGCACAGAGAAGTTTTTCAAAGTGGATGCTTTCAGTATATTCCTTTCTTCTGGCGTGTCCTCTCTTGCCTCTGGATTTCAAGGTGGGACCATCACTGCAACAGCTGAGACAGGTGCGACAGGGCAATCTGGGAAATTCAAAAGAAAATTGAGCTTGTCTCAGTGGCTGAAATAAATTTAGGCTCCCCCAGTTATCAAGTAAGACCATGCAAGAGTTTGTCTCCACAGTAACAGGTGACAGACGGACAGGTATGACTTTAGTCAGAGTTTGATCATCTTAGCTGGTGCAGGATTTCAAAAGCAGTCTGGAATTAAATAGTTTGATCTGTTTACCTCTACATCATCTTGACCTGTAAATTCAACACCCTGTCTTAACTTAAGCTTGACAGAATTTCAACATACATTTACAATATTTGATTAAACAGGCTTTGACTTTTTCATCAGCTCCTAGTTTTATACGGGAACTCCCCATGCTTTGACATGGCAGTAGTATAACGTGGCACCTCAAAGGATCAGGCAAATGGATCAGACAGATTAGTACAACACTTTTTGTTAAACACAAGTAGTTTGGGTAAATTAGACATGCAGTTAACTTTGAGATGAAATCCAAACACATTTATATAAACAAGGTCCAAGGACTTCACTGCTCTACACCCCATTACCATTCACACCTTGTCTCTTCTGCTACTACTGGTAAATATGAAAAACGTTGCAAATTAAAGACTGAGCTCATATGTTTCACTCTCCCTTGACACGGTGTTTGTGTGCACTCGTGTAACAGCAAATGTAAATCTCAGCACGCTTGATGTTTCACTGAAATGGGGATGCAAACTGTGCAAATAAAATCAACATAATGGCCATTGCATCAGCCACTACAGTGACCAATATAATGAGCAATTACTGCTTGTTCTTAATGAAGCTTAATGTGATGACTGGAGTGCTGGCTCTACACCACTGTGACCGTGCAGAGTTACCATAGTCACCGGTGTGTCAACATAATATCAGTCTTTTGTTTTGGTCCTCAAAGATTAACTCCACTGTTGAAAAGTCACGATGAGCACCAGAAAACCCAATCACCACACCGTATGTCATTCTTCAAGTGCCTGCACCTCGACTCTAACCAAATCAAACTTGGTATGTTAAACACTATTCTCCCGCTGCTTTAATGGCATTACTAACACTGGCTTTTGGGTGTTCTCTCCAAATTGGGCCCCTCTGCATCGTTGTCATTACAGTTTAAACTGTTTTCAAGGCTGAAACAAAGGCTACCATATATGTCTTTCGGCCCAAACTGTGCATTCTGGGGTATTTTGTATTCCTTTTGTTCCTTGAAAGAAAGTAGACTACTGCATGTGTTTTGTTATCATAAATTATAGAATGCATCCATTTAATGAACAGAGGTTAGATAACAATGAGAAATCCCCTTTGCAAAATGTAAGCGAGTCAACCACTAAGTGGATGATTCAAACTGACATATAGGACGCATAGAGCTACAAGAAATACACCAAGCATTTAACAGTCAAGACAAATAGGGGGGCCATCAGCGTCCTCCCCTGAGTAAACTGTCTAGTATCCATACCTCTGCTTTAATGGGCAGGTCTTAAAAGTTGCTTGACCTCAGAGCTACACAAATGCTTTTACTTCACTGCAATGGAGCAATTTAATTGACTGCAAACAGCAGGGGAGCTGGGACAGTTTAGACAGCAGACGATGGCATCCGCTGCTTATGCATAACGGGATCAAGGTCGTGACAGGGATGCTGGTGGTTAGCTGAGTGGGGTAAGGAGAGGGGGAGTGGGGAGGTGGGGAAATCAGAGATGGAGTGTCGTGAAATTTAGAAGCAAGAGGATGAAAGGAAGAGGAGAAGAAAAGGGGAAATGTGGGGGGTAGATAGAGAAGGGGGAAGTGCACAGAGGAAGAGAGACAGAGGAGATAAGAAAGGACACAGAAGGAGGAGAGAGTGATAAAAAAGAGGCATCAAGGGACAGAGAGTCTCACTGAACGTAATTAAAATGACAGTGTCAGGATGGCAACAGGGCTAACTGCTGCTCCATTAACGAACAAATCACACAAAACTCAGCTCTCTCTTTCTAACACACACGCACATAAACTCTGTCTCTATCAATGACGCAATTGTGTCTCTCTCTGTCCCCCATTCTTTCTGTCTACTGCCGCATTAATGTAAAGTTACAGGTATCGCTTTCACACACACGTTCCCACTTACCAAAAAAAATCATTTTGCCACACGCCTCTAGCTCCCTAAGATGAGCCACTGTTTAATTTGCAATCCTCCAGCATGTCCCTTTCGCACGCTCGATTGCATACATGCTGTGTCTCTGTGTCACGCTCCCCCTCGATGTCTCTCTCTCTTGTTGCGTATGCCTAACTGTAGCTGAAAGGAAAGGAAAATCAAATCCTCAGTCTCGAAACAAACATCTCACACACGCCATTAGGCATTTATACCTCTAGTTCCATCCAAACTGCACGAGGGCATTATAAAAAAACCTCCAAGTCAACTTTTACACAGACATAAACACTCAACATAGGCAAAGACAAACAGAACCCCCAACCCCACCCCAACCACCCCCCTGTCTCGCTTTAATTCAGTGAGTTTCATTAGTGCTGACACACTGTTTAATGTGTTGAGAAAGCTTTTAATTTACTGTGCATTAAAAAAGGGGGACAATTACTATTTATTTAAAAGCATCCCCGCTGCGCAAACACATCTATTTTCTCTATCTTGTCCTGTATGACGCACAGACATTTGTGTTCGTAATTAATAACCGGGCAGGGGGCAGCGTCTGGAGTTTTCAAAATAGATTGTAGTTGCTCTTTTCGTCATCTGAGCAGCTCGAATTTGACTGTGCAAACGTAACTGACTGCACGTTTTGATGGGTAAATGAGGGAGAAAGGACAAATTTACATCAGGACACACATTTGTTCACACGCAGAGGCATGAGCATGCTAATGGAAACACAGGCACCTTGTATGCCCTGCACTAAAAGATGCGCATTCACCCACATCATTTCAAGAGTGAGCAGGATCTCTCACCCTCTTGACTTGTGGACTTCTCTCCAATATTCTGCCAACAGACAATAGAAAGATAAATGCAGCACCAGCATAAGACTTTTGACATGTATAATAGGCTATGCACATCTTTACATAAGAGAGTATGACTGTGTCTTTCTGTGAATATAAGACATAGAAAACTCAGGGGTATGAATGCTCAGCAGAAGCGCAGAGCAAATAGGCACTATCAACAGATACTATATCATGGTGTTTCTCTAACTATTTGCTGGCAGCCAAAATGGGTCATGCTGCTTTTTCTGTTGCACACACAATTTAAGGAAGCAGCAATATTTCGGGAAGCTTCAGTTACTCGGGGGCGGCTTTTGCTGAGTGGGCATGTGACAATGTGTCTCTATGTGCCTCTGGTTCCCGGGCGGACAGAGGTACTATTTTTTGTTTTGTTACACCTGAGCCCCAGGAAACAACGTGTTCCACAACAAGATTCATGTTCATCATCACTAATTGCTTGCTTAGTTTCTCGAATTATCCGAGCGCCACTTAGGAGCTGTCCCTGGTGCTCGGGCCAAAAGACATCACTGATGAGGCGAGGAGATGACGCAAGATTCAGACCTGAGCTTCCACAGCTTTTCCACAGTGACAAGCGACATCTCTTGAGTGCCCCCTTTCTCGGCTGCCACAGTTAATTATATTTCTTTTCTCGGTCAATCTGTCTAGTTCAACAAGTCTCAATGAATAAATGAATAAATAAATTAATAAGGTGTGATACAGACCGACCTGATTGGACAGTAAAGGGCACAGAGATGTCAAACACCATCACAATCTCTCTGAACACAACTCGCCTATTCACAAAGCCAACAAACTATGTCACCATGAACGTGCTCTGTTGACTAAATGATACCTCCCTGCAGGGTCTCAAGCTCTCAGTAATGCTGATGATATAGTCACTGTCTTCAGGGAGTGCCAGCTCAGTTACCTGCTGCAGCAGCACATCAGACAAGGTGTGACAGAGCTGCGCCTGCATAACTCCCCCAAAACAAGCTCCGACCTTAAATCACTTCATTGTGCCATGTTTCAACAGGGACTCCACTTTTTTTCTCATTGTCCTTTACATTTTCTCTCCACCGGGGTGACTTTGATGATCCTGTAGCGTCCCCCTACACAGGAATTCACTGCCTGACGTTTTGAGATTTTGCACACCCTGAACACATCACTGACACACACGCAGCGCAGAGCCCAGCCACTGCACTGCCTGCCTGCCTGCCTGCCTCTCTCTCTCTCTCTCTCTCTCTCTCTCTCTCTCTCTCTCAAGGAGAAATAAAATATCCAGAGACAACAACAAGGACTGGCGCAGCGCTGCATCCGTCAACCGCGATGAGGAAATCTGACTCCTTCGTTTTTGCACCCATTCACACACACGCACACATTTCAGTCCAAGCGAGTGGTGCAAAGCATGACAGAGACACCGTCTGAAATGAACATGGCTACAGCATGCACAGACGAAAAACCTGGGATTCTGATCCGTCTCTGTCTCACTGGCATGACTGTGTCTCCTGCACACCAGTCCCAACTGGCTGCTCTCCTTTAACTAGGTTGCTGGATATAACCTAACAACACAATTCAAGGATGACTAGTCCAGGTGCAACTGCGAGGAAGTCCCGTCAGTAATATTGCAAGAAGTGCGCCAAAAAAATCCCTCTGTGCAAAATCTTTGAGCAGTGCAGACAGGATAAGTCTCTGTGGGGATGCTGAATGAATTACTGATCTTTCACTGAGGGTGCACGCATATTTCTGCAAAATCTTAACAATAAGCCTTACCTTATATGAACCTACGTGCGGCTCTCGCGTCTCCGGCAAGTTCCCCGCTGGATAATTGGGGATGCAAGTTACCAATCAAGAGAGAGAAAGAGAGATAGAGAGAGAAAGAGAGAGAGAGAAGACACTGCCGATCATGTGTAGTCCAATGTCAAACACACCGGAGCTGCCTCAGACTCTCTGTTCAGCCTCCGAGCTCCCTCCGTTTTCCAGTCACGCACACCTGAGCCTCTCTCCAAACACCTCTCTCCTTCATCCCACCCCCTTTTTTCCCTTATCATCCTCTGCTCCTCCTTTCTCTCTCTTCCCTCACACCTCCATCCTACACCACCTCTCCTCTCTGCCACTTTCGCTCTCTCTTGTTGCCCCTCTCATCCACCCCATCTTTGTAAACGTGTCCTGCCCTTCTCCCCTGATTTTCCCTCCGCTCCTCTCCTCTTGTCCCCTGACTTGTATTTGGTTGCTGCGTTGCGCTCTAGAGGATTTGCCTTCGAGTTATTCGGTTGCTTTGTTTTCCTTGACATTTGTTTGTCTCGTCCTCCGTTTTTTTTTTTTTACCTGATCTGGTGAGAAGTCGGGAGAAATCTTTGCGCGGAAGAATACACAAGCCAGCGGCTGGTCTGCGTCTGATGTTAGCTAGGATTATTACCTTGATTTAAGCGTATTTCTTAGCTGAACTGAGATAACGTTCATTTGTAAACTTGTTAATGCTATATATTTTTAATTTAACGAGTGAGCCAAATGTGTTACACAAATCAATTTTGACTCCGTTAGTTTGTAATGCGCACAACTAGCAACTAAATCCTTCAGCGGACCTTAGCATTGCATTGCAACGGCGCTCCACTTTCGTTGCTAAGCGATGCGTAGCGCCAAGCTATTTTGCTCCGACATCTAGCCCACCTTTCCTAAAGTTCCCCTGTACACAACTTTTCTTCTGTTAATTAGGTCTATTTGAAATTTAATGGACGAGCCAAATGTGTTAAGCCTACCAATTTAGACTAATTTAGTTGATTATACGCATATTTAGCGACTGAATCCTTCTGCAGACATTAGCCTAGCGCCAGAATGCTAACTCAACTACCTTTGCAAAGTCTAGTATTTTGCCATTTCCGCATTCCCCTGACTTCCTCTGAATAAAGATTTACTCCACCATAAACCCCAATAGCCTGTATTCTGAGATGCCTAGCCTCAACCTTACAATTATCATCACCTCTATTTCACATCATGGACCTAAGCTAACTGTGGCAGACTTTGACATCACAAAACACCTGTGGTACACCTGGAGTCCACCCAGGTGATTCAGCCAATCAGCGCTGAGGACCGGTGGTTTGGTGACTTCCGCTTTCCGGCACTGTCTAATTTTTATATTTTTTTATTTAAATTTTATTTAGTGGCAAAAAAAAAAAAATACTAAATTATGTAGACCATGAAAAATAACAGGCAGATAGAGACATACCGAGGAACACATCATTGTTATTAAGTTGTTGATTGCATGTCTGTTTTTACGTGTTTTTCGCCTCTTGTCCATCTCTCTGTGACTGTCTCTACTTCTCTGTGGGTCCATCTGCATTTTACTTCTACACTGAATCACGCACTTGCAAAAGCTTTTCAATATTCAAGTTAAACACCGACAGTCCGCAAATTGCAAATAAAGTTCCCTCTCTATGAGCTACAGCCTGTACATAAATGCATCTTTATACAGTCTCTGGTTGCAGCCCGGTGTGTGTGCTGAAGGTTGACCTCTCTCTGATCATACAGACACTAACGATGCAGCAGAGGGGATCGATAACATTTGAAGTTTCATAGCGGTCGGTAAAGAGCCATTAACCTATACAGCGTCGCCTGGCGTCCAACTCACAGAGATCAAATCATTAAAGATAAAAAATCAATACAAATCTAACAGAAACATCCAGTCCGCCCCTTAAACACACACACACACATACACAGCCATATAACACTGACACAATGGGTTATTTAGGTTTTGCACAAAAATAAGTCATTTGAATAATTTTCATAATTCACTTTGGCTTTAAAATCAGTAGTTTAAAAATGTATTATATCAATATAGACGTTTGTCAAGATGCACAAGAAGACAAAAATTACATTATTATGGATATATGATTTAAAATAATAATAATAATAATAATAATAATAAAGCTCTCCTGCCCTTTATTGTGGTTTCCTCAACTCTGGGGAATTTGTTTGGAATGTGACTTACTGCATGGCAGCTAATAGGATCAACAGTGTCTTCTTGCAAAAAAAAAAAAAAAAAAAAAAACGATATGGAAAAATGGTAATGGGTTTCCTCCTATGAGGGTCTGTCATCAGCGCGTAAAGGGAGGTTGTCTGAGCAGGCGACCCCCTGATGCATTCCCATACTGCGTGGACTTGGCCGGTTTAAGAGACGCCGGAGAAGCAAGAGAAATCGTCTTTGCTCGGTCATGCCACTCACTGCGTCTGTTTCCTTCTTCCACGAACACCAAACTATTGAAGTCAAAGAGTTTCATACCTTTGCTCGCAGGACAGGTGAAAGCTCCCGGAGAAACGCAGCATCCCTCACGCGTCCATCACAGCATCATGTTGGCGGTGGGTAATCTACTTTTTCACTATGGCAACAAATAAACCCCCTGTCCTCTCTCTCTCTCTCTCTCTCTCCATGCGCTCCAATGAGGAGGCTCCGATCGCGTCACAGGTCATCCATCCTCCCTCCCTCTCTCTGTCTCTCCCTGTCTGTCTGTCTGTCTGTGTCTCTCGATATCGATATCACACCTACCTCCAGGATACCATCTGGAGATAGATACTGATGGAGAGCATCTCTGGAGGAAGGGCGATAGGGAGAGGGGAGGATGGGATAGAAGGAGGAGGGGGGGGGTGGGTTAGAGCTTGGCTATGACAAGGCTCTGGATTAATTTGCCAGCCAAATGCATTTGGGATTAGTCGACCATTAAAAGAGCATAGATGCACACGCACGCACACACACACACACAGTCCACACACATCTCTCACACATGTGGCTTTAGCTGTTGCAGTGATAGCCTTACTAACCCTGACCTCTGTCTCTCCCATACTCTGGCTCTGTTCCACTCTTCTGGGCTAGCAAACAAACAGGGTGATGGTCAAACATACACAGCAGTGCACAGTTAAACTTTAAACTCTCTAACACACACAATCTAAGAAATGTGTGTGTCTGCTGATAGAAATAATGTGTTTGGTGGTAGTAGACTTTTATCCCATTTTTTCAGGTTTCTAAGAGCCAGAAAACTAAACTCCATCAATGCTGAAAGCCCAACTAGTCAAATAGGCCAACCGCTACAATGCCCCAAACCCTCAGGGGCCCAAAAGACCCAAGAGTAACTTTGTGGCTGTTACCCTTTTTACCTTGAGGTCTTGAAAATCTAATTTAAATTTAATACATTCAATATAATAGCTGATATTATATTGTTTTCAGTACATTTGCATTTCATTAAGTTTTGGTTAAAAGTGGAGAACCTGAAGGACTCAATAGGGAGCCACAGCTCACTCTTGAGAGGGTTAATCCAGTCTTAAAAATGTCCAACGTAAGAAAGATTAATAAGAAAGATCATATGGTTGGTTTCAGAAGAATTCATAGGATATGTTGAAACCATGGTACCAGTAGAGTCCAATTGCAACTAACTACCCCACATGTTATGAAGCCCCATAAATGAAGGACATCAAAGCTCGATCTCATGAGAGATGGGTTCCTTTAGGGGACCTGATGGCCAGACCGTACCTACTCTTCCTTGTCAGACTGATGTTGTATTCCAGCAGCTGCCTTGAGATCATAAATTCATGTGTTTGATGATAAAGTTACATATTCACTCATATTTCATTTACATCACAATCACCTTCCTAACAAGAGAAAGTATGTCTTGTGATTTCCTATGTTTACATCTAGCAGTGACTTTTTCATTGATCCAGATTATATCATGTGTTTTCCTTTGACTGATGAGCACACATATGTATATATAACATGGTCAATGATCACTTCAATGCATCATTGAACATCTGACTGTTCTGCAGTGGATTGTGGGATATCTGTGGCTGCAATGATTCATCCTATGTGTGCTGATGGTTCAGGGAAAAGACATTGACATTTGTTGGATGGGACAGCTCTCTGTGACACATTTGGTGTTAAAAATGCAGACGTTGGAGGATCTAGTCTCTGAATTCAGATGCAGTAAAATCACCTTCATTTGCTTGTATGTCTCAGCTTTAAGCCTTAATGAACACTTGTCTTGTTGTTATCTTAGAGGTTCAAACAGACCATAAAGATCTTGGTTCCTGGGACGTTGTCCATCAGAGTATATTTCTCAATACATTAATAGATTCCTACACACACATTTTGAAGAATTTCCATGATCACGCACACAGTGGTCAGCAATACACAGAGAGTCAAACACACGGGACATTTCTGTCTGCTGTCACATAACGTTGTGTCCTTGATTTTCTAAATAAGGCTATATGGGAAGGATGAAATGCCAGAATGATCTATGGTCACATTTCCATGGCAACCCTTCGCTGTGGTAGTAAAACAGAAAATCAACAAGCATTTAATGGATCAGCTCAGTTTGTTTCATTTGATGCCAGTCAAACTGTCCCTCTCACACATGATAATTCAACTCATTAATCACTTAGAAGGACACTTGAAGCTTGACTGATTGAACAGAGTGTGTCAAGTCGTAGAGAACTTGATTGAAATGTATGATCAATGAAAATCACTCAGTTTCCACACCACAGTTACCACACCATTACACAGAGTGTGTGGACTACAGAGTGTATCACATAGCGTCAGGTCCCCTGGCTGGAAGAAAATAAGATTGCAGTCGCACAATACACATTACAAGGACATCCTGTGAAACATACCTGCACTCTGTGTGTGTGGTGTGTGTGTTTTCGTGTATAACCAGTGTGAATCCATGTACAAGTGTGCAGCACACGCATGTAAACATCTATAGGGTATAATTCTCTTTTTACCACCCTCCTCCGCAAATCACAAGCACAACAGAGTCAGTGTCACAGTCAGCAAATCAATTATTCAATGGTATTTCAAAATAACAGTGGATACCCATGGTTGCCATAGACACATAGCTGATTTCCAGGGTTGTCACTTGACTGTGATATTCCCACTCTAAGTAGGACAAATAGAGAGAGAAAAAAACTACAACCGCGTAATGCCAAGTGAGAAACGAGCACGTCAGTTGTGAAACAATCACTCACATGAAATGTTATTTCTGTTTTCACCTAACAATGAAGATTGTGTTTGAATGTCACTTTTTTGTTTTGAGCGAACTAAAGAACAAGATTATAATGTGTGCTGAACATTCACCACGTGGCATTCAATTCCTACTATGCTGAACCATCCCAATTGTTCATGTCAGTATCAGGTACACTCACTAAATATTTTTAATTATTTACATTAACTACCTTACACTGTAGACTCCTGTGACTGAATCGTGGCCAGTCCAGAGTGTACCCCGTCTCTTGCCCAATGACAGCTAGAATAGGCTCCAGCATCCAGGACCCTGTGAGTCAGGATAAGCTGTACAGAAAATGGATGGGTGGATGCTGTAGACTTTAAAAATCAGTTGAAATAATGGCACTATTTACAAGACAACAATGGTTATATGACATTTTGACACAAAAAGGTAATTTGTCCACTGAATACAACATTATGCAACTCGACACTTCAAACTAAATGAAACACCCTATAATCAAGTGTCTGTTCTTTGACAGATTTATACCTTATTACACAATTAATGCGAGAAAAGTGTCACTGAAAAGAGAAGCCTACTGGAACAGATGTGTGTTTAGTATGTCATATACCATATCAATGTGCTTTTTTAAATCACTTTTTAAACAAAAAAATGCTTATTTAATGCACTAAGAAGAGCAAAAAAGAGAGTATGTCCTCAGATTCTCCAGAGTCTGAGTGCACATAAACAACACAAACCATCCACAAAGTAGGAGCAGTATCGATGTTAACTGTTAGCACAGGTTGACAAGCTGTCATCGCACTGATAACAGGGACACAAACTGAGGATGCTGCAGCACTTAATAAATGTTGCCCTGCGAAAATTAAATAACTAAATCTGAATTTACAAAAGTCCAAGTGAAGACTGCAACTCATGATTATCTTTATTATCAATTAATCTGGTTATTTCTTTATCAACTGATTGATTAATCATTTTAAAGATTTGCGAAAAATGTCCATTGCAACAATTCCAGAACTCCATGGGGTTGTTTTTAAGTGTCTTAAATGGTCTTATCAGTGGCTGAAAACCCAAACATAATCTGTTTACTGTCATAAGAGACTGTAAATACACAAAATATTCACATTTTAGAAGCTGGAGGCAGCAAAATGTTTCCATTTCTGCTTTAAAAAATGGATAAAATGATTAATGGCTGAATAATAGCTGCAGATAGATTTTCTGTCCATTATCAATCTAATTTGTATCTCTTCCCATCTGTCTCACTCTGCCTAGATGCAGCTGATGAGAAGATGGTGGTCACAGGTCAGGAGGTCATGCACCCTACACCAACCATCTCTGATGCTGAACCACAAACACACACACACACACACACACACACAGACACACACACATTTTATTTCCTCAAGTACACCAACACTTAGAAACACTTCCTCGCTCCATCACTCCTGTAAGCCAGCTGTTCACCTGTTTTTTTTCCTCAGAGTATAAAACCAGTGAGGCACAGCTCCACCTGTTTTCAAGATCGGACAAGAAACACTCTGATTTTCAAACAGATTTTCTAGCTAAGAGACAAATTATCTCCTTCGGCAACACTTTGCAAATTATTATCTCCCCTGTAGTAAAAATCAGGAGGATTTCATCCAGGCGGGGGCGGCGGGGCGGATTTTAATATGAATAAGTCAAATAACCGTAAGAAACACCACCAGCTGGTCAGATCATCAGTATTCTCCCTCCTCTCCTGTCTCATTACAATTGATGAGGAGGAAGCTCTAACTGCCTGCAATAAGCATGCTGTGATGGGCAGCCGCCCTGTGGCGCTCCTCCGTCACAGCCAATAAACGGGCCATGCTGCCCTCTTGCGTCTGGTTGGGACAAAACAAAAAAGTCCCAGTCGGAAATGTTTACAGTGTGACACGTGCTTGTTGAGTGACCGGGGTGCCAAAACTTGAGAGCTTCACAGGAGGTGAAATTCGCAGAAACAGCCACCCCCTCACCCCTCTCTCTCTCTCTCTGAGGAGCCCTGCGGACAGGTTTACCCTGTGATGCTCATTCCTGTGCGCTCCGCTGCGTTCCTGCAGCGGATAAGCCGCATCCCGTGCCTGGCTGCGGCACCATGTGACCGGCTTGTGATGCCGAGGTTTGCGCAAATGACTTTCTGCCCTGAGCCCGACTGTACCAGTCTGCAGGACCCGAGGAGAGGAAGCCTGTCGGGAAGAAACAACTCCCACTCTCTATCTCTCTCTTAATCTCTCTCTCTCTCTCTCTCCTCCTCACGCTGCACCACGAGGCTATACTGTGGAAATATGATCAAATGTTTCTTAAAGCAGTCCGCAACTTTCTTATAAATAAATATTCATATCATCTATTATGATCAGCAGTGGGGTGTACTGTCATTATGTATAGTTACTCAAGTGTGCTGTACAATTTTAGAGTACTTAAGTATTCCCATTTGACCAAACATACTTCTACTTCACTATATTTCAGAAGGAATAATTGAACTAATCCACTACATTTATCTGACAAATAATATTCAGATTCTACATAAATTATTGATATAAATTGGTTATTATTATCAAATATTATTATTATTAGTATTTTTTTTCTTGTACTTTAAATATGTTGAAAGTACAAAAAGTGTTTTGTCATCAATACTTTTGAACTTTTAAGTAACGATTTTTACTTTTAACTATATTACTATATTACTATATGTCTTTTATTCTTGTATTGATGCTATACTTTAGATTACTCTTTCAACCACATACAGTCACCGTGATATAAAAATAATAATGCAATAAACGTATTACAAATAATATCGACATAGTTGTAGAGTGTGTAGAGCATGAAATGAGGAAATACTGGCCTGTGTTTTGTGTACAGTGGCAGTGGCACATGAAGAAGCCAGGAAAGTCTCTTCTCTCTTGTACATATTACAAGAAGGTGCAGCAACACAAATTACCCCACAATAAGCAATTAACTGTGTATTTTCATGTCCTACAGTGAGAACATTTAAAGTTAGAATAATATCCTTAACAGTGTAAAGCGCCAGTGACATTAAATCCGTTTGATGGAGCTGTTCATTCTCTGTGATGCATACTGAGAATCTTTCTGTAATACAATAAGAGAGAATCTCCACCTGTTTCCATTTAAGTAGCATGAAATGATGCTGAAACTCACATCAGAATGCACCACATGTAAGGTCATAAATCAGGTCTATAATGTGGTTCGTAACAGTGAAGTTAGTGCCCTCTGTTCAAGTATAAAACACTTATGGGACCTCCCTTTTTTATCAAAGAGAATTAATACAGTAATATTATGTAATCTTGACAATACCAAAATTCCAAACAATTATTGGTTTAGCTTTTCCTATTCAGTTATTGCAAAGTCTGCTTCTCGACTTAATTACCAATCCTTCATATAACGTAGTAATAAGAGATAATTTGATATTATTTTCTTAGTGGCGTACACTATACTGTAAATCTAAGCTTGCACACAAACTGTATTCAGGCTTTATTTAAGTTTTTAATAAAAACTTCTATCAAGTGTTCCTCGTGTTTTCCATTTTGTATATTTTATAGCTCTGTTCAGGTTGATATTATCCCTTTGCAACTTTGTTATTCGGAGACAGTTCTGGTGCCACACAGTAACTTTTATTGCGAAATATTGAAGTGCTGCATTTCTGCCTGTAACATCCCTGTAACAATTCTAATAGTGACAACAACTTTTGATTGTGTTCAACCATCTTGTTTCTCTTGCACCCTATGAACGATAATCTAGGAACTGTAACTTTATGTTTTATGCTCTGTCTTATCTAAATCTACAGTCCACTCTTCAGTCTGCTGTCAGTCCTGGATGTATAATTGAAATGATTGAGTGTTACTGGCTGGATACTAAGCTGACTTTTGAGAGCTATTTAGGAAACTGAAGTTCAGAATTTTATTTTTGTACAGAAACAAATTACACTCATCCTCTGCAAGTCTAAAGACCACTGTACAATCTCACGTTATGTCTCCCCCTCTACCTGAAAGCCTCTTGACTCTTCATATTCACTGTGCTTCATCACAGCTGACAAATTCCCAAAACTACAATCTCTCATTTCACTTGATGATTTAAAACAAGTAAAATAGATTAGTTTCAATGGCTTATTCTTGTATACAGTTTTTGAAAAAGAGATCATGATCCCAATGAGACTACCTGATTTAATAGAGGATTAAATAAAATCAAAGAAATGCACGCTCCGTGATGTGAAGTGAGTCAAAAGTTTAGAAGTTTGCTTTAGAGATACCAGATGTGCTCAGGCACTAACAGACACAGTGCCTGTAGCTTGGCCAACAGTGGAGACTGGTCTTACTCAAACTGAATCCAAATGGAAATGTTGTTTTTGTCTTTATCAGAGAATTGAGAGTTTTGCTTGAATGATGGCTTACGTTAGACAGAGAGTAATTTGATGTGTTTAGCATGAATAAATACAACCCATCCTCAACATAGCATAGATTCTGATGCACTCTCATCTATCACTGTTTCATCATCAGCTGAAAGGGTGTCACCATGATGCCTGAAGTTAGCCCCTCAATTTCTAGGATTTCCTCACCCTTCCTGCAAAGTACAGGCAAATGGAGCAGGCCCCCTGAACATACTGATCAGTTCTCCTTCAACCAGAGGAAAAACTAACCAAGAGTAATGTAAAAGCTTAAGGTCACTGTGGTACAAGACCTGATTCTCATTCATTTATTGGGCACTATCAATCAATTTTCCACCTCCCCCTTATCTTCTGTTTCTTCTCTGTCATTGACTTTTCTTTTTCAACAGCACATTAACTGCACTCCTGATCATGCATAAATTCCAGCCAAGCTTTTGCCAAGGGGAGGGGGTGGTGCACACACACACATACACACACACACACACATTTCTGCCTGAGGTATAGCAGAGCAGAGGTCAGCCAGTCTCGAGACAAAATGAAAGAGGAATCAGGAATATTATCCTGAGCATGTGATGGTGTGTGAGTGCACATGCTTGCATGTGTCTGTGTGTGTGTTCCTTACTGAATGCGTGAGATCACAATGAGATCACACTTTGTTAGAGGACAGCCCCTAAAACAGCTCATTGAGTAGAGAGACAACAGGAGACTGCAGGCCGGGTGTAAAAAAGAGGTCGCAGGAGGTTTGAGAGAGGGCAGGATGGAAGCATAGAGGGGGAACAACTTTTAACCCTGCTATTTTTTTAAATAACTTAGTAACTGGTTGCTTATGTAAACCTGAAGAACGTGTAATTTTTTAATTTATTTGGGATCGAATGTGGTTGAAAGTGCAGTCCTGTGTTTCTCTGCTTATAGCTTGCTATCTAGACATAACTTTTGGGCAGTGAATCTACTCCTCTGTGCTGTGCTTGTCAGCTTCACACTCTGTGAGGGTATCAGAGTCTTTTCAGGAGGAGTTTACATTCCCGCTGTGGTTCAGACTGGAGCTGCTCTAACTTTTCATCATGAGGAGCCTGTATGTATCTGTAGTTCTGCTGCAGCTCATTGGGACTTGTCAATGCCAGTTTCCTCGCCCGTGTGCAAACTCTGAGGGACTACGGACCAAAGAGTGTTGCCCCGTGTGGGAGGGTGACGGCTCAGCCTGCGGCGCCCTGTCGGGCCGTGGCTTCTGCACTGAGGTGGTTGTCTCAGAGGAGCCCCACGGGCCACAGTACCCACACAGTGGGATTGATGACAGAGAGCGCTGGCCTTTAGCTTTCTTCAACCGGACGTGTCAGTGTGCTGGGAACTACGGAGGTTTTGACTGTGGTGAGTGCAGGTTTGGTTACTGGGGTTCAAACTGTGCAGAGTACAGGGAGTCGGTGCGCAGGAACATCCTGACCATGTCAGCTGCTGAGCAACAGAAGTTTATCTCGTATCTGAACCTGGCAAAGAACACCATCAGCCCTAATTACGTCATCTCCACGGCAACAAGAGCAGAGATGGGTGAAAATGGCGAGAACCCCATGTTCTCAGATATCAACACCTATGACCTGTTTGTCTGGATGCACTACTACGTGTCCCGGGATGCCTTCCTGGGAGGGCCGGGGAACGTATGGAGAGACATCGACTTTGCCCATGAATCTGCTGCCTTTCTGCCGTGGCACCGGGTCTACCTGCTTCACTGGGAGAATGAAATCAGGAAGCTCACGGGAGATTTTAACTTCACCATCCCGTACTGGGACTGGAGGGATGCCCAGTCCTGTGAGGTGTGCACCGATGCTCTGATGGGCGGACGCAGCCCCCTCAATCCGAACCTTATCAGTCCTGCTTCAGTCTTCTCCTCGTGGAAGGTAAGTACATTCGATTGCCTCCCTCTGACTCCCTCTGACATGTTTGACTGTGTGCAGATTTATGAGCAAATTGTTCTTCTCCATTATTAAGAGACTCTTTCCCCAACAAACAAACAAACAAAGGCTTGTTTTGTTTCCATTTCACTCTGTTATTCTAAAGCTGGTTTAGTCTCTTAATCCGAAGAAATGAGAGATTTGGTTGGAAACGCGCTATTTTTTGAGACTTCATCCTCAAGTGATCCAGCCAGCATAAAAGATCAGAGTGAAAATCCAGCTTCAGAGGCTTTGTATCCACACCAAATTGATCTGAGATAGCAACTTTATTCACATCAAATCTGTAAGAAATGTTGTAGTTTGTGCTTCAACCAACGATCACTTTCTCCTACACCACTCCCTTTGTCTTAACTAATATTTGTCCAAGTTTACACAAGACAAGACTAACAGCCCACATCAGTGTGTTCGCGTGAGTGCCAAGATAAATTATACCAACAGCAGAATACTGTGTTGCATTTACAGTGTCTGCCATTCACACTTAATGGAAGTAAACATTCCTGTGTAAGAGCCATTTCAATAAACCCACACTGATGGACAGCTTTATGAAGGCCTATAGACTCTTTAACCACAGTAGCTCACTTAATGTGTGTGTGTGTGCGTTTATGCCTGTGTGTGTCCAGGTGATCTGCACCCAGGCAGAGGAGTATAACAACCGAGAGGCATTGTGTAACGCTACTGGGGAGGGTCCACTGTTGCGTAACCCCGGCAACCACGATCCAACCCGTGTGCAGCGACTCCCCACAACAGCTGATGTGGAGTTCGTCGTGAACCTCCCTGAGTACGAGACGGAGCCCATGGACCGATTCTCCAACATGAGCTTTAGAAACGTCATAGAGGGTAGGAGTGGCAAACACACACACACACACACACACACACACACACACACTGTACTTCCATGCTCAACCAATGAACCTGAATCTACAGTAATCCTTGTTCTAATCTGTCTAATCTAGTGAAAGAGTTTTAGGCCATGCAATGGTAGGAATACAACTGTGTGTGTGTGTGTGTGTGCATACATTCAAATAGAGGCAAACACACACACTTGTAAACCTATTAAGAGTAAGTTCTCTATGAGCAACACTCGAAAACAGTTGCAAAAGACTGCTTCTACAGTCAGTGGCCTTCAGCTGGTCTGAAGCTCAATACATCCTGTGCTTGTTAGTGACCATACATCATCATGTTCATCATCATTCAATTTTGACATTTATGCAAGTAAATGAAAGGTCTTTAGCAGAAAACTGTCGCTTTTCTACACACACCCTCTCTTCCCTCCCTAAGAAATTCACAAATGTCTCTCAGTTTCTTCTCCCCTCCCTCCTACCTGTGAACATCTACCCCTTACTCTTTTGTAATGCACATGTTTTCACTTCTCTTCGCTGCTGCAGGCTTTGCCAGTTCAGAGACAGGATTGGCGGTGCAGGGACAGAGCACCATGCACAACGCCTTGCACATGTTCATGAATGGCTCCATGTCCTCGGTGCAGGGTTCAGCCAACGACCCCATATTCCTGCTGCACCACGCTTTCATTGACAGGTGCGGCAGTATACACAGACTTGTCTACTAATGCCACAAGGGAAGAGAGCACGAGTTAGAGGAGAGTTAAAATGCTAACAATCACTTAACTGGTCAATACCGCAGTAAATAACAATATTTTTTCCTGTTGCATGTTTGTGTTTCTCCTGGTGGAAAGCAACAATCCCTTTTGAGAATAATTAAAGATTTCCACCTTCATTATTTAATATTTTCCCTTTCCCATTATATTTCATTGTCCACCTCCTTGGTACTACCATTATATGATTTCTCCATTCCTTTTCTGTCCAAATCATCCCCATATTTAGCCACACTTTTCCTCTTCCCTTTACTTCCCCTCCCTCTTTTTCCTCTTATCACTGTCTTTTCATCTCTCTGTTTCTTCCTTCTCTTCTCCAGCATCTTTGAGCGCTGGCTCAGGACCCACCAGCCTCTCCGCACCAGCTACCCACGTGCCAATGCTCCCATTGGCCACAATGATGGTTACTACATGGTGCCCTTCCTGCCTCTCTATAGAAACGGAGACTACTTCCTTACCAACAAGGTTCTAGGATTTGAGTACGCCTACCTGTTGGACCCTGGTCAGTACAGAGCAACAAACATGTGCAGTAAATGAATGTTTTTACAACTCTTCCTTCTTATCAAACTGTGTCATCCTGTGCACCTCCACTACAGGCCAGAGGTTTGTTCAGGAGTTCCTGACGCCATACCTCCAGCAGGCACAGGAGATCTGGCAGTGGCTCCTGGGAGCCGGGATCCTGGGGGCGCTGATCACTGCAATCATCGCTGCACTGCTCGTTGTTGCAAGACGGAAGTGGAAACGTAACCAGAGGAGAAAGATAGCGTCGATGTACGGGGAGAGACAGCCATTGCTGCATAGTAGCTCTGAGGAAGGTTCATCTTCATACCAGACTACTCTGTAACACACAGATACTCTATTTACAGCTGTACCTGAATGTACAAACTATCAGGGACACCGACTGTTTTCATGAAGCAGATGAATGAGATGAATCCTGATATGAGAATTTGTTTTGTTACTGTTTAAATGATGAATCTATTTAAATTTTAGAATAATAGATTGAAGATCACCTTTAATGGGTCAGTTTACCAAACCACCAAAAACATATTTTCCCCTGAAGTAATCTTGCAGATAGTTTTGTGTGTTGTCTTTGAGAAACTTACTGCAAAGACTTTGCACCAGAATACAATGGAGGTGAGGTGAATTTATTTTGTGGTGGTTATAGCATTGAAATACGTCAGCAACATTTTTTACAGTAACACTGCTACAAGTTTGACATTTGAAAAAGTTTTTTTTTTAATCCTTTGATTATCTGGAGTTTTTCAAATTCTTTCAAGCACCTGTAAGTTTTCAAGGTCACAAAAAACTAAATTCCATTTATTTCCAGAGTATTAGTATTAAGACTTTAGGTAAACTGACCGTCAGATTTAAATAAAGATTATGGAGACGTCCCTAATAATTTATACATTCACTGTATACATACAGGAAATATTTTGTGTGACACACACTCAGCCACACACAAACTAAAATACATTCAGAGCCATTAAGTCTCATTATGAATGAACACGTCTGTGTTAAAGCTCTATACACTACACAGTGTATTCTCTTGTGGGGTTTTGAACTGTGACTTTTGTCAGGTGAAAGCACTCACCTTAGAACACATTTACCTTCTATTTACAGGAGCTACTCAGCAGTCAGCTGTGTTTGGATCTGCAAAATATGCGATGCAATGTCGATATTCCTTCCTTGGCAACTTTTTCTCAACTGACCTGACACAACAGATGCATGCATTTTACATAATTTATTATTTCATTGTATGGTACTGTATTTAACGGTGATTCTGTTTACATACTGTTTGCTGACTAAAGTAGGAAAAGTTTCCATTAAAAGTCAAGTGAATTCACAATAGCTTAAGAAAAAGTTAGAAGGAGAGGAAGTATTTTATATAATTAATAGTCAGAGCAGCTGCTGTTCTGTGGCCATAGTGAAAAGTCACAATATTTCTCCCCTTACACTGAATAAATCAGTGTCAGAACAAACTTAAGGTCCACATATGTACCCCTCTGTTGTAATTTTATACAGGTTAGAATGGCCAATTATGGCTACTCACAGATTTCCCTCATTTGAAAGTGGTTGTAAGTGAATTTTAAGAACAAAACTTTGTTGTACAGAAGTGACTAAATCTCCAGCACACCCTCTTGTATCGTCATGCTGGTGATAAAAGACCACAATGTGTTGTAATGCCTGTCAACTTTCAATGACAATGCGGGTGGTATCATGATAACGAAGATGAATCAGACTTAAAATAAATCAGACTTGAGACAATTTTTCTGATTTCTTTTTCATCTGTTGGTGATGCAGGAACACACACTAATCACAGTCTAAGGTAATTCACATGTGTATGGCAGACATCCAATTTACTCGATGGTAGTACTCTTTTGCCGGCCACTGTCTACACTGTGCGCCTTTATAATAACTTTGTGCAGTCAATTACCATATTTAAGTAATTATTAAATTCATGGTGTTGTTTTTGGTTGTTCATTATCAAGTTCATATTTTATGTCTCATATGAATTTGATGACCAACTTTTTTTTTTCCCAGCGTCACAAGTTCAGATCTCAGCAGGTCTAATTAACGGCACTACACAGTTGATGTTGTTGTCTAAATAACATTGGTTCTTAACTACATTATATGAACATGACTTATATGATTGTAATAATAACAGAAATTGTGCTAGGACCAGAAATAGTAAATATTTTAACACTTCCTACATGTAAGTAATCAACATATAATAAATAGAAAATATTTTATTTCAGGCTTTGCCTTGTTCTTAAAAAAGGACAATTCTGAAAATAGACATACAATTTAACATTTAAATATATTCAAATTACAAATGCTAAATAAATGAAACAATCTGTTTTTTCAGTCACAAAATCAGAAGTATCAAGATGTTGATTCTCAACAGAAACCTGGTGTGTCCCACGTTGGTATTTTTCCATATAATGGCTGACTCAACAACTGCAACAATGACTGAACATAAACTACTAAAGATGTGGCTTCAAACTTTCTTATGAATTGTTACTGATTTCTTTTTAAACAGTCATTTTTACTTCTTGAAAATATGTAAGAATAACAGCAGACACTTACTTTGTGGAGAAATTGCCAAAGCCCTGCAGAAGTTTTTCACAAAACATAAAATTAACTTTGAACAATATAAATAAATTGAAAAACTTAACTCAACTAAAAATACTGGCTTGAGCTGTAGTATAGGTTTGCTTTGTCTGAAAACAGATCTTTGAAACACATATATGAACAGGAGACAGTTAGTTCAATAAAAGACTGTCTGTTGTGTCTGTTCTGGGCCCACTTCCTTCCGCTGATGACAATCAAGCTCAGACAGAGAAAATATTTGTTCTCTGAGATGGACTCTAAAGTGACATTTTCTTTCAGGCTGTCCACAGATCCTGTTTCCATGTGTGGTGCATAATAAAAAATAATAATAATAATCCTAATAATAATTTAGCTAGCTTTCGTAACAATCACTCCCATGAGGTTGAGACTGCACTCATACAGTATGACTAAGACTTATTGTAATGAACAAATGCTAACCAAATGTTTTTCTCACGGTTAAAATGACCTGTATCTCCTGTACAGTAGAATATACCCATTAATTTTGGATACATGTAGAAAAGCTAGTAGAACTCTGAATGCTGAAGTGGTACTGGGTGGGCACTCCCTCTATGGCCTAAAATCTTTGGTTGGCAAAGCTCGTTAATAGCAGTTTGGTGCAACGGTAAAATAAAGGTTAAATGAAGTTTGGCTGTCGTTTGGCCGACAATGAAGTACCACCTGGTTGCACTTCTCTTGTTCTTCAAGTCAACTGTTTCTCGATTGTTTGGATAAAAACAGTTCGCCGGGTCGCTGCGTGATGTTTCAGCCCTTGTCCAGTGAAAGATGAATTCCCTCTTGTGTAATATCTTATAGCGTTTGCGCGTTGTGGAAATGCATATCAAGTTGGACCTGTTGTTTGTTGAATGTGACTCCAACACGAGGAAAACAATGTCACTCCACAGAGGTGAAAAGATGAAATCTGACAACAGCTTCAGAAAAACAAAAGCATCATGGGTGGAGGCTTGAAGCTCCTCTGTTGGGGGTCGACCTGATACGCAAAAAGGAAGAGGTGCTGCATGTTAAAGTCTTGGCCTGCTGGGCCTTTGTGACCATAGGCAGTGTGTGAAATAATTGTATGGTCTGTGAATATTCAAGCTCTTTTGGCCTGTCTCAGTTGTTTGCTTCCAGACGCAAAACACACACAACAAAATTTCAAGTAACCAAGATCAGCCAAATATAATCAAAAATTGTATTCGGATAAAGATCATTTGGCTGGAAATGCAAATCCATCCACCCCAAAGTTGCAGTTTTTTTCCACTGATGTCGACCTCAAAGTGAGGAACCAGCTGTGATGTTCGATCAGCTGAAGGACTCCTTGTTGAATTCAAAGGTTGTTCCAGAGGATCGGGCTGAGTTACACAGTCTGTGGAGAGTCCTGGAGATGCCCTTTGGACCACAGCAGAACACCCCGACTCGCTTACTGAAACCACAGAGAGAGACAGAGAGAGGGGTGTGAAAAGCTTATAGATGAAATAACACTGGATTCATACTGTACTGCTGGACATTGTTCCCACTCTGCTCACTGCCTATTAGTCTTTGCAATCTCATCAAACAGTAACTTCCACTTTGGTCGTCCAACCAGCAGCCTCGAGGTGAGTGGGCGGTACTTCTCTTCAGACATGCTCTGGAAAAGAGGAGAAAAAAAATCCCACTTTTTATTAAACCCGCAGGAGCTGTTATTTTGTGCCACATTGGAAACGAGCTGTGAACACATGTGAATTATTTGCTATCTATTGTTCCGCCTTAACCAGAATTAATAAAGCTGAATGTGCGAGCAGAGCAAGAGCTGGAAACATTGCCGGTGGACAAAGTGCTCAGCATGGTTCACCTTGAGCATATCTGTTTCGTCCGGTTTTACAGCGTCTACTAAACTTGGTTAGTCAGTTGAACTACCAGCGTGCTTTGAAAAGTGAAATTCTACCCGTCGGGGAATTGAACCCCGGTCTCCCGCGTGACAGGCGGGGATACTAACCACTATACTAACGAGGAGCGGTGCAGTACCGAGCTGTGAAAAAAGGAAGTGGGCAAAGATTATTGTACTTCTTAGTTTTAACACTAGGTGGAGCTAACCAAAAATGGTGGAATCAATGAAATGCAAGATAACATGTGAGTGCAGAAAATTTCAAACACGTTTGGAATGTGGGAAGAAGCTTAACAACAGTATTTTTTCTGTGCTTAAAAAAAACACAAGAAAATGCCACAATAGCCAGCTAAAAGGTAGCTCAACTCATTAAACGATATGTAAAACAAAATAAATGAAACCCTATTCATGGAAAGGTGTGATGTAGGCAGTTTTCTTTTCTTTAAGAATATTCAGTTATCAAGAATAATTTACCTACAATTGATTGATTTTGCTAAGTAAGGTGATTCACCTCACCTCTCGAGAGTGGCCCAGCCCTTTATGTGTTTTTCTTTTTGTGGCCCTCAGTGGAAAAACTTTGGACCTGGTCTAAAGGTTAAGTGCTACCAGTCTGTTATATCTGTTGTTTCACTCTCCATTAGCAACCCCATTTAACAGACAATGATTATGATTTTGATGACTGTGTTAGAGTAGGTGAGCAACATAGGTACTTATGTGAGTTCCGACTTACGGCGAAAATCGCGTTACGCTGTGCCATAGGAACGGAATTCCGACGTAAGTCGAGGACGCCCTGTATTAATGTTTTTAGCGTGCTTGTTCAGTCGGGGAATTGAACCCCGGTCTCCCGCGTGACAGGCGGGGATACTAACCACTATACTAACGAGGAGCTGTGCATCACTGATCACGTGACTGTGAAAAAAGGAAATGGGCAACTCAAGTCTACACTAAACTTCCAAGATTATTGTACTTCTTAGTTTTAACACTAGGTGGAGCTACTGTATTTTGCCATGACTAACCAAAAATGGCAGAATTAATGAAATGCAAGATAACAAGTGAGTCATGGTCATGGTGTCAATGTTTGATTTGCAAGACAGAAAAGAGTATGTACAACAACACTATAAAACCAAGCATCAGACCTACATGTCCTACACTGGTGCTGGGCACGAACAGAAAGTTAAGCAAATGGCAGCTGTCCTGCAAGCTTAACAACAGTATTTTTTCTGTGCTTAAAAAAAACACAATAAAATGCCACAATAGCCAGCTAAAAGGTAGCTCAACTCAGTCCTGACAATCACATGACCGAAAAAGTGTGTATTAATGGATTATACCACACTGTGTAAATTACAGACACAAACAGTGACAGAATAGTAGAAGCTATTTACAGTGTCTTTGCAGGACATACCCACTGTTTTTCACTGAAAGCACAGCTGCGAACACTAAACACTAACAGTCAGTGTGAACCAGAACTGCAAAGCTGTGGGCGGAGCAACTAAAAAAAAACGCTGAAACACTGTGAAAGTGATCATGTTAGCGCTGCTACAGGAAGAATGTCCTTGCTGTCTGCAATCAGAAGTTTAGATTAAACATTTTATGTTTTCTGTTAAAATAAGACACATGTAGTCAGTTTACAAGAAACATTTCATATTTCCTTTACCTGAGACTTGACCAACGCAGCAGCAGATTGAGCGCTGCGAACATCTACAGGTTAAATGCTACCAGTCATTTCATTTTCCATTAGCACCCCTGTTTAATAGGCAACTATATCTATATTTAATGAAGCTTGCAGTGAAATGATGTCCAGTACTTTTTTAGCATGATGGTTCAGTTTGAATGACACAAAGGTCAAGGGTCAGGTCAATGTGTTTTTGTGAACAGCCAGTTAATACTCTGCATTGATCCTTTTTCACAGAGCTACTTCAATTGGGGCCAAGAGATTGTTGACTGGTGTCAGACTATACCCCATGGTGTCATTTGATCCCTGGCTTTTACCAGAAGTGCTTAGCATAGTTCACCTGGAGTACTTGTGCTTCGTCTGACAGGCCAGTTTTACAGCTTCTACTAAACTTGGATAGTCAGTTGAACTACCAGCGTGCTTTGAAAAGTGTAATCCTCCCCGTCGGGGAATTGAACCCCGGTCTCCCGCGTGACAGGCGGGGATACTAACCACTATACTAACGAGGAGCTGCACGCACTGCACCGCATGACCAGAGAAATTACAAACACAAAGACTGAGGGAACAGTAGACATCTTTACAGTGTGATCCTGCTGAATAATTCATACAAGTAGTGATCTTGGTATTAAATACATTGCTCTCTGTGTCTTTGTTCTTTTGTTGTTACAAAAACTTAAAGTAAACATTTCTGTCACAAAATATATTAAATGACATCATCATCATCATCATGAGATTGTCATCATTCATTATGCTGCTACTAAAGAAGCACACGCACTGAAACATAATGTCACATAATGCTGTGTAGTTCAGAGAATGAACCGACAGAAATATAAATAAAGTTAATTCAAACTTTGAATTCTCTGTCGTATACTGCCCTCTAGTGGAGCAGGCTAAAGACTGATTAATGGATGGATGGATCAATAAAGAGATCAATGGGTCCACAGAAAATGAAACACACACAGAAAATGAAAATACAAAGATAAAAGGTATGTGTGTATCGCACCTACCTGCAGTTTGTCTGTCTGACTGACATATAGTTTCAGATTAAAGTAGTCCGGTCTGTTTTCCTGCCAAAGCTAAAAGACAAACACAGACACAGAGTGATACTCACGATAAAATGCAACATATTTTCCTTGAAGTAAATCGAAGAAGTAAAATTACAAGCAGCCACAAGATGGCGCTCGTTGCAACAAACCAGAAACCGATAACTGTCTGTTTATCCAGGTCCTTGACTTTTTATCTTACTCATATCACTGTAAAACTGTAAACTGTAAAGAAACAGACAATTGATAGCCCCAGTAGCCTTTGGATTATCTTTGCTGGTAAACTGGCTTATTTTACGGCATACACACACATTTTGATGGGCTGTGGCTCAGTTAAAAAATGCCACATTACTAAAAAGAAAGTGAATCTTCTGATCCAGTGCTGACATTAGATTCAGGTCACTTACCAAAATTGAATTCCCTCATGTTTAAATCAATATAATGTACTTTATAGCATGCAAATATTTTTGGTCCTCACCTTGTGATGCACAGCACACAGCAGCTCAGCAAACCAGTAGAAGGACTGGAGCTCCCTGCAGACCCACACAAAATACAACCTCCGCAACCTGAAACCCGTCCATTCGTCACTGGGTGTCCAGCAGGGAGGAAGGAAACGCATAAGCACTCAGTACTCAAACAGTTCATTGCTTGTCAGTATGTGATTTTTTTTTTTTTCAGGACTCACAGCAGAGCATGCAGCACGCAGGCAAACGGTGTGACTCCTATCCCGCCGGCAACACAAACACTGACGTCATAGTTTAACACTTCCTCTGATGGACTTCCAAATGGACCATCCACGTAAAGCCTGAACACACAACGCAGACAAAGACACAAGAGGTAATTAGGCAAGAAACTGGACACACATACATGTCTATATTTTTACCCCTCCCCCTCATGGTTAAGCACACAAGCAGATAAACATCCTGCTTTGAATCCCAGTCTGTGTGTGCACGTGTATGTTTGTGTGTGTGTGTGTGTGTGTGAACAGACAGACCGACAGCTATCCCCCAAACACACACACACCATCATTTCTACAACAGCTGCTCAAACACTGGTGTAATTGAGAAAACACACACACACGCACGCACACACACACACACACACACACACACTCATACACACAGAAACAAAAACACTGATCATGGCACACATCACTCAGACACATGAAACTCAGAGCTGAGCCCAGAAAACAGTTGGTAAATCCACAGCAGCCGTTACACACCCACCACAGGGCCAAGTGAGGTTTAGCTCATTACTGTCACATAATCACAAGCACGGTGACCTCAGTTACACTTCTGAGAATATTTTATTCATGTCCAAAAACATAAAATATCTGTTTCTGAACTTTGCACACATTGGGTCTTGTAACTTGTTGCAGTTTACAGTCTTTGTGCCACACTAAGCTAAGCACGTGACGATGTGTTGTGGTATAATCCACAGTTTTAGTTGCCAAATAGTCAAAGGCAGTTTATTTTTGGGCAACAACATAAAACCAGCATGTGAGAAAAATAAAAAACTAAAATAAAGACAACGATGGTGTACTGGGATGTTTTTTTCCCTCATTTGTCACGCTCAGTCTACTGTTTTTCAGTCTACTACCCGGGTCGTGTATGTCTGTAGCACTGACTAAAACAACATCTGCAGGTGACTCCACGAGGACTTTACTGTGACTGACAGCTGTTAATCATGACATATCAGAACATTTTTGTAGTATCAAATAACTAATTAAAATCAAATTTATCAGAAAAACAAACACTTGAAAAAGAAAAAGAACAACCTAAAATGATAGAAACCGTCTTTGGGAAAATGTATTTGAGGTGTATGTTGATTTTTTAATTTTACCCATGTCCATCTGCTAACATGGAGGGATTTAGGGTTATTTATGACCTGTACTGGAGCCGGGTCATGTCGTCCATCTTTATAAACAGTCTATGATATGTAGGCTTTAAGCCTTGAGCTCTTATCTGTATCTTTGTCTATCTGTATCCTGGTGGGAGGACTGAAGGCGCCTGGACACACTGTTCCTTATCTTCAGTATAAGAGTAAATGACCAATCATCACTGCGGTAAATAGTGTAATATAATTATACATTTGCATAGTATAACCATAAACTTTGGTCAACATTAATAAACCAAAATATATTCTCAGCATAGCACAAACTCTTAAAATGAGTATATAATACTATCTAACAATTATACCTTTCGGGCATTATTTGATTTACCACAATTAGTCAGCAACATAACCAAATGAAAGTCTATTCACACATTAAATACAATTTCATTGAACTTCTTATTTAAGACACATATTCTTCGACAAATGAAATGAAATAACGGCGTTATATAAGTTTCTTCTCTCGTATTTCTACAGTAAACCCTTATATAAAGTTATATAAACAGCTCACCTGAGATGACGCAGTTACATGAAAAAGGGCCGTGGCATCGATTAAAAAATGGCTTTATCAGAAGTCTAATTAGATAACTACAAAACATGAAACTGAACTACAACAATAATAAATAATAATTAATTTTCAAAAGGTAATTGTTAATTAGTACCACGTTTTTATGGACGTTTCCTGACGAGCGAGCAGTCTTGATCCAAAGCTGTGGCCAACTTAAATATTACACCTGTGGGTTAACTATTTAATTGCTGGTTAAATTAATGTGGGTTACTGTGTGCGTTTATTTACAATGCATTATGCCACCTGACACACAGGTGAGTTGAAGAGTGAGTCTGTTGTGTTAAAGGGATGAGGAGAACCTCCTAATCTAACCGACTGAAAGTGCTTTTATGTAGAAAAACTGGAGCGAGTATACGTTGCCTTCCCTTTCTCAAGGTGGACACCGGCTCACGCTTTTTATTATTTATTATTCCTTATTTATTAACTCGCGCTTATGTATTGCTCACTGTTGTTTTTCTTCATTGTTTGGTCTTTTGGATGTTATTAAGCCGCCACGACCTCCCTCTGACCTCATCCTCAGTGAAGCAGAGCCTGTGCAGGAGCAGCCCCGTCAGATACGCTGTTCTGATTGGCTGTTTTTGACCGTGGCGTGGTGGATTCTTGTCAAATGGCCTTAGAGGCAGTAGGTGGGACCAGAGGAGGCTGATTTTTATCACAGGTTATCTATCTCATGTACCACTGTCAGGACATATTGACACTTCTAGTAACTGTGACTAAAAGTCATTGTCACATAAGTACTATCTACTTTAAAAGTCTTGTTAAAAGTCTAACTGTACTCCACTTGTGATTTTTTCAAGACAGTCACTGCCTACTACAGGGTCAAAATACTACAAATGCTGCCGACTTCCATCAGCTGCATCATTCGGTGATAGATAGTGACGTAACAGACATTTATTTACTGATTTATTACGTTGCTGATTATCCTGTTATTTTTTGTTTGAAATTGAAATTAACTTGTCATTTCTTAGTTAGCTGTCCTTTATCAAAATTTAATAACCAAAATATGTGCGTCCACTTTTAGTATACCAGAAAATAGCCTTCTGACCATGAGGGGGCATTGCTGTCCACCTCAGCCCACTCGACAGCAGAAGGGGGGAGGTTTGATGGTTTGTTTAGTTCTGGTTTACTGTCACAAAACAAACTCTCTGACCCCACAACTCCCTCTCTATCTCTGCCTATCTCTCCCTCCAAAACACAGGGCAGGAAGAGCACAGGGTCAGAGGTCAGGAGGTCAAAACCTCTGACCTCTCTGTGATTCTGAGCCTTCATGAGAAATCATGTCAGCCACATCACGCAGACAAACACAAACAGAGAGAAACGTACTTGGGGTATCTCCTCTGTTGCACCATGGGAAGAATCTCCAGGTCTATCCTCGGTTCAGGAAGTAACAGTTGTGAGAAGCGCTCTGTGGAGAGGAGAGGACATTGCAACTTTACATCATCTGATCTGACTCTCTGAGAACAGACAGGGTCGTAAAGATTTAAATGCAAACATTAGGTCTGTACATATGTTGCCATACTGAGGGTGTCTATACGTTCCAGGTCAGTGTTTCCATACAGATCGAGGGGCCAACACAAACAAACCGACTTCCCTTCCTGTGTTCCTCAAAGCATGTGTGTGCATGGACATGTACAGTAGCAAGTGGAAATGAGTGTACATGTTCTTGTACATGTCGCTTACTCCCGGGGGCAACAGCTTCCTCTCGCAGTAAATCCCTTTTGAGTCTGCTGCATGCCAATGCAACTGACGTGGTCAAATAAAAAAGTGCAAGACAAAGGCGAGAGGACATACAAGTGTGCGTGTAAAGTTTAACACAGCAAGTTTTAAAAGTCAAGAACATCCCAAAAAACATCTGCTACATCTGTTTTATTGCTTTTTGACTGAAATCTGACTATAGATGATAATAAACTGTGTATTGTGTGTTTATGTGGATATATATTTTTTCACCAGGACAATAAAAGTGGTAACCATGTGCACCTCAAGGTAAAAAAGAAATTACACCCACAGGAATAGAGACAGTGATAGGGACACGTACACACACAAAAATGTAGTCTTCCAGAAATCCATCCTCCGCAGAGAGAACAGACAAAACAAAACGACTTCTGTCTTGTCAACTCTGATAGGGAACAGAAAATGTGTGTACTTGTTTGTTTGTCCCTTTTTATATGTGTGTTTCGGTAAATGTAAACCTGTGTGTGTCTATGTTGTCTGTCTGTGTGTGTGTGTGTGTGTTTGCTTGTTTGCGTGTACCCACCAGTCCAGTCTCCCACGATTCGGAGATGGATGCCAAAAGTTTCCTTGTTCTCTGTGGGACACTGCGAGGAGTTAGAGAGCAGACAGTGAGTCATAAACACACACACACACACACACAGGAGTACCACACATCCAAGTGCACACAAGTGCATAATCTCTCAGTTGTTGGAAAGTACAAGAATATACACGTGCAACTAATACAAAGATGCAGACGTGCACACACACAACCCAGTGCAGTACATAGCTACAACTCTTTTCATTAAATTTAACAATGGACACACACACATACGCACATACACAGACACACACAGCCTTCCTGTTGGCAGACGGCATTACTAGCCTCAGGGGTCTGTCTACTCTCTGTTAGGGTGATTCTCTGCCCTCCTCCTCAAAGCTCCATAACACACCAGGCACAGGCATGCACACGCATGTATGTGTGTGTTTTGTGTGTGTGTGTCTGCGTGTGTGAAAATCAGTCCATCTCTGCATGCTGATTAAACAGATACTCATACAATCTGGACTAAATCTGAAAACATCAATAAACAATGTGAAACACAATATTACTGGATGACCCAGCTGTCAACCAACTGACAGCCAGCAGTGAAGGGGGCGGGATGTTGAGAGGGACAAAGAACTGCATGTTCTTTGCCAGGGGGAAGAAAGTTTAAGAAACTATAAAAACAGATATGTGTGTGTGTGAGTGGAGCGTGTGTTTGCATTGTGTCACCAGTGAGGAATGTGTTGCATAAAGTCTTACCGTTGTTAGCGTGAAAGGATGGTTCTCAAATGAAGAGACACCCGGACAGTTCAGAACAATATACTGAGGAGGACGGGAGGAGACGGAGAGACAGCAGGATGACAGAGAGAGGGATTGCAGAGGGGGCGGGTGGTGGGAAAAGGTAGAAAAGGTAGAAACAAAAGGTAGAAGCACAGGAGAAAGAATTCACCAGATGAACCTCTGAACTTCAGAAACAAACTCAAGTTAGAAACCGAATTAGTGTTCTCATCATATGATTAAATAAACAGTGCATACTGCGATGTTACAGAAACTAAATGTTTGGAGACAAAGACATGTCACGGCCTCTCACCTGCCCGGGACGAGCTTTGAAGTTCTTCTTCAGCATGCGCAACTCGATGACATCACAGGGGTGCCTGATGACTGTCACTATGGTAACAGGGTCACTGCTCCGGATGTAGCGATAGAAACGCTCGGCGCAGTAAAGACAGAGGGGACCGGATACCCAAAGCCATGTCTACAATTGCACATAGGGAAATACACATTAACACTGAAACTGCGTTTGGTATCGCACTGAGACTTTCTACATCATCATGTGAACACGAAAAGGTCGCGGGGGCCATTCAAAAGGATGATTTGAAGCCATGTTTGTTGTCTCTGCGATGTTCAGGGAGTTTGGCAATTACTTTGGTGAATACATGGTTTCAGTAACCAATGGCAACAGCTACAAAAATAAAGGGCCATACAACTTGCTCAGGTTGGCTTACCCATAACACCTTTCTTTTCACAGACCTGCAGAGAGGTTGCAGCATATCAAGTGTAGTATACAAAGTTTAAGTATAGAAAAAGTTCACATTAATGATGCATTATCCCAACATATTTCTCTCTGTTGCTTTCTATATAGCCACACTGGGTAAATGAAAATGATGCACAAGATTTTCTTTGTGTCACATATTTGAAAACAGACACAAATATATATACAGATACTTCTCAATTATAGATTACATTGGAGATAAATTAGGTTTTTATTCAGAATTAATAGCAAATGATTGTGTCTTTGCAGCCATTTTTACAGTTTACTACTCTAATCTACTTCTGTAATTCTTGTACATCTTATTTGTTCACACTTAAAGTAACCCTCACTTATTTTTCCCCCCCGCTGATAATTACTATCTGTGTGTTATCAAAGGAGTGCAGCATTAGTCCTGTAACAGGAAGCTTTGGGGATCTCAGGTTGTACCGCTTGCTGGCTTTCTAATTCTCCCAACTTGTTTCACAGAAAAAGCGAGTATGTTCACAAAAGTACATGTGAAATCATTCTACCTTTCTGTCACTGTGTGTGGTGTTTCTGTTTCTTTCTGTTGGCAGTTACCTGTGGCTGACTAATTGCTCGCAGGTCCCATAAAGCCCGCAGAGCACAGTCGGGTTTAAGGGGGATTTTATGGACCCGGTTCGTTGCTTAACGACCATGTGCAAACACATAATCACACGTGCGGGAAGAAACGCACACAAACACAGGCCTTGAAGAAGAGAGAGGAAGCCTGCCCCTCCCTGACGGCACAACATCTCTAATAAACAGGACCAACTCCCTCAAACACCTCCCAAGTACTCAACCCACACACCCACTACAACGCAGATACACAGGTACGAACACTTCCTCCAACCCAAACATGCATGCAAATGGATCTAAATGCCAAGACACACGTAATAGTTGTCAGCCACCCACACACACACACTGACCTGGGGGTAATGTGGCTGGAAGTGAGCCTCCTCTCTGCATCTCCTCTCCTCATCCTCACCCTGCTCCAGCTCCTCAGCCTGCTGCTCTGCGCCGCTCTGATTGGCTCTGATGCAGCCCGGAGGGTGGGCCTCTATGTTGGTCTGATACTTCAGAGCTCCTCTGGTTGCAAAAACAAGAACCAAGGTGATGTTAGTTTGGTTATTTTAGTGTAACTTTCAGGATTGCTGAGGCGTGATTATTGAAAAAGACCAGAGAGACGCACCCATTTGCATATGAATGTTTGCATTATACAACATGAGTAGTTTGATCCCATTTTTACTGCCACATGATAAATAAAATACAGAGAAACCTATGCAATTTGCAATGTTACTCACCTAACATGTTGGGATGGCCATGCAATGATCTTAATGCTATAATCAGTAAACTTGTTTTAAATGACACTGCATGGTCAGCCAGTCAAAAAGTAAAGTAAAAGTAAAAGTGATTGTGTTTGTATGTCATTGTGTGTTCAGCCTGTGACCACAAAAATGCTCTCAAGAAAATCTCAAACACAAACACTGCCATTGAAAAGGTAGTTAGCTGATGTAACCACACTAAAAATAACACGGAAAAACACAAAAGTAAACAGGCACGTACAAGCAACCCTGCCTCTACAGGACAATGAATGTCGGCAAAGGGAAGTGAAGAAATTCCTGAGCTCAGAAAAACATCACTTTCACTTTGTCAGAACAAGAAATAGCATGACATTTTTGGAATCAAGTAAGTCAGCAAAGAATTGGGTTGTTTCTTGAAATGAAAATTTCGGGACGTCTCCAGCTGTCAGTGGGAGTTTCAACTTTTATCTTGTTTTCTGGAGGTGGTGTTTGAGGCGCAGACAAACTGTACCTACACTGCAGGAAAACTCACAGACTCATGTAGAGATAAACCCACCCACACACACACACACACACACACACACAGATTTAGCGCCGCCACCAACGGCCCGAGACCTACCCGACCATGTGCACCATGAGGATGATGTAGAAGACAATGAAGAGGTTGTGTGTGTACCAGAAGATCTCATAGTTTGACAGCCTGAAAAATAAATGGAAACCAAAGTTGTTGATGTTTTAAAAGAGAGACAATGAGCAAACAGAGATGTAAATGAGGAATAATAACATGGTAACACGATATAAGGAAACGAGGGAGTGAGAGACACAAAAAGAGCAGAGACAACAAAAGAAGAAAGAGTTTGTTCAGGACCAGACGCACAGACTCCCAGCTCAGAGCCTGAGTAAGCAGGACATCTGAGGTCAATATGAAAGGGGTCATTAAACACGGCGACCCCCCCCCCACACACACCCAATAAACACTGCAAACAATGAGCATCATCAAACCCTGTATTCATTCTTTTTGACTGCAATTTCTTTCATGTTTTGTTTTCTTAAAGTATACTGTGTTTCTGTAAAGAGACACCACAAGAGCAGCATTTTGAGTTAAAATGTACGACTCAGAAAACTGACAGGGATTGGCAAAAGTTAATTAAAACTTCCCTAGAGAGAACAAAGAAACCAATTGATTTAGATGATAATCATTACCAAATATACAAGCTGAATTACCAAATATACCAAAATTTACAACTTGTGAAGGGAAAAACTGCATATTAAATATTGTATATCCTGTATACCTTTACAACTAAAACCTGTACAACTGCTGTATACTTCCAATGAAACAGCCTCTTTTCTCAGTAGTGTGCTGCAGCAAACTTCTTTTTTGGCTGGGACCCTCATATATTATCAATGTAAGCATTGCTTTAGAAAAGCTGGAATTTTCTTTTTGTCAATCAAGAGTTCACGCACTTCATTAGATGAAAACACATTTTGTGACTGGCTTACACTTTATACACAATTTATAACATGTCAGAATTAAAGCCACACTGCTGTGCGCTGCTAACACAATTTACAGTCTTTTGGAAAAAACAGCAGTAATGATGATAATTACCTTTAGCTATTCATAAAGTCATTATGTGTAAGACAAAGGCAAATGGAGGGTAATTCATCTTACCAGTATTTATTTAGAAATAAATAAAGAACTTTAAAACTTAAAATAAAGTTTTCTTTTGTTAACATTTTGATTGAAGTGTTTTTCTCGGCCTCTCAGTCTCCAAAGAACTTAAGTTTTGACTCATGTTTCACTTAATTAAAACCAACTTTCTTGTGAAAACATGTCCAGGAGGCAGGGAAACATTCATGAAAATTTACCTAGAAGGTGATTATGATCCAGAGTTATAATGTCAGGTCCCCTATATATTCCCCCCTTGATGTTTTACTCCTACCTTCGCTAATGTCACATGTTCTCAAACAATCAGTCATACATAAAGTGTGACATAAACGTTAACAATATTGAAACATAAATAATGTGTGATAACAACATAAACATTTTACTATAGATATGTGTTTGAGTGACTCTTAAATGAAGAATTATGAACTTTCAGACACTTGTTACAGTCAAGAAATATTTAATTTGTGAAATATTCTATGTCAATTTTCACTCCATTTTAAATTAGAAAAATTCCATGCGAATTTATGAAGATATTTCACAGTACTGATCTCATGCCACCATCATTTCTGTACATATACAAACTGGACAGGGGTTCTTTTCATGCCTTGGCTTTAAGATTATTAGCTAACCATTTCATTTTCTATGGACATCATGACTAAAAGTTTATCATGAGTACATAATTCATAATGATGTTAAACAGTATAAATGCTAAAGCATGTCATTGTAATTTGCAGGATATATTAACATCCTTGCGAGAATTAATGTGTTAACATCACTGGACCATTGTGACTCATTATGAAGGTATTCTTCTGGTGGGCAGCAGCCTTCATCCCATCTCTCCAGCCACTTACCCAAACTCTTTTCTAAAGCCTTGAGGGGTCTGGAAAAGCCTCTTATCCTCTGTTCAATTACTGAAGAAAGCAACGGGAGCACACACACACACTCAAAGTCTCACACACCTGCACAGGCCAGATGCACACATGCGGAGTGAGTGACCCACTATGACCTGAGTAATGACAGAGCTGTGAGTGGAACACTTAGTGAGGATTTGCTCTGCAGCAGAACTCTGTTAGCACGTCTCCTCATAGTTTCCATCTTGCATTTCTCTCTCTCACACACACACAAGATAAACTCAGAAAGACATGACATAAAGAGACACACATGAAGCAGAGACAGGCTCCCTTATATTTCAATGAAAGTTGCTCACACAGCAAATAAACCAAAACAGTTTTTCTCACATGCACAGTCCACAGTTATCATTGACATAATTTCCCACACTTTGGGAGACTTTTACAAATTTATGGGTAGAATACTGCCACCCGCCACATTTACCAAACCACAGTATCCACCTATATTATATCCATGATACAACACATAAAAAACACTAAAACAAATTATTATCAGTATGATTATTTATTGTGAATGGAGGCTTGGTTTGACCTACCGTACGCAGTGGGAGGAGGACGTGAACATCAGGAAGAGGATGAGGACCAGCAGGACGCCTGTGACTCCCGGGACTGAAGAGAATCAGCCAATCAGGGAGCAGAGACACGTTAGCATCCCAGTACACATTCATGAGCTCCTCATCAAGGGAAGGTGTCTATTTACTATGATATTCCCATGTATTTTAACAAAACAATTTCCCTTTAACTGACTTATTTTACCCACTAAAACAGCTTGACATTGTACTGTACCTTCTGTCGATAAAGAGTTCACACGCTTAATTCAGAGAAAACATTTTATGCCTGGCTAACATTTATAGAATTACAGTGAAGGAGAAAGAGAAGATTAAACACAGCAAACGCAGCATGACTTCCTCCACTCTTCTTGGCACGAAGCCACTCTAATCTGCCACACATTTAGAGCTACAAAAGTAAAAACACACCAGCTTACACATGCATACACTTCTGGTCTATAAACAACACTGTATAAGAAAAGGCTGTCCTTCTTACTTGTGGTCAAAATGATGAGTTTGGGGTCCTGTGAAGGAAACACAAAAAACAAATAGTTTGTGTAAGTGTGTTTTTTTAAATAAATCTTCAACATTTATTTTTGGGAGGAACTGTTTAAGTTGTTGGACCTCACGGCACCAACCAGCAACATAATATGGAGCGAAAACAGGATTTAGTCCAAGCAATCACTTTAGCAGGTGATTTCATTGCAAATTTCAATGTCAATGCATGCTGATCTCCATGACACATGGCTGACCACCCCCTGCTTCAAAGAAAGGACATTTTGGAAAGTTGTGCACACTTTCCTCTGTTCTTCATGTGAGTTCATATGTTTAAAGTCAGAGTTAGGCTGAAGGCATCGGTACGCTTCAAACTAAAGGCGTGTCGGATCATCTGCCCACAACTGACTGACCACTTGCACCTTGCAACTTACATATTTATACGTATATGCGCTATAGGCCAAAAGTTTAGAAGCAAGATCAAATTTGTGCACAAAAAAGATCATAGTTTCATTGGTATACTTTGCAACAAAATAAACATGATTATTATATAAAGAGTAACTTATCAGAAGACATTACTGCGTTTTGCAATTTCTCTTTCAGTGTATCCTTCTTCTTTCCTCAATGTACTACAAATCTGTACTATTCTTTCTTTACTCAGTTGCTTCTTTCTAGCCATTTCTTTCTGCAGTTTGTCAGAGATTTGAACGCAGTTGAGATGTATTGGGATTTTTGTATGCAGACTCTCAAAAGCCAAAGAGTTAAAGTGAATAATGCAAACTGTAATTAGTTTTTTTACTTTTGCACTGAAGTTGTGACTCTTGCAAATCTTCTCGACCCTAAAACTAAGCCCTTCTTTTCTTTTGTTGACATTTATTCAGCAATGGTCTGGTAACATCAATGTATACCTAAAGGTAAACTGAGGAAAATGGTGCATATCAATGAAAGCAAAGTCTGATCATGCAGTAAATACATCCCAAAATACATATAACTCATGCTGGTTTTTAAGAAAGGCATTGTGAACAGAAACTTGAAGTTGCTTCCAAATGTTTGGCCTGTATTGGCCTGGCTTCCAAACTTTTGGCCTGTAGTGTGTGTACACACACACACACACACACACACACATATATATATATATATATATGTGTGTGTGTGTGTGTGTGTCAATGTGTGTGTGTTCTTATCGGTTAGGGGCCAGTGAGAGTGCGTCAAGTCAGCGAGGTTTCTCACTGACGTATGAAGTACAAGCGTGCACGTGTTTGTGTCTTACCTCTCCTCTGTAGCGAGCCAAATTGAGAGCAGGAAACTCGTCTGAGTAACTCACACTGAAGTTGACAACATTCACCAGGTGGGCAGACACGTGCACAACTACAGAAGAAGAAATATTCATTTAAAGCACACATTTTTGTGCAAAGACACCAGCAGACACACAGAACATCTCCTCTGTTTTTAACACACACGCATCAACTTAACGATAAAGGTCAAACTGAATGGCTGGCAGACACTCGTACAAATATCTCTTTGTCTATTCAGCAGAAAGTCAGCAAAACATCCTCCTGAGTCACTTACACACACACACACACACACACACTCCTGACATCATGGGCTAACCATGCAGCCGTTCGACAGCTGATAGAATTAGAGGGCGTAATCATGAGACACAAGGGTCCTTTTTTTCTCACTCACATCCTTTCTCACTCCCACTGCTTCCCGCCCCTCTCCCCTCTCCCCTCTCTCCCCCCTCTCACACCCCTCTCTTTCTTTCCCCTCTTTCTTCTCTCAGTGTATGTCTCTGTCCCATTGCTGGTATCTCGCTGTCTTCATTGTCATTTGTTGTCTCAGAACTTTGAAACTCCGTTATTAGAACATGAGAGCTGTGGTGTGTGTGTGTGTGTGTGTGTATGTATGCGTGCTGTTGATGAATTGGGAAGAGGACGGTAATGATGAAGGACGATGATGTAATAGTGAAGAACAGACGCCAGCTCTTGCTGTTCCTTTATTTCTAGTGTTCTTGTGGCTCTATGGACACGTGAATCGATTGCCTTGAAAACTTTTTACTGACATTCATGATCTCCAGAGGATAAATACTACTGACTTCTAGCACCACCATGAGCTTGATTGTTTTAAGTGAAATGTTTGTATTATATGTGTTGACAAGAAACTTGGCACAGATGTTGCCCAGATGAGAAATTACCTACTCACTTTTGCTGCATTGGCACAAAATTTGAAACTCCCACGATTCTCAGGTTTGTGGAAGCGCTAACCCTAAAAGATATGGGACTTTACCATTCACAGCTTCTAACAAAATACACTATCGAGGTGCACTATGGGAAGAATAGGATCCAGTGTTACTAAAATATGACCCACACTGGAGACTAGAGGCTACTCTTTTTTGTTATTCACAATTGTGAATCCCACAACTTTCAGTCTTCCCTCTACATTTCAGAAGACTTTTAACATCAATCCAGACAACCTCAAAGTGATATGTGGTAAAGCAGAAGTCGAGTCAAGTCAATTTACCTCATCAATCACAATTGGCCTAAAGGCACAATCTGTACAGCATACGACTCCCTCTGTTCTCTGACCCTTGACTCAGAGGGAGGAAACCCCCCCCCAAAAAAAAGAAACTGAGAGTGACTGAAGAGGTATCCATCTCTCAGGATGGACAGACATGCAATCGATGTCGAGTGTACAGAAGAAACCCACAGCAAAATCACACCGCATGCAATCTGACAATGCTGGAAGTCGTTCAACATTTTAATTCAGAGGCCCCTGGTGAAATGACTTTGACAACTGCAAAATGTGTTGGTACGAGAATTTTGTCTGAGTGTCACATGCCAACACGCCTCAGCCAGTGTGATGGGGTTGCTAGTAACAGAACAGGACCTTGTTACAATGACTGGATCACTGTGAGGAAAAGCACACTGCATGTGGTCATATGTTGAGCTGACATTGACTTAGGTCGCCATTTTTTGGGAGACAAAGAGAGTCACGTGTTACTGTACAGATATGAAGCCAGGAATAACTCCCGACATGAATGAATAATAGGAAAAAGCCTGTGAACCAGAGACCCAGAGGACACAAAGCTGCTCAAGGCTCCCATGATGTCATGAGAGCTGACACACAAAAGCAACAACACAAACACACACAACTAGAAAGCAAAAAACACACATGACCAGCTGGTGGGACATCACAGCTGGTACGCCAGGAATGCTGAGCCAGCCTGGGTCCATTTATCCACACTTCACACACGGACACACACACAGTGATACATGATATGAGCTGTGCTTCTAAGTGACAGTTTTTACCAGAGAAGATGCAGATGGCGACTCCACAGGCCACATGAAAGGTCTTGCTCTTGTCCAGCAGTCTGCGAGTCTTTCTGCTTGATACCTGCATGTGTGTGAGTTGTAACACAGACAATCATATGGTATTTCTTATTTTTATTTTTAAAATCTATTTGCAATTAATCCTCTTCCTTCCCTACACCATTTTTTTTACCAACAATACAACAAAATTACAACTATTACAAGTATTTTCTTGTATTTTTACATTAAAATCTCACCAACGTACCAAAATGAAAACTGTTCATTTCCAATACATGACTAGGTTTACTTAATAAACACTAACATTTTTTAACAAACCCAACATTCATTTGTCTTTTACAAATCCAGTTAAATTATATTGTTCAAAGTGGCAAAAGTAAAAGCTTGGTGTAGGTGCACATTTTTCAACTCGAGTCTTGTGCCTAGAGTAGTTTTATTTTGAAGAGTATAAAGTAGAAACAGCTGTTCACATTTTTAACTTAACCTACTGTTTCAAATTAAAACTGCAAACTTAAATCCTCATTTCTTGTTCATTTCTGTTCCTCTGTGGTTGATCACCACTGAGATCAACATGACATCAAAATGGGAGTAACACAAACAACCCACTGATGGCTCCGTTCTTCTTCCCATCCCTCCCAATTTTCCCTCCTCCACACTCCTCAGTCTCTTTCTCACCGTGTGTGTTCCTCTGACTAAGGTGAGCAGGGAGCGACACATCGGCAACAGAACCAGGCTGCAGTTCAGGTTCAGTACGGACGCAGACGCCCTGCTGATGCACAGCCCCAGCTGGGAAAAACACACACACAAAATAAAAACACAAAACAAAACACACACACACACACACTGTTAGGTTGTTGAAATGCATCCTGATTGAACGGATGTTAAGTGATGTTATGTTAAGTGATTAGGGTCTGAAGGATTAAGATATACACTCTTGAGCTGCCCCTATTCAGATCCGGACTATTCAGTGTGTGCATTGAGGGAGGCGTGACTTCCCGGCCACACGGTGTTCTTTAAAACCATCTTTGTCCGTCGCAGTGTGGATAGCTAGGGATCTTTTTCCTCTAAATGCCTGTCTGTTGAGGCTTTGCCTTTAAATGGAAGACTTTATTTTAGTTTTGTTAGAAAATCTAAAACGGCTGAGATGAATCTATTTTAAATGAGAATCAATAAGTTCAAATGTATAATTCAAAAGTAAGTTTTATATTATAAGATTAATGTATTTTTGTTGCTTTCCTCTACACAAGCAACTCTCCAGTACTTCTGATTTTTGTGTTTTCCTTCTCCAGTAAACCAGCAGACACTATGGGTCTTAGCTCAAATGGAAGTTAACATTGCTTGAGTTATTTGTCCCAAATGTTCACAGGTTTCCAGTAAAAATTAATAAATACAAATACAAGGCATTGTAATGAGTATGCAGAGTTAGCTTTTACCAGTTTCTTTTTGCAATGTGGGCATGGATGTACAATACTACCAGATAACTACCAGTGACAATGATACTGACACTAAATCTGGTCATTCTCAGACGAGTTCTGGAGTTTTAAGAATCTTTCTTTCTTTGCAAATTACAATTATATGACGCAGCGCTAATGCCACCCTCGGGGTCTAAGTCACACTAAATCCAAAAATATGTGTATCGTGTGTGTTCAGATCTGCCTCAGTTATGACTTAGAGAAGAATCAACCTAAGTAACTTAATTGCCTCCATGAGCTATGTGTCACAGCCACTGCTGCTGACTGTGTTGGTAAACAGGCCAAACTACAGACCGAAAACCTCTGCAATAAAGAAACTCCTACTTTCAGATGGGGATGTCTGTACAGTCAAAGACAGAAATTACATTTCTGACAACACTGTTTTGACATCATATGCAGATTTTACAATTTGTCATCTCAGGTGTGAGGCAGTGAAACACCAGGTGTCAGTGAGAGAAACCATGTGGTCAGCAAGAAAGGATGTCTGGTCACTAGGCACCTCTGGTACAGTGCGACTCTGGTTTGAGTGCTACCTCCAACATCCAAGAGTTACTTTCAATCCACTGGGGTACTGCCAGGATCTGTGCTTGGTCCTCTTCTCTTCTCATTATACAACAATTTCCTTGGTCTGAGTATCCTCTCACATGGCTTTTCTGACCATTGCTTTTCTGATGATACTCCGTTCTATCTGTCTGTCCCACCAAATGGTTACCACTGGCTCGCTGCTGCTCGTAATAAGCTCAAGCCACTAACATTTGCCCTCAGAGTGGCTACAAGTATTGCACAACTTTATGAGCCTTCTTGTTTATAATAATCTGCAAATGTACGATAACTAGCCTTACCACAACAGCAAAGCAGGAAAGCCCTTTCTGTCCTCGAAAATCACTTGAAGATCACCAGATTACCTTTTCCAAGACTATTTATTCCAAAAATGCTCATTTTATCTCTCTGTAGCTCGTGTTCTTTTACTCCCCACTTGTATGTTACTTCATTCACCTGCAAGAAAGTGCAACTGAAGATGCACTGACGCATTGATGCACTTCTTCTTGAGTGGCTTGATTTGTACCTCATTTGACCAACACTTTGGACAAAAGCATCTGCCAAATGAGTGAATGTAAATTACACATTTCTGCAACATCTCAGAGCATCCTGACTTGCTAATCCAGCATCTGACCGTAGACTGAAAAGAGTGTAGTTTACGAGAAGTGACAGGCAAAGGTCTGCTACATAATTTGGCTTTAGAACTGTCAAGCTACAGTTCAATAATCAAAGCTGTTTTCATGCAGAAACACTGATGTACTTTGGGGTCTAATAAACTCAGCACATTTAAACACCTTCTTTGCAGCCTCTGTGAGCGCCGCCGGTGCTGTCTCTTCAGATTATCCCTGAAGAACTGAAACAACTAGAGTGAGAGACGAAGGTGCGCGAGTGTGTGGATCAAAGAGAGAGAGAACGGTCATGTGTGAAACTGCAGTCAAACATTTTAAGAGATACTCTACCCTAAACATCTTTTGATTGTTAAACCTTTACCCCTGTCAGACGGAAAGGTGGCTGTTAAATGTTGTGGTATTTTTGCTTCACGAAGAACAGCAACTGCGGTGAGTTTAAATTTATGTTAAAAAGTCTTCATAAACGTCTCAGATCACTCTAATAGCACAAACCCGTCTGCACTGTGCGCTGTCTGTCTGTGTACAATTTGAATTACCCTGAAATCTTCCTCACTATTGCTGTAGGCCACAGCGTGTTCAGGATCATTCATCAAGTGTGAATGAATGAATGTGTTCTCACCTCTTAATTCAGTGGTTGTGTTGTGTTTTATCTAAGCTTAAACCCGCAATAATTGATTTTGTTTGGCCACTTGGGGGCAGGGGAAACCAGCTGTGAACACAACATTCACATATCATCACCTTTTAAGTTGATAAGGAGAGCTTCATTAAACACCCAGCAGTCACAGAATTCATTTGGAGTCGTGTTTGCGTCAGACTGATGCAAGACTGACATTCACTCTGTTTTAGCTCTGCTTAGGTCTCTTCCAACTCCCTAACCCACCCTACTAAGCGAGTTGCTAACTGAGTCTGTCTGCTGAGTGGTTGTATTTTAGAGGTTATTCGCTATGAGAGCAGTGAGCCAAAACAGTCAAGCTGTTGTACATAAAACCAAAACAATAAGCTCAAACTATAAAGTTACACAAAGCCGAGCAGAGCTGTAGATTCAGGGGATCATTTTCTGTAGGTTCATCACTACAAACAACCCATTTCGCACTGTTTTCACAATATCATCATTATTAAACACGTTTAATACACAACTGGACAAGCACCAGTTGTAAGTGGTTAGACAAGCAAAATGATAATCCACCACAGTCAGTCCACAGTGATACGAGGAACCGCAGTACGCTGTACAAAGCATACTGCAGGTTTTCTGAAATATAAGAATGGAGCACAAACAGGTCAAAGTAAGAATCTACATATAGAAAGTCAAAGTTAACACAAGGTTAGCTACTTAAAAGTCTGATACGTTTACCCTTTCAAAACTTCCCACACACACATTCACTCAACACAGCTTCATATAGAAAAGCAGCTGACAGCAAAACCACAAGCAGGAGATCTGATATCCTCCTTTCTGTGCATCCCCAACACCACGAGCAACTAACACACCCACACACTCACACACACACACACACTCACACACTGAACACACTGAACCATACAGGTGAATGAGATAAGATGCTTTTTGAAGTTAAACCTAAATTCCCTTCAGAAGCATTAAAGCTTTGAAATACATCTCTGTCTAGCACACACATCTGCACATAAACACACACACACACACGTAAACTTAAGCCCTCTGGCAAGGCATTCAGTCAAAGCCAGCGGCTTGCCCACACTTGCCCCTCTCTCCCGTGTGCCTCCCACTGTACAGGCTGTGCATGAATAGTTCACACATGCTGTTTGCTGCCACATCTCATTTGCCCTCCTATTTCATACTATACACTCTACCTCAAATCTATACTTTATTTGTTCCTGCTGCTGCTATAACAAACCTCTCAGATAGTATTTGCACTAACAATTCTCCTGCAAGGTGACTGCTGAGTTGCTGGAGGATATACTGAGTGCTCAATGGTAAAAAAAAAAAAAAAAAAGTCAGAAGCATGTGTTGTAAACATGTGGTTTTATGTTTTTCTGTTAAGTAATAACATCAATAAGAACACAAACTAATGGGGAACGACAAACATGCATCAAACGCGCACACATAACATGAACTTGTGACATCCATCACATGACATCATCAGCAAGCACCGAAATCAAATCTTGATTCTCTCTGCCCACGTGTGTGTGTGTGTGTGTGTGTGTGTGTGTGTGTGTGTGACTGTGTGCCCAGGCTTGTGTCACTTTTGGCCAGCCCAGCAGTCAGCACAGATTGGCCAACATGCATGTAAACACACACACAACAATTGTGGCTAATTGCTGTCACAAAGTTGAAAGTCACAACTCAGAGTAATTAAACGTGCACGTGACGATTGGCCATCCATCACAAAGCCTGCCCCTGTGATATAAATAGTGGAAGAGCCAGAAGCAGCATGTTTCCTCAGAAACAGAGATTTAGTCCCCATACTGATGAAAACTTAGAGTCAGATGATTGTTGTCATCTGGAAAGTTAGTAGAACATGTCACTTGACCAATTTTGGGGGCATGCCGCGTAACCTTTCAGGACGCAACCAGCAAAAAAACAATCAGCTTTATGTTTCAACGGTTTTTGTCAACAGGTGAATCTCTTTGTACACAGCAAAAACACACAAATACAGATATAAGCAGAGATCTGCTCAAGCAAAATAAGTGAAGACACCTGTGTGAGCGGACCACAGATGTGCAGGGGCCAAATACCACCTGACAATAGGGCTGTGTTCAAAATCACTCACACTTTCACTGCTGCGTACAGAGACATTTTATACTTCACACAAAAGTTTGCATTTCTGACTGACACTCGTGAAGCTTCGCCGTTTACTTTTGCATCCATAAAATGTGACACGTTGCCTTAAGAGATTGTGGGTAGAAAGTAGTGTTTGTACAGACGCTCGACTACATGGCGAAGGTTTAATATCGTAACTATGAAGGAAGGTGTGCCTGATAGTAATGTGCAATACCACGACCATGAAACTTCATTCTTACCGTGGCATGTCAAAGTGTATATCAGGATAATAGTCTGGTCCTAAAAGCGTCTTCACATCTTAGGCAGCTGACCTTCTGTTATACTTTCAGAATCTTTATTTTTTTTATTTTAGACAATGAGTGTTTTAAGTAAGTTTCAACTTTTCAAGCGTCCCCCTAGACCACTGCATGCCTTTCAAAGAATTAGGGGGACACATAATCATGATAAACAGTATGAACTTAATACTTTAAACCATCTCATCTATTTCTTTTGTGTTGTTCATATTTGTGTTACTTAATCCGGTCCGAGTACTATTGTTAAAGCATACTCACAAATACACGGTGAGTTTCAGATAAAAGATTTTTTGCCCTTTCCAATTATAGTAATCGAAAGTACCCTTGTTATAGTCAATTTATTGATATAGAGAAACTTCAAAGTGACACTGAACACGTTACTTTAAATTTTGGCTGTCTACATTTGGACATATTTAACTTTCAAAAAACTAAATTAAAGCAAAATTCATTACCTATCACAGATTATCATATTACCATTTGAGCTGAGCTGTGAATTAAGTATTTAAGGTGTCCGCTCTTACCCCGAGCATCTTGTAGAGGTAGTGATACTGCTGTCCAGTGGAGTACAGCAGGAAGGTCTTCATGAACAGCCAGGTGTTTGCTCCCAGCCACAGCATCTACACACACACACACACACAGCACAGGATGAAGATACAGCCATTATGTTCTTTATCCAGCCACTGTCAACAGAGAAAAATGAAATAAAACACATCTCTAATGTTTTCTGTCCTTTTGTGCACACTTGCATTTCATGTGTCAGGATTCACATCTGGTTTTATAACAACACCTCGACACATGCTGCTTTTAGTGGGGCTGTATGGATGCAGCACAATAAACTCTAAACAGTCAACTCATGAAGTGATTTGGGGAGCAAGAAAAAAAGTGCTCAAAACAGACAAACCCCCCCCCCCCAAACATCCCCCGAGCAGACACAAAGTTTCCCCACCAGGACCAAGTGCTTTCCTCCCTCGTTGGCCGCCCAGCTCCGCACCGACACAGCCATGATGCCTTCACGGGCCCCGCAGCAGCCGCCCCAGACTTTTCAGCCGAGCCCCGGTGTGGCTGTGGAGGTGCAGACCCGTCCTCCCTGCAGCAGCTCTGTCTCTGTCTGTCTGTCTGTGCGCAGACCGGCCGGTGTCTGCTCCGTCCTCCTCCTCCTCCTCCTCCGTGACGCCGCTCCTGTCTGCTCTGTGCGCCTTTTGAGCTCCTCATCCATCAAAGAGAAGTGTCGACATTACCCCCGTCTATCTCTCCGTGCCTGCCCCTCTCATGGCACTTCAGTTAAAAAGGAAAAACAAAGTAAAGTGAATAAATTGGTGAATAAAGGGACAGACAGAAGAACAATGACTATCGCTCCGCCGTGCGCCACCAGAGGGCGCCAAGGCCCTACATTAAAACATGACTCAAGCCAGACTTCGCTTGGAAACAGCATTTGTCATTATAAATGGCTAATAAGTCATTACTAAAGCTTTATAGATCAGTTAAAAGTCATTCTTTTGTTTCATCAGGATGTGTAAAATCCCTCTGACCGGGACAACAAAGTTATTTCTGGTTCAAGGCTGCCTTGAATTTAAACATAAATGCATTTATTTACACAGTTTCAGCATTTAGAACTGCTAATTTGATGTCTAATTGGAAAGCAAGATACCAACATGTAGTTGTTAATAGATTTATTAACCAAACTGAAAAACACCTGCCAAATAGGATTTTTTCAACCCACAGATCCTAAATTAGTTAAAACAGATCTACAGAGCATTACCAGTATGGTATTTAATATTAAGTAATTAAGTTAAAAGGTGATAGTGTTCAGTCTTTAGTACAACTAAATGATTTATTAACCATTTATAAACCACTTTTAAATCACATCTTATTAGAAACTAGTCAAATCTTTGTATTTGATGCTTTCATGCACCACTGTATATGCCATCTTTTTGAGCTGTTAGCGCCTCCCTGTGTCTGTAGTGAGAAATGCAACTGAATATTTGAAGAGTTGGACCAGAGATTTATCGTAAAATAGAGGATATATTACAAACAGATTGAAACCTTGGTCTAAATAAGCAAAGACATCTTATGTGAGTGAGTTTCAAAGTTCATTTGTGTCTTTTCCAGACATTGACAAAACAATCTCACTTTAAGATCTGTTTAGTGGCTATTTTGAGCTTTGAATCACATCATGAGACGTAAAGCCACTGAATGGACCTTAAGGTTGAGATTGTTTGATCAGTAATACTGTGCTTTCAACTTTGTGGCAACAAGGCCCTGTCCTGTTTCAGTTACAGTGCCCTCATACCCAAAGCCAGGAAGCCAGGTCCATAAAGAAACAGTTTTCTGAGTTTGGTTTGGAGGAACTTGACTGGCCTACACAGAGCTGTAACCTGAATCCCATCATACATCTTGATGAAGTAGAAAGTCGACTGCAGATCAGGTGTTTTCACACAGCATTGGTGGTGAATACACTTTAGGCTGAATGGAGGCAGGTCCCTGCAGCCAGGTTCCAGGCCAGCAGCATATTAATGTCTTTGGGTTTAACTTTAATGCTAAACAGACACACATCGTAATAATAATATGTAATATTAATATCTATGTAATGTTCAAAGAGTAAATGTAATGCAGAAAAAAGCCAGCAACATCAGCTCGTCGTTGAAGTCTTTGGTCTTCATCAAGGCTCTTCAATGCTTGCTTCTTTGCATCATAAACATGTCATTTTTATAACATGTAACATGTAACATGTAATTCATCAGGGTAAATTTGTTATTTGATCAAATTCATATTCCACCTGTAATATTTAAGGCGGTTTGATCTCTGTAGATGCAAAGTACTCTGGGTGTTTAAAATGGAGAGCTTCATGTGTTCCTTCACTGGTAATACTTGTTGTGTTAGCCTCATCCACCAGAGAGCAGACTCAGATCAGGACTGGCCCAGCTGCTCCGCACATTGTTTCAGATGTGTGATGATCTGTAGTACTTTTTCTTTCACAGGCAGTCACTGTAAGAGGATCTGTTAAAACCTCCAAATAGACAAAACATCTTTCTAAATCATCAGAGAGTGAAGGTAGGTTTATTGCTTTTGTGGAAATATTTCCAATAGAATTACATGTTACACCCATCGTTGAGGGTAAAAGTTTTATGAAGTTTTAGTGATCTTTTGGGAATACATTTGGAATTTCTTTGGGTCATGAAAAGATTGGTGGATGTGAATTTACATTCAAATGGGCTTAATTGTTGAAAGTTCATGTGTAAAAGTAATTAAATCCAGCACTGAATTTAGGAGAACGTAAAAAATAACAGTTAAAATTAAACCCTCCCTGTACACCAGCACAAGGCTGCTGGTTCGATTAAGTTTGGATAAACAGTGTGCTGACGATGAGGCAGAGCTGTGAACTGTGTCCTCCCCACATTCCTGAGCGCAGAGAGCCTCCCCACTGTTCACGCTCCAGCCCACCGCATGAAAGAGACGTCCTCCACCCCACACAGCTGTTCACAGAACCCCGAGGGGTCAAGCTCGAACGGTGACCGCGGGGCTTATAGTGTGGGAAAATATGTTAAACTATCTATAACAAATATACCACAGCTGGGACTTTGAATTTTCTGAAGTAAAACTGAGCTATAAAAGTGAAGAAAATCAGGCTTCTGTAAGATTCATAATTGAAACACTGTTTAGTGTCTGTTTTGTTGGACAATATTCATAGTGAGTGAAAACAATAAAATAGTGAGTCAGGATGTTACCATTCTACATATTTTGACTGACTAAAATTTAACTCACTTAGTCAAAATTATGAGAAACAATTGTCTCATAATTTGACTCATTATCTCAGAATTTTTACAAGTTAGTCACAAATGTAACTCACCATCGTTTTGATGGTTCCCAAATAGTTAGTCACTGTGTTTCTATATGTGTTTCTATACGGGCTTCTATAGTTGACAAGTGTAATTCTGTACTTTCTTATATAGTTGGGTCACAAATTAAAGGAGCAACCAACATACATTAAGTGTTTCATTAAGGTGTTGGTCCATCACAAGACTCCAAAAAAGCTTCAGTGCTTTTTGGCATCAATTCTCCACATTTCCACAGAGGGTGAAGTTCAGTGAGAAAGGACTTTTCATCATTTGGTGTTGTGGTGATGATGGTGGTGGAGTGCTGTGTCTAAAATTTGATCCAAATATATATTTTGGGTTACTTTAGTATTTTGTTACTGTAAACTTCATCACGCATGCAGAGCTTGTTGAACTTCATGTCATTTTAAGGACTGCACATTCATTTTTGATGCATTTCACTGTAAGACACCTTTTCTCACATGAGCTGAAAAGCTACATCTGAATTGTAACTCAGCTCAAAACACACTTTGGTAAAAACTTTTCTAAGAATAGATTCTTGGCCATCGAGTCTCAGGTTGGGTAATACTGAGTCAGCACTGGAAAAACTACTACGGTCATCAGTTCACTGGCCAAACATACCGCTAATGACTCCCTCCCTCTTTGTATTTCTCTCCAACTTTTCACTCACTGCCTCTTTCTTTACCACTGACTGTCCTCTGCCCCACCCCCCTCCTCCTCCTCTGCCTCTCTCTGTCTCACTCTTTCTCGCTCTGCCATGCCCCCACTGTGCACTGTTTAAATAGATTACTCTCTATCTCTGTCTCTGCGAGCGTGCTTTCTGTAGAGTCAGTCGTGACGGAGTGTGGACACCTCTGGGACGTACTGCTTCAAAATGAGAAAGGAGAGCAGGTTAATTCAGTGGATCTGGTGGATTGTGGTTGTGACAGCTTTGTTCTTTCTGGGCTTTGTAATAGGTAAGATTACGCAACAGAAACCAACACATGACATAAATGGACAGCAGTAAGTGTTATTGACGGTGTGCTGTGGGTGTTTGCATTTGATGTTATAACCATGAAAACAGTGCAATAGTTCACCATCAAAAGTGTATAAATAGGAGTAGAGGCAGTTGCTGAAATACATAAGTAAATATACAATACAATATCAGGAGATAAAATCATTGTCAATTATTGCCAATTATTCACATAAACTATCAAATCTACGCAGTGCTGTTTGAACTGATATTGAAGGTGTGTTGTTGTTAGTGTGTGTGTGTGTGTGTGTGTGTGAGCTTTAGTCTGTCACTACTCTGACACATTTCACATCTATCTGCTCACAGCAGGTTAACACATGCTGTCCATAACCACAACTGCATTTGAAATATAATTTCTAACATAATGGTAGGCTTTAGTTAAGACCTAACACAGCTGGGCAGCGTGTCACAAGTAGATAACTCTTGGTATGACTTTTACGCAACAGAAACCTGTTCTGTAATCTGTTCTTGGAGGAGGTCACTTTAATTGGATCATGAAGTCATACAGTGGTGACCATCTTCCAGAAGGAGCTAACACTTGTTCTTGTTGTGTGTGCTGCAGGCTGGTTTGCAAAACCCACACATTCAAACACTGCAAACAACAGTGTTTCCAGCAAGTATCTGAGGGAGTTCCTCCATGAAATGCAGCCTGACCAGATCAGGAAGCACCTGAGGTAAAAAGTCACTCATAACACTAAATCTGTTCTGCCCCTTAGTTCAAGTGATCCCAAGTAAATGACACACATGTATACTCTTTCCAAGAGGTTTCAGCAGGGAAGAAAAAATATTAAATCTTCCGGTCTAGGAGGCAGCTTTGTTTAAGTCTACCACTTCTGTCCAGTCGAATATCTCAATAATTTGCTCATAACTTGATCATTGCTCCAGCACCCCTGCGACCCTATTTGAGAATAAGCAGTAAAAGAAATGGATGAATGAATGAACTCTAACCTCCTTCTCCTTTAGCATCTCAACCGCACCAACTCACCAGCGCCTGACTCATCACAAAATCATGCTGTGCAGCCAACCCTTGTTCAAACTCAGTGAATTTTATTTTGAATTTTAGTGAAGATCCCAACATTTCCAAAGTTATCATATATAATAAAAGATCCCCCAGTGTACTGTAAACATCATATGGCTTCAATGAAAAGTTGGACCAACAAAACACAACAGATGCTGTCAGACAATCTGGAATGGCACAACAACATCAATCTGCTTAAGGGGAAATAAAAGAGAAAAACTGAGTTTAAAGGGTTAACTGCACCTGTGTCCTTTGCATATGATTAATCCAATGGCTACACATATTGTAAAATTTAGCAGACGTGGGAAGAATCTGTAAAATGATAGACTGGAGAAGGATGTTAAGGATGATCAGTTAACTTGCTGATCCTTATGCTCTGACATGCTAAATGTTAGAACCTAAATGTCAGCATGTTTCATTCATCAAACTATTTCACTGAATGACTGAAATATGTACTGAACTTTCCAGGTTCACAGACTTACAGGTCTTTTTAAGAGAAGACATTTGGAGACATCAAAGTAATCATTAATCATCATTGATAATATTAGCAACACCTGTGCTTTTTCTACCATGACCTCTCTGAATGTGTGCTGTATAAAAGGCCTTTTAGACATACGGGTCATTCTGTAGTGCAGCCAAACATCACGAGCAGCAGTTTAGAGATGCATGCATTACTTATTATTTAAATGTAAAAAATAAAAAATAAAAATAATAAAAACAAGCTATTCTGGACATTCGAGTTGAGTGCTCTCTGGCCTCAAGGAGAGATTTTCAACTCATGATGTCTTCTCCACAGGAAATTTACACAGCTCCCGCATTTGGCTGGTACAGAGCAGAACCTGAGGTATGCAGAGCAGATCAAGAAAGAGTGGCTGGAGTTTGGGCTTGACTCAGTGGAGATGGTGCCCTACGACGTCCTGTTGTCCTACCCGAACAAATCACAGCCGAATTACATCTCGATAGTTGATCAACTTGGCAATGAGGTACAGAGCATGCAAACAAGATCATCACATGCACATGGAAAGAATGAATACATAAAGACCACATATAATTTCAACCTCTCTGTAAAATACATGTCTTGCAAAAAAGCACTGTACTTGTTTCTGGTGCAGTATTGTCATTATTGCTCCCATCTATTACAGCATTAAGGTACCTCGTGGACAGACAGTTTATTACACAGCTGAATTATTTAAAATCAGGCAACTCAGTTTTAACGTATGCTTTTGTTGAATCTTTATCAAACACCTTGTAATACTAACCCATTTTACCATTTCAAGCTCTTTGATTAAGTGCTGGTTGTACTGCTGGTGATTCAAATTTCAAAGGGATTGTGATTTTCTCACTCACATGAACAAAAGGACTAATTCTGTCCAAACCCCAGAGTACTTCTCAGGTTGTTTAGGGAGAAAACATGAGTTGTAACATGCACATGGAGGTCACGCAGATACATGAACACACACCCAGCAGTTCTCAGCTTTTCTGCTGTTAGCCCTCTCAGCAAAACTCAAGACAACTTGTTTCAGTCCAAGGTCCTTTTACAGCCTTGTTGTGAGATAAACTTCTCCATGTGTCTTATAAGAGGAGATAATGACAGCACAGAGGCAGACAAGAGACACTGCCACATTACCCAGGGGGCTGATGCACAAGTCAACATGTGAACAAGGGGAGTTCTGGCACTTATTTTCTCCACTTCAAGCACTGAACTTAGACATAATCAGGTTTTACATTTCAGCCAATTTAGTAATACATTTCAGCTGACAGCCATTCACTGAACCGAACACAGGTCCCGAGGTGATGACCTGACACACGGGATGATCAGGTTAGACTGCACACACAGTATTGTCCAGCCACCATGCAGAGCAGCATGAACTGATCAGTAGGTCTATGTAATTTAGAGAACGTTTTGGATGATCAGGTTAGATGTGAAAACATTCTACAGGACAGTATTTGATCCAGCCACTAGATGTCAATGAAAAAAAACTTTTGAAATTTTGGTATGTAGTCTCAAATAATGTGAAAAATTCAGTACTATTTGATCCAATGAGCCAATATGTCTTATCAGCCACACAAATACTAAGCATGAACTGTAAACATACATTATAATTCTAATTAGTATCATAATGAGCATAGGATTCTTAATTCTATGTAATTTAGTTCTTATTTAAGAATTTGTTTTGACTAAGTATGTCATTAGTTCTTATTAAAATTAATAGAACAGCGTTACATTAATAATTGTCAAAATTTGGTATAAGTAGTTCAAATTTACATGTGAAAAATTCTAAGGATTTCCAACTAGATTTGATCAATATCAATGTTCACTTTTAAAAAAAGCTTTTTTCTTTATGAAATTTCTCATATGTCTCCAAAATAATAAAAACAGGATTACATGAAATTAAAATACTCATTTATGTATTGCACAAATACTTGGCCAATAAAGCTGATTCTGATTCTTATTCAGATCCTTTACCTTATTAAAATTACTAAGTTCACACCACAATGAATCACACTAAGTAAACATACATTATAATTCTAATTATGTAGTGGATAGTTTGGTGTGTAAAACTTCAGGAAATAGTTCTGCATTAGAATTATTAACCCAAAGGGACGCCTAAAATGCTTAACAACTATTTTACCCACATATGTTACTAAAATATAACAAGGAAAAGCAACAAGTCCTCACATTTGACAATCAGGATAACAAAATGGTTTCACTTTTTATATAGTTTTCTGCTTAATGTTTTTTTCGTATTTTATACTCTCTTGTTTTAATCTATGAAATAGTTCATTGCTCATTAGAATTACAACATAATGGTAACACATAAAGTAACAAAGGGAGCTGTCAGATAAATGTAGTACACAATGTAATAAACATAAAAAATGATTAAAAATTATTTACATTAAGGATTTTTAACACTTCCTTGGCTGAGCCAGTTAACCAGAGGGTTATGAGGATATTCGTTAATTGCCAAAGGACAGCTAATCTGAGGTATGTTTTTTTCGTTCCAATGGCATTGCATCCATCCATCCACTCATGTACTCTCTTAGTTTTAAATCCGGGAGCATCATGCTCTCCTGAGCATAATGGTAACACATAAAGGATAGTTTGGTGTGTAAAACTTCAGGAAATAGTTCATCAGCTGCTCATTAGAATTACTCATCTCTGCCCCAAGCCATCCATGACACACTCGGCTGCAGATCCATACCTCCGCTTAGGCCAGGACTCCCAGTCTGAAAGGGACGCCTACACAATGCTTAACAACTATTTTACCCACATAAAAAATGATTAAAATGACTAAAATGATAACAAGGAAAAGCAACAAGTCCTCACATTTGACAAGCTGGAACTATGAAGTGTTTGTCATATAACCAATTATCAAACCTGACTGCCAGCTCCTCTAACACCATGGTTTCACTTTTTATATAGTTTTCTGCTAAGCCCTGACCCTCCTGGCCCCGGACCCCTTACTCAATGTTTTTTTCGTTCCAATGGTATTGACTCTTAGAGTCAGTGAGTCAATCTCCTCTCTTAGTTTTAATCTATGACCAAGCATCATGCTCTCCAACATAATCCAAGAGGTTCTGAGCCTCATGCAATGCCTCCCGGTGGTAACGAATTCAAGTCCTCATGCAGTCCTCCGATCCCACATAACCGGTCCTCCTCCTTGGAGATCCTCCCAGACCAGTAACTAGTAGCTGTGAGTCCACCCTGTCAGATAAATGTAGTGGAATAGAAGGGATCATGAAGATATAATACAAATGTAGTAAATGTAGTTATATTTCATGTATGTCATGTATTTCATGTTATCCTTGTTTCACAGATGCCCTCTCTTAGCCTTTTTAACACTTCCTTGGCTGAGCCATTGTTTTGTTCCAGGGAGGGTTATGAGGCCTGAGCTGGGAGCTAGAGTCCCATAGAACAAGTACCTCCAGGGCCTCAGGGACTCCAAGGTACTCGTACTAAGCACAAACAATAGTAAGAATGAAGTGGCCCGAGGCGCACCTCTAGATTCACGGGTACGTCCCGGCTGAGCAGTGAGAGCTTGCTGAGCCAACTCCCAGAGTAGTGGAGCTCACACCCGGCTCTCTCGGAGGCTCAAGAGCCCTCTTGCATGGAGGTGAGCCCCTAGCAGTGCCTCCCGCACGAGCTCAGGCTCCTTCCCCCCAGTGAGGTGACATTCCACCCCATGGAGGCCTGGCTGGCTCTGGGCCCACCGGCCCCTCATGGACCTTCCTTCGGGTGGTGAGCCTACACGCCACGTCGCCTTGACCTGCTTCCCGTGGGCAAAGACCCGGCCACCACCCCTTCGCCTTCTGGGGTTTCATGACGTGGGATTCTTTCTTCTTGTGAACCGCTCTTAGTCTGGTCCGTCACCGTCACCTAGGACCTGTTTGCCATGGGAGACCCTACCAGGGGCGTAATGCCCCCGACAACATAGCTCCAAAGGATCATTCGGGCACACAAACCCCTCCACCCTCCACCACAGTAAGGTGGCGGTTCAAGGAGGGGACATGCATTGCATGCACACACACAAATAACCATATCATACTGACAAGAGGACAGTGATGTTTAAATATAAGTTAATGTGGATTTTAAATATTACCCATCCTCACCACACCTCTTTCTCTTGTCCCTTCCAGGGAGATTTGGTGTACGTGAACTATGGTCGCACAGAGGATTTCTTCCAGTTAGAGAGGGAGATGGGCATCAGCGTTATGGGGAAGATTGTCATTGTCAGATATGGGAAAATATTCAGAGGCAATAAGGTAGGAAAGGTGATCATAACATATCAAAAGATATGTACTGGAAAACCTGCATCTCAAAAGCATCTAAATACAGCTGAACCTCAATCTTTGTTAGCTCCTCTAAAGCTCCTCTATAGCTTATTTTTTTTTAATTATGTATATAAATATCAACAGATCAGTAACATCTGAAAATATTTTCTCACACTTTTACATTTAATCCAACTCATCAACATCAAAACAATTACCACTTTTTTGTGGCGATTTGTCAGGATGTAACAGATGTCTATGCAGACAAGAAGGACAGCAATATATATAATTTTGTACACCATCAAATGACCCACTGCTCTCTGTCTGCCTTGCTCTACCAGGTGAAGAACGCCATGTTAGCCGGAGCAAAGGGGATCATTATGTTCTCAGACCCAGCAGATTATGGGGCTGCTGGAGTCCAGGTGGAGTATTCTGCATCATTTTATGTGCATGTTTGTGTGTGTAACCATTGTTAACAGAATACTATATTTACCTCTGTGTGTGTGTGTGTGTGTGTGCAGCCCTACCCTGATGGCTGGAACTTGCCTGGTGGAGGAGTTCAGAGAGGAAACGTTCTTAACCTGAATGGAGCAGGAGACCCACTAACTCCAGGATACCCCGCTAAGGGTGTGTTTGTCTGTCTGCTTGTACGTCTGTTGAGACTGCAAGAGTGTGAACACATGTGAGAGTTTATCTAACACAGTCATGTCTCCTGACTCCTTACAGAATACACCTACAGGTTCAGCCTTGAGGATGGAGTGGGACTTCCCAAGATTCCTGTGCATCCAATTGGCTACCATGATGCAATTAATCTGCTGAAGTAAACATGTTTTTTCTCCTCTCTTTTCCACACTTTTCAATGATGCTAGTGATCAATGATGATAGTGCTGCTGAAGCTGATGGCAATTTCAAGGCTATTCCATTGAATAGTTGTTGAGATATTTCAGTCTGGACCAAAGTGGTGAACCAGCAGTCTGACATTTCCATCCTCAGAGCCACATCGCTTCATAGCTAAAAACAACATAATTTGAATCTTGAATTTAGTGACTACATTTTTTATTGGGGTCCCAAAATGAAACGAGGAGCTGATTTGTATTATTTACAGAATATATGAATTATTTACCATTCAACAGGAACATAGGGGGACAGATTCCACCCAACAACTGGAAAGGAGCTCTGAATGTTTCCTACAGGACTGGTCCAGGCTTTACGGATGAATTCAAGAGCCAGTAAGAGCTTTTATTAAGCACATATTCATGTCATCTGTCAAAGTGATCACTCTTGTCAGCGTCGCCCTGTGATAATGCAATTCTCTCATCTACCTACTTCTTCTCATAAAACTTTCTCCGGCCCAGTTCATAGTCTCTGCTCTCCTACTTCACTGCTGTCTCAGTGTATTAGTGTTTGAGTCGTCTCTCCCCTTTTGTTGCTCTTTTTCTCTTTCTCAGCTTTAATGACCCAGTGGCAAGTAGCCAACAGAAGTACAATGGAGGCCCTTGTACTTTCTGTTTGTGAGAGACATACATGCACATCCACACACATTCACGCTGGGCAAATTAAGCATGTACTATGTACCAATATATACCAGCACTGGCTTTTGAACAGTAGTGAACATTTTGGGGCTCTCTGAAGTTTGCTCTGTATACATACAGTCAAACAGAAAAACACTGTTCCTCTGTAATTGTTATAACTTTTTCTTGCTTTCTTTCCCAAAGTCAATTCACATTTTTAATTTATTTCCCATTAAATGCAACGTGTAATGATCTGATTCTGCTCTGCCTGTTTTCATCTGTCCATGTATCTCTTTCTTCCTGTGTGTATTACCCTCTCCTTAATCTTTCTGTCTCAGGAAGGTGCGCATGAACATCTACACTGACAACCGGATAACCAGGATCTACAATGTCATTGGCAGAATAAGAGGGGCCCTCGAGCCAGGTACAACAACCCACCCTGCCTATGAACTTCAATAAAACTTTGAGCAGAAATTTTACCAACACCAACACTTAAGAAAAACACAAATGGTGCCAATATGGACACTATTCACAATATAATGATAATAACAGGTTAGAAGGGGAGGATAAAATAATTAAGATGCCTTTAAATGTGAAAAGAGACCAAAAATATAACTTATTGTGTGAAATTATAAATGAAGTACTCATAATTTGTCTCTCTTACTTTAATTTCTCCATCAACGTGTGTTGTTGGCTCTGTGTGTGTGTGTAGACAGGTATGTGATTTTGGGAGGGCATCGGGATGCCTGGGTGTTCGGAGGAATTGATCCCATGTCTGGTGCTGCAGTGGTCCACGAAACTGTCAGGAGTGCTGGCAGGATACTCAGTAAAGGTATGTCTCTGAAACTGTGTGAATGAGTAATAATAGTGTCAGTACTCAGTATGTGTGTATTTGTGAGTGTCTGTCCACCCCGGGGTATGGCCGGATTTTTATTCAGTTCTGTAAAACCCTTAGAGACTGCGCTCCCCAGAATGAATGTTCTGGTCTGGTGTCCCTAGAAGGCCCCAAAAACAAGGTAGTGTGTGTGAGTGTTTACATTTGTGTGTGTGTGTGTGTGTGTGTGTAGGTTGGAGGCCTAGGAGAACTATAATATTTGCCAGCTGGGATGCAGAGGAGTTTGGACTGCTGGGATCCACAGAATGGGCTGAGGTACATAGACACAAATTCATACATCCTCATACACATGCACGCATACAGACATTAACCACACTCAACCCTCTCCACAGGATAATGCCAAGCTGCTGCAGGAAAGAGCTGTGGCCTACATCAATGCTGACTCAGCCATTGAGGGTGAGTGTGTTTGTGTGTGCGGCTCAGTATTCTCAATGAATTATCCACAATGTTGAAGCTGAATTAGTTTTGACATGCATTGTGTCTGTTACTGTTTGTAAATTAATTACAGGCATGTACACACTGAGAGTTGACTGCACTCCGTCTCTACACACTTTGGTGTACGACCTCACAAGGCAGGTGAGCAGGAAAAGAAACGGTATATCTGAACCTGATTTGAATAGATTCATTTTGTCTTTCATTCTCATTCTTGCTCTGTACTCCTGTATTTTCATTCCTGTCTTTCTCCCTGCTTCATCTCCTTTTCTTTCTTTCTATGTTCACATGCAGATAGCCAGTCCAGAAGAAGGAGAAGAGGGAATTACTCTGTACGAGAGTTGGCATAAGAAGGATAACTGGACGAATGATCGTGATGCACCCAGGTACAAAGCCTTATGATCAATTGCTTGTTCTAGTCAGAGTCAGTGTGTAAGAGATAGAAAATGTATTTTCAAATAACCAAATCCATCTGTCCTCTTCTCTTGTGTACTGTAGGATCAGTAAACTCGGGTCAGGCAGTGATTTTGAGGCCTATTTTATCCGTCTGGGAATTGCTGCAGGGAGAGCTAGGTACACCAAGAACAAGGTGAGACATCCACAGATTTATCTGCATAAACATTGTTTATGGTTATTATATATATATATATATATATATATATATATATATATATACTTTTTTTTTTTTGCACATTTATAAGCAATCCATTCTGTGAGGTTAAGTAGGATTAATTTATGTGCTCTTTCCAAATACTCAAACAGTACAATTATTATTGTGCCTCCTGTAACTCTCATAACACTACATCTATGTCAGTATGCATGTGTTTAGATGAGAGCCTGTGCAAATGAGGAGCCTATGTTTGTTAGTTTGCGATATTTGTTTTCTTTCTTTTTCCCTTGAATACAGGTTTTCTCTCATGTGATGCACAGGACAGTGTACAGTGTACTGTACAGTGTGTATGACACACTGTGGAAGGTTTTTTTGCACTTGAACAAGTAGTCTGTCTAATTGGGCACAATGTTGCTGTCTTCATAATTATTAGATGAGCCCTGTATTATTGTATTGTATCTGTAAGGTTAGAGCAGGTGATCTAAGTATTTTTATGTTATAAAAAGAGGTTATTATGGGCCTCCTTAACGCAGTGAAATGTGTTTGTGTCTTTGTGTGTTTGTGTGCATTCAGAAAACAGAGCAGTATAGCAGTTATCCAGTCTATCACAGTGTCTATGAAACCTTTGAGATAGTGGAGAAGTTTTACGACCCTTCCTTCAAGAGGCTTCAGGCGGTGGCCCGGGTGAGAGGGGGGCTCATTTTTCTACTGGCTGATTCCCAGCTGCTACCTCTCGATGCCAACCAGTATGCAGATTCCCTCAGGAAGTACGCACAGAGCATTGCACAGCTGGCTCAGAAACACCCCGACGAGATGAAGATATATCAGGTGTCGTTTGGTGAGTAGATTTTGGTCACTTTGTGCTCAGATGATGATAATTAAACACAGGACATACATTTCGTAGTAGTAGTTAAAATGTTTAAATGAGTGAGCCAACATGCTGACATTGTTTTCTAAGACAGTCATTGACATTTTAAATTTTCCTTTAAAGATTCACTGTTTTCTGCTGTGGAGAACTTCACTGTCGCTGCCAGGGACTTCCATGAGCTTCTGAAGACTCTCAACAGAGAAGAGTAAGAGTGTGTTTAACATTTCATACATTTTAAGTCTCTAAACAAATAGTGGCATGTATTGGAGTGCATCTTCTAGTTTCTGCATGCTTTCAAATGCACACTCAGTCAGCTACTTTTTTAGGTATGTAATGCAATCCAGTTTGGCCATAAAATCTGCCCTAACAAAGTTTGTAAGGTTCAGTATTGCCACTGTCAGAAATGTGTAAATTTATATTTTTATTGTTTTATTGTTAGTTTTTTTGTTTATTTAATCCCTATCTAACATTCGACTCAGTGTAAAACAATACGTTCATACAGAAATATATAATAAGACGAGTAGCATTTCAAGTATACAAGTGAATTTGTGTATCAGCCCTTTGCAGCTGCGTGTCATGAATGATCAGCTCATGTATCTGGAGAGAGCCTTCATTGATCCCCTGGGTTTACCTGGCAGACCCTTCTACAGGTTAGTCTCACACACACACACACACACACACTTACAGTTTTGCAGGAGTCTTATCAACCAGTCAAGCACTTGAGTACTTTGACCACTAAATGGCACTGTGCTCTGTATTTTTGTCAGTAAGGCTGATTCCACTCTTTCTTTTTCTTTTACAGGCCATAATATGATAAATAGCAATTAATTACATCCAGTGTTTTATTGGGATTCACAGGCCACCCCAGTATATTCCCCACAGTGTTTATTTCTCATATTATTTCTCTTGCACCTTTTTTAATTTAAGCATGGTTGATCTCTGTTTTATCAGCAGACCTAAGCTTTGCAGTTGACTCAGAGTTAGACATAGGACAGGCTTGCTTATTAAATGAGGGGTGAAGTTAAAGACCCTTATTCTCCATCAAAATATTGTGGTCCTGTCAGAGGGATTAAGATTCAATGCATAACTTAAATTGGCCGCACGTACACATTAAAGGTGTGGACAGACAACTGCCATTCTGCATAAGTGATACTGCATACTCTGTCAGAGCTGCATCTATATTTCCAGGTTTAATTCAAAATATTTGTTACCTGTGAAATGGTGGAAAGCAGATTTCTGTAATACCTACAATACATTCCTTAACATAACACTCCCTCTCTTCACCTCTTCTCTGTTTCAGGCATGTGATTTTTGCCCCCAGCAGTCATAATAAATATGCAGGAGAGTCCTTCCCTGGGATATACGATGCACTGTTTGACATTGAAAACTCAGCTGACCCGCAGAAGGCCTGGACGGAAGTCAAGCGTCAAATCAGCATTGCAGCGTTCACCGTTCATGCTGCTGCCATGACCTTAACACCACCCGCATGAAGCACACAGAAACAGTCCACAGCCATGTTGAGCTATCTATTGACAATTATATTATAATACCAGAATGGGAAGAGAAGGAATACACTACCTGCAACAAGCACAGTGACGGATCTAAAAACTTTACTTGTGATTTTATTGATTTTTATGCAGCTATGGTAAATTTATAATTTATGCTTTACTGTTTTGTGTTGTTTTGTAATAATAGTCTCTGACTAGAAGGGAGTCATATAAAACCAAGCCATGCTTTTACATGTTGACACTGATACTTTGTCCATGTAATGTCCAAAAAATGTGACACATGACAGAAATCGCACTTATTTACATCCATGTTGATCCATGTTTTAATAAGATTGTTTTTCTTGAATTCCTTGAAGACACACAGTATTTTTGCGCACACCAAAAAATACAACAAAATTCCAAGATGAAACTAAGTGAATCCAGATTTCTGTTTAAGGAAACTCAGTTACATATCGTATTCTTTAAAATGTTTGGGTACATTCTGTGTAAGACAGGACACATTACCTTTTTGTAACAAAGTTTGAAAATTAGGGTTAGGGTTTTTGTCTCCGCTTAGATCAAAGGACAGGATTTACAGGTGATACCAGAAGAGAAGATTGAGACAATATTCAGTTGTGTGTGATGACACTGAATGCACCTCAGAAAAGCTGAAAAAACATGCTTTTTGTCCAGCACACTCTTCTACTTTTAAAAATACATTTAAGATTATATATTATACATATTCCACTATGAAAATTCGTCAGATCTGTTATACTGCAGGTCTGTCTCTTGTGCTTCTTTAGTTTGTGGTTAATTCTGGTTAATATTTTGTTGATTTTTTTATTTCTGTATTAAAATATTAAAGGTCCTCTACGTAACATTCCTGCAGTTACAATGTGACCTGAAGTTAGCTGCAGCTTCCTGCATCAGGAACAGCATCCTGTTGCGCGCTCTCCATAGGTGCAACCAACATTGTCCAAAACCAAATTTCAGATAAAATTACTGTCATTTAAATTCAGTATAAACATGAAGTAGAGCTAACTAGCTTGTGTCTCACACTGCCACTCTGAAATCCTTTATAAAGAAACCGGTCTACAGCCAGTTTAATTACTGTTTTTTAAAGAGCAGCAAAGACTGTCGAGGGATAACAGAGTCGAGTGTGAGAGACAAGCTCACAGGCTGTCTAACAAAAGTCTGCAGTGCTGTCTGCCACAGGGATTTTGTACACTACCACCGGAGGGCACCAAAGAAGTAACTTTTTTAACAGACATTCATGCAGCCTTCAGATCTGCTCTCAAAGGTGACATATCATACTCACTTTATGCAAATTTATACAAGTGTTTGAGGTCCATTACCTGAGAACTATCACAGTAAAGCAAGATGTTCACTTGGCAAAAAAAAAAAAATACTTTTTGTCATATTTGTTTCAACTGGTATTATGTCCTGACGGTGGTACAAATCAGGCTCCTCTGGCTCCACCTGAATGCCATTTGCAAGAATCCACCACACCCAAATAAAAACAGCTGATCAGAGGCTGGAGGCGCGTCTGATGCTCTCACCTGATAAAGCTCAGGATCTTCAGTGCAATGGCAGACAAACCAGGGTGCGAACTACAGGAGGTGCCAGGTGAAGTTTGGCTGCTCTTAATATCAGAATCATTGTCATTGGCATTTAGGGGAAACATTTATTATGGTCAGTTCTAATGTTTCATTCAAGTGTCTCATTAATTTACAGGACAGACATGCTGCATTGTTGGCTGTACATACTGTAGAGACCCACCAAATATAACTGATTTTTAATGAGCTTTATAAGGTAAATTGCTAATGACAATATTTTTTATAAAAATAAAAGAAAACAAAAGAAAAAAATGGATGACATTGGAGCATAATGTATTTCGATTCATGTAAAAACAACACAACATTTTTGCTTTAAACATGCACAATAATTACATCTCCAGGTCTAAACATGGTGTTCAGAAATTTAAGTGCAAACTGTACAAAAAAAGTGAAAGGCTTTATAATGTCCACTTTATTGTATGAACTGTAAGAGTTTTAAGTCAAAATAAATACTGAAGGTCAAATCATCACATATTAAGCCCAAATATAGGCCTGATATCTAATTGTTTGAACTATTATTAGATAATAACTCTGACTGACTGATTATTCTGACTGTTATCATGTCAGAATAAAGATTCAATCATGGAAAGCTAGAAATCTCAGTTTGTGTAGTGTTCATTACCTGTAACGATGTTAAATGCTACCATCATGGCCAGGTCTTTATTGAACCTCAATAAGACTTGTAACTGTTTACACAAAGGAAAAGAAATACAGTATAATATTTCCCAAAGGCCAGTGGAGTCAGATAAAGTCTCATAAAATGAAAATACTCATGCAAGTATCAGAAGTTCACACTTTGTCACCTTGAATGAACCAGTACATCATCTGCTTTGCTGTTCGGCTACAACAAAAGAAACATTTTTCTTATGTATGCTGCTTACATAACGTAATACAGTAACATGCTTACATGGAGCTTTCAGAGAACAAATATTTGCATCTCATATGACTAAACAAATCTTTATCACTGTTAGGCTCCTGATCTTGGATTTACATGTGGTTTGTGGAGACAGGGAGTGGCTGTTTATGGGTTTTGGATGGACACTAAGGTGTCTGTCATTTCATTTCATTTCAATATGGGTTCATATTGATTAAATACAGTGGAAGTCTTTTCAAAGAGTGCCAGACATAAACAACACAAAAAATGGACAAACATAAATGGCTGTAATGTGGATAATTTATGTGGATCAAAAACACATAACAAGGGAACAAGTAGGAGAGCAGAATTTGTTCTGTACGTTTTTGTGCAGATTTTCTCAGAAACCAAACACAGCTGTGTTTTATTATCCAGTAACATACAAATATAGCATTACATATGATTTAACCTTAAAAATTAAACAGCGATAATAAACTTTCAGTCGGAATCAGACTTCTCAGACAGGTTTTTATACTAAGTGCACTCAAACTGATTCTCTTCACGCGGGTTTCTATAAATGGATGTGTTAGAGTGTACATAAATTACAAATCCATAGCATCTTTAGGCATTAAATTAAAAAGCTTTACTACATTTAACATCACTCTTAATGGTGTCAAAAATAAATGAACACTGCAATGTGGGTGTGTGTCTGGGCAAAGGGCGGATGAGGTCAACAGCTCTATAAAGTGATGCCCTACGAAGACTCCTGCTCACATTTCCCCCCACCCTCCTCACAAAGAGCGACAGGTCCTCATTTGCCGGGTAAGTTTCTGGAGATTCAAACAGCATCAGCATCAGCTACAAACTAATTTTGGTGTTTAATCCCGAAGAACTATTTAATACGAAATCAGTCAAAATGCATATTTTTATTTTGTTGAAAAACTGAAGTACAATGTCTTTGTTTTTACACTTTAAATGTCTGCAATATTAAAATTCAAATAGAAAAGATACTCTAATGATCTTACCCATGGCATTTTGTATGTCACATTGTCAACTCATGCACTGCTGCAAGTGGAAATATGCAAATTAGTGCTGTGGTAGTTTTGTATGTAACATGTTGGTAGGAGAAAACTACAATACACTGAAATAAGCGGTACAGAGAGTATTTGACTGCCTAAGCACTGTTACACAGACAGCAGGCGTACTGTGGAGATGTCTACTTTTCATCAGTTTTTTTAAAACTGTGCAAAATAATACAACTAAAGGTAACTGATCTGTATTATTAATGGATATTCCTCATGAATAGCACAAGAACAAGCTCAGTAATCTGCTTCTAAAATGTGCTGTGTGCTTCTCTCCCTGACTGCCTTACTTTGGTTTTAGAGGCCATGGTACAGTTCATCCCGCTATTACTGCTGCTGGGTATGTTAATTTTAGAAGTCTTAATAATGATTTGCTTAATCTCACAAAGATGATAATTATTCTTACTGTTTAATTACTGTTAATACCACTGCAGTGTTTTATTGTTGTTTTTGGTGTATTGGTGTTCAATAAATAAATGATTATTCATACAGCTAGATTTACAATACCTTGCTCTTCACATCAGTCTCTCTATCTTAGCTTGATTTCGGATCAAATTTTGTTTATAATATAAAACAAACAATATTTTCTATTGAATATAAACAAGAATTAAAAATGAGTGAGTCAAAGTTACAAGGACTAATTCTCTGGCCTTTTTTCCTCATGTTTCAACAGCAGTTCAGCTGCCCTTTGGATTCATTGGCAGATGAAGATTTCAAGTTTACAGGGACCCGTGCACACTGTCACTGTACATCAGGGCAGTGCACATTCAAAGTGAAAACAAATGGACAATGGAGGATGGAACGATGCGAAAATTAAATTATGAGAAAGACTGTGGGACATGCAAAGACAGCCCACAAACTGGTGTCACATCTGATTTGAACATAACAAAAGGTGAGGACTTGAATCCTTTGAGAAACTGTGTTATCTCTACAAACAAATAAAAACATTATTTGTGAGAATACGAGGAAGATGAGTGCCTTTGTTTTTAACTCCACATGTTTTTTTTAAGTACCCAGTTTTCCTCAGACAAACTTTTTGAGAAAGGAGCAGCATTACCGTATAAAAAGAACATCTGTTATTATATTGTTGAGAAATTATTGAGAATCCTGATAAAAAATATTAAATTCTCTTACAATTTTAGAAAAATGAGTAAAAATCGAATGATTATGTTTTTTGTTAAAATCATCCAGTTAGACAGGTGGAACAGCTGACAATCAAAGGGCAAGAGTTTGTTACCTAATTTTGCTCCAAGAAAGGACAAATACTCATTTAGTGCCTGTGAAATCCCACACAGCCGCATTAGCACTTAGTTAGGATTATCATGGCTAAACGTTGAAGCCATCCCAAGCTACACTGTGAGAAACACAACAGCTTGTCACAGGGGCAGTACCCGCCTGAGGTAAAGCTGTTGTACGCTTGACATTGGGTACTTACTTGTACCCTCAGCTGTCAACAAACTCACTTTCTCCAGATGTGTTTGTCTGACTTTTTCTTTTATTTCAAGGCTACTCAACCTTAGCCTCTGAGTTAAAGTCTACCATAAACAAATGAGGAAATAGGAAAACCTATCCTAAAAGTGAAATAAATATTTTACATAACATTTTGGGTAAATTGGCTTGCACACACTGTGTCCTGATATTGTACCATAACAATTCTGAGGTCCAATATCGAGTCCTTGGGGCCTAATTAGTGTAGATTATACTTTTAGGAACAGAAACTGAACCCCTAGAGTGTAGATATGGTACAATATCACTCTGGAGGTTTGATTTCACTTAAATACATAAATACATTAAATAGATCAACATTATCTACAACAGTCATTACATTTTGTTTATTTAGCTGAAATGTAATCAATAGTCTACTTTTAACCAATCATGCACTCATCATGCACTATTATTGTTATTGTTGTTGTTAATAAAAATATCATTATTATGATGATAACAATTACATATATTATATAAGGATCATAATAATGATATGTATTATATATTATGATAATTGTAAAACGATTAAATTATGATGCTCACTCAAATCCCAACACAAAGCCCTAGGAGGTGTGCACTTAGTGATACAACAGGTATCCCGGGCACTTGTACTATATTAGCAGTCAAGAAATGTAATTTGCAAGTACACAGAGATGAAATGAATAAATGAGGAGGTGACATTGAAATCTGTCTGCACTGCAACTCTGACAAATGTTTTTCTGGATTCCTTTAGGTTCACCACCGTCTACAGTTTGTATAGAGAGCAATTTCTTTGAAGTCAAGTGTAACACTGGTTCCACCGGCAATAACTTTCAAACATGGTAAATATCTGTTGTGTGCACTAGTAGTGTTTGTGTCAGCCAGTTTATGTTTACAGAAACCACACGATGTAGCATTACATGACTTTGATTCAACAGAGGTTTGTAATCAGTAATTGTTTTTTCTACAGCAAGTGTTTCGACGTTTCAAACAAGTGGGTGGAAATTAAACTTGTCTCGCAAAGCAACCCTGCCAACGACTCTGGTAACATGAAGTGATTTCATTTCATCTGTAAAAAACAATTCTTTGCTGTATTTTAACTTACTCTACAATTTTGCATCTAAATGTATTTCAAGTAAGTATCTAGAAGTATCACTTTTAATTTGATTTCCAAATGAGAATTACCCAACTAGATAAAAAGTAGTAAAGCGATTGCAGTAGGCTATTTTCAGCTAAATAGTCTGAATGACACTGCCACTGAAATGCAAAAAGTAGTTCCTCTTTATTATATATAAAGCTATATTATAATTTACGACATTGTCTTCATCAGAGAGTAATCGGAAAATAGTGTTAGGTGAAATTATGATGCTGATGCTGTACGATTTGGATAAAATAGATATTGTCATGTTATACGCCAGTGCGCTCCAGTAGACTATGTATGAGGTAATTAACATCAGACTACTGTAGAAAGTATTCTGATTCTGATTCTGATTTCAGCCTCATAGATTCCAGTAAAAGTGCAGTTTGTTACAGCAGTGTAGCCCATGTGTTGAAATTCTTTTATGGCATCCAAAATCTCTGACAGACTGTCTGTTGTGTTTTCTGAATATCACTACCTTTAATAATTACTATATGCTCACTCAAATCCCAACACAAAGCCCTAGGAGGTGTGCACTTAGTGATACAACAGGTATCCCGGGCACTTGTACTATATTAGCAGTCAAGAAATGTAATTTGCAAGTACACCGAGATGAAATTAATAAATGAGGAGGTGACATTGAAATCTGTCTGCACTGCAACTCTGACAAATGTTTTTCTGGATTCCTTTAGGTTCATCTAAATGTATTTCAAGTAAGTATCTAGAAGTATCACTTTTAATTTGATTTCCGAATGAGAATTACCCGACTAGATAAAAAGTAGTAAATCGATTGCAGTAGGCTATTTTCAGCTAAATAGTCTGAATGACACTGCCACTGAAATGCAAAAAGTAGTTCCTCTTTATTATATATAAAACTATATTATAATTTACGACATTGTCTTCATCAGAAAGTAATCAGAAAATATTGTTAGGTGAAATTATGATGCTGATGCTGTACGATTTGGATAAAATAGATATTGTCATGTTATACGCCAGTGCGCTCCAGTAGACTATGTATGAGGTAATTAACATCAGACTACTGTAGAAAGTATTCTGATTCTGATTCTGGTTCTGATTTCAGCCTCATAGATTCCAGTAAAAGTGCAGTTTGTTACAGCAGTGTAGCCCATGTGTTGAAATTCTTTTATGGCATCCAAAATCTCTGACAGACTGTCTGTTGTGTTTTCTGAATATCACTACCTTTAATAATTACTATATGCTCACTCAAATCCCAACACAAAGCCCTAGGAGGTGTGCACTTAGTGATACAACAGGTATCCCGGGCACTTGTACTATATTAGCAGTCAAGAAATGTAATTTGCAAGTACACAGAGATGAAATGAATAAATGAGGAGGTGACATTGAAATCTGTCTGCACTGCAACTCTGACAAATGTTTTTCTGGATTCCTTTAGGTTCACCATCCTCAGTTTGTACAGATTGCAATTTTTTTTGTGAAGTCAAGTGTAACACTGGTTCCACCGGCGGTAACAATAAAACATAGTAAGTATCTGTTGTGTGCACTAGTAGTGTTTGTGTCAGCCAGTTTACATTTACAGAAACCACACAATGTAGCATTACATGACTTTGATTCAACACAGATTTGTAATCAGCAATTATTTTTTCTACAGCAAGTGTTTCGACGTTTCAAACGCCCCTGCCAACAACTCTGGTAACATGAAGTGATTTCATTTCATCTGTAAAAAACAATTCTTTGCTGTATTTTAACTTACTCTACAATTTTGCCCTTAAACCCGCAATAAAGTGTAAAAGAAAATATCATTTGAAATATGACAAAGATAGGATAATGAAATCCCAGTCTTAAAAATCATCTTGTCCTCATCAGTGACTTAAAAACAGTACATACTAAAATTGTCTGCACTGATTCCTTATGTTGTTCCAAACTATGTTTGTCATGTCAATGTTTTTTTTTCGTTTTTGTTTTTTTGTAAGGCATATCAAACCTCAAGTTCTACCAGGAAGCCAAAAGCTGGATTGATGCTCTAGAGCACTGCCGCAACAACAATTCCTCCCTGGTTGAGATAACTAACAACACAGTGAAGGACGCTGTGAACAGTCTCCTCCTAAACCAGACCTCGATGAATCAGACGGTGTGGATTGGCTTGGAGCGGTCCATCTTTGGCACAACGGTCCCCTGGAGGTGGATTTCTGGGTTCAAAACTAATTGGACTTGCTCCAATTGTAACGACCAGTATAACAACCACTGTGGGATGATCGTCCTTGTTAATAATACGTCAGAATTCAAGTGGCAGGACGGCTACTGCCATGATAAGCTGCCTTTCATATGCCAGGGTTAGCTGACATTTTGTTTCAGGCCCAGTCTGGCATGACATTTGGGATATAAACTGCATGTTGTGAATGAAGTATAACTGAATTGGAGACAAAGATTGACTTCAGGCTTTCTAGGTTGTTTTGACTGTGTGTTCTGTCTCTTTTATTACCGCAGATGGTACATAAAGACTGAATTAATACTTAGGTGTCATTCCACTTTTGATTTTAATATGAATTTTAATTAATTAATTTTGGGCTTCAGGTTGTTGTATTCACTCTTTCGTTGTATTCTCTTTCTAATAACTGAATGTTTTGCTTTCCTTCCATGAAAAACCAATATGCATGTATTGTAAATGAAACGGGCACTTCTTTGTCATTCATCCAATAAATAATTTCTCCCATTCCTCTCCTCATTTTGGTTTATACATGTTTAATAATAATTGTGTCAACAACATAACCATCTAATAAAAACCCAGACTTGAGCATGACAAATTACTCTAAACAACACAAAGAAGTAACAAAGACATCACTGAAAGTAATTACAAACACTGTTTGTTTGTAGGAGTGAAGGACTGGCATGTGTTAGAAATACATTTAAAAAAATCAGGAACAAACTAAAACCTTGTCATATATCATCCACCTTATCATTTTTTAATTTTTTTATTTTTTGCAATTGATTAAAATAATTTCCTTACGCAAACAAAAAAAGCACTTTTTAAGAAAACAAAGTTTGTTGCTGGAATTCACCTTTTAGTTGCTCATCATATCTGTCAGGTAGCAACATGACATTACAAGGAGTAAATAAATGCACAAACAAATGCTAAATGAGCCAGTATCACAAGATCTAATTTGTATTAATGAATTGTTGCAGAAGAGGTAAGCAGAGAAGCCAATTTATAAATTGGCTTAGTTTCGCCTAACAATATCAAAAGCAGAGTGGTGTGTTAACACTAACGGTGCCTTACGTGGTTTCACCCGCACGTATACAGGAAGACACATCTCAACATTCATGTGGTAATAGAGCACGGTCTTTACTATGAATAAACAAAGTCTTATCACATGTTCTTTGGTGCTTCTTCTTTGCTCTTCTGTCACAGAGAAATATAATCCACATATCTGATTAGGATGACAGCTGTATGAAGTAATTGAGAGAAAGCATTTTCATTAGGGCTTATTGTATATGGAGTCAGATCAGGCTCAGTGTTATTGAGCGTGCACCAGAAGGATTCACACATGTATTTGTCAAACATGTACTATAACGATGAATATTTTTACGTGGGCTCACAAACATTTTTTCTGAAGACAGTCATTTATATAAAGATACTTATATACACTTGAGAATCCCTGAGACTGATCGTACTCCATAATATTAAGACCTTGACAGGCACAACGTAGTATTGCATGTAGCACTTTACTAGAAGGCGTAGAGCAACATTTTATTACATCTGGTTTTGCATAACATAACATAGCATACCATTATTGATGCAGATTCTCATAAACATCCATTGGATAAAATGTAATGTTATCAAAACCAAAATGACTTGAGCGAGTCACAGTGAGTTGCGTTGAATGTTTTCAGCGTTTTGAGCATCACACTTTGATTACTCATGAAATCTACGATGAGCTATAAAAGTCATTCCATAAACTGATTTCCTGATAAATCTCACCGCAACTCACTCATCTTCCTGGGTCATTTCTCTAAGGCACTCCTTCAAGTTTTCCACCCGGTCTCTGTGGTTTTCTTGAGCAGACTGTATTGTATGCTCCAGCAACCGCTGCACCTCATCCAGTCCGCCCAACTTCGGCGCGTTGTGGCGGTAAAGATACCCGCTCAGCTGGTTGTTATGGCAGTCTGGGGAAAGTATGCCGCATAGAAAGCGCAGGAACATGTCGTAGTGGCCCAGCGGGGAGCTGAAGGTTCGCTCCAAGGCACACTGGACGAGGCCTGCTGCTGATTTAGTCTGACCCTTTTTTGTCAAGATCTTTGGCATGTGCAAGCCCCCGGACTCCAGGATGTTCTTAGACTCTGAACGAAACATGGTGAAGACGTACAGAGCAGCCATGAACTCCTAGAGAAGAGAAGACACAGGATGATTTTTGAATTATTCCTTTGGGGTATCCTGGTGGCCAGGAAGCATAAGGACATTTCTCTGCTAGGTCAAAGTTTTGTGAGCAGCAGCGTGGTTTATCATGGTTTATTGAACCAACTATATGGAGTTTTTAATCAATTTAAAGGGTTTTACCTGAAAGGTGAAGTGTATAAAACAGAACCTCCTTCTCCCATCTGAGGCTGCAGTAGGGAGCTCACTGCACAGGCCGGAAAACACGGTCACCTCCGTCAACTTCAGGCCACACTCCTTCACGTCCTCTTCAAAGAACACACTGGTATTCCTCTCCAGCATCTTAAAGGCCATCTTCGCCATCTTTGTCAGCAGGTGTGTGTCGTCACTGGACCATTTCTGAGCAAAGAAGAAGACATCTATTATGATGTCGAAGCTCAGGTAGCCATCAGCTTTTCTTGACCATTGTCTCTTTTGTCTTTTTTAAACATTTAAGTCAGTCCAGCACCATTGTTTTGCTTTCCTAGGTTAATTTCTGAGGCTGCAGTTTGGATTATTGCTGTACTGGAATGCAAGATATTGCACTGTGAAGCGGGATAAAAACACAAACACTATAATATAATGCAGTCCCAACTAATACCAAAAATTATAAGCTTAATAAAGATAATAATTTCAGATCAATCGTATCCAGCTTTGTGATACACTCAAATTATGGATTATTAAATATCTGCTCATCAAAAAACCCAAATGACTGAACTAGAAAAAAATTAAGAAAATTTGTGGCTCCATATCATTTGAGTTCTCTATTTCAGTGCAACAGTGAAACAAGTGATGAGGAAACAGACATAACTTCAATAAAGACAAAAAAGCCACAGACAAAAACACACGTTACCAATTCGTTATCTGCCTTCCCATAGTAGAACTGCAGCCTGCGATTGATTTGGACAATCAAAATGCTGATGTAGAATGGTGTCAGCCTGGGGGGGTGCACCCCATAGCCCTGATAACGGAAGCAGCGCTCGAACATCGTGGCCACCATCCAGCAGACGAAGGGATGGCGAGCGAGCATGTGGAGTGTCGGCAGGCGCTTATAGTGCGCCACGATTTTCGACGTTAGCTCTGCATCGCTAAAGCGCTTGTTCAGGTAGTCGTCTTTCATCTCATCACTGGAGAAAAAGATAAGACAAAGCATTTCATCTGCATTACTGTACATAATCAACCATCTTTACACTAAGTAGACAATCAAAGCTAAGAACAGCTAAATAATAAGACATGCCAAAACATACAACAGACAAGACAGACACACAGCACATCTACACACACACACACCTAAAGCCCTGTATTTCTGTGACAGCGTCTATGAACTGAGGTGGTATTTGTGAGACAGCCGCCCGTCTCCCCAAGATCCAGACACGTGCACCTCGAAGCACAGTGCCCCGGATGATATTCACAATCAGGACGTCAGGATGCGCTTGGGTGTAATTGTCATTTATCACTGGAGCATGCTGGAGAGAAAAGAAACAGAAAATAGACTAAAATATCAGTTTTTGGACATCATTTGTTAGATTGAGAACAAGTAAGTAGCTTTGAAACAACATAAAAATTACCTCTTTCTTATGTGTTTATTTAATTTAGTATCAATCGGTGTAATTTGCTGAGTGTTTTTTATTGTCAGCAGTTCAATGTGGAGATGTTGTCAACATTGCTTTCAAACACACAAGATTTCAAATGTTACATCACTGGTTGTCTTTATAATTCAGGATCTAGATATGTTTTAAAGTAATGCATGTGATTGTGTGTAAGGTGGGTGTGTGTGTGTGTGTGTGTGTGTAAGCTGGATACCTCCCAGTCCAGACAAGCTTGGTAACAATCAAATGAGTCCATTATGATGAGAAATTTACAGTCCTCTTCCTCCAGGTATTCCATGTCTTTGCACTTGGGATGATTATATTCTATCACTTCCATGATAGACATCTGTGAAGAGGGAGGGTTTCTGTTTCGCAGGTGCCAGAAAGTTCGGAATGAAAGTTTGATGACAAACTGCAGATCCTGGGCAAAGATGGACAGGAAAATGGGGTCAGCCACAGAAAATGTTAAAAGAATCTTCAGTTATGACTATTACTACTATATCTACTAGGTCAGTCAGTACATAAGAGTTAAAGTAAAATTTTGATAAAATAATCACATATGTCAGTTTATTCAGTATGTCCCTAATTCAGCCAGGACAATATATTAATGTGAACTGGATCAATGTGGTTTTCTGAGAGTCACTGTAACAACAAAAGCTGTGTAATTTCAACACTAAAGCAGCATGAATCTGTTATTTAAGAGGCAGAAGTCCACAACAAGGTAAACACCACACACATTTAATATGTTTAACAACAGCCTTCTAAAGTTAATATGACTAATGCATTAGCAACAGTTGCTTTTGCGCTTACATCCACCAGACAACTTCATCATTCCTTTGCCTTTTCTGGTGATCTCATGAATATAAGTCAAATATTCATTCCCCTCTTTAGCTCTGTTTTTGGTCTCCACCAACTCCAGATAAATATACAGGTGAACGCTGTTTAGGTCAATGTTAGACAACATGTTCATCAGCTAATCACTAACTGTGTCTGTCTGCCATACGATGCTGGTCAGGAAGCATACGATTGGTTTCTTAGAGCTTTTTCACTGAAAACTGAGATCACCTTATTGGCACGCAGCTCTGCCCAATCCAGGCAGAATTTCCCCACCGAGACCGACATGCCAATTCCTGGAAGCCCAGTGGTCACCACTGTCCTCACCGGCCTGCCGTCGGCCGTCTGTAGTTGGAAGAGATTGTTCAAACCGATGAATGTGTCGGCACTGGGGACCTGGAGAGGTGAAGGAGGGTGGGGTCGAAACTCATGGGAGGGGTCAACTCCTCCATGACCACAGGTGGAAATCTGAGGCTCAACGTAGATGGTATCTAGAAGGTTCTGTTTCCCGGCTCGGACGACCCCCTCACGGATGATTTGATGTTTTCTGATCAAATGCTGCTTAAGATGAAAACGGGTCAACGCTGGTGACGGGGAAAGAGAAAGAGGAAAGTAAGAGAAGTACAGCCCATTTATGGAAGTCTCCTACTGCTACACACGTTCTAATGCCATCAATCCTAAATTATTAAACTGTGTGTTGACTAAATGCTATAATCACATTCCTTTCCATTCCATTTCATGACTAGTTACCCTGAACTTGCTGGTTGGTTAAAACAGGTAAGATCATTCACCTGTTTACTGGATCCTAGTCCTACTTGTTTAAAGTGCAGGGTAATTGAAGGTTTAAATCATATAGTTGAACGGTTCCCCGGCATCCAGGGGCATTTAAGACTGCAGTAGTTGTATCTTTCAGTCCATGTCCACAAATTAAAAGAGAAAGCAGTCTGTGCTCAGTTAAATAACTTTTTGTGAAAATAATGTGTATGCCAAATGTAAGTCACGTAAAAATCACAGCCGTAACATTCAGATTTCGTTAGCATATCTCAGAACAAACTCACCAGTATTAACCAGCATGTTGCGATAAAACAAGAGTTCACTTGCCTCGCTTGCACTGTTTCTGCAGTTCTTCCGCCTCTGGTTTCTTCTTGATACCTTCTAAGGTGCTTATTGTGTTCAACAGGGAACGATCTTGGCCTGCAGGACAGAATTGTATTAAAAAATAAAAATAACAATGTATATAACTGTTCCCAAACTAATGACAAATCCAGCTCCAAAATTAAACAGATTTCACATTTACAGTTATCTTACTCAGTCATTTGTACCTTTCACACTGTATGTACTATAGCTATAAGTTTTCTTACCAAGGACTTCAAGGATCCTGTCCACAAAATCCAGAAGGTCTCCTTCCATCAGCTGTTTCAGGGTGATGCCTGGTTCCCATTGAAGGAACCGCATCTTAAACTTTAAAAGCTCTTCATTGGTGAGGCCTGACAAACTATTCTGGATACTCTGCAGAGAGAAAAAGGCATTAAAACACAAGTTAATGTCCTGCAGAGCTAATAGCACCATTTGGGCCATATTAAGATGCAACAATTATATTTTTAAATGTATTATTAAACTTGAGAGAAAATGAAACAACCCTATGACTTGTTATTCTAAAATATAATATAATATATATAATTATATATAATCATATAATATACTGGGATGTAATATAATCACTAAATTATCTCATTCAAAATGCACATCAGGTCAAACAAGTCCTGAAACCAAAACAGCAACTTTTCTGAAGGAAACAAGATTGTTGATAGTTGTGATGCACCAACCTTGAATATATGGGGCAGGTCCTGCTCTGGGTGTAGTCTGCCTGGTTGGCCGTACTCGTCAGTTTGCATCCAGTCATCTAGTTCAACGGGTTCAGGTGGTTCTGGGGAATGCGTTACCAAAATTTCATCCATATCCTCTTCATTATCATCCACTAAAAGATCCCCAAGATCCTCAGACCTGAGAGAAGATAGAAACCCCAGTGCTTAAGTTAGAAAGTGCACTGCAAATGTCCCACATGCGTCACAACAAGTTTTTTTTTAAGTTTTGTTAAAAAAAATAAATAAATAAAAAATAAATATATGTTTAAATTGAGTTAAGTGTGTCAAATAATGCACATGGCAAACTGTAGCCTTGTGATTGAATTCTATGTAATACATTTAACTCTTTGAATTCGTTTTCCAAAGCTTTGAACTACATAACATCTCTGTTAAAATGAGTATTCTCGATATTTTTTTGTCATATACGCCTGTTTTCTGTAAAATTTCTGCGAGTGATAATTTTGGGAGCCCTGGACAGATTTCTACTGACATTAAGATATATTAACATGTGTTATAATCAAAAACTACTATTTTCTAATTGTGATTAACATGCATCAGAAAGGAAAGCATTAAAGATATAATCTCAAAGATTTTCATTTAAATGTCTGTTAAGTCACTTTCCATCACCGAATGAGGCAATACGATGGTCACACTGATGAAAGCCTGCAGCATTTGCAGTATTACAACCCGGTAATGCTGCCGACTTCTCTGGAAAAATCACAAACTGCACAGTTAGGCTTTTAATAAAGTTTTTAACAACAGACTCACTTTTCAAAGCTGAAACTGAGGTGCGGTCCAAAAAACACACCTGCGCTTACTCCACTTAACACAGTAGGAGCAACTCAAGAGAACAAAATGAAGCAAAGATATTGCTTCACATTGTCCAGCTTGGTGATAGACAACATAGTGTGTGTGTCTGTGTGAGAACTCTACCCGGTTTCAATGACTACAGCTCCCGGTGGTTTGGTCTGCTCCGTGGTCATGGAGTAAAGGGTCTCTGGAGACTCTGAACGATTCAACTGCAACCTGGCAAAAAAATCAGGGACAACATCCATCAGGTAAGAACTGGTTAGCTTCTTGTTAGCTAGCCAGTCATTGAAAGCAACCTGAACTTCAAACTGTCTTAAGGTGGACATGGATGTTTGGAAAGCTGTGATGGTTTCAGAAAATACGTAAACCATCAGGTTGAAAATAATTAATGTTATTGGCATTTACAAGTTGATCCTCCTCTTAACATGTTGGCTGAGACTGAAAACTGTTCATGACACTGTCTGATGTGATACTTCAGTATCTGCCAGCAGGGAAACCTGACGAACCCTGATATCCCTTATCATGACCTGACTTCACATTTCCAGAGGCACACTGTGGTGTTCTGTGCACTAACACACACCCCTAGCAAGTATGCAACCCTACTGGATCGGTGCACATGGGCAGTGTGTATAGTTGTTTAACACTGGGTTTTCACATTTCCCTTCCCTTAGATAATATTTTAACTGTGAATATGGGTGGAAACTTGTATCATGTTTTTAGCAACTTCTTACCCATGCAATGTTTAAGTCTCTGCAAACTGACATGCATACTACACTAAAATTAACCCAAAGCCAAGGGCAGGTGAGAGAATACTGATAATCAAAGTTGTCATAGGAAATTTTGTGAAGAGGTTGTCACTGCCACCCCAAGCATAGAAAGGAGTACAGAGACTCGGGAGGACTGTTAATAACCCAGCACCAGCTCAGGTGCAGGGTTAACCTGACCAGACTACAGATCAGAGCGACAATAAAGTCCGCAACAATGTAAAGCTTCAAGACATCTGTGCCAAAATGTCTAAAACACACACAGGCATGTCAGCAATGTGTTCAAACATCAAGCCGAGACACGATACCCTGTCTCCTTGTGAGCAGACGATCCAGGATCCACAGGGATGGGGAGAGGGACGGTATCAGCAGACTCTTCTTCAAGTCTCTCCTCTTCTTCCTCCTCCTCCTCCGTCCCATCACTGTCACTCTTCATTGAACCATAGCTGGAGGGCGGCCTCTTCCACTTCTTCTTCGCCTCCTCATCGTCTTCATCCCTATTATAATTCTCCTGCCTGAAGATGCTGAAGGGACCAAAAGAAGGTGTTACTGTGCAAGTGCCTGGTTTAAAATAGTTAAAACTGGCAATTAATGGCCAATACTGTTTCACTTTGACATGTGTCAAAGAAAGCATGTACGCGAACTGATTAATGAGGAATAAAAATCAAAGACTGATGAAGAACTTTGACAAGATGTGGAAAAAGTTGAAGCTGAAGTAACTCTTTTTTTTTCTTTTTCTTCTTTAAGTACTTTGGTGTGACAGACACCAAAACCAGTACAAATACCCCAATAAAACTGAATAAGTAGCTAGTTAACAAGCAGTAAAGCTTACTAACACAACTACAGATACTTAAGACGATGTGATTTATTTAGCTTATAAAAAATGTGTTAAAGTGATAAGTGAGGGTTAAAGATGGCACATGGTAAAAAGCAAGAACATCCACCTTTCAACTTCAGTGTCCGGATCCATGTGTCTGACAGCAAGTGGCCCACAGCACAGCTGGAGAAAAAAGGACTTTTATATACTAAGTCTGACTTGTCGCAGTAGCTAACCTTACATCCACAAAAACACGGTGTTTAATATACCACCTGTCTGTCCTCGTCATTACTGTGCTAACATTAGTATGACGGGTTTATTAATACACAGACGCGTTGGGAAGTAATGTTTACCAATCAAATAATCCGTAAAAACGACAAACAAACGAAAAATTGTTTGATAATGTCACCGGCTGTCCATTTTAACGAACTTATTTCTCCGTCGTTCCGCTTCAACTTTCGGTTTCGACTCCATTTCCGACTTCCGGATCACGGCCTTCAGAATAAAAGCATGACACGTGCCAGGATGCTCATCTCTACCGCTTTACCTTCACGACACACTATATAAACACACTTCTCTAATCTGTGCGCATGTGTTTGTGTCATGACCGGCTCGAGAGACCACGACAAGTAGTCGGGAGTTGCATTAAAGATGCACTTAAATTAACTCATTTATTTAAAGGAACATAAATTAAACTACCAAAAAGGTGAGGTGTGGGCCAGTTAAGTCAGTGGTGTAAGTGGGTGGTTGTGCAGGAAATATGGTGTGCATGTGTTGGTGGGAAAAATTAGAAAGGAACCAAATATCTGCCAAATAAGACTTTGGTGCCAGATATTACAGTGACTGGGGGGCATTGGGTCTCCAAGTCAGCTGAAGTGGATGACCCCAGCTATCATTTACACCCACCTGCAGGAGGATAGAGAACAGGGCACGACGTAACAGAGCAGAGGGCTGGCACAGGACGGGAAAAACAATATTATATGTACTGATAATCAGTCCTACTGGATGATGGAGAGATTTGAGTCTAAAATGTGCACTGTGAAAACTCTAGTTGATTGTTAGTACACAAACTAAATGCTCCATGTGTCAGTGGTGGAAGACGTGCTTAAATCCTCTATAGTTTTTAACAGGTTATGAAATAGTCTCAGTTTCATAAAGGTGCCTGTATATGACCTTCATAAGCAAAAAACACCAGCATCAAGAAGACTGGCTATTTCTGTTAGTTCCTAATAATTATGCTCAAAGCCTGCCACCTGGGTGAGATTTTTCAGCGACATCAGACCAAACAGCGTTGGATTTTGGCTCTGGATGAATTCAGGTTGCTTCAGACACTAACTGAACGTCTGTCTCCGAAGCTGCTGCCTGCTCTCCTCCTGTTGAAATGATCTCCTGACAGTGGAGAGTGAAGTGAAGGGAACGTCCAACCTAAAATTAGGTAAAACAGTACCACCTTTGTCCACGGGGACTGCCAAAAAAAACACAAAATGAAAAGTTCCATAGAGCCGCTTTAAGTAAAAGAAAAATATGTATAATATTGTATAATACAGTTTTGATCCAATCAATTACAAGTAAAACTCCTGAATTTCAAATGTTACTCAAGAGAAACTACAAAAACATTATCAGCAACATATACTTAAAGTATTAAAAGTAAAATAACTCCTTATGCAAAATGGCACCTTTAAAAGTATTGCTATTATTTAGTATCATAATATGCTGCTTTTGTCACTCGCAAATATGTGAAAAAATATTTCAGTGTTGTAGTTCCCCAATATGGAGCCAACTTTAAATAACTTTAAAACTCTGTATCTATATGGGTATATTAGTAGTACAGTACTGCATCATGTATAAGTGTATCATGCCTTTTTAATGAGAAAAGAAAAAAACTACAGTGGTGACACATGATTACTACACTGCAATAACCCTCTTTATTTTTAATAGTTAACTGGTCAATCTTCTTGCACATCTTGCACATTTCCTCTTCCTTTTAAACACTGTAGATCACTTTTTATTTTAACACATATTTAACATGTTTTCCTACATTCAATTTTCTCTGTAATATTTATGATTCTTGACATTTGCTGTACTTATTTTCTTTTTGTTTTACTGTGATGCACCAAAAATGACAAGGCACAGTCCCTTCATGCAAAAACTTTGTTTGCAATAAACCTGACTCTGAAGCCAAATCCGATATCAAATTACTTCACTGTACAATACTTAAACTTTAGAACATTATATCACTGGGCCTGCTTGAGAGCGTTGAGGTTTTTTGTTTTACACAACTACAAATCATATGACAGCATGAAGAAACTGCTTTGGTCACGTGCATGCAAACATGTTAATTAAATTAATCATTAAAATGGTTTGTTAAAAATCAATTAAAAAAATAGAATATCTAATCTTATTTACACTAATCACTTGTTATGTCAATGAAATGGACATTTCAAAACTGCAAAACACATTTTCAAAGATATTCAGCTTTTATTCTGAAAGCAGAAACCAGAAGTCTGAGTCATGACCTCATGACGTCCTGGAGCGTCAGCTTGACATGGTGTGCAATATTATGAATGACCTTTAAACTGGAACTTCGTTGTCTCCGTCTTTAGTTTAAAACGTGGACCAACACCATTTAGTTTTTTGGTTTTTAAATTTAAAAAAGTAGCTCATTATAAGTAGAGGCCAAAAAGGACCAAAAACTAATGATGAGTTGGCATAATGAGTTACTTCACTTTAAAACTCTTATTCCGTCAGCAGTTGATCATGAGAGCACATTATCCAAATTAATCTGATTACTTCAACCCATTTAAACACACTGACTGTGCGCTGAGTCTGTCAGACAGCTCAAAGTGGCTGGTTATATGATAGTAAACAGAGTGGGAGAGACTCCCATCTACATGTTACAAAAATTGTGTTTTAAATAAAATACATATGAATATTTTGAAGTCTCAACTCTGAGAGCAGTTATAGGTCTAAACTAGTAGAGCAGACGCTGCCACAATGTCTCATTTAAATTTTGTTTTATTGACAGACATGTAAATATAATACAGAGGGAAAATATAAAGATAGATTAAGACAAGATTGTAAAAAGCCCTTAAAGGACAACAATAAAAATCAAATTGCATCTGTGAGGGAAAAAAAAAAAAAAAAAAAAAAAAAAAAAAAAAAAAAAGTATGATCAAGTAGAACTGTAGATGATCAAAACTCCAATTTGAGAACCAGTCCTCACACCTTCATCCTGCTCATTATCTGTAGAATAGAAAAAAAATTACAGATTAAATCAAAGTTCAGAGAAATGTATTCAATTACAATATGCATAAGACCTTTAGTAAAAGCTGAAACCAAAGTTAGTGTGTAGTGTTTGACAGATATGTGACACCGCTTTGGTTGATATAATAAACACACCATGAGTTATTATAGTAAAGTGAAAACCAACACCCAGCCACTGTGAAGAAACAAATCAAAATGACTTTTATTAAATCAATAACCTTTTAAGGCCTCCAGAAAACTTTTCTCCATTTACAGACGCACAGTTCTGGAAGCAGTGTTGAGATTCAGCAGTTACTGAGATGTAACGATTACAAACACACTTTTCAGTCATCATAAGGTCACCAATTAAAGAAAGGAAAAGTAATATGATAATCCTGCAATAAACCCTCTCTTACATATTGTTTTGTCAAGGGTGTCACAGTGGTGTTGATAATTCATTATTTGTAAGAACAAAATAAAACATGGCTTGTTGTGGCTGAATTCAAACAGAAAAGGTTATTATACTTTCTGCCAACACTTAAAATCGTATTCGTAAATCGTAAGTATTTAAGCAGTTTTGCTTTAAATTATAGAACTCCACAGGGCATCTGAAGTGTGATCATTCAAGTGTGGCTTGTTAAACCATGAATGGATCTGTCTGTGTTTTTTTTTTTTACCTTGCGCGCACTAGCCGTCAGTCCAGGAGACTTTGCGGTCCTGCTGCTGCCCCGCGGAGACTTCCTCTGTCCTTTAGTTACCACCTGGGGTGACTTAAAGCTGCCAGTTCTGCCTGCTTGTGCCACTCTGGAGTGAGGATTTCCTGACAGTATGTTTTCCTGGCACTTGCGTGCAGATGTCTGAGCGGGTGACTTCTTTGACGTTTTACCAGGAGACTTGCGGGTGGAGCTGCGTAGTTTGTTCAGCCCTTTCTTCAGGTAGTTCTTGTTTGTAGGGGTGTTGTCAATAGTGAACATCATAGACTGCCTCCGCTCAGCCTGACAGAATAATACAAGTGCAGGTGTTAGAGAAGAAGAAAAAATAAACTGGGTAATATTTTGTTCTATAAGGTTACTGCCTATGTTTTTAAGTCTGCGTGAACACATTACACTTACTTGACTGAGAGCAGGTTGAAGATGAGAGCTGGAAGGCCCACTCATCACATTCTTGTTTTTGGGAGTGAGAGGACGGGGGAAGCAGCTGGCCTTCACCTTTTTCTGTCAGATGAATAGAGGCAAGAAAAGTCAGTTAAAGAAGAAATGGAGGGGTTTCAGGGAGTTATATTTCAGTCAATTTTGTGACTGTCCAGTGACTGAATGACAAAAATGAATGAACTGAATGACATGTCTGCCTCTTGTCCTCTTACATACTCCTGTTGCATTGTTCCACAAGGACCACTCAAATTTGTTCTTAAGTGTAGTGACAAAGACATGAAAGGATAACTTTTTTATTTATTTGATAGTAAATAGTAATAGTAAATTATCAACAGGACACAAGCACATTTTAAACACTAAAGTTCAAGTATTATTACAGTTAAAAAACAAAACAAAACAAAAAAAACAACCAAACTATAAATTTAAGAAAACTACATCTAAAGCATTTTAGAATAATGAAACCTATAAAATGTTTATCTACTATACTTGCTTCAGGCTCAGAAATTAAGCAACACAAGCCAAATATTTCTGTGCCCCCTGATGCGAACTTACCTCAGGCGAAGTTTGATGTACGGACAGTGTAGACAAAGACTGTTTTGAGGCTTTCGGGCTTCTCAGCTGAGAGGCGCTGACAACCTTTGACGGCAGCTGGCCTGGCATCAGGGACAGACGACTGGAGCGAGTATTGGCTGCGGCACCTGAGTGTCCCATCATGAGGGAGAGCCGATGGGAGGCGAGAGAGTCTTGCAACTGGCCAGGCATCGTGGACGCCCGGCGGATTGTGTCAGACGGGTCGCCCATACGGAGTTCTTCATCCGTGAAGACGAAAGCACTGCCACGGCCAGTCTACATGTACAGAAAAGAGAGGGATTTACAAAACCAGTGGGAAAAGAATCAGTGGCAGAAAGTGGAACATAACTTGGACAAGGATCCCTGAGTATTACATATCCAAATGTATCATCATTTTGACTATTCTTTCTGGAGATCTTCAACATGTATGTGCGACTGTGTGATGTGTCTGTCTGTACTAACATCACACTCCACAGGGTAGCTGCTCTTCAGGTGAGGAAGGCAGGCCTTGTTCCTGGCCTGGAGCTCAGCGATCCTCATCCAATCTTCAGGTGCACCGTCTGGCTCGTTCTCTGCCCCCACGCAGAATGTGCTTGTGGCTAAAGACACAAGAAAAAATAAGCAAGTGTTAGATACACAGCAAGATAATAACTAATTGTAGGTCTGTCCCCTAAGCAGTGATTTGAGAAGGGGAATCAAGGAGCCCTAGATTTGAATTGTGTCAAATCACTGAACTTTTTTTAAACTTCATCACCGTACACAGAGCAGGGCAGAATAACAGCAGGGCAAGCTGTAAAAGTCTACCAAGTCTAGTCTCCAAGTCACATATCTACAAAATTATCAGTGACAGAAAAGAGGGCAGTGTGACCTGTTTTTTAGTCTGCTGATGATGAACAAAAGGTTTTAAAACAAGGGCCTTACAGGTAAAATGTGAGACTCCTGCTGCTGTATGAGTTAAGTGTGGATGCAGGTACATTGGACTGTACTGTAAGTAGGCAGATCCCATGAGTAATATTTTTTTATCATAGGTAAGTTGTTATGAAGAAAAAAAACATCTGTAATAATGCTGTTTTTTGTTTTTTTAAACAAATGACAAATCAAAATACAGAAGCCAAGCGCCCCCAATAAATGCTGGTTGTAGCAGTTGGTCTGCTAATATGGATCTCTCAGGTTTGTCATGACATTTGACATTTGTGGTTCGAGTGAAAATGTAACCAAGAACCAGCCTGGTTCTAAAGGGATCAGGATGTGAAGCCATTCCAGATACAATCCATGTAGATGCTATGATTAGTGGATCAAAAATTTCAATAATCATTTAACTGTTCAGCTCACTTTTGCTAAACATTTGATTGTTCCAAGCTCTCAAATGTGATAATTTGAATTTGTTTTTTCCCCCCCTATCACCTTAGATTATATTATAGTGCACTGGAATATTTTAGGGGTTTAGGTCTGTTGGCTGCCTGTCAGCTAAAACAAGACATCTCAAGGTCACCTTGTGCTATAGGACAATGCGATGGCCCTTATATTAACGTTTTCTGATGTTTTACAAACCCAAACCCTAAAGGAATAATTGATCAATTCAGAAAATAGTTCATTAAATTTATCACCCTAGTTTCATGTTAAAAAAAAAAACAAACAGCCCTGCAAGTTTCATGCACGTTGTTTAATTTGTTTTCCAGCCTGACCTCTCGTTTTATTTCTTACACTTCAGTACATCCTCCTGTGAGTCGGTCAGATATCTACTTACGTTGTGAATGGATTGTGCTCCGTCTGTACCCTGGGAGACCGATGAGCTGGTCGCTGGCAGTGGAGGTCATTTTGGCAGGTGTGTCAAACAGCTCCATAGACACAGGACGTGCAGTGTGGGCACTGGAGAGGTTCGGGTGGGAGCGAGCTGAGGCAAGACTGTAGAATGTCTCATCACCTTCGCCGCCACCGCCTGGTGTTTTCTACAGATCAGAATTCAACCATTAGCTGCGACTACAATTATACTACAGTGCAACCTATACTGCTGGAGTGTGCTGAGAGCAGCACCCTCAACAACCTGAAAGAAACACTGAGCTCTATAGTTTGAACTGTTTTAGTATGATAGTTGAAAACCAGAACAGCAATGTTCCAGTTAATGACAGCAAGTATTATTAAACAAATGAACAACTGAGTCAAAGAACCAGCTGACCCCTCAAAATCTACAGTGCATTCCAGCTTCATCATCAGAACGATTATTTGAACATCTTCAACAGTGTGTGTTATTGTGAACGTAATAAACATGCAATAAGAGTGCAAGTGAGTTTCCTCCACCTTGGTCATGGTGATGTTAATAACCTGCGTGGTCCTGCGTCGTTTGACAGATGAAGTTGGGTTTTTCCGGGCTGAATCCAGTTCCATTCTGTGCTCTGGACTGGTTCTAAGCAATGAAAAAGACAAAGATCACAATAAAAAAAAAAAGAACGGAGAGTAAAAAACTGCAATTTTGGTGACACTATAATAAAAGACATTGTGTGTATTGGGAAGGGAGAATTGCCCAGAAACAAATTAAGTTTCAAGCTATTTCCTGGTAACTGATAACAGATTAAAGCCAGTCAGAATTTCAACTGGTCTCACTGGTCACAAGGTAATGCAAGGCAAAGCAGAAGGCTGAGTAAAGTGAAGTAATTCAAAGATGCTCACTTCCACAGTTAGTATACCACAGATAAATTCAGAGTAACACCTACAACCCTTACTCAATCACTCCTTGTAAGACAGAAAAAAACACACAAAAAAAAGGTGGCTATTCTGTACCAAGATTGTCCAAACTGTGACACACCTGTTGACCTGTCTGTTGTTTATTGGTGTAAAGTACAGAGTCTCCAGTGACTCTGCATGTAGACCTCGACGTTTGGCTGCTAAGCGCTCTGAACTTCGAACAAGCGGAGTGCTCGATTCATCAGGTGCTGAAAGTTTCCTGCAAAAAGTAAGAAATGGAATTGTGGAAGACAATCACACTAGAGGCATTGGTGGGAATTACTGTAACGTGTCATGGCTTTTCATCCATGCTTACTTTGATGGATCAGGGGTGGGGAGTTGGCTTACAGATGTGTCATTAGGACATAAGGACACTTTTGAGCAGTTTTAAGTCATAAAACGTGATGTTCAAGAAGATATCATGCTTCTTATCTGAGAGGTGTATCACCTTGTAGTGTTCAGTGAGTCTTCCAGAGAGCTCTGGTCAAGGCTGTCAGAGCTCATTGTCCTCTTCACTTGTGCTCTAGTGTGAACCCTTGAGTGTGGGTTGGGAACCTCAAAGTTACATGACTCCGTTGCACTTCCTTCTTTACCGTGGATCTTATTCTGTGCCCGCAGGTTACGGTCAGCAAAGGCCAGCTAATAGGCAAACAGATATAAAGACAGATGAGGGCGAAATAGCAAAGAAATATGCCATCAAACTCTAAGAAGGTTTTATTTATTCTAAAAACTGTAATTGAACAGACAGTGTTTATCTTGTGTGTATTCATGTGTGCTATACTATGTTTTCCTCATACCTTACAATACAATACCAACCTGCGTCTCCAAACTGGCCACAGTGTTCACAAGTTTCTTCTCATTGTTCTGGGCTTTGTCTAAATCCAGTTGAAGCATTTTGTTTTCCATAGTAATAGCACTGATTTCACGCTCTTTGACCTCTAAAGATCGCTTGAGTTCAGCCACCTCCTCTTGGCTTTCCTGGAGAAGCTGCTTCTTGCCATTGTAATGACTCACTGCCTTCTCCATCTGTGGCATTGTGATAATAAAACAAATACTTTAGATGAACAGTTTGGACTAAGAGACTAATACTGACACCAAACTGGTCAATGAGTGACAAGCTGGACGTTAAATATCTAAATCAATCATTGTATGTGCTATGTACAGAGACACGTAGTAAAACTGTAAAACTTGTGAGGATTGTTTGTGGTCACACCTACCTGTGCCTTGTAGTGTTCTGCAGCCTCTGATTTAGCTGAGAGCTGTTCCTGCAGGTCTCTCTTCAGAGCCTCAATCTCTACAGCTTTTTCCCTCTCTTTCAAGAGTTTCTCTGTTTCAGTTTTTAGTATTTCCAGTTCCTGCTTTAACACAGATTCCAGTTTACGAGAAGCTATGTTCTCCCTCTCTGTGGCCTGCTTGGCTTGAGCGATTCTCTCCTTCTCAAGCACAATGGCTTCAAGCTTTTTCTCCAGAGCACTCTTATCCTTTTCCACCTGGAGTATCCTGGACACCAGTGCCTCTTTTTCCTCAACAAGAGCCTCCTTTTCCCTAGAAGTGGCAACCTGCAACTTCTGTGCAGCCTGTGTTTCTGCATTTACTAAATCAAGCTGCTGCTGGAGAAGGTCTATCTGCTGAGCAGACTCTTGTTGCGTTTTAAGCAACATCTGCTCTTTAGCAAGAAGATTTAGAGAAATGGTCTCTACTTTCTCTTTCAGATTTTGGATCTCAAATTGAAGAGCATTAGTCTGTCTGGAGCTCTCCTCCTTCTTCTCAGATAGCATTTTCTCATTGGCCTCAGCTTCCTCTTTTGCTTTTTGAACCAAGTGAGCTTGGGCAGCAACCTCCTCTTTGAGAGTGTTAAGATTTTGGTCTTTATTAGCTATGACTGTGTTGAGGGCAGACAACTCTGTCTGGAGGATCTGAAGCTTCTCGTCAGCCCTGAGGAGGAGGCTCTCCTTCCCAATCTGTGATTCTTTTAGCTTTTGAATCTCTTCTTCATGTGAAAAAATCTGTTTCTGTAGAATCTCCACTTGTTTGACTTTCTCCTGTAGGCTTTGGAGTACCTCTCTCTGTTGAGTATTTTCTTGCTGTTGCTGAGCCAACAGTTCTTCCTTAGACCGCAAATTCTTTTCAGCATTCCTCAGTGAGGAGCCAAGAGTGTCCACTTGTTTCTTTAAATCTTGGATCTCTTGATTTAGTTGTTCTGACTGCTCTGAGCTGTCAGTCTTTAGCAGCATCATCTGTTGCTCTTTAGCTTGGATCTCCTCTCTCATTTTCTTCACCTCTTCCTCAGAAGCAGACAGTTGTTGCTGCAGAAGCTCCCTCTGATCACCACTTTCCTTCTCCTGTTTGGTGAGCTCTGTTAGCTGAGCTTGAATCTTCTCCTCAGCCTTTGAGAGAGACACATCCATATCAGCTAGTTGGGTTTTTAGACATTTGATCTCTTGCTGTAGCATGTCAGAGTGCATGGAGCCCTCCTCTTTTAATGTGACCAGCAGTTCTTCTTTAGCCTGGATCTGCTCTCTAAGCCCTCTTATTTCCTCTTCAGAGGTTGTCATCATATTTTGAAACCTGTCTTTTTCCTGGGAAATTTCAATTTCCTTCTGTGTCAGCAGGCTTTCTTGAGCCTGAACCTGCTCTGCGGTTGTCTTCAAGGATTCACTTGAACTTTGTACTTGGTCCTTGAGAGACTGTATCTCATTTTGTAGCACTTCTGACTCTTTGCAGCTCTCAATCTTCAACAGTTCCATCTCACCCAGTTTAGTTTGGATCTCCTCCCTCAGCCGATTAACCTCCTCCTCAAGAACTGAATTTTGCTTTCCAAGTGCCTCAATCTGCAAAGAGCTCTCCTGCTCCTGCTTGGCCACCAACTCCTCTTTGGCTTGAACCTGGTTCTCAGCAAACTCAAGAGAACTGCTCACACTTTTTATTTGTTCATTTAGATGTTCAATCTCCTGCTGAAGCAATTCAGAGTGTGTAGAGGTGTCAGTCTTCAGCTGAATTAACTGCTCCTCCTTAGCACAAATTTCTCCAGTTAGCTTTTTCACATCATCTTGAGATGCAACAATCTGTGCCTGTAGTGCCTCCATTTCCTGAGTGCTCTGTAGCTGCTGTTCAGCAAACTGATTTTCCTTAGACTGCAAATTCTTTTCAGCATTCCTCAGTGAGGAGCCAAGAGTGTCCACTTGTTTCTTTAAATCTTGGATCTCTTGATTTAGTTGTTCTGACTGCTCTGAGCTGTCAGTCTTCAGCAGTATCATCTGTTCCTCTTTAGCTTGGATCTCCTCTCTCATTTTCTTCACCTCTTCCTCAGAAGCAGACAGTTGTTGCTGCAGAAGTTCCCTCTGATCACCACTTTCCTTCTCCTGTTTGGTGAGTTCGGCTAACTGAGCTTGAATCTTCTCCTCAGCCTTTGAGAGAGACACATCCATATCAGCTAGTTGAGATTTTAGACATTTGATCTCTTGCTGTAGCATGTCAGAGTGCATGGAGCCCTCCTCTTTTAATGTGACCAGCAGTTCTTCTTTAGCCTGGATCTGCTCTCTAAGCCCTCTTATTTCCTCTTCAGAGGTTGTCATCATATTTTGAAACCTGTCTTTTTCCTGAGAAATCTCCATTTCTTTCTGTGTCAGCAGGCTTTCTTGAGCCTGAACCTGCTCTGCGGTTGTTTTCAGGGATTCACTTGAACTGTGTACTTGGTCCTTGAGAGACTGTATCTCATTTTGTAGCACTTCTGACTCTTTGCAGCTCTCAATCTTTAACAGTTCCATCTCACCCAGTTTAGTTTGGATCTCCTCCCTCAGCCGATTAACCTCCTCCTCAAGAACTGAATTTTGCTTTCCAAGTGCCTCAATCTGCAAAGAGCTCTCCTGCTCCTGCTTGGCCACCAACTCCTCTTTGGCTTGAACCTGGTTCTCAGCAAACTCAAGAGAACTGCTCACACTTTTTATTTGTTCATTGAGACGTTCAATCTCCTGCTGAAGCAATTCAGAGTGTGTAGAGGTGTCAGTCTTCAGCTGAATTAACTGCTCCTCCTTAGCACAAATTTCTCCAGTTAGCTTCTTCACGTCATCTTGAGATGCAACAATCTGTGCCTGTAGTGCCTCCATTTCCTGAGTGCTCTGTAGCTGCTGTTCAGCAAACCGATTTTCCTTGGATTGCAAATCGTCCTCTGCATTCGTAAGTGAAGAACTCAGTGTTTCAACCTGTTTTTTTAAATCGTGGATCTCTTGATTTAGTTGTTTTGACTGCTCTGAACTTAGGTTTTTCAACATGTTCATCTGTTCCTCTTTAGTCTGGATCTCTTCCCCCATGCTCTTTACCCTCTCTTCAAAGGTGGACAGTTGCTGCTGCAGAAGCTTTGACTGATGTGCACTTTCCTGCTCCTGCTTTGTAAGCATAAGTTCTTGAGTAAGAACTTGCTCTTCAGCCTTTCTGAGAGAGTCATTCAGACTTTGTAGTTGGCCTCTTAGACCTTTTATTTCTTGCTCCAGCAAGTCAGACTGTCGGGAGCTGTCATTCTTTAGGACAACAAGCTGTTCATTTTTTACTTGTATCTCCTCATTTAACTTCTGAACCTCTTCTTCACAGGTTGTAATCTGTTGTTGGAGTACCTCCCTTTGCTGAATATTCTCTTGTTGGGTTTTAGTGAGTAGATCTTGCTTAAGACGAATTTCCTGCTCTGCTAGTTTTAGAGCTGAACTAAGGTCTTCCACTTGGACTGTTAAGGTCTGGATTTTACTATAAAGAATTTCTTCCTCATTAGATTTCTCAAGAAGTAATTTGGCAAGCATTTCCTCTTTGGCTTGAATTTCATTTTTGTTTTTGTTGGTTTCATCTGTAAGAATGTCAACTTCAACTCTGAGTCCATTAATTTGTTGATCTTTATCAGCCAAGAAAGAACTGGCAGCTGATAACTTTGTCTCAAGATCATTTACTTTTTCTTCAGTCTGGTAGAGAAGGTCTTCCTTCGCTTTTTTGATTTCCTTTAGTTTTTCAACTTCCTGTTCACAAGCAGCAATGTGCTGTTGTAATTTCATCATCTGCTCGGTTTTCTGCTGCTCAACTTCCGCAAGTTTAAGTTTAAGATCCTGGATCTCTTGCTGAAGGACTGCTCTCTGCTCAGTGATCTCCTTCTGCAATTTATCCAATATTTCATCCTTGGCTTGAAGAATTTCTTCAGTCTGGGACTTCTGTTGCTTAAGGAGATTGTTCTGTTGAGAGATTTCCTCCTCATACTCTGCCAGCTGCTGTGTTTTGACCTGAATCTCCACCTCAGCCTTTTTCAGGGAACAAACTGTGCTCTCCAGCTCATTCTTCAAACAGTTGATTTCGGACTCAAACATTTCTCTCTGGAAATGTAAGATAAGATTATTAACCATTTAATTGTTTAATATAATTTAACAATATATTTAATTTAGGGCTGTCAGTCAATTAATGTGATTAATGACATGCTAGTTGATTAATAGAAGTAATCACATATCAATATTTGCCTGGAAAAGCCTGAAAATGAAGACACTTCAACTGGCATACAGACATATCAAAAGGGGAATTAGAAATCAATAAATTGTTGTATTTCCAATCTTTTTTTAAAAAAGACATGTCTTTTCTATTTCTGAGTTCTGTTTCATAATACAATTGTCAGATTTTAGAAGAATAGAATTATGAGCTTTACCTCCATTACAGGTCCCATATTCTCTCCAACTTCTTCATTGGTGGCCCTACTGATTTCATCCTCTAAACAGGAAATCTTTCCCTGGAGGATCTGAATTTGTTCAGTCAGTAGCTCCTGAGAAACAAGAATGAAAAATGTACAATTAAATGCATTTGTGTAGAAAAGTAGAATGACTGATTTCAACCAACACGCACACGCTCAGCTTTATGAACAGTACACCAGAAATAGTCCAATATTTTAGTTTTCTCAATGGAAATTCTGAATAAAGTTTTAACTAGACCAAGTATACTTCTTTAGTGCACGTATATATATCTACCTTTTGGGCAGTTGCTTGGCTTAGCTCAGACTCTAGGTTGGCTGTTTTGCACCTCCACTCCTCGTGAGCAGATGTTTGGGCTTCTGTCAGCCTGCCAACTTCTGCCTCAAAGATGGCCAGCTGTGAACACACCGCTCTCATCTGGGAAAATATTCAAAGAAAGTTTTTAAGAATCGATATTATCTCATGAGTAATGAGTAAAGAGTAATGAGAGTTGCTACTAGTGCCGAACCCATCTGCATATTTACGTGACTTAAGAGATGGCATTGAATAGAGAGAAGCTTTACACGCGTGTCTTTACCTGGGAAGAGAGTACACCGTTTTCCTCCGTCAGCTCATCCACTTTGCGCTCCATAAGTGAGGAGGTACTCTTGAAGTCTTTATTTTGCTTTAACATCTCATCAAGACGCATTTGTAAGCTAAGACAGAAAAAAAAAAAAAAAACAATTAGCTTCTTCCATCACTTTAACTTTTTTTTCAGACAGGTTAAGGTATGAAATAAATATCGTCTTGTGCATAATAATGGGACTACATTTATAACTTGCCAAAAAAAAATTACATTTTCGAACTTACAGGCTATTAACTCAGGTGATTTTGTTTCTATTTAAAATGGACATGGTTGTATGAGAACAACAATTGGCAGTGGTCTCACAGCCTGTGGACATTATTATTCAAAAACTCAAGTTGAACACACGTCTTTGGTCTGTAAGGTATTCATAGCCATGTCATGCTATCAACTTACTTGTTGTTCTTGGTCTCAAGCTCATTAATTTGTTCCCGAATGATCTGCTCCTGATCACCTTGCTCTTCTTTCAACTTATCCAGGCGGTACTGCAGCTGGTTAATATGAGACTCTGGTGATAACAAAGCAAGTGTGGAACAAATTTTAATTTAAAAAGATGAGAAACAAAAACAAATATAAAAAAGGCAAACAAAGAACAAAGAACATGGTTAACTACTACAAATTACAAAGAACATGGTTAACTACAGTGGACATTTAAAAAGACACAAAAAGGCACATAAAGACCTATTTGCCTTATCAACATAACAATGTTTTTATCCAGATACTTAAATGTGGTACCTCTCTGTGCAATGAGTGCAAGCTTGCTGGCTAGCTCCCTCTCCAAGCCATCTCTGTAGTCTCTCTCCTTGACCATCTGTCGCTGCATCTTCCTCATCTGAAATTTAGGCGTGTTCATGATATCCTGCAGAGGAGACTTGCTGTGGGAATGAAAGCAGGTGAGGCAAGATTAATAATTAGAATCAAAATAATAAGATCCCATCGACTTACATATAGCATTCATAATAAACAATTGAAGACTACAAAGTTAGCCATTTTAGTATCATGTGAAAACAGTTTAGTTAAGGATGGTGGATTAAAATGCTTCCAGGCTCATATAAAACTGAAAAGTTTTCTATTACCAATAACAAAAAAACAAAGCCTCTTTCTCTTCTTATTCTCTGTCTGAATGTCTGTCAATAGAGATGTAGTGAAATAAGCTGAAACATGTCTAGCATAAAGAGGTTCAATATCCAAACCACATCACAAAAATATTATCCCATAATGCCATAGAAACATAAAACTCTCACTTACTGCCTATTAATGCTAGTATATGCATGCTCATAAAACATCAAAAGGAAACTTGCTGAATAATATAAATGCTGTGTTGGATAAGTTCAAATCCACACCAGTACCTGACTGAGGAGGAAGCCACAGTTTGCATGTCCACAAATGTGATTTTCTGAGTGCGGCGAAAGAGGGGCGACTCGTCATCTGAGAACGAGGAAACAGTCGACACATTGGAGGTAGAGGAGGTTGCTGAACGCTCAAATATTTCGCGGGGAACAGGCAAATCTGAAATTCACAGAGGCAAGAGTTTTGACTAATCATAAAGTTTGTCAAGTCCAAAGCAGAAAAGATAGTAATATATAGAAGCACTGCATGTGTGATATTAATGTTTGTTAATATGGCACATCATGAGAAAATGAAAATTAAAAAAAAAAAAGACAGAGAACGTGCGACTTACGTTTCCTTGCCAAATACGCATCAAGTCCATTGCTCAGATAAACACAGCCCTCGCTCTCCATTACAAAGGAAGCAGTTAGGTTTGCTATCTCTCTCTGATAGATAAGAGCAGAAATAGAAATGAATTGGCACAGAACTAAATGGTAGCACAACGCATGATGAATGACATGTGATGCACCTCAGTCCTACACAAAAGACATTTAGCAAACAAGAAGAACTGCGCTCTGCTTACCTCCACATCGCAGTCCAATGTGTTCAGAGTGCAGCGGTCGTTCATTATGTCATGATACACGAGCAACAAAAGTACCTGATGTATCACAAAGAATTAGTTAGAATGGGTCTTTGTTCATACTTGTCTTAATTACTGTGTTTTTTTCTCTTCGTCTTGTACCTTTGCAATTTCTACTGTTAGATTAATGCCATCTCTTATGTTGTCCCAGGAGAATGAAGTGCCTTTGCTTGCACTAAATCTGCAGTCCCCTGATAAAGCAAATGGACAGGTGGGTTGACGTTTGGAAGGACAAGAAAATTCAACATATGCCTGTGAGACTTAATACAAATGAGGTGGTGATATGGGTGCATTATTTACACCCTGACATCACTATCTGGCACGTTTACAGGTGAAACGGGGCATACTTTAGACCACACCCATCAGTGATGCAGGGTGTGGTCAAAGGTGCAACAGATCTGAAGAAAACAATGCCTTTAATCTTGGAAGCAACTTACTCGAAGCCACTGAAGTGACATTTTCAGAAATGCGGCATGCTTCATGCTGTCTTAATCCCAGTCACATGAGAAAATTAGAATCACTTTCATCCACATGCAGTCAGCACAGTAATAGGTCTAAGACAGGTTAAGACACAGACTGGAAGCAGAGTGAAGGAAAATGTCCAGCTCTATAATACAGGATGTTTTAGACTAAACTGGAAATATCTGAAGATGTATTAAATTGGTAGAGAAACTCACTTTCCACAAAGTCTGCAATGAGCTTGAACCGATCCTCAGTGGAGTTACTGAAATAGAGGCTGGGTTCTTTTTTCCTGAGATGAAACAAACATGAAACAAGAATAAAATGGAGTTTTATTCCCGAGAAATTTCTGCACTTATACAAACTCATCAACAGCAGAAGCAAGATTAAAATACAGCTCTGCAGTCATTGCCCTTTCCTTGTGTACACAGCCCAAACATTTCACCACATTGCTCCTACTTACAGCATATGAACAACTCTCAGTAAGACTGTGCCATCTTGTAAATCATCGATGGTGATCTCTCTGTCGGACAGCTTTATGCTGTTTACCTGCAAAGAGATCGTTTGACAACCTGGTTAAATAAAACCAACTATCCAATAACCCTTGCAAGGATAAACAATATTTAGATTTTATAGATAAAGTTTATATAAACTCACCCAGCCGAGGAGAGCCTTAACACCCAAATTAATCGACATGTTGGCTGACCCTTTATCCCAAAGGGATTTCAACCTGTAAGCGACAAAACAGTCAAAACAAGCAGGTAATCAATAAATATTAACTTAATCGGCTGTTCTCATCCACGACTAGTTGTGAAGCTAGTTAAATATTTAGAGTCAATGATAACCTTTATTACCTTGTTTAACGTGCCTACATACAGTTAATTTAGTGTTAGCTAGGTAAACATCAGTGTTGAACTGTCATTCAACAGTCACTTTACAAGTGTTGTTTAATTCTTAAAGCTCAATAGTATTAAAATGAAGTGGCTTACCTTACAAGCCGAAGACTTTGGCCAGTTTTGGGTGTTTTTTTAATCCAGTAAAGAGCCCCAGTATGTCGGTGTATCCACCCGAAACTGCAGCTCTGAAACAAATAATCTGAAGTGAGTCAAACAAAATTCAAAAAGCGTCGCTGAAGGTTGAACCGGCCAATCAGCTTTCGCATTTCGACGCTTGTGAAAAAGAGGCAAAGATGATTGGCTGAAAAGCCGGAAGTCTACTCAGCGGTACGCTTGTTATCCATGTGGAGGCGCTCGGTTTGAGATAGGCGGGGAACGGTTTCTAAAATAAAGTTCAGAATGCACAATTCACAATTATTCATCATTGAAATGTTTAGTTTTGTTTCACATATTTCTTTGATGACAGGACGACAGAAACGGTAAGGTTGCAGCGAGTCAAACCCGCTTTCATATGACTAATGACTGCAGACCTCGCCAACTTGGAGGGCTTTCGGTGTACGCCGGAACGCATTTAAAACGCATTCTAGCGAGGAAGAGAAAAGTCCCGGACAGACGCACACACACATTCACCAATTTGTTTTAATTAACAAATCACTAATCATCAGCTGCTGTTTGCCAAGAGTGTTACTCACCAAATTTGAGTTTTCTAGCTGAAGACTGGGGGAAAGCGCAGTTTCACTGAAGAAAAAGAACACGGCCTAACTACAAATCCCATCATGTACCTGTGCGTTGCCGTGGAAACAGATTGTTGTGTGTTAGACAGGTAAGCTAAGTTGAGCTTTAGTTGGTTGATAACAGTAAGATATTTGTAAGAGGTGAACAATTACTTGAGGTACGATAATAACTAAAAAAGTGTTCATGTGTGGATGTATAAGTTATAGAAATGTGTGGTTAATATAATCTGTATAACACACTGAAACATGACAGTGAATATGTACGGAGCTCCAGTGGATTTATCATTTAAACACATCAGCAGCTTGGCAGGTAATAAACTCTCATATTTCATATATCATATTTCTCAAGGGCTTTTCAGTCTCTCTTCATGGTACCTAAAGTTTGCTATTGATCTGTCTATTTGTTTGTGTATTTTTAGTCTCTTTAACTTCTTGGCGTATCCTTATTGTAGGATTATGTATTTTATCTCCTGTATGTAGATCTTACCTCAAGGGTTTCCTTACTGCACAGGAAAGTGTTTTCTCAGTTTCTGATTTTTCTGAGTACTGTTATTGTGAGTTTTATTCGCTTTTTTTAATTACTGTATTACTTGAAGCACTTTCCCCCACATTTTTTTATTGTATGAAACGTCCTATACAAATAAAGTCTGATTGATTGATTGATTTACACTAATATCTCTTTCCTGTATCATTAACATTGTTACAGCTCTGTTGGGACTAACTCAAGTAGACTACATAAGAACACAGAAATTTCCTGTGGATTTATGAATATTGTGATAAATGTATATGTAATATGTTAAGTTGGATGGACACTTGACACTTGCAACACATCATCTTTCATAAACTGATCAGTAAATGTAATCTGTGCACCATGAGTAAAATGTCACAAAAATAAAAAAATAAAATCAATAAGTCAGTGCCTAATATGAACTATATTTATTTGTGGTCTCAGACGCATGGATAGAGGAACCCAGCAGCGGTCTGCGGCCTTTAAAGAAAAATTCAGAGACAAAGTACCTAAGCTGCTCCCTGCGTCTCAATAACAACGACATCATCGACCTTCGTGGCCTCCAGGCGGCTGTGAACCACTTCCTGGCTGAGCCATCCCAGCTCGCCTGGCTAGACCTCTCCTTCAACAAAATCTCCCACATAGATCCAGTGAGCTTCCTCCCTCCATGGCTTGTGTTTGCATGTCTGCTTGTGCACACTCAAAAACACAGTATACCTGCAATGTGTGTTCATGTGTGTGTTGCAGGTTTTGTGCGAGCTACATGAGCTGCGTGTGCTCTATCTTCACGGAAACTGCATTTTTATTCTGTCAGAGGTGGAGAGGCTGGGTGTGCTACCACACCTGCACACCATCACTCTGCATGGAAATGTCATAGAAACCAACAAGGCTTACAGGTGACACAAGTGTACCCCAAAACACAATTTCACATACAATGCTTAGCTGTGAAATGTTTTGGTGTAAGACACTTTTAGCGCTCAGCCATTGTTTTTTTATTTGAAAAGACGAGAGCACAGCAAATCAGAAGTATGCACAACTGCTGGAAGTTTGCTGATTACACAGCCAAATCTGTGTGGTTCTTTCATTTAAATAACTATCTTTATTTTATACTGTTTTTCATGTTTCCATATTTAAGCTTCAGTTCTGACTCGCAGTACTTGCTTTTCCTTTGTTTTTTGTTATGCACACATACAAAATCAAACTCCTTGTACAGTATGTGCAAACCTACTTGGCAGTAAGTTTGATTCTGATTCTGACTGTGTAAAGTGGGGGTTTACTCTTACACTACAAGCCTGTGTGTGTGTGTGTGTGTGTGTATCTGGGGGGGAACATGAATGCTTGGCAAGTGTAGATGCCTAACATTGTAACAGGTGCTTGAATGCAGGTCAAGCTCGCATTACATATCCTAGTCTGCATAGCAACACCGGTCACAAACACACTCAGAAAGAGGGGCTGCTGGTTAAGTCTGTTCCAACAAACTGATTTCTCATGAATCAATTAACCTTTTCTAATAAAATTGTATCTTAATTTATATTATTTGTAGGTGTAGCTCCAGTAACTCCTAAGATAAGGTCAAAGTTTGTTTCGGCAGCTATAGAACATTCAATTTTCTGTGCTGACATACAAAATGTATAGAAATTATTTAGGGTGCATGCATGAATATGTGTCTTTTGTCTGTTTAGGAATCGTGTGATTTGTGCTTTGCCTTGGTTAAAAGCGATGGACTTCAGCGCAGTGACGCGCCAGGAGCGAGTCATGGCAAAGATTTGGCACCGCAATAACAACCGCAGCAGGCTCCAATGTCTCCAGTGACCTCTGGCTCATCTCCATCGTGGTGTGCTCAATCATGGTATCATTTTGACATTACTGTGTATGACTAAACTATTGAATGTGGCATTACTTCTATATATCTATTTGTGGCAAAATAAGCAGTTTCAATGTTTTGCACATATTCAACAGTTTATTATTGAATATTCTAAAAAAGCTTCAACCAAAAAGTCATTAAGTTTTAATTGTATGGAAGCAAATGTTGCTGAACAATCTCAAAATATATTCTCTGACGTGCTGTCAATTCTGATATTGTTACAAACGTGTGTTGTGGAATATTTAAATATTGTTACTGATATTCTTATCATACAAAAGTTGCATAGTAGTTATTAATGTTAATGTATGTCTCTGTAGCATTACTGAACTACCTCCCACATGTGAATGTTAAAATTCATTTAAGAAGACACACAACTGTTTGTTGAATTTTTTTTTTTTTTTTAATGAATTAATTAAACCAAAAAACAAACAAACAAAAAAAAAAAAACCTTAAAAACTTTTTGGTACTAGCCTAAGATATTACAAACATATTTCAGGTAGTATAACGCATTTGAGTAACGAACAAAACAGAAACAAAAATGCCAAAAACCCATTGCAAAAAGCTCAAATCAGATCAGTTGCGTGGTTGAAATAATCACAGCCTTGCAGATCATCCCTTTAGAGACTCCAGAGCAGCTCGCCGTGCTCCCTGCCCACGCATACAGTCACTTACATTTAAAAACACAAATAAATAATCAAAAAAAAAAAAAACAAAAAAAAAAAAAAAAAAAAGGTCTCGGATAATTTTGTCTGCTGTGGTACATAGATTGTTAATGCTCTCCCACACTGCTACAATGGTTAGTTTCTGATTAATATGAACAACTCAATCATATTACAATCTGCAGCGAAAAGCTTTTGTTTAAAAGCCAACAAACGAAAGCTTTAAAAGTGTTCTTGGGTTTCATAAAAACGCTTGTCATCGCCACAAGATCTGAGCTAATCCTGACCAATGCAATCTCTACTAAAGGGAGGAACTTCATACAATCCATCATCTGCTTTTATATTCAATCAGAAAAGTCTGTACAAAGAAGGCATGAATACGCAGTATCTGTCCCTGCACCCTCCATACACAACATATACACACACACACACACACACACACACACACACACACACACACGCTCACTCACTCCCACCCCAATCATCTCTGTAGGCTTCCAATGCTATTAAATATGTGGGGTTTGATTAGAAGAGTCTGCCAGCTCATTGCTTTAGTGCTAGAAAACTACAGCGGACACTTCACGGTCCAAAACCTCAAAAACTTGCGCCCTAAGAAAGCTTCATCTTTTTTCACATGCCCAGAGTGACATTAGTAGGCCCATGCCCAGCAACCCCCCCCCACAACCTGCTTGTGTTTGCATCCTCACCAACCAGGCAACACCACCCATCAATCATGATTTGGCCTCAACTGGAATAACAGATGACAAGTAACCAACACAAGTTTTTAAACATTATTCCTGTGAAAGTCTGTGACGTTTGCTTTCATGTTTGGGCTACAGTGGACATGGTTCTTGGTGCGAACCAGAATTGTATTACAACCCTTTGAATTATAATGACATTTCAACATTATGGAAAAACATATTCTTCTTTTTTTTGGCTCCAATTATTACATATTGTTTTTTTTTTTTTGCTGTGCAAGGACAAAGACAGGAATGGGCAGCGTCATCCCAGAATGATAGAACAGAGTTAAAGACATGTGAAGTGCAAATGTTAAGCCACGTTGCAAGTTTTTATCCTGTAACTAACTAAAATACTTGACCACTACATTTGCACTTATGGTACTGTGGTCCTTTCCATTCTTCCACACCACAGGGATTCCTCATTTCTCCTGATCCAGTGGAGATTTTAATCAAGTATATACACCAATAGCCAATGCCTTGTGTGAGAATAACCTTATAGCTCTGGAGAACAGTCAGGGGTGTGAAGCTAGCCTTGCTTGCCTGAGTGTACAGCCTTGGGGGAAAGAAAAGATGTTGAGATGGCCTCTGTTAAAAAAAAAAAAAAAAAAAAAGAAAAAAAAAAAAAGATCACCAGGATGAAAAATTAGATAATTAGATTTTTTCCAAAGCTTGTCTGACAAAGCCTATGACCCACATTACCTACAGAGGAGGCCTTGTTGTTGTTGTAAATATCTACAGTAGACCACCTTCTACTGCCTGAGAGGATCAGTCACTGCCCCCCATTATTACGAATACTAAATGACAGCCATAGGGCACAATCCCTCATAGTCTCTATCTTTGTCCCAGTTATAGGCATAGCTAAGAAGCACGAGGACCAAGATGCTTTAATAAAGGGTGGGCTGGAGAGTGAGGATGCAGAAGTGACACAGAGAGAGCAGGATGAGAGAAACAATATGCGGGTCAGTGTCACAGAATCAGGGAATGGCAAACTGGACCACCAGTTCTTCTTTAGCATCCACTTTGATTTGAGAGATTGCACTGTAAGCATATGCTGCTATCTTGGATACCTGCAAAGAAAGAGGAGGACACTTAAGAGTTAATCTGGAGAGTAAAAAAAAAATCAATCACAATAAATTAAGACTACTCAAGAGACAAAAACAGCATCAACAGAATAAGCAACAGCTATCTAAAGGATCTATTTTGAGCCACGCATTTAGTCACACACTGAAATACCACACAGCTACACATGCAGAATACTGTGAAACAACACATGCCAACACATCCTCCATGTGTGCTTGTGTAGAATTACCTGCTGAACATCTGAGTATGGCACCAGGTCACTTGCAAGCACTTGGTGGGGCTGGCTGGTGAGGGAGGGGAGAGTGAGGGCTTTCTTCTGGGGCAGACTGTTGCTCAACACAGCCAGCTTTGTACTGAAACACAACAAAACACAAGCTTATTGAGGCTGCTGTCATCACCTGAGCTGCAGTGTTGTGTGTGGTTTAGTTTAAACACAGCTGTGTGTTTGGTGGGAATCAAGCCACTAGGTGTCATTGTATCTGATGTTTAAGGTGAAGTTCGAGGTAGTAGGCCTACGCTGTCGCAATGTTTTAGTTCAGTCTCTTCCCCAGTCACCTTCGAGTCTTTGGGTTGGTGGAAGAACCTCCACTTGAGCCAACCAGTACATATCTTTGGACATACACGTGACTCACTTTTTAATAGTATGTAAGTCATGTGAACATCTCTTCCCCACCAGCAATAAATGAGTGAGATACAACCAATATAACACTGCAAAACAGCACACAGTGCACATTCAGTGTATGTAGCATTTAGAGTTAACATCTTATCAGCTAAAACTATCATTATATGGCTCTCACAAGTAAAATGATCAACCTATCTTTTTAGTTCATAGTTAAGGCTACCTACATGTATGATTCAGCTGGTTAATGATAGGCATCTTCAGATAAGTGCAGGAGAGGCTGGTTCATGTTATTTTGAAAGCCAACTCTTGTCCAAACAGAGACCCGCACCCAGGAAGCAGAACAGAAAGCAGCAGAGGAGCAACAACATTACACAACAGCACACCCACACACCTGTATTGCCGAGCCTTGTCCATGTATTCATGCTGCTCCATCATGACGGAGTCAGCTGCTGAGACATCGATGATGTTCCTGACAGAGGAAATAATTTAATGTAAAACCTCACATGAATTACTACTTTATCATCAAACAAAAAATGCTAAATCTGGCTCATCTACAGTTGCATAAAGCAGTGTCTTACTGTGCTGTCTTGGTGAGGATGGATGTAAGGAGGGCCTGTTCATCTGTCCGCGCCGAGGGGACGCTGGTGGTGATCCAGTCGGTCCCATTTGGTGGTTTACTGACAGGGTTCGGGTGGGGGATTAGCGGTTTACGTTCATCAGTGTCCTGAAACAGGTCCATCAGAATATAAATAAATGATGAAAGGGTTCAACTTGTGTTGTTTAACAATTACGTGCAGCGGAAACAGCTAACAAATAAATTCACCATGACATTAAACACAACAAAACATGATAACTAAGCCGATGAGATGAAACAGTAAAGTACAGTGCAAACCATAAAACGGGATTTCACCAATGGATACAAAAAAGCATTGTGTTTAAAATAGAAGGAAAAACGGTAAAAGTAGATGTCGGGACAAAAGCTTGAGGTTATCAGCTCAACAACCACTGCAATGCATGTTTCAACACAGTTCTTCCCCTCTCAGTAACACAAGGGAAACAGACAGACCAACATCAATCTCCGATCCTGACTTCACCACTAAAACTAACCAAGTTATAATCAGATACAAAAGTTACTTTTTCAGGCTAATACATATCATTTTGTACAGCACAGATAAAAAGGCTTTATATGTATTTCTACTGCACTATTTATGCCACAGTTACAGAGCACTGAGGGAAGACGCTGGAAGAACTGACTTATTTCCTTAAACTATAAATAGCTGGGGATCTTGAGGGTCATGTGACATAAAATACCTCAAGAAATGCTCTCCTGAATATAAACCACTCCTGCAGTCGGTGGGTCTGTTTATGTCACAATTCAGTACTTAGTACTTTCCCAGTAATTCAGCCTTTTATTAGAAACAATTTAGATTAGAGAAACAACGCTACTGTTAAAAGCTACAAACAAGTTGCTACACGTCTGTCGTTTCTTTGCCATCAGCTCCTCTCATCTATGATACTGTTTTTGTTTTCTTCTTTTAAATCTCAGAGCTAACTTCCCAGTCTGTCCTGAGCCAGGCCTTTCGAGAAGGCTTAAGCTAACAAGCTAAAGTTGCTTTTAATCACATTAAATTGTTTTCAAAAACAACAATTTCTTAAAGTCGTCACACATGAAACAAAGACATTTTATGCACGAAAAATCCTCGACCACTAAACTATAATTTCTCTTTTGTTTCATAAGTAAAAATACCCTTGTATTTATCGGGAGAGTTTTAGCCAGCTAGCAGCTAACTACCTGCTCTGTGGTCTCGTTTTCGCTGCTGTAACAGCAACCCATGACAACAAACCAGCTTCCGGTTCTCCGTCACAAAAGAGCCGCGTTTATCTTCTCCAACAAGACATACAATTGTTCCCTTGCGCGGTTTCTTTGTTGCTTTAGTTTTTACTTTAGCTTCATCTAAAGGCAGGAAGCTACTGTCAGCAGCAGCTCCTCGGACGAGCTATCACATGACAGCTGCAACAACACGACGATGAGCACTTCCGGAATTTGAGAGGCGGACGTGGCCTTCGTCACGTGACAGGGGAGGTTTTCAAACGTTAGATTTGTTTTAAAAAATAATAAATAAAACACACACACTAAGAAAAAACTAAATGCATAAAGAAAGAAGAAATATTTAAGAACAAACAAACATAAGCAGAAACAGATCATAAAACATATTGTTAATTATACCATATACCAAATATCCTAGACTGTTTATAAAGATGGACAACATGACAGCTCCCCAAAGGGAAAGTTAAAACATCTGGATATATATAAATCCCATCCCCTGCATGTTAGCAAATGGGATAAGGGCCAAGCTAAAAATCAAAGTACACATCACACAAAAAAAATCCCAAAAATGGTCTCTGTCATTTTACATACTTCTGATCACACTGATGTTTGTTAAAGAGTTAGTTTTTATACGTTAGGTTTTTATTAGTGAATTAGTTATTTGATGCTATAAAAGCAGATATCTTTTTAGTAAATGTATGTAAAGTATGAGACGTATGTAAAATGTTGAAAGGAGATGTAACTTTAACTTTAGCAAGTGTACATTAGCTAACAGTTACTCATTTATTTATATATTTTATTAAAAATCAAGTTGGTATTGATTTGGTAATCAAGTGTATGAGTAGGACCTCAATACTGCTTAAACTCCCCCCGAACACTACAGCACAGGTTCTGGCTCCAAAGGATGTCACCAGCACACAATGGTGTCGCCCGGATTTGGAATATTTTTTCTTTATATACAGTCAGTGTTAAATACTCTATAAACACATGCTTGTGATCGCATTACATCAGTATTACTGCGCTGGACAAATAATCATGGAATGTCAGATTTCTTTGTGAACTTTAATTTACTGGGTGGGCTAAATTTAGATCAGTGGTTGAAGGAGATGGATAGGATAGAGGAAGATGTTAAAAAAAAAAGAAAGGAGACATGCTGAAATGAATTAGAAAAGCTGGAAATTTAAGGAACAAAGCTGTGATTGGAAAACAGACAATCAGGAACAGGAAAGGTAAGCCCTACCTGTGTCTCCATGTTGCTTGGCAACCAATCTACTAAATGTCTCTGAAAAACTATATTGCTTGGCAGAAGGATAATTATTTCTTATCAAATAAATTATTTTATTTTTTGTTGCTGTATGTTGATTTTCTGAAAACTTGCCAGATATATGTAGAAACTGTTTTATAAAAGCAATAAACCCAACAAGGCCTGTGGCTTACAGTGAAAAATGTGAAACCTAAAGGGGTGTTGTTAATGGAGTAAAATGTTAAAATAATTAATTGATAATTAAATTGTCCAATTAGACAAGAGTCCCATTTTTACTGCATGTCAAAAGGTTCGCTTATTTGGGAGAGGGGCCCTTTAAAAGCAGATTTATAGTGCATATTTCTAATTTGCACAGTGCAACATAAGGAAGACACTTACATAACATACAAAGTAACGTCAGAGGAGTAAGAGATTGTGGAAAAGAACAAGTAATCATGAGGAGAATAGGAATTGGCCACAGTATCCTGAATAACACACCTTTCAAGATTCAAGATTTTTATTGTCATTTTGCACAGATAAAAACAGGTTTCACTGTACAATGAAATTCTTGCTTTGCTCTTTCGTCTTCAATGCCAGGATAAATTGAAAATTATATACAGTAAATAATATACAGTAAATAATTTACTATAAGTGTGCAAAAAAACTTATATACATTCAGGTATTAAACTATATACATTCAAGTATTAACTTTTATCATAGACTAATGTCCAACTGGCCATTGTAATCAGTGTTGAGAAAAGGAGACAGTAGAACAGGTTCTGATTACATGCAGAAAGTATTAAGTGGAAAAAAGGGAGATAATCACTGGGGATCTGGACACAACAAGTTACATTAGAGTTTACAGAGGACATAAAGTAGGGGGGGGGGGGGCAATGCAATGGGGTCCAGCACCTCACTCCCTGCGTACTGTTATTCACTAAGCACTACGCACCACTGCCCAAAGCCTGACACCAAGGAGTGTCCCAAACACAGCAAAACAAGAAATTACAGACAGACAGCAGGATCTCTGCAGATAAATTCCACCACACACTTCTACTGGGTCATAAAGTGATGATTGAGAGAACTTTTTTTTTAATCTATACGTTGCTTTGTTTGTTTGTTTGTTTTTAAGGAAAATCCTGAAATACTCTACAAAGTAACCAGCCTCAGTCGTCTGTGACATGCACTATTAATGCACTGGACTGTACTTGAGTAAACTGCCAATTCTATCTACACAAGGAGGGTTTTTTTTCTCTGAAAGATGGTAGTGCAAACAGTGCAAACATGTAGTCAAATTCAAGCTGCCTAAGTACATTATTGACTTGTACTGAGAATCAAATAGACTCTAGCAGGGGAGCGAAACAAGACAAGGCATGTTTCTCCTTGGAAAAACATAAAAGAGTCTCTGACACCTTAGCTGAGTGTGATGACAGAGAACCACACACACCGTTTCTCTGACGCACTGCAGTTACATTTTATAACCAGTAATTTCACAGTTCAGATAGTTAGAATAGGTCTTTATACACCAAAAAGAGCATCATATTCTCACTACTACACTCACATATGTAATTGCTTTAAAGTTTCTGAAGAGTCTTGTGTAAATGTTTGCCCCTTTGTTTTCCCCTGTATGGGGGACAGATGTGTTTCTAGGTTGAGAGTGCAGCATCCTTAAATTTACAATTGCACTGTTTAGTTTCATGTAAACCTCATCATGCAGTACATATTCCATAGGACTCTGTTAGACACACTGCAAGGAAACCCAAGAGGACCCTGCTGCTCCTGCAGGGGCCTGGTAAGGGAGTTTAGTTCAAATAGACATCACCACCATGAAAGTGCTCACCCATCTGCACAGATAAAGGAACTATTTACAAATATACATTATGAACATAACCATTATGTGATAAATGCTGTTCTGGGGGAAACAAAAGCTTATTGTCCAAAAACATTTACCTTTAAATTGTCACACTTGCCCAGTAGACCTTTTTAATTGCAAACCTATTGACTTGTCACGAGAGGAGCACAAGTGCAACTCATTTTGTTCATGATGACTGATGATATTTCAATTAAGTGTTCCAGTAAGCTCCAGAGAGCTAGCATGTCTTTGGATCTGTGGGAGGAAACCGGAGACCCCGGAGGAATCCCGCACAAAGCACAAGGAGAACATACAAACTCCACACAGATTGTGAGGCAACAGTGCTAACCACTGCGCCACCATGTCCACCTGACATGACATGAATGATGTTATTTGTCATGTTATAGAGCCTCTTTCACAGCAGACATTTTGAGTTGTCATGCTATGATGAATAAAAAGGTCTGCTGTGAAATAGACTTGTAGTACATTAGTTTAAGGGGAATTTGGGGGGAAAGGGGGGTTTAGGGGTATTTTTTTATGGCATTTTGTAAAAACAGAACATTTTTGTGAATGAACATGCTGAGAGTGAGAGAGAGAATGTCACTGCACAAAAAAGTAATGATGCATAAAAATTATTGATACTGCTAATTATTGACATACATTTAGCTGCAATGATGGTTAAAAAAATTGTTTTGTTTTGGTTTTTGGTTTCCCTTTATTAATCATTAGCATTATGTGATCTAACAGGCATTTAAAGAATTAAAATTCTGAATTTGAATGAAATTTTGGTGTTCATGACCAGGACTGGTGCAAATTTAAAAAAATCAAGTTGGTGAAAGTGTAAAAATCTTTTAATATATATTAATTTTATAGCATTTTGGGAATGCAAACAGGAGGTGGCCAATTTTGGCCACGAACACACTGAGTGGGACTTTTATCTACTTTGCTTTCCCTGTACAAAATTAACTATGCATAATAGTCAGTGTTGTTGTTAATCAGTTACATATCTCAGACTGTGCTATTAGTAATACAAGAAAAAACAGTAGCACTGAGAATATAGAAAATGGTCATTTTTGAGGTTGCTTTCCAACAAGTGCATTGTGCAAACAAACTGGCATTTGAGAGAGAAAACTAAATATTAAACTAAAGCTAAATCAAACTTTTAAATGCAACAAGCCTTCTTTACAATTTTTCTACCTTTTACTTTAAAATGTGACAATTACAGGTTTACATTCTGTAGCCTACTAGACCTGCATTTAAATATTAATACTGTACATACTTGCATAGCCAGTGAACTCTTGCGGTATTTAACTGTCAAATCTATACCAAGTCTGCCTTTATTCATCATGGTCAAGAACAGAGCATATCTGCCCACACTGATTAAAGGAAGGTGTTTGCAGTTCTTTGTCCTCAGCAGCTTTGGTGAGAACCCAATTCTTTTTAAGCAAAGATGAACAGGCAGTATTTTTTCCAAAGCTTACCAACCACAATTTTGGATCTTTATTTGTGCATATATATATATATATATATATATATATATATATATATATATATATATTTATTTTTTTTTTTTTTTTAAATTTGTGAAAACATTTGTGTTGTGAAACAGCAGAGTTCTTAAATCTTTTGTTTCTTGCCTCATCTGTTGTTTGATTTTGAGCTTGGGTGAATCGACCAACTCCATTTCATTTTCTTCTTAAGTTGGTCACCTCTTTTCTTGTACATCTCCACATTCTTTAAGGCATCTTCAGGCTTTGCATTAGTTGCATAAAGATCATTTCATTAAAATAAACATTTATGTGCTATCTGTATATAAACTTAATGTTAGGTCAATATTAAGTTCAAAACTTAGCACAGTTGAATGTCTAAAATCTGGCCCAGGGACAAATGACATACAGCAAGAAGCAGACATAAATGACCACTTTTTATGTAATAAAAATAATGACTGGTCTATGATTTAATTTTTGTATGCTCCTTTTGGTGTCAAGTGAGTGCCACTATAATAAAAAATAAGAAATGTGTTTTTGCTTTTTTTTATTTCTGCCACGGAGAAAGAAAAACATGATAGTTGAAGGATCACCCACACAAACACACACAACCCTGATTACGTCTGACATAAAGGGATAATTCACATATTTTGACATTTTATTTGCTCTCTGAGATGAGTGAGGCTGTTGTGATGCTGTTAATTGTTCTAGCAGCGATGGAAATTCATGGAGTTCTTGCGCTGCTAATTAAAAGCCTCCCGTTATCAGGTAGATAAAGATTAAACCAAAATGTTAGCATTAGCTTTAGCGTAAGCTTTAGCTACCGTTTTGGTGATAAAAGGGTAGCTAACGTTTTGGGGCTAACATGGAGACTAACATGAACTTTAATAAATTCATTGTAAATACATTTAAACTTACCTCTGACTCTCTGAGGTTAAATTTCAGTCACCTGCTTCAGTTAATGTTTTTATTGGTACTCACTCACTTAGTTGTCAGTCTTCACCAACAAACTGCCAGAAAAAATGAAAAACAATTGGGACAGGCACCCACACAGATTTTTCCCTAACTCTGCAGCAGGACAGAAAGAGAGCAGCTAGACAGACACTAAATGGTGTGAACAAAGTAAATTTTTCCTAGTTTGTTTGTCTGAATTAATACCAATTTATTTCGAGAATTTTTGGATGAAAAAGAGGGCCAGTCTTTAATTCAATGTTAATTCACATATCTCTACTCAGGATTCAGTATGTTGCCACTTGTGTATTGTTTTTCATCAAATTACCGTCAATATCATAACAATTACAATACTGACTGAATAACTGTGATAATAATTTCATATATCCACAAATTGACTACCAAAACTCTCATAACTCTCATGACTTTAATTTCAAGGCTACTCAACTATAAACCTATACATTAAAACCTAAGGTAAAGTAAATAAGGAAACAGTACAACCAAAATTAATCCTAAAATTCACAGTTGCAATTGAGGCCGGGTAAGGGAGTTTAGTTCAAATAGACATCACCACCACCACAAGAGTCACCCATCTGCTCAGATAAAGGAACTATTTACAAATATACATTATGAACATAACCATTATGTGATAAATGCTGTTCTGGGGGTTACAAAAGCTTATTGTCCATAAAGATTTACCTTTATATTATCACACTTGCCCAGTAGACCTTTTTGACTTGTCACGAGAGGAGCACAAGTGGAACTAATTTTGTTCATGATGACTGATGATGTTTCAATTAAGTGTCCCAGTAAGATCCAGAGAGCTAGCATGCACAATACCGAGATCCTGAAATGGAAACACATAAACGGAGTACAGCCATAAATTACTATAACTATTAATTACAGTACTAACTAGTACAAGAGACAACTATGTATGCAGGGGTATAATTTGCTAAGATTTATTGTCTGAATTAACTTTTTTGCATTAAAATCTTTAGGCAATTAAAGTAGCCAATCAGCCTAAAGTGCATGTCTTTGGATCTGTGGGAGGAAACTGGAGACCCCAGAGGAATCCCACACAAAGCATGGGGAGAAGATACAAACTCCACACAGATAGTGAGACAACAGTGCTAACCACTGCCACTTGAGTGCTGCCTGACTTGACATGAATGATGTTATTTGTCATGTTATAGAGCCTGTTTCACAGCAGACATTTTGAGTTGAGTTGAGTGGTCTGCTGTGAAACAGGCTTGTAGTACATTAGGGAGGTACAATCATGAGGGAAGTTTAAGGGGAATTTTTGGGGGAATGGGGGTTGGAGATTGAGGGGTTGGGGTGTTCTTCTCTTGGCTGATCAAATGTGCCACTTGAAGTTCCTCATAATCCTTGTGGAGGTCTTTCTTCTTTTTCTGCCTTGCTGTCTCCCTCACCTGAGTGGCAATTCTGGCCGTGCTGAGAGTTTCTGCATTGCTGTATTTTTGCAGTCTCTCCAGCTCCCTTCTGGTTCTTTTTTCCCTGTTGATGTACATTTCTTTCGGTTGTTTTTGCTTTTGAAGCTGCTGTTTGTTGTTCTCAAGCTCTCTCCGAAGTTCATAGTCCATGTATCCGTTCTGTGGAGTCCCTCCGGTGAACTGCTACCTTGGGTTCCTTCTGTTTCCTGTGTACTCTCTCGCCTGCTGCATTTTCTTTGGCTGGTGGATTGAGTCTCAAAAAAATTCTGTTGTCTAAAGCTGCAGTAACTGATTAACAGCTGTTGCCATATCAGTGGTTTGCTTGTGATTTTTTTTTTCCTCCTCAAAGTGTCTTCACTCGTGAAAAGTTTGAACGTCTCTGGTTCCTTAAACAATGCTCAAAACATTTTAGAAAGATAGAACAGACGTGCAAAAGAAAAATAAATATAGAACAAAAATAAATAATAACCTTAGCAATAAAATAAAATGGACCTAAAATAAAAATAATATGACTAAATATACAACCAAAATATATACAACAGAATACAGAAATTCTGCCGAATTACAATTAAGTGGAGTTTAAGGTTTGGGGGATGAAGCTGTTCCTGAGTCTGCTGGTGCAGGCTCAAATACTGGGGTAATTCAGTACGCTTTATTGTGATGAAAGTTTCAAAAACAATGTTGGGAAGGCACCAAAATACAGTTTGTCAATACAGCCAATACATTAAGAATCAAGAATTTTTGTCATTATGTTTTGACATAATGAAATTAAGATTGGTGACTCCCAGCTGTAAACATAAATATATGTGAATATATATAATATGTACATGGTCATAAATATCTAAAGTATAAAGTTAAAGTCATAAATATCTAAAGATTTAAAGTTGTAGCAGCAATGTACAATGGGGGGAGGTGGGTCAGTTGTTAAAGTGTAGTCAGTGCATGGCTCAAGTTCTTTAGATCAAGTTAGTTCAAGTTCATTAGATCAACAACTTATCAGCAAACTATGATGGCGAACACAAATGTCAGAAATTAGCAGTCCTTGCAAGTCTAGAATCCCTCATCATCCAGGATCCCATTGTCCTCTGTCTCTGGTGAAACCACTGGTGCAGGAGAGACTCATCTGTGCACCTGTGGTCACTCTCTGTACCTGTTGGAGTATATCTGCAGGTGATGTTTGGCTCCTGCTTCTGCTTTGTTGCTCTTTTGGTCCTCTGTCCCCCTTTTTCCTTCAACAACATTGAAATATTCCTCACTCATTAAATTTCAAGTTGGAGGTTTAGCTCTCTGACGGCTGGTGGTGGTTTGCTCTCTCTTCTGGTTGGGCTCCACCTGAACCTCTCGTGCCACAGGTGGCAGGGTTATAATTCAAGGAGGACAGGGCTGGGTGGAGTTTAATAAGGTGTGGATGGGCATTTCATTGCCTTAATGCATATTTCCTCAAATGAAAAATGTTGCGGCCTGTAAATATCTCTCCTACATCCATCACGACAGGTTGTCCCACTTTTGATCCCAAAATGGGACGACTAAAGATGACTCAAATTTATAACATTTTCACAATATTATTGTTTTTTGTTAATCACTACATGTTTAATTCATGACAGATTTCGTATCATTACCAGTAATCTTCTCTAAATTCTTACCTTTGGGTGGACTTCACAAGGGGTACTTCCTGTTTGAAGACTGTCCTGCCCCACCCACACAAAGTCATGTAATTTGAATTTCATGACACCCTTGCTTGAATTCAACACCAAATCATGTTCACTTTAATGTTGGGAGGAGGAAGAGATGACTTCCCCGGAGCTTTGGTTTCTCGCAGTATCTAAAATTATATTAAGTTCAACGTTTTGGAAAACTTTTATGTATTGGATGTGCTTTCAAATATGACTTTACACGGGACATCCTACAAGGCAAAATCATGCTTATTATGTAGGCTTCTTCTGCACCAGTCAACAACAAAGTTAGCCATTTACGACCTGAAAACCAAAGTTGACACACCGTGCTGCTGAAGGTGGAGGCAGACAGCAGCCTGGTGACTGGGAGGCGCCTGCCCTCTCATTAACCCCCCCACCTCTTTGTTTATACCTTCAGGCCGGTCAAGTCCAGGCAGAGGTGCAGCAGCTCTGCAGACTTCACTTTGTTCTCGCCGGAGCAGAAACACAGATGTTTGTCTCCTCTCTCTGCTTCCTTTTGCTCTTCGGAGCCTCCGGCGCGGCTGACTCCGGCGCTCCCGCCCAGCTCGTGCCGCCCTCCCTCGGCTTCAGCTCCTCGGTCCGCTCGGTGTGCAAGCCGGTCCCGAGCACCCTGTCCCTGTGCCACGGCATCGGCTACAGACACATGCGGATCCCCAACCTGCTCGGCCACGACACCCTGCGGGAGGCCCAGCAGCAGTCGGCCGCCTGGCTGCCGCTCATCTCCAAGCTGTGCCACCGGGACACCAAGAAGTTCCTGTGCTCGCTGTTCGCTCCGGTGTGCCTGCCGGAGCTCAGCGGGCCGGTCAGCCCCTGCAGGAGCCTGTGCGAGGCGGTGCGGGACGGCTGCGTGCCCGTCATGAGCGCCTTCGGCTTCCCCTGGCCGGAAATGTTCAACTGCTCCCGGTTCCCGCGCGGCACCGAGCTCTGCATCCCGGTGACCGGAGAGCAGGAGGGGCGGACGGCGGAGGAGGTGAGGCATGAGGAGGCGCTGAAAGGTGAGAGCACGGAGGGTCTGAAGTTTACTCCTTAAAGTACTAGAGTAACGCGTTCAAACCCACAGGTCGGTCACATAGATATTAAAACAGCTTTTCATTCATGCTCATATTTGTTACTGTATATTCAAGAGTTTATTTTTCCAGACAGTTTAGTCAGTTTGTCAATTAATTTTTTTTCTTTCTAGCAATGCTCAAAAATATTTAAGTAAAGAATACTAAAAGTATTATTAAAATATAGGAATATAGTGTGTAAAATAAAATAGAAAACTCAAATAAATAAACTAAAATTGACTATAATATAGATAATACTGTTGAGCAACATTAACAAGGTGTTTTTTGTATTTACCATACTTATTTGTTTTCCATGTACTATATATTCTATCCTTACCATAGGATCCCCATTAAAGTCACAATACGACCCCAATCAGATCCATACTAAAACTATGTTTTATTCATTTTCATGTTTGTCACTGTTATATATGTATTTCATGCACTAAACACTCCTATCCCTTCACTTCAATCAGACTTTCCAAGTGCACTACACCATTATTCTATCAACACTATAGTATAATATAGTTTTAGTATAGTATAGTTTTGCACAATGCACAAAATAAGAGTCAGTACCACTGCTGTTACGATTTTTTTCCAGCTTCAGACGCGCACACAGTCATTTAATCCCCTCTCTTTTCTATCCCCCAGGGAGTGTTATCTGTGAGGCCTGTAGTCTGGCAGCTGAAGGAGAGACTGACATCCAGGAAAACTTCTGCCGCAGTCCATATGGTGAGATCTCTATAAAATCCATCCATCCATCCATCTTCCTCCACTTATCCGGGATCTCTATAAAATACATGAGCCAAATCCATTTTTATTTAGAGAAATAACCTTCTGTATTAATATAAAACAGGCCGCTGTATTAATATAAAACAGAGATAGAGAGGTTGTTTTACAATGTGTCTTAAGTGGCACCTGTTGAATTCTCTCTGTCTCTGTCTCAGCATTTAAGATGCGTCTGGGCATTGTGACGACGGTGGGAGGTGATCGTCAGCTGGTGCCTACAGCTCGCAGCCGCATCCTGAGGTGGGCAGGGGGAAGTGCGGAGAGGGCAGAAGGGATCGGAGGCGCAATGGCCCACAGCGCTCTGTGGCTGCAAGAAGGAGGCATCTGTACTTGCCCCGGCTTAGACTCTGCAGAGACGAACAAGGACGGGGGGCTAGAGGAGAAACAAATGGAAAAGAGACAGGCAAAAGAAGGAGGAAAGGAGGGGAGCGGGGCCCAGGGAGGGTGGTACATGGGCCTGGCTCAGGCTGAAGAGGGAAGGCTGGTGCTGACCCGCCTGGTGAGGTGGAGCAGGGGGGACAAGGAGCTGAAGAAGTTCATCAGGGCTCTCCTTAAACAGCCCTGTCCAGAGCTGTAGACGGGGAATCACGCACCATTGTAGTCCTGCCCCTCGGACGTTGCTTTGTGGTCTCAGCACACAGTCTGTAGCTGAGCTGACAAAAAGTTCCCAAACGACACTGAACAAATCACTGGATACTATGTAAATGAACCAGTGTTGACAGATTAGCTCATGGACGTGTGTAAATCTGAATACTGGCCACTTTCCTGATGAATTGTTCCTGATTACATCTGAAAAAGGTGTCAAATCCCACATAATCAACCAATCAAGTCCTCCTTACTCAGTACATGTTGTTTTGAGTCCTATCAGGTAAAGCTACATGTTGAGTTGTTGGAGCACCCTCATGTAAAAATAGATAATCATTTTACCAAACTAACAAGCTCAAGTTTTTACTTAGACTTATTATTAGTTCACGAATGACAAAAGACAGAGAGATGTGGTGGTAAGGCATTGCTACAAGAGTTCCTACTTGGGTGAATTTTTTTTTGTTTTTGTGTGTGTGTGTGTGTGTGTGTGTGTGTGTAAATTTGTGTATATAGAGAAGACTGAGCGTTGAGTAGTTTTAGTAATGACTGCAGGGTGTAGGCTGTAATCTTGGAAATGTTTTTATATACTATATACTGTTTATATACTGTTTCTATTTTATAGAAACATCTTTTTATACGTATTACACCATAAATAGAATGGGTCTTCAAGTTTTTTTAGGCAACACGCCAACATTCACACATCAAGATGCTATACTCTCATGTTGCATCAAAAGAGAAGCACTGAAAAAGTAATAAAGGAAAATTTAGATCTGAGTTTGGTCTCTGTTTTATTATATTCTTTGTACCTAAAATTTTCTTTTTCTTTTTCATTTTACTGAGTTACATTAGCTTATATTCTATAAATTAGCTTCTTATGTGTTTGTGTTTTTCTGGACCTTTCCATCGTGACTCAGTAAAGGCAGAAATTTGAGTCCGCCCAACCACACACTGACACACCTGTTGATGTTAACTTGATATATCACATGTCCATTTCATGCTGCCTCTCTCCCTGTCTGCTCCACAGTCTGTCATTTTTTTAAAATATCTGGACGAGAAGCGATTTCTGAAAGAGACAAACTGATGTTTGACAGTTGTAGTAAGTTAGTAATTTTACTGTCAGCGTCTGTTAATTGGACATAATTACAGGACATATATTGTCAAGCACGTGGTGCATAAATAATTCATACTCTCGGGTCTTATATCTTCTCTTACGCACACACGCACCTCTCTGTCTTTCTGCTCTTGCCTCAGCTGAAGAGCTACTTCCGTCTTAATCATCATAAGCTGCGGGCCTTTTAGAAATCAGGTGAGTATGTCTGTTTTCCATGAGACAAACTGAGACGCTAAAATATTTTGTTACAGCAGTTGCTCTTGGTCTGCGGTTACCTGAGGCAGTTAAAACATCCAGAGAGGCACAGCACCGTTGTACCTGCCACAGGACTGAAGCATGAAGGATTGTTAATGTGTAGATCTTATCTTACAGAAATTTAATTTAGGACAGTTTGTCTCAAAATCAGTTTTATCTATTTGATATTTTGTCTTTCATGTAAGGATTATTCCATTAATAAACTGGTTGATTCTTCTTTTAGTATTTTAGTTTATTTTTGAGAGATCTTGTGTCAGTGGTGAGCGATTCTTCTGTAGTTTTGCAATTTATGACTTTGATCATTTAACACTTGCAGCATTATAAAGATACCAGACTGGCTGCAGAGCTCTTCCACCACAGGAAGAGTTGTAAACATGAAGCACTGCATGTGGAAAGAATAATTAATTTGTCTCTTAAAATGCTGATATGCTGCGGTTATTAACTGTGATGTTTTGGTGCACTGGACTCTGTCAGTACAAATATTTCTGGCACCTTCAATAGAGAACATCCAGTGTGTGCCTCTGATGATTACTCACTGATTACAGCGTTAGGAGGACTTGGCTGAAAGATCTTGACACACTAATGAAAGCTCTAACAACCACGTACTGCACCTGAACATCTCAATATCAGAAGGCAAAACTGCAGTGAGTGATGATGGGCACAGAATAAAACTTTTAATGCTTTTGTTGCCACGTGTAACAAAATGCACCCTCCTCCTAAAAGCTGACAATGATTCTGGCCTATTAGCCCCTTTCAAAGAAGACATCAACATTCAAGTATCATGAAAAATATGACTTTAACACTTCAACTGCTGCTTAAAAAAAGTGATTTGTTGAGGGATAAAAGTTCATTTTTATAATAATTTATGCTCACATTAACTTCTCATCTAATGGCAAAGAAACATGACAAAACCCCAGTTCAAAACAAGACAGAATCTATTGTTTTCTTATACCTCAGAACAAAAACATGAAAGTAGGGAGACAGAAGCACAGTAAGTTAAGTCAGGTCAGGTTCATTTAAAGGGGAGCATGAAGTATAAAGACATATTTAACATATCTGAGTTTAAGTGACTCAAGAATCTACTTGTGTGTGTATGTTGTTTTTTTTTTTACACAAACTAGGATGGTGTCCCCTGCTATCGCACTGGCCTTCATTCCCCTACTGCTGACACTGATTATCAGGTACCGCTACTACTTTGCGCTGTTCTATCGGGCAGTCCTGGTCAGGGCGTGGAAGGACTGCATTACCGGCCTGAGCCGAGAGGAGCGCGCCTACCAGTACGTTCTCACCCAAGCCACCCCTGGAGACCCCGACAGCATCCTGGAGGCCTTCGACATCTGGTGCAGCAAGGTGGAGTACATCAGCAACATTGGGCCTAAAAAAGGTGGGGGAGAAACTTCACACTTACACAGACAGTTTATCAAATTTATGTGAATGGTTTTACATAGTTTGGTTCCTCTGTGTGTGTAGGGAAGATCCTGGACCGGCTGCTGATGGAGCAGAGCCCTATGACGGTGCTGGAGCTGGGTGCCCACTGCGGGTACAGTACCGTGCGAATTGCCCGGGCCCTGCCATTGGGCGCCAGGATCTACAGCATCGAGATGGACCAGAGGAATGCTGCCATTGCTGAGAAAATCATCCGCCTGGCCGGGTTCGATGATGACACGGTGAGAGAGCAGAACAGTTTCACCTATATGTTCATGTTTTGTGTCGATTATGGCCTGAGTGTTCTACCTGTGAGATATCCGTGCTATGTGCTCTTCAGGTGGAGCTCATTGTGAACCCGTCTGATGAGGTGATCCCTCAGCTGCGGTCTCAGTACGGTTTGGAAAAGCTGGATTTTGTCTTCATGGACCACTGGAAGAAATGCTATGCCCCTGACCTGCAGGTGACTACAATAAATCACTATTAGAGGCATGAAATATGAATTAAAATCCTGTTTTGTACTTTACTGTCCTGTATTAAAATGATTTTGTGTCTGTAAACCTTGCATATTGAAGCACAGCTATGAAGTTGGATAATGACTTGTAAGCCTGTTTCTTTAGTAACATACATCACCTGAAATTGCACTTAAATAAATACCTTTGGGATCCTTCCCATTGTTACCTGGTCAGTTCCTTCAGTGTCATGATACTACCACTGTGTCTGTGTGTGTTAACAGATGCTGGAGGGTTCTGGTCTGCTGGGAAAAGGGTCTATGATCGTGGCCGACAACGTGCTGTTCCCCGGGGCTCCGAAGTTCCTTAGACACATTCGCAAGAGTGGCCTGTATGAGTGGAAGGTGCACCGAGCCACCCTGGAGTACAGCAAAGGCATCAGGGACGGGATGGCCGAGCTGGTGTACCAGGGAATCAAATAGACATCATGCAGGGTGGGACATGACATCACACAGATGCACATTTTGGGAGTGGCAGTGTGTGAAGATGTTAAAATGTATTTTAGCAAAAAATGTGATTGAAAAATGGAAAAGATAACTGTACATGGTTCCTTACAAGGCTACATCCACCGGGCATATCAGTACCAAGATATATTTTGTGTCAACTCAAGGAACTCCATGAACGTCTTCCAAAATACCACGCTGCCAGCGCCCTCTTCTGTTGAAAAAAGAGAACTATAAGGAAAAGAAATTATGCACCCATTTATTTTCTAGTCTCTCACGGGAACAATATCCACCTTTTTATTCCTGCTTTTTGATGCTTGTCACCACCTTGTCATTGTCTTCTGTGAAGCCATCTAATAAAGTATCAGTAGAGATGGGCAAACAATACCGAAGCTTGTGTCAGTCTAATGAACCACTGTGTTTCGACTCCAAGTGTCGGAGCTTGTATAAAGTGATAAGTGTCACATGACTGATGGTGCTTCACGAAGCATTTCATTGGTTCATTGGTTTGACAGAAGCGTTTCATTTTCATTGGTTTACAGCTTGAATGCTTTGGCGCTTTACTATGCTATGATGCTTCAGTGATGTTTAAAGTTTAATTACTTAATTACTACAACTTGACATCTACACCACCCAAATCATAAATTTAGATTACTCTTTATCAGTGCTTTAAGTTGTTAATTTACAGTCAGTCAACCTGAATCCAGCATAAACTCTTCACTACCATGCTACATTTTGTGTTTATTTTCAGTAGCAAAATGTAGTAAACGTAATGGTAATAGTAAAATGTAGACAAACAGACCATTTTCATCAAAATTATTTAATTTAATACAAATAGTCGAGACTTCAGTTCATTCTAGTATGAATAATCAAAGCCTTGATGAGCAAACCTTTAAAACAAACATAAGAGACACTGTGTGTATTTCTTTTTCCATTAACATTCTTCATTGCTGCTTTTTCCTTTGACATGGTTAAAAACGTGTTGACTGAACATAATACTATTTCACAGGCTTTTAAGAGAATTCTGGTGTCCGTAACAGGAGATTAGCAGCACGCACAACATACTATGAAACAGAATCAGACTACATAGGTGAAATATCTGTCTGAAATATAAGTCTCCTTTGCAGGTTATAAAACTGTTATTTGTGCCCAGTGAGCAGTTTGGAAACTCTCCAAGAAGTAGAAGAACGCATGACTGGTCATATGACGAGGTCAAAGTTTAAATGAGAGTTCACTGGACTGTGTGTGTCTATCTTAGAGCAGGAGATGTCCGTGCGCACAGCCCATTTTATGGTTAAACGTGTCCACACATTGTCTCTAAGAGAAAAGACAAACAACAGGACATCTGCACAGGCACTCAAACATAGATCCACACTGCTATTTAAACAGTGTGTGCCCGGGTAGCAACACTCACAGCAATGTCCAACGACATTCAAAGCCTTTAGGGCTAACTGCAGCTTGAAATGGAAAAACCTGTGGCGAATTCATCCAAACTCCCTCTGAAGGATGTCTCAACACAATTTCTGATTCAGCTGTGCTCCTGTTCCTGTTCACGCAAATAAAAAAATATCTCTGTGTCACAGACAGAGGGGGCAGTCGTCGTGTTTCAAGTGTGGGAGAAGCAAACCAGACCCCTTGACGGAGACCAACAGTGTCTTTTTGTCTTAAATCATCCATTGGTCTTGGTCTTGGTCTGGTCCCTCCATGTCCACCTGAGAGAGAGAGAGAAACAGAGCTGGATCAAAGACGAGTATTTTCACTGTGTATGGAGAGGAACGGTAGCTCAAACAAGTAATTAAAAGGTAAAAACACCAGTGAAATTTCAGTGTATTTCAATGAAAATATACTATATTTTGCTTTCCTTCATAGCACTGCAGATGTGTAATGTTGAGACTGGGCTTTAGTGACTGCTGTGAAACATGCCGACGTTCCTTACTGCCTACTTTAAGGTAGACAAAGACTGTCAAACTAACAGAGATTGTAGAGTAAACGTTGTTACGAGCCACCGTTGAAATGTCAAAGTTTTGTTAAATGAATGCCTTCAGTGTCTTCCAGGATAATGACGTTAATGTTACACTTTATTTAACCTCTCCTGTGTTTTTTTTTTCATTAAAGCACCTCATTGATCTCGCCATCATCTGGTGACTCATTGTAGTCGTTCATCTCATCCATGTCCTGCATGTCCTCTTCATCTTCAGAGTCTTCCTCACTGTCTTCCTCGTCCTCGTCGTCCTCCTCTTCCTCTTCATCATACCCTGCCTGCGCCGCAGCAAAAGACAGATGACAGTGAGGGGATTGAACGGTGTAACCAGAGCATGTTTCTGCACAGTGACACAAGATGTTGATCACATTACCTCGAAAATTGGTTTCCCGATGGGCATCAGGTTGTTGTCTTTCTCAGCAATGCTCTGCAGCTGAGGCAGGAACAGACAGGACATGTTATTAAGTTGAGCATGAAGAAATAAAGAGACACACGGTGTTTCAGCAGAGGGGTTTACCCAGGTCTGGTGCTGCTGCTCCTGCTGGTGCAGCTCGGTCTCGTCCACGCAGGGTCGGTCCAGGTTGAACCACAGAGACTCGGTGATCCGGGGGAAGAGAGACGGAAACAGCGTGGACATGTCTAAGCACAACGCAAACACACAGCCTTTTATACACCTTTTATAAACAGAGGTCCCCAACCCCCGGGCCGCTGACCGGTACCTGTCCGTGGGTCATTTGGTACCGGGCCGCGAAGAAAGAATAAAAAAAGGAAGTCAAGCTGGAAGTTAAAACGACAGACACAGTTTAATACGGCGCGTTAACCAAACACATCCTAAAAACACGATTCAGTCTTCAACAAACTCTTAACATACGACGCCATCTGAGCGAAACTTCCTGGTGAAATAATGACGCCATATAAATAATATTTTACCCGTAATGTACAGAGAAATAATATATATGGGAGTCAGTACCTGTCAGGCTTACGCTCCTGCTTTCGAAACAATTTTCAAAACACAGATGGCCGGAAGTCGCTGGTGTTCACCTGCACAAATGTCCGGAGTGCCCTCACAAAGGTTCCGCTTCAGTGTGGGGAGGTGAAAACAGGACTGAACTTTGTCTTATTTGTCGAGAGCGATATTAATAATCTCGGTGGGTAGGAACGCAAATATTTCCTGCTTTAGATATATATTATCGGATAAATACTGCACCGTTCAATCTGGCAAACGCATTTTTTGTGTGTGTGTGTTTTCTTGAATTTGGTGATCTACTAAACAAAAATACCAAAACAAACAAACAAACAAAAAACATACTGTCACTTATGTTTTTTTTATCATTATTATTTTTAGTGTGTTACTCTGCTCCAGGAGTACAAGAAAACTTATACAAAATAAATATAAAATAATAAATAAACAAATACCTGTGTTTGTTGTTGTTACAGATAATAAGCATGTAAGTTAGTGATCTGTTAGTGACAGATTGACTGAAGCATATATGGATATGCACACACACACACACACACACACACACACTTGTATAAAGTAACTACCCATGGCAACCTGCTTGTAATGTTTAAACTCAATTAAATTATAGGTTGACTCAGGAGACTACCACGACAGATGCAGCAGAAACTTATCTTAACTGCCAGGTGTTTAATTCACTTATTGCTCCCTGGGTCAGACTGCCATTTCACACCAGATGTCCACTGTGTGTCTGTGGAGGGGTGGGGGGGGCAGGGTAGACCTTGAGATAAGACAAACCCTCAACCCTCACAGTAAGACGTAATAAAACAGATCACATACACACAACATTTTTCTCAAGCTTGCTCTCTATCTTGAACACACACACGCACACACACGGCAGACTTTGGACTTTTGAGACATATTAGCCTAATTGAGGGGCATGTTTTTTACAGTTTACTTGCAATAGGTGCAATCTTATTTTCAGTCACACTTGACTCACATGCTGATATGATCACACACACACACACACACACACCTGTATGCACAGATTGAAGTCGTGTTTGGTGTTAAGTGTGTAAGAGGTGCCAGGAGATACTGATTTAAAGGATCATCTTATCCAGAAGGAACCATCACAGAATCTTACACGGTAAAGTGAACTTTCACACAGGACTTTAAGTTTGAGTTTCCACACAGAAAGTTTTTATTTTCCCTAAATCATGCATTTAGTGTGTTGTGTAGGTTATAGTTTCTTTTTACAACATTTTCATTTCTGCGTTGATGTTTTAATTTTACATAGAGGTTGCAGACTAAAGTAACAGTATGTATTATGTCAAAACCCGAATAAGCAATGGCGCAGTGGGATCAGTGAGCCAATGCCCATCAAATATTATTACTGAGTTAAAATTATTACTCCAAATGCTAATCAAAGGTTGAGATGACCACTTGCTGTAACTAAGTTTGTTTTACCGGTTTCATGTCATATATGGTTGTAGAGGTACCTGCAAAATGAAAATACATATTACAAGATTGTGGAATTTTTAAAGCGACACAGAAACTGAAAATGTAGCACATTTGTGAATTTCAAGGACTCACAGGTCCAGTTTGGCATTTTTAAGACTATTTGGTCATTAGTTTGAGTTGTTCTTAACTTTACCTTTTTTTGCCAGATTTGTGGTTTGGTATAGAATGTCTGTTCAAAGATTGTTGCTTGAAGAATGAAGGACAACTCGTCATAACTTTCATGGAACCACATGGCTCTAAAATACATTCATTTATAATATATGAATAAATATGAATATCAGCTGCTCTATATCCAGCAGCCTGAAGCAGGACAACTTGACAGTGGAAATTACAAATACACGGGGGGCCTTTAAACAATTTAAGTTTTGTTTTTTCTTTTCTTTGTAACAGTGGAGTAGGTGCAGCCTATTTACGGTGGTGATCAGGTTGGGCAAAACTGAAATAGTATGGGGAATAAACACACACGCACACACACACAAAAACATTTAGCACCATGGCCCTTTAAGTTAGAGCCCTTGGCTAAGCAAAGCAAAAGTGGCCTGATTGTGCCAGCATGGTTATCCTGCTTGAGAAAATAACAATTAATAAATTAATTCAATAGTACAGTAGCAGCAATTCATTACTAGATAAACACTAAAAGGCACTTTCTTAAAAAAAAGTAGAAATGTAGGCAAAAACTGCTAAAAAGTCAGCATTTCCTCCCAAAACACATCACAACGCCCTTCCAACAATACCACATGTGACGCATTCCCCCAGAAATCTGAGAGTCACTGGGTAGAAACCACTGGCTGTCTAAGTAGTGTGGAGGGGAGGGGCTAAACACAAAAATTATGATTAAATAAATATATTAAAATATATGTATAAAAATATGTGTTTTGACTAAACACCTGACAGTGCTCAAACAACAAGACTAAATACTCTTAACAGACATCAGAATTTTTCAGTCAGTGCCAAACAACCCAGACACTTGCCAGCCCGATGGTAGTACTGTGTGTTTGTGTGTGTATGTGTTAGATTTTACAGAGACCTCCATGACAAGGACTTTTTGACAGACACTGTTTGTTGGCTGTCATTGCATTATTGTTCCTGTTCTCTTGACAATCTTATTGAGAACATCCCATTGATATGTGTTAATGCTCCTCTTCTGCAGAACCATGTGGGTCGTCCTGGCCTTGCTGCTAGCCCTCTCCAGTGACACTCTGTCTCTGGATAAACTCAACATGTGTATGGACGCCAAACACCACAAAGTAGAGCCTGGCCCTGAGGGACAACTCTACTTACAGGTGAGGAATATAAATGTCTTGGGAAGAAAACAAATCAGACAAATCAATGTTTCTGATTATGTTGCCACAGCTGATCCAGACACAGACAAATGTGACCCCTATTTCCTCTTTTCAGTGTGCTCCGTGGCGTGAAAATGCATGTTGTACGGCCAACACCAGCGCAGAGGCCCACGACGATAACTCCTACTTGTACAACTTCAACTGGAATCACTGTGGCGTCATGAGCAGCGAGTGCAAGAAGCATTTCATCCAGGACACTTGCTTTTATGAGTGCTCACCACACTTGGGACCCTGGATACAACCAGTGTGTATTGTGTGCATTTTGTACTCTCAGTCTTTCCTGTATGTGCGTACTTCAAACACTAGGTGGCAACATAAGAGGTTAAAAAGGACACAAGCGCAGCATATCTCCATAATTTCATGTCATTATAGTAATAAAAAGATAACCAGAAAATTACATTTGATAATGAGAGACTTTGTCATGTGTCCCAGTTTAATTTGTAGAGACCTTTATAACTCACCTGATAACAGGATTGCAACTGCGAGGGCGAGGAGTTTCATTCTAGAAATATATCACTTGTGTTATGAAATTATGGATCGTACAGCCAGTCAACAGTGTGTTTGTGTGTGTAGGTGGATCAGAGTTGGCGTAGGGAGCGCATCTTGGATGTGCCTTTGTGTATGGAAGATTGCCACGATTGGTGGGAAGACTGCAAGAATGATTTCACATGCAAGACTAACTGGCACAAGGGATGGGACTGGACCTCAGGTAAGTGTGTACACACACACGCTAAAACAGACCAGTGGGTACACACAGACTCGCTCTCATTTATTTAGTGTTACCACAGAAAACAAATCCCCTCCTTTGCATACAAATTTACACACCATGTGCACACAGTACCATGCACTCACGCACTTGTAAACCCATGGGGATCTTCCATTACGCTGTTTTTACTGGTTGTCAGGTAATTACTGCATTTAAATCAAACCCAATTATACCTGAGAAATAGTTACGGCTGTGACTTGTGACTCTTTCTGATCCCCTGCTCTCCAAACCTCTCTCTCCCTCCCTTTACCTCCCTTCCTCCCCTACAGGTGTCAACAAATGCCCTGCAGACAGCAAGTGCAGAAATTGGACCGAAGTTTATCCCACACCAAAGTCCATGTGTGAACAAATCTGGTCCAATTCCTACCTTTACACCACCCACTCCAAAACCTCAGGCCGCTGCATGCAGATGTGGTTCACAGGGCCTAACCCCAACAAGAAAGTAGCTGAGTACTACCTCAACAACGCACAGCAACACCAAAGCTTTGCCTTGACGACGCTGCTCTTTCTGGCTGTTGCATCTTTCTCTTTGATGATGTAGTCGCTAAAATGTTATCATCGACCTATGTGTGTCACCTTGGAGGTGTTAATAAAACTCATGTGAGATCCTCTCTTGTCTCTGTCACTTTCTTGCCCCCTCTTTAGTCACTGTGTCTCCTAATTGAAAGTGAGATCCTCTGATCTGCATCATTTTTAAGTCAATGTCACACTTCCACCTCTATGCATTTCACGGAGGAAAGACTCATTTACCATTTCAAAAGCATCTGCTTATGTGTGTGCTTGATAATTTATGTCATTATAAGAGTGGATTAAGATTTTTATCCAACCTTAGTTCAAAGAACAATTACTAACCCTCGCACAGGGCCTAAAGCCTCCACTTGCAAGTTGAACAATTCTCAACTTTGAAAGAAATATTCATGTCCATATACTCTTCCAGGTTATTTTTTCATTGCTTTTCCTTTAATACCTTCTTAGTTTGGTCTCTTCTTTTTCTTTTCCTTGTCATTCTTCCTTACATTCCCGAAGCTGTGAATATTTCCTACACTGACACTGGAACATATCAATGTAGTGTAAATAAGTGGGATCAACCTGAAGGAATACTCAACAGTGACAGGCTGTCAGCTGTCTTTATGGTATCGTAGCTGCATGTTGCTTTTTCCATCAGGATTAAAATAGCAAAACATGAAAAAATACAGTGCACGCACACCAAAAAATATTATGGATATTATAAGCCAAGGCAGCACAGCAGATTTCTGTCTAGAAATATATAGTGAATTCAAAGCTCTGGGTGGGCAAAAAAAATAAATAAAAAATAAACTTTCACATCTGGACAATGCATGAAGGGATGTGCCACATAGTGTACTGCTACATGCCCCTGGGGTGACATTTCTCTTGAGTGCAAACTCTGGATCAATTTAATAATCCCTTCATAACCTCAAGCACCAGTGATGAAACAGTAAAACTGACCCAGGATCTGCACTGAGGGAAAATGTCCCTCTGCACCAGGCCCCAGTGATTGCACCATCACATGACCACTCTGGGCCAGCTGGTGGTTAGTGGGCTCTACTGCTCGGTAATTATGGAGTTCCAGTCCCTTGAGTGTGTGACAGAGAGAGGGAGGAGAGATGGAGAGAAAGAAAGCGCGCGTGAGAGAGAGAGAGTGTAAGGGTGTGTCAATGTCTCACTTACTCCCCTATGTTTAAGTGTGTTTTCGTGGCACACAGTCTGTGTGTGTGTGATGGCGAGGGGCATGCATTTACATATGTGCGTGTCAATGCCACGTCTGAATGTGTTCCACCAGGAGTAAGTCTTGTGACTGGTTTGCTGGTGTGTCTATGAGATGTGAGCAGTGAGAACCTTGGCTGATTTAAGATAGAATTAAAGTGTTTGTGCTCTCTGTACTTTCATGATCAAGGCCTGAGATAATGAATCTAGTCATTTTAAAAAGACTTAACTGATGCAAGCAACAGTAGCTTTACATTTTGAGAATGTGATCTCACTTTCTGACAGAGATCAGACGTGTCAAAGTGTTTCTTCACTTCTGAGGCTGATAATACCACAGCACAATTTAGCAATTGCACGTTCAGCTGTGAACCCCGGTTCAGTGTTTCCTGTTTCATTTCTCTTCACAGCTAAAGCTCCTATACAAAGAGAATGGTGGCCTTACATGGGATCACCCCATTGTAGATGTTTGTAAATGGTTTTATTCAAATATGAAGATAACAATGCTCCAATAAGACTTAAAAGACTTAATCCGGGTTTGAGTAACCAGAAATGTTTTAACAATTTGTCATAACCCCCCAACAGACATAAATATATTATTATTAGACTGCAAGTGTTACTTATAACAAGTATAATTCACACACTAAATGAGCTGCACAATAGTGTTGAGCTCAGGTTGTATGATTTGGCCGCGCAAGGGAAAAATATTGTGCATTTAATATTGTGCATCTTGTATTCACATGGTTTATTGCAAGTTACTTTGTATGAAAAGCATTAGGTAAACACGTGATGTAAAGTCAGAAATTGGAAAAATGTACTTTCTATGTGATATACCTTTCTAAAACATTTTGACTGAAAAAGACTCATACTGAGCCTGACAAAGTAAAGATAGACATAAATTTAATAAAAGTTGAACCAAGTCTAATCGTGGCTCTCATGGCCGCTGTATCGAGTAAGATGATTAATATGCTATGTAGTGTGTAGGTAACAATATGGACTGTTCTCTGGCTTCAAAATCAGAGGAATAGCAAACTTTTCCATCCATTGTTCATCAATCCAATAATTAGTTTTTTGGATTTATAATCAGCATTGTTGTCTGACCGTGCTTTTGCTGTGTGTTTGTAGACTTCAACTCTCATTTCAGTGTTAGCAGACAGCTAATGCAAAAGGGGGAAAAAAAATGACAACATAGTTTTATTATGGTGTGGCATCTTGCAGCGCCCTTTTACGATCTCTGCATGTAGACACATTGTTAAGCCGCATACTTTTACAGTCTTCCACAGTCAACTCACACACACAGACACACACATAGGCCAACATAGTGTGATGCCATAGCCAGAAATAGCATTGGGATGGCTGCTGTCCCTGTGGCTATTAATATTCTGCTTTTCTGAGGTCATTGGCAACACACATCACCCTGCCCAACTCTCACCCTCTCCCTCCCTCACTTTAACTCTACCTCTCTCTTGCTCTCTACACGTGTGTGTGTCCATACCACATTTTAAGAGTCAGACCTTTTGTGGGCAGGTTGAGGGAAAAATGGCCAAAGTAAAATGCAATGAATGATAAATGTTGGGTTGGCCGTTTCCTGTGTTTTGCCAGTCTGGCCCCTAGGTGGACAGTTACACCTTGTGAATTCGTGTGTGTGTGTGTGTGTGTGTGTTTGTGTTTGTTGTGTGTGTGTGTGTGTTTGCGTGTGTGTGGTCTGGAAAAGAAAAGGATTGAATAACTGGATTGGGGCTTGTGTTGTGTTGAGAAATTATTGCAGCCTGGCCCCCTCCGTGACTGCAGGTCACACTGATATTCAAAGAGGATAGCCCTCTGGTAGTAGTGTAGGCTGCAGTGGAGGGATAAAAACAAGGTAATTTTTTTTAGATTTATTAGATCAGTAGCTGCAGTATCTTTCACTTCACACTGAGAGATTTTCATTCATATAAGTGAAAGATGGATTGAATTTGCTAGAAAATCCCCAGTTTATTCTAAATAATCTACTTAAAGGTATAAAATCACAGAAATGTGAGCCAAGCCAAATACCCAAAGGTTACAGGATTGGTCAGTACTCCAACAAAGGTGGGAAATTAACTTTAAAGAAAGACATGGATACTTTACTTAAGCAAACTCCAAGTAATATTCAGTTACAAGTAAAAGTCCTGCTTTTATCTATGGAAAAGTATTATGAAGAAAATTAACTTAATAAAAGTAGAGGTACTCGAACTGGTATATGGTCAGATATATGATTACATATCATATTATTGGATTATTATTCAAATTAATTAAGGTATACAGAACATTTTAAGTGCATTATATTTTGTTCATGTTTTGTATGTAAAATGTAAACCTGCAAACTAATTATTCACTTAAGCTGCCACAGTAAAAAGTACAATATCTTATCTCTAAATGAAGTGGGGGAGTAGAAATATAAAGTTGCTTAAAATGAAAGTACCTGATATCTGTGCAGCAGATGAGTGGGTGTCGCCGGTTCCCTCACTTGTCTTTATCTCTCCACCCCTCCTTTTCTCCCCTCTCTTTCGCTTTCCATCCATTCCAGTTTCTCCTTCTCCCTCCATCCCTCCTTCTCCTCTGTCAAGCTCACTGCACTCAGACACGACAGAAAACAAACACAAGGTGAGCTCTTTCCCTCTGAAGTAAAGCCTCTCCGTGTGCATCCTCCATGTGGGGTGTTTAATTTTGAAAATCCCAACAGGATGCTCAGCGGCAGTATGCGGGTCTTGACGCGGGTCGTCCCCGCAGTCGCTCCCCGGTCTCCAGTGTGGATTTACATACCCGGGTTTCCGTGGGACTGGGAAGCGAAAAAAGAGGAGGGTGTCGAGCCTTTCAGGAACCGAGGAAACACCCGCAGAGCAGCGCACTTTGAACAAATGTGCGCAACTTTTTAGCCCCGTCGCCTCCCCCCTCCCCCCCATCAGGCTCCCAACTTGAACCGTCCGCCTGAGTTTGTCTCTCGGCTCTCCGCGGCTCCTCTCCCGGGTCGTCGCGCTGGTCTCGGAGGAGGACTGGGAGGCTTTTTTTTCTTTTTCGGAGGAGCGCCGAAGCAGCTTGAGTTGAAGCCGGTGTGAGGGGCCGTGGCCATGGCCGGAGGCGGCGGTGGCGGTGTCTCTCCGCTGGGGCCCGCTCCGCCGCTGTGGTATCACCGGGACCTGAGTCGAGCTGCGGCCGAGGAGCTGCTGGCCCGCGCCGGGAGAGACGGCAGCTTCCTGGTGCGGGACAGCGAGAGTGTGAGCGGGGCTTACGCTTTGTGTGTACTGTAAGTACCTCCAGACTCCTGACGGCTGTTTGTGCTTTGTCTTCCAGGGCTGAGAGTTATTCAAGCGTATTTCAAAGTAACACACACACACACTAAAAGAGGCTTTGAGTTGTGTGTTTTTTCTTACTTTCTCCAAGTTGTACACAAAGCTCCCTGCAGCCTCTTTTCTGCTGCATGGGACCAGCTTGTGGTTTAAACAAGGTCTCAGCCATTTGTTTACTTTCTCCTGAAAGTAGTGGGAGAGACTGTCTGTCTGCCCAGGAGGAGAGACTCCAGCATGGCACACAACTTTAGGGCTGTCCCTGCCTGTCTGTCTGTCTGATGTGGTCGCCTGCAGCGCCTTTTTTTTGTTGACAGGGCACTGAAACTGAATGGGACTGGACGTAAATAGGAGTATATATGGGCTGCTGAGGCCTTGTTGATGTTTTATCTTCAGGCTCACATAAGATGCAGTGCAGCTGGCTTAGTACACACATGCTGTGCATCATAAAATGACAATAATATATGTATATGTATATGTATGTACAATGTATATGAGTGTGTGAAAGGATGGTTTCAGAGGGAGTTAAGAAGAGGGCCTGGCATCCTGTTTGCTAAAAAACAAAAAAAAAGTGATGAAAACGCCCACCCTCATTTACACAAGGGAGATTTTAGCCACCGACCATCCATGTTCAGCAAGCAACTTTATCCTGAGATGAGTTGTAGTAGTAGTAGGAGAAAATGCAAATTTAAACAAACAAGACTAGACATGATCCGTGCCGCACAGAACCACACATACACAATACCAGGTTAATGGTAAGTGTCACAAATATAAACACAACCTTGTTAACACAGGGTGAAAGAGACCCTGCACACCTGACCTCGTGCTTCAGTACGCAGCCGGCCTGTTGACAGCGATGAGGCATAATTAAATGGACCGTGGAAAAGGGATGTTAAACTTACAAATGTCCAGAGTGACTCACATGCCCACTCTGCCTCGTTCAGTGCCCCACAAAGTCAAATAGATGCACAGACCACTGATTGTGTGGATGCAGGAAATAAAAGGTCTGTGCCACGTGACAGGGCACTCTGACATTGACTCGACCCACATCCCCTATCAGATAGTTTACCCCATGCTGTGTGTGTGTGTGTGTGTGTGTGTGTTTGTGTGTATAAACCATACTCTCTGTTCTAACACCTATATTTGTATTTGTTAAAACCACTGGAGAATACATTATTTTGCAGTCTGACTTCACTATATGGAAGTCCTTCTTTGTATTATAAGAATAGAAAGACAAAAAAATAAATACCAGTGACATATCCATTTTTCATCCCATGCTGGAGAGTCGAGTAATTCAGTAGGTCATTGCATGACCAACAACATTCCTCACATCCATGCATCATCCGTTTCCGGATCTATTCCTGCCTCCACCTCTCCCTTCCTCTCCCCTTTCACCTTTAACATGATGGACTTTGTTTCGTCTCAGAAAGTTTTCCTTCGTGAAGTCTGAAGCGTGCTGTGGACAGGCTACAGCCAAACTGAGCTTTACAAATACTTTTGACCAAATTCTGCCTCCACGTACAAAAACTAACAACATGGTCACCTCTCATAGTTTGCTTTCACTCTTAAACAAATGAGCAACAATGAGCATTCATAAACCTATAAAACTAGGACATTTTTTAAATTAAAGCTGAAACTTGGTGTTGCCATGGTAGTCTGTGTGGCATTTACCGATGCTATATACTTTCATCCTCAAATTAACAGTTAAAATAAGATTAAGATAATAAAAATGATCTTTAAAGCTTTGAAAACACCATATCAAGCATATTCATCTATCTGGAGTCTGTAGTAAAGGGAAGTCGAACCGTAACTCTTGAGAAGTGTTTTTTCCCGTCTTCAGTACACGGTCACATTATGTATCACAGTTTACGGTATAAACAATTTCACAGTACAAACAATCTGAGCAATAAATGTCAAAAGTATTTTCCCATCTTACAGTATGCAGTCACAGGTCATGTTGTTAGACCTCTGATAACAGGGTTTCCCAGTATTTCCCAACAACCCCTGAGCTTGTCAAGCATTTGAATCTCACCCCAGTGAATCAATATTACAAAGTAAATAAATGGATTTCCAGGAAGTAAAATTTGAGTCATCAGAAGTGTAAAAATGTTCCAGACTGACAAAGGGCACACTGGTTTTAGTCACAGCCGCCAGTGTGACATACTGGAAGCTCAGTGTTGACATCTAGACCAGGTCGTCTTGATGGCGAATGTCATCGCCTTTGTCTCTCCCGCTGTAAGTGTAACTAAAGCAAAGTAAATCCTAGCCAGCTGCAAGCTTGTCTTGTACTGGCAAATGGATAACTCATATTTGTCAAAAGATGACTTCTTCAAGTTGAAATAAAAAGATTTTAGAAATAAGAAAAAGATTTATTTTTTATACAATCCTGTGAAACATTATAATGCAGGTTTTTCTGTAGTGGAGGGAAAACCCCAAAGTATGAAACTGAACCTCCTGCTGAATGGAATCAGGTTGCACAGAAGACTACAAGATGTGGTGTTTTAACTCATTTTAACTGCTCACACCAGGTGAACACAAAACACATACATGTCAAAATGCTGTTGTCTTTTTTTTTTTGTTTGTTTTTACTTGGTCTTGGCTACTAGACGTGTCTTTCAGGCGCGTTTGCACTCGTGACTTACATACTCAGGCGTATGTACTTCCTTTTTGAGAGATTTGGAGTCACCAGTGTGTTTAGGACGTGTTTCCACTGTGCTGTTTTCTGAGAATAGACTGGTGGGAAGAGCGTTTGTGTTGGTGACTTTTACAGAAGCTGTACAAGCAGTGGGACTGACTCCATGGCCTGTCTGTCTTTAGGCCTTCGCCTTTCACTTCCTCTTAGGATACATTTCAGTCTGAGGACTTTGGGTTTTGAGCATCTGCATGCAAGTTTTAAGATAATGCTTTGACTTTTGTAGGAACTTTCCACTTTGACCAGAGTTCCATTTGGAAATTAAAAAATTGTCAGCTGTAGCTACATCTTGAAATTGAACAGTGAGTTAAAGTTTTGTTGTTCCCTTCCATAGTGTGATTTTCATATTGCAGCATTTGGAAAAAAAAGGAAATGGTGAGAAGTGTTCTCTTGTGCGCCCATCTGAAGTGCTGCATTTAACAAGAGAGGAACCCGCCATCCGGTGAAGCTTATCATGTTTGATAAGCTTGTGTCTGCGTTAGTGTGACAGCCACAGAGATATTGAATTGTTTTTCCTGTCAAGAAGATGTTTCTCAGTATCAGTGCAGCACGTCTAAACACGTCAGGGGTTCAGTCATGGCCCTCTGTGTTTCTGTGTGAAACCTAAAGTTAGAAAACATTCCTCACCAGGAAGACGTATGAGTGGGTGTATCTGTTTTTTTTTCCCTGTTAAGTTTGTGGGGTGGGAATTTTTTTATAATGTTTGCTTTTTCTTTAAATAGACAATTTCCAGGTACATGTCACTGTATTACGTTAACTATATTAACCTTTCCTTGTTTATATAGCTGTTTTTAAAGCTACAGTCTGGCCATAGTGTAAAAAATGTAATGTTTGGATACATTTATATTATATTATTTTATTATTATTATAATATTATTATATTATATTGTTATATTATATTTATATTAAATTTATTTAAAAATTCATCTTAAACTCATCCCTGCTTTTCTTTACCTATATCCTCTCCTTTGTGATTGGTATTGATTAAAGTGTTATTAATAGAGATTCATGCCTGAATGTGCGTACTTTGATGGTTTCTTGTAGTTAAAGTTCCGTCATATTTTGAGCTTTGAGTATATTATACATTTGTACTTTCTGTATCCTGATTAGAATAAGAAACACAACGATTATATCTATGTGTGTTTGTGTGTGTACATATGTATGAGGCAGTGGAGACAGAAGAAGGGGAGGTGGCACTCAAAGCCAACAGGGAGTCAGTAGGGCAGTCATTACCCTCAACACAGCCTATTGTTGACAACAACTTTACAGACACACACACACACACACACTGTATGCTTTGGGTCTCTGTCGATCCCATAATAAACTTCTCTCTTTTTCTCCATCTCCCTCCCCCTGTTGTAACTTTACTGCTACTGAAACAATAGTATTTACTCCACAGAGCCACTGAGAATCTCATCAGCTGCCAACAGGAAGACAAACAAACACACTCACACGCACACACATTACTGTACACTTCTGTGCCACTGGACGTACAATGCGTTGTGTTTATAATGCAAAAGGATTAAATGTGGAAATTATTTTGGAGGCCAGGGAGACAAAAGCAACAGTTCATCTCACTCTCTGTGTTTACTGCAGGACCTTGAAAGGCAGGAGCAAATATTTATCGAGCTTATACTGTTGTAGTTTGACCAACTGCTGTATGATAAATGAAACTATTATTGGCAACGATCTGATGAATGTGCTGTTTATAAATCAATTCAACAGGGGAACTTCTGTTTTCAGAGCCCTGGTGGTTTAACTGGCCAAGCCCCATATCATTACAAGAAAGATACCAGAAAAAGAGGAACATGGAGAAAATAGACATCTTTTATGTTTTGGTGTCACAACCACTACTGCAGGAATTGGTGATAAGAAGCCTGTAAAAACAGAAATGCCCTCTGTGAGGAAAAAGTCCAAAAGGTTAAAACACAGTGAGAGCAAATTTAAAAACGCGTCATGATTAATTTCCAGACGCACTGGAAACAGTCAGACACTGGCACAGTTTTCTTTCTCATCAGACTCCCTGCCAAAAATGGTTGTATGTAGTGATATTCAGATCTCAGTTCATCGCTTGACACTTCAAGCAGCGTCAGATCCGTTTACAGCCATGTGATGTCAGGTTTGATGACCTGTGAGAGAAACTGGTTTATATTCTTTTTGAGTTCATCCAGTCCAGCTGAAATAGTCGTCTTGTAGATTGTTGTTGAAACACTTTTCTATTTTAATCCAGTCCATGTTTTGGTTCATGTGCTACGCTGACCTGGAAAGACCAGAAAAACAGCTGAGTGGACAGGGCAGGATGAATTCCCGACATGGATTCATCCCTTCCTCGACACACACATGCATACTGTAAATAAGCGCATTATAAGCAGAAGTCAAGGAATTACTGGAGTGTTTTGCATAGGCTGGTGTCCGATCACCCACGCCCCTGAACAGACGCACAGCCATGACACACCATGACACACACACACACACTCATGCACACACCAACAGACATAGACCACAACATTTGCTTGGCAAATTGAACATTTTGTGTCCGGTCCACCAAGCAGACATGGAGTGCAGACATAAAAATCATTCAGCTTTGCAGCTTGTGGCTGCAGGCACACAGTCCCGGCCGCGCAATCACAATGTCAGAGCATTGATCTGGGATCGGTTGAAAAACAACAACTTGTGGTTCAGTAAGAAATTAAATTTAGACTCTGAAGTTTGATCAGCAGTATTTGACGCCACAAATTCTGGGAGATATTCAAGGAAGATACTAGATAACTGTCTTTTAATTTTTAGTCTCCAAATTATGGTGGTTTTATTTTTGTTTCCTTTATTTTCACAATGTAACTTCACAATGAGTAAACACCAGCTTCAGCTCTGCTCTACTGTATCATGCTACTGTAAAGATAAAGCCCGCTCACAGCTGTGTGACAGACAGCAACAGGTTGGAGCTCTCTACAGTGTCTAAACCCCCCTCGCTCTCATGCGCATACACATGCACACACACACACACACACACACCCTACCCCTCTATCCTCTGAGGTCAACTACAAGTTTGTGTGTGTGAATGTCAGACTTGAAATATTACTTTTTGTTTAAATCAAACAATAGTCTAAAAGTCTCCTTCTTCTCCCTCCCTCTGTTTTTCCCTTCCTTTGCTCCAACTTTCTGACTGTCCCCTCTCTTTCTTTTTCTGTGTTTTTCTTGCTTTTTCTCGACTCCCTCTTCACACCTCTCCGTCTTTCTGTCTCTGCAGGTTTCAGAAGCATGTCCACACATACAGAATCCTCCCAGATGAAGAAGGATTTCTGGCTGTACAGGTACAGAAAAGACACACACACACACACAGACACACACACACCGCTGAGGTTAAGTGTGTGTGCATGTGTGCAGCAAGAACTGTATTTGCTTCAGTAGCAGCTGGCAGGGAAAGATGCTTTTGTTGGCTCTGAGCTTGCTCTCTCTCACACACACACATACACCAACAGCAGGCTCTTTGTGCGCCCAACAGCTGTGAAGTCCCCACCACACACATACACGCTCTGTCTCACACACACACGCACACACACACGCATGAAAACATGGTGCTTCAGACTATCGTGTGGCCACATCACAGGCATCCCTGCTTATGTGTCGGGGAGGTCCTTCACCGTGACGTTACAGAGAGGCTGAAAATCTAATTTTGCTTTTTGGAACATGTTTGGAAGCAATATTTTACCAAAACCGTTCTTCCTGGTTTGAATTATATTTAGACCACCGGGTCATATTTGCTTACACAACATTAAATGTGGAACAATAGGGGCCACCAGAGATTTTGGTAACATGACTACTTGTAGCTGAGGAGGAGCTGGGATGTAATTGTTATGTTCATAGCCTCATAGCATGCAGAAAATAACTTTTTATTTTTTCCTCTGTCTCTTCCCTCCCTTAGACATCCCAGGGTGTGCAGCCGAAGCGGTTTAAGACACTGCCAGAGTTGGTGTCCTTGTACCTGCAGCCCAACCAGGGTCTGGTCACCACTCTGCTGTACACCGTGGACAGAGAGGAAACAGCTGTCAGTGACGACCGGGACTATTCAGGTATCTCGAGGCCCCGTACACACACACTCACAGTGATCGTCTGCCCTCTGTCACATGTTAACTCTCCTGTCCTGTGATTGGTAGATGGGGAGGACGAGAAGCCACCCCTCCCCCCTCGCTCTGCCTCCACCTCCACTCCCCCTGGACCAGACACACCCACAGAGAGGTACAAAGTCTGCATGAAGACTTGTTTGTATTGTGTCCAGTTCATAATAATAAAAATATGCAAGCACTGAGAGTCAAATCACAAAACTGCCCGCAGACTCTCTTAACCAATATGTTAACCAAGTAGTAAACACACACAAGCACACAACCGCAAAACACACACACACACACACACACAGACAGACATAGACATACACACACACACACAGGAAGGATGTTGCTTTGCTGTGAATGCGATTATGTCACAAGTTAGCTCACAAAAATCTCAAGTGGAGGTATCATTGATGGATCTGAACAAACACATGTACGCACGCTCACCTTTACTGTTTCTGTCACATGAAACACACACACACGTCTTGTGGCGCACATTGTTCTATATCAGTAGCAAACATAAGAGACACTGTTTAACACCAACATACTCATTAGCAGACAAACCAACGCAGACATTAATATCCCCCACTCTGCCTGTGAGCCCCCCTCTGTGTGCACAGAGTAGGAAAGCCACATCCTGTTGAAAACCACATCGGTCACAGATGATGGAAGGCTTTGATGAAGGGGGCGGCTGTAGTTTGTGTGTGTTGTTCAGATCTGCGTACATTAATGAACTCTTGGTGCCTTCACTCAGACTAAATTGAGGTGAGTTAGGTAGCTATTTTCATCATTCTGATATGTCTGTTGCAGGTAAAAGTTTTTTTTACAAAGATCTGATTTAACTAACTAACCAAAACTGGACTTTTTCCTTTGTCACAGTGTCACTAAAATCAATGAAGCAACATCTTCTTCTCAGTTTTTATTTATTTATTCATTTTTATTTTGTCCTGCAAAGAAGTATAACATTGGCCATTGGGATTAAGCAGCAAAATACATGGGCTTTAAGCACAAAGTGCATCATAGGTCATTGAAGAAACAAGCTTCTCATTTACACGTTACACTTTTAACAATCCTCTGGTTTGCAGACTTTGATTTGCAGAAAATAAGACTTTAATTTCTCTACCTGGATGCCAAAGTGCCGATCATATGAAAGGTTGATAAATGCAGAGAGTTGCAGATACAAGTTAAGTTGCAGAGGTTACACCAAAAGGTATCCTTTACTTGGCTATGTTGCAAATGACGTATTGGCTGTGAATTATCTGCCAGCAGTGTTTCTACAAAGGAAAGAGGACCGCAGGAGGTGCCAAACAGTATTTCTCTTAAACTAAACACGGAAGCTGCTTTCTCGACTAGTCTATTTAAATGTCCGGGCCAGAAAGAAATGGTGTCATGTAGAACAACCACAAAGCTGTGACAGCCTATAATCCAAATTCTTTGGTGGTTGCAGAAGTAAAGTTGGCTGGCCAGTGCGTAAGGGGCCGGGGGCATCCGCTTGGATAAGTGTGTGTGCGTTTTTTTGTGTGTCTGTGTCTGTGGGTGGCGGGGTAGACACAAGTCAGCCCTCTGTTTTAGAGGAAGTATGTGATTCTAAAAGTCCTGACTGCGCAGATTTAGTGCTCATAGACTTTCACACAGATATAGCCAACATGAAGTCTGTGATACTTCTGTTTTTCAGTAAAAGGGATGTTTTGTATTTATCTGCTAATTTAATACCCATTTTTTTTGTATGAGCTGAAATGTTAAAGATAAATGTGTGACTTATGGCAGTAATAGACAAAGTGGCATAAAAGAAATAGGTAAACATCAGAAAGACAGAGCAGATAATGATATAGCAAACAATACATCAAACAGTGCTGGGAAGGTTTAGGTAGGACATTATTCTTTACATACAATGTACAATTTAGGGCCCAACATCAAATCATAAAAATGCTGTCATTTATTTTTATTTTATTTAAAATGTATTCTCATCTTGTGTAATTATGTGCATGAAATGAACATGGTTCTAAATAGTCTTTGGACTTTCTTTGAATTTGTTTTAGTGCTCCAGCAGCTAACGGCCTGAGCACCATATCCCACGAGTACCTGAAGGGCAGCTACGCTCTGGACCTTGAGGCGGTCAAACAGGGAGCCTGCGCCCTGCCTCACCTCAACAAGACACTAGTGGCCTCCTGTAAACGTCTTAACGGGTATGAAGGACACGCCAGCACGTCTGCTGACACACATACTCCACAGACACATGCTCTCTTGTCCGTGTATGTTCTATACAAAGCTGTTCTTTTATATATGTCCTCGCCACCACGCTGACAGACTGTTTGTCTGTGTATTGCCTGTTTGCTCAGCTTAACTCTTGTTTAGGTCACGTTGGCACATGTTGCACATTTTAACATTATAACAGGCCACAAAATCATCAACTAATCATCTGTGATTCACTGTGCAGCAGCCCCAAAATACACACTTAAATAAATGTAGTAAATATCTGTTTCCCTATAGATTCATCTGAATGAAAAGGAAGATATGAGGAGACCTTTTTAAAGTTTTGAAACAGCTATGTTTTTGACTTCTCTCTGTTTCCCCAAATAGGGAGGTGGATAAGGTTCTGTCTGGTCTGGAGATCCTGTCTAAAGTCTTTGATCAGCAGAGTGCTTTCATGGTCTCCAAGATGATCCAACAGGTACGCATGTTCCCCTCTATTTATGTGTGTGTGTGTGTGAACATTGTTGTAATGGAAGCACGTGTTGGCATTCATGTATTTCCGTCGTAAGTATTTATGAACAAAGGGTCATTTTTAAACTGTATCAGTAAGAAATGCTTCCTCCAGACTTGAGGCAAAAAGTCCACACCACATCTAAAACAGCCACTGTTTTCTTTAACAAGTAAAACATTTGTTGTCGTATTTAGCAGCTCATTAGGTCCAGCAGGATTGCTCACTTGAAGGTGATATGTGTCACTCGGAACTATTAATTCAGTTTCCCAGATGACGGAGTGTGTGATATAAGGTCCTTAAGTAACAAGTCAACACTTCTGTTTAAGCCTTACTTAATAGTTAAGCTCCTTGTGTACAGAGCAACCAACCACAATAAGTGACAGAGATTCAGTTAAAAAAAACGGGAAGAGAGACTCAATCTTATTGTTTGTTGTTGTTGTATAAATACAGTACATACAGTAGAGGCATGAGGTAGCAGCATGCACATCCACACACACAAATGAATATCGGGGGGAAAAGCAAAGACTCCTCTTGGGACAGCTGAGGAAGACTCAGTCACCCTAAAGTCATGCATACAGTTCTTGAATTAACATATCACAAGGAAACACTCATCTACGGACTGTGTGTGTATGTTGGGAAGTCTTATTTGTAATGTTCTTCCAGTAGTTGTTTATGAGTTGAATATCTCGTTTTTATGTATGTTTCCATATGTAAATATAAGATCTTTGAATCATCATCACTACTGTTTGAATTACAACTGCAGTAGCATATTTCCGACATTAGTTTATGAACTTCTCATCCCTCCTGATAAATTATGACTCAGCGAGGAAAACCCTCTTCAGCTGTGTCACTTCGGTCATCAAGCACATGTTAACGTGTAGATTTATGTTTGAATAAAAACTGTCTTAAGACACTTATGGCACAAAATAAATGTCTGTGTTTACAATATAAATGAAATGCTTCATTTAAATGATTTAATTGATTTTTCCCTCCATCAGTCGGTGAATCAGGGCGGAGACCAGGAGTTGGAGAACCTTGTGACCAAGCTGGCGATTCTCAAAGACCTGCTGTCCTCCATAGAGAAGAAGGTACACACACATAATTGTTCAGTCATGTGTAGGCATGTAACACATGATCACTTCTGTCTGCTCCCTCTCTGTCGCTGTCACGTTGGTCCACTTGTTGATAAAACTCTCTAATAAGTATTTGGAAGTGTTTAAAGTTTTTTGTTGTCGTGTCATGCCTAACGAGATCTTTCTAGCGCAGTAAACCTTGCCAATTGGACGTTTTTGTTTTAATCCCTAATTTGCAAGTACAGTCTGACCAGTTCTGGCATGTTAACGGCCATACCATTTGTAAGGAGGGGCTTTAGCTGCCTGCCTGGGAAGGAAATGGCCTCAGTGCAATCAAGCCACATATCTTGACTCATGTGAGGTCACTGGCTCCACCTTCTCTGCTCCTTTTGGATCGCATCCAGGAAATGGGAGAAATTTTGTTGACACCACATCTGAAGCTGAAAACAATACATTTTATCTGTTGTTTATGTTTGTGTGTTTCCTGTTGTGTGTGTGTGTGTGTTTCCTTGTGTGTGTCTGTGTGTGTGTGTGTGTGTGTGTGTGTGTAATTTCTTGTTCATTCTCTTAATTGTTTCTCGATCTGGCCCTCCCCTCCTTTCTCTTATGTCCCCTCAGGCTCTGAAAGCTCTCCAGGACATGAGTCTGTCCTCTCCATGCTCCCCTCCTCCTCTCTCTATGCGTCACAGCAAAGCCATCCCCGTGCAGGCCTTCGAGGTATGCATTTTCATCCTTGCACACACACACTCTCTCACTCTGCCACTGCCCACATACATACACATTTCCTTAGTGGTTGTCTCTCTGCAGGGTGATTTGAACACAGCACTGATGATTGTTCTAGGTCTGAAGGTTTCTAGCATCAACTAAAAACTCTATTAATTGATGAAACCATTATTTTACCCTTTATAATCTGGAATGAGAGAAATATCTGTATTTTAGCGATTATCAAAGTAAAGTCATACATATGAAGACACTCAGTGATCTCAAAGCCAAATTGCCCCTGTGGAACATTTAAGCTGTACTGAGCAAGCCTGAGATCTGTGATATTAAGGAATGGTGGTTTCGTGTCACAGAAGACAGACCGAACCTAAATTACAATAAAACGGTGTGTGAAGTCATATTTTCCTCAACACACCGCAGGAGGTTTGTCAGCAGAGCTGATGTTAGACCAAAGGAATGATTGTAAAGCACTTCCTGTTGTAACATCTGTGGCTTTGTCATTTATCAAGCTTGGTTCCCACATATAAGTACACAGGCACATAAATGCATGCATATAACTAATAATTTTGTATAGTTGTTACAAAGCTGTAGTTGTTTTCTTTTGATAATAAATGTACCAACTTAAAAACAGGAAGGAGGATGTGTTGAGGAGTGAGATAATAAAAAATGGAGAAATCAAGGTAAAATAATGGTAAGATATTTAAAGAAAAAAAAAAGCATCAGCTGTAACAAGCAAGGAAAAGTGTGAGAGAAGGAAGAAGAGGTGGAAGAAGTGAAATATTAGCTGTCAGCCATGTCTGCATCCTCTGTGGTGACCTCCTTTCAGCAGCTTCCTGTTGCACAGGAACAGAAGCGTTACATTGGGGAGATGAGGTCTAAGATGTAGCACCTGATTCACCTGCTGACAAACAAACAGACCCCATTGAGGTTTTGCGTAGTATGATTCAGAGCCATAATCAATTCCTGTCATTTGGTTTTCATTTCATTCTGAGCAATGGTAAGTTTTGCATTTCTCAGTGCCAAGCTCTGTGGATCAAACATAGAAAGACCGGCTCTGTCACAGAACCGTCAAGATATTTCTTTTGTATGTAATGAACAGAAATTTGAATGTGAAATAAATCATAAATCTCATTTTGTATTTGATAATAATTAAGCAAGAGGTGATGAGTCCACTAGTTTCACTTTGGAGACCCCTGGTGGTGTGAAGATTTCAATAAGATTTGAAAGTAGAGCTCTCTGTAGACTCATAAACTTTGATAAATGCACTATAAGCACTGTGTGTGTGTGTTTTAATTCTCTTTCTGATCTCTTCACTTCAGGTAAAGCTGGATGTTTACCTGGCAGAGCTGACAAAGATAGGAAAGAGTCAGAAGTACACTCTGTCTGTGGACGTGGAGGGAGGGCGTCTGGTAGTAATGAAGAAGGTGAAGGACAGCCAAGAGGACTGGACCACCTTCACACATGACAAAAGTGAGAATTACACATTTTTCCTTGGACATTATTGAACAGAAGTCTGTTTAATGAAGACACATCTCATCTTGTGATCAAGTCATTTTGTAGATCGCATAATAGCCACATTCATTAGACAGATGGTGTCTATTCTTTTACCTAATGTACCTGTTGATGAATGTTTTATGTCATAAAGGTAGAGACATTTTTAAGATGTCAGTGAAGGTGGTCTGTATTTAGAGCGAGATACAAGCTGCATCCGACCATGAAAAGATGAGATGGGTTTATGTATTTCTTAGAGTTTTCTACTTTTGTCTTTAACTTTGACCCTTTTTAACCCTCTCAATCTATTTCCTGACCTTTGCCTTCCCTCCCTGTGCCTGACCCTCTGTCTTATGTCTGTCGGTCTCAGTCCGTCAGCTGATCAAGTCTCAGCGGGTGCAGAATAAGCTGGGCATTGTTTTTGAGAAGGAGAAGGACAAGAGCCAGAGGAAAGACTTCATCTTTGCGAGTGCCAAGGTCTGTACATGCACACATGCGCACACACACTTCCTTGAACATATATTTGTAGATATAAGAAAGCACAAACTGTTATTCAAACATAAAATACCCACATGCAATCATTATAGTGGTGTATATTCTTGACTAAATGCTCTCACATTTCCCCTTTATTTATATATTCATGATCAGACTATAGGACATTAACAGGGCCAAGTTTTGTGGGACATAGGCACACACAGATGTGTTCTGTGAGTTCAGTTTTCACGGAGACTCTTCCCGTAATGTGGTTCTCAACGCTGCATTGCTATTTCTCCTCAGATATTTCTCTTTTAATGAAGAAAATGTGATGGAAAATACCAAAGAGAGTTGTCTGCCCACAGCGCTGTAAATAAGAGAGCTGTTGGGAAATAAACTGTTTGAAGGTTTATTGAGCACACACAAAGCACACACACACACACACACACACACACACACACACACACACACTGATTGTTAGTCAGCTTTTAAGTGGTGCTACGAAAAGAACAAGGTGCCCTTTTGTGGCAACTTCCACTCTCTGATGTGTGTGTGTGTGTGTGTGTGTGTATTCAAGCAAGCGGGAGGCATTTTGCCAGCTGCTGCAGCTGATGAAGAATAAACATTCCAACCAAGACGAGCCAGACATGATCTCCATCTTCATAGGCACCTGGAATATGGGTTAGACACACGCACACATATGTTGCTTTTAGATTTGGGTTTCTTTTCAACAACAGCAACACATGCAAACTCGGTCTTTGTCTTGTGATGAGAGTTTTGGTCTTTGTCTGTAGGCTCGGTGCCTTCGCCTAAGTCTGTGGCCTCCTGGGTGTTATGTCGTGGCCTCGGGAAGACTCTGGACGAGATGACGGTCACCATCCCTCATGACCTTTATGTGTTTGGGAGCCAAGAAAACTCTGTGTGTGATCGGGAGTGGGTGGAGTCACTAAGGGCCTTGTTGAAAGAACAGACAGAACTGGATTACAAACCGGTGAGAAACAAAGATTTTAGTAAAAAGCTATTTTAAATGGAGGGCGGTAGTGCTAAACAACTCATCCTTTGGTTACATTAGTGTTATTTGTGCTTGTTCACACCTCCCAAATTCATTTATGTCATGAGAGAGGGAAGAAAAAGTGGAGGTACAGGGGTATGTTGGAGAGGGCTGAGGCAAAACTGAACATTATTGTTGTACACTGTGAGTTCCTTCATTGTCTGCTGTTTTTACTGGTTGTAGATCGCAGTGCAAACTCTGTGGAACATAAAAATTGCTGTGTTAGTGAAACCCGAACATGAGAACCGGATCAGCCACGTGGGGATGTCCAGTGTCAAGACGGGCATTGCCAACACATTGGGTAACAACAGTACTCTACATCTATTCAGTCTTTTATCACATACTTCCCATCACAATCTAGAGGAAAATATGTACAATCAAACACTGAAATATTCTGTTACAAAGGGGTAATTAAAGGCAATATTATAATTTCATTACTGCAACTCTTGTAGTCACCCTGAAAATGTGACTTGAATTAAGAGGAAATTTAGATTTCATGGCAGTGTGTCTTCATTTTTCAATATGATTCATTATCACAACAGGACCAAAGTGATTCTGTGTTTTTCTATAAACTAATGCTTGTCATCACCAGGTTACTGTACATTGCTGTATTATATTTAGTTTGTCTGTGTGTTTTGATGGTTTTCTAGGTAACAAAGGGGCTGTGGGTGTGTCCTTCATGTTCAACGGGACGTCTTTCGGCTTTGTGAATTGTCACTTAACATCAGGGAATGAGAAGATTGCCAGGTACCTACCACAGTCCCACACACGTTATGTATGGCTGTTTCATCGCAGGGAAATTCTGACACTCTTCTACAATACTTCATAAAACATCACACATATTATTCTTTTACCTGTTATTACTTGTGACACGTGTGACCTTTGACTCCTGTAGGAGGAACCAGAACTACCTTGATATCCTACGCCTGCTGTCACTAGGAGACAAACAGCTGAGCTCCTTCGACATCTCGCTGCGCTTCACTCACCTCTTCTGGCTGGGAGACCTGAACTACAGGCTGGATATGGACATACAGGTGAAGCAGCAACACACATACGAACACACAGATACTCAGAATGATGAAACACAGCAGCTTTGGATGACGTCTCATTTTGTTGCCCTGTTCGGTTGTGTCTGCATGCAGGAAATTTTAAACTACATTAACAGGAAGGAGTTTGACCCCCTGCTGAAGGTCGACCAGCTCAATTTGGAGAGGGAGAAGAACAAAGTCTTTTTACGCTTCGGTCAGTAAGCCTGTTTTTCTGTCTCATTATTACCATTTTCACAGGATGTGACTACTTTACCACACTCCCCCTCCCAGTGTGCAGTTTTGTCTGTTGCCATTGTGAGAAACTGCAGTTCATTTTGCTTGCACTTTGCTGAGTTTTACTTTAAATACAAGCTGCTAACTGGGAGAACTTTTCTCACCATTGTATGTCACAAACAGTATAGATGTGTGAAAACACAAGCGGCAAACAGTTTTAAGCCAACCAATTAGTCTGTTGTGCTCACAAAATGTGTTTTTCTTTCTGTTGATCAGACTGACCTGGCATATGAATGTGTTAATCACCTTTATTTTTGTTATCAGATGCTACACTTTCTGCCTTTGACCTGCTACAAGTTCTAACAAGTGAATGTTTCTGCTTGCTTGCAGCGGAAGAAGAGATCTCATTCCCACCCACCTACCGTTATGAGCGTGGCTCAAGGGACACGTATGTCTGGCAGAAGCAGAAGGCCACAGGAGTATGTTTACCAACTTAAAGAAATATCCATCTCCAACAAATACATTACCAGCTTCATTTCCTATTTTGGTGAGGCGTCCCGATAATTAGTCTTCTTTTCTGTCTGTCAGATGAGGACAAATGTTCCGTCCTGGTGTGACAGGATCCTCTGGAAGTCGTACCCTGAAACACACATTGTCTGCAACTCCTATGGTGAGACCATCAGCAGAAAACCATCCGACACACATTTGTTTCAATTCAGTGCAATGGAGGTCCTTCTTAATTTCACCTAAACATCATGAACATCTATATATGGCTTAATACAGTAATTGATATGGTGAACAAAAAAGCTTATGTGTATGCTCTTCTGTTTTTCAGGCTGTACAGATGATATAGTGACCAGTGATCATTCCCCTGTATTTGCTACTTTTGAGGTGGGGGTGACCTCCCAGTTTGTCTCCAAGAAAGGTACAAGTGGACTGACTTAAATTTTTCAGAAAATACTTGTTTAATTTTCATTGTTCCTGTTGTAATTTCCTCTTCCTGTCAATCACTCTCCCTCCTAGTTTGACTCCGTCTCGCTTCCTTCTGTTCTCGCTCTTCCTCAGGCTGCAGATAGACATGATTTGGCCATACTGGCTGATTTGAGTGTTTATAAGTACTTCATGATGATTTGTTTATTTTCCAGCTCTGTTTGTGACGTACTCCTGCTGTCTGGTCAGTGACTCAGGACTGAACAGACAGGGGAAAAAATGCTGCACCTTGCTACTCATTTCCCACGGTTATTCATACTTGGCTCATTCATGACCTGTGATATGTTTCTTCTTCTTTCCATCATTCTCCTCCCCCCTATCCCTCTTGGCCACCTGTGTCTGTGAAGGTCTGCCAAAGTCTTCAGAGCAGGCCTACATTGAGTTCGAGAGCATCGAGGCCATCGTGAAGACGGCGAGCAGAACCAAGTTCTTCATCGAATTCTACTCCACTTGTCTGGAAGGTGAGATGAACGTCCACCAAAATCCACAAGGAGTTACAGCGCAGACAGTGTCTCTGTAACACGAAGTGGATGTAATAAAATGGTGTCTGTTTCTTCTTTTCATGTCTTTCTCCCTCCCTCCCTATCTCAGGCAGTCAGTATACCTTTAAGCTAGAATCCATGTTTGACCTGTGCCGTGCACCCCCCCCCCCCCCCACCTCCCATCTGCCATGTACTTTTGAATGAAATGCAATAGAAACGTTACCCTCCTCTTCTTTCTTCTCTCCCACCCACCTCCTCTCCTTGCCATCTTGCTCCCTTCCTCCCACCCACCCGTCCTGTGTACCTCTCTCTGTCTCTCACCTGCAGAGTTCAAGAAGAGTTATGAGAACGACAGTCAGAGCAGCGATAACGTCAACTTCCTGCGCGTGGGCTGGTCCAACAAGCAGCTCACGACGCTCAAACCCCTTCTCTCAGAGATCGAGTACCTGCAGGACCAACATCTGCTGCTAACGGTGAAATCACTGGATGGATATGAATCATACGGTAAAAAGAGAGCATTTATGTTTGTGCTATGAAGTTGTTAAAACAATCTTGTTTCTTTTAGTCTGACAGAAGTGTATTTTTTTCTTCTTGCTAGGAGAGTGTGTGTTAGCGTTGAAGTCTATGATTGGCAGCACAGCACAGCAGTTCCACACCTACCTGTCCCACCGTGGCGAGGAGACAGGAAATATCAGGGGGTCCATGAGGGTCAGAGTCCCCTCTGAGAGGATGGGAACCAGGGAGAGACTCTACGGTAATGCTCTGCATGGTGATAGACACGAAATATAAGTGGGAGGGACCCTCGACACCTGTTTCTCTTAAAGAAAATGAAAGATGTCTCAAGTTCAATGTACATGTATTTATATTGTTTTATTGTTTCAGAGTGGATCAGTGTGGACAAGGATGAGACAGGCGGACCAAAAGGGAAATCCACTTTGGTAACCAGAGTGGGACATGAATACGTCAAGTCAGTACACTTCACTCTTTTAACTTCGCACATCAATTTTTAGTTAAATGAAAAAAACGAATTATTTCATTAACATTTGGATGCATTCTTAAGAGGAGTTGTTGTATGTTGTACATGTTGTATTTACTTGACCTGTTTTTATATACATTATATTGGATGCCCTTATGAACCACAGTAAAATGTAATTTTTATTAATTAACGTTTTGCTCCTTCAATCTGCACAATTAGGCTTAAACTGAGTTTGGGATAAACAAAGTATTTTATGTCATTGTATTCTATTTCTTACAAACTGTCATTGATAGTCATAATATTGTAATTAAAAATGTTTGTCCTCAGTGAAAAAGGTTCATTTCCTTAGCCATTATGTCTTGGTGAAATTTCTCTACACTGGCTGTGTGACAGAAGCGGTTGTCAAATTGAGGAACTGACCTAACACTCTGAGTCAAAGTGGCAACTGGAACCAACACATATTTTTTTATTTGCTTAACTGTATCCTTCAAAGTTCCCCTATGCTTTATATGCTTTGTATTGTGTATTTTGTAAAGGTAAAAATGAGTGTGGGCATGCTGGATTAAAGCTCCCAAAACTTTATTGATCTCATTGTCATGTTGATCATTTGCCTGATGAAGACAAGACAAGTTTTGTGCAGCTTGAATCTGCTATGCTGATACTCTCCATTTTCACCTCATATTGAATCTGATACTCTGCACCTTGTGCCAGATGCAGACAGCTGTCTTTCTTTATTTTGTCTCATTTTTGACTGATTGCGGCATTTTCTTGATGCAGGCCGTCTGTGGTTCGGAAACAGCTTGGAGAGCTGGGAAAGGTCAGCGAGGAGGGAGAAAGGAGCAGCAAGGAGGAAACTGCTGCAAGGTACAAACACACTCATGTACTATAATATACTGAACAGCAAAAACACATAAACTTAAGTGCAACCACCTAGATACATGAAACATAAAGATAAGAACCATCTATGCTGTTTGTGTGTGTTGTGAAGGCCTAAACAGGAAGCACCAGACGGTGATCCATCCATCAGCAAGAACAGCTACAATAATCCCGCCTACTACATTCTGGAGGGCGTTCCCAACCAATCGGCAGCTGCTCTGTCACCTGAACTTCTACCATCTCCTACCTCCGCAAACCCCCAGGTAGCTAAAGCCCCTCCTCCATCAGCTGGAGCCCGAACCAAACCCCCCTTTGTGGCCTCAGGGCACTCTCACCAGCGCAGACCCATGACAGGGCACCCAGTCCGTGCAATCAGCGAGGAGGGGTCCTCAGAGGATGATGGTAGGTGCCTGTGTAGCAGGAGCTCAGGGAGGCGGTGTCGGAACGACAGTTGGAAGCACGCTAAATCGACCCCCTCCTGACTTCCCCCCTCCTCCTCTCCCAAAGGGAGCCCTAGAGATGGTCACAGAGGCCCCCTTTGCCAAACCTCGCCCTCTGTACCCAGACCTGGCCGAGGTCAGGATCCCAGCAGCCAGCCCTGCCGCACCTCTTGCCCTCGGTGAAGGTTTTAGACGAGGAGGAGGAGCCGGACCAGGAGGGTTGGACGACCAGTCGTGTTCTGTGCTCCAGATGGCAAAGACACTGAGTGAGAGTGAGTTTCCCGGGCAGCCTCCACGCGCTCCGTCTGCTCCGCCACCTCTACGAGGGCAGCCGATGGGTTTAGGTCTGGACGCCTGCCGCACCTTCCCACCCAGAAATCCCATCACAGAAAGCATCGCGGAGGACATGCCTGAGGAGGTGAGCATCTGAATTAAGTTCAGTAGCTCATTCATTGGTATTTTTTAAATGTAATACAGTTATTAATGCTTTGGTGGCTGTGGGAAGTGAAGCTCTGACTTCTTTTCAGGTTGTTCTGGGTAGTTTCCTTCAAGCTACTCCAGCTTCCAGTTTTGGTGTTATAAATACACAAGCTCTTTTCACCATGGATGTGACCCAGCTACTTTTTAAATAAAGCCTCTACTGTTCATACAGCCATCTGTCAGATTACCACAGGATCTCTTTCCTTTTTTATTTTATTTTTTTGGTTTAATTGAAGTTTTAGTGCTTCCTTCTTGGGGTGAATAAAATTAGAACCCATCTTGAGCTTTTCTTTTATTTTCCCTGTGCAGGCACTTTGGGGCAGCAGTAGCTCGTCTCTGTCTGTCGGGGAATCATCAGTGGGGGAGTGGCTACAGAGGCTGGGACTGGAGAGATATGAGCAGGGTCTTCTGCACAACGGTTGGGACGACCTGGAGTTCCTCAGGTACACACACACACACACTCGGACATGGCGGCTTTCATGCTGTAAAAACAAAACAGAAACAATAAATACTTTGAGCTCACAGATAAGTGTTATATATCCTGTCAGATTAGAGCATGATTGGCTGTAATATTTATAAAGGGAACAGCTCTGTTCTGCTATTTGCTCTTATCGAAACCTCGCCACTTCTGTTTGAGCATCTGATTCTTATATCCCGTTTCTCCAGTGACATCACTGAGGAGGACCTGGAGGAGGCGGGAGTGCTGGACCCCGGCCATAAGCGAATCCTGCTGGAGAGCCTCAGGCAGCAACAGCAGCAACAGCAGCAGCAGAAATAAACTGTATCAGACTGGTCTATGATTGGTCCAGACTGGCCTGGTTACCACACCAGGTCACAAGAGGCCAAATCTCAGCTGAACTCAATTGAACTGAGCTGGACCGTGCCAATTGATGCCAGACTGTGCCTTCTGAGAGAAAATTGCACTCCCATTTGAACTTTTAAAAAACAAACAAACACTTGTCAAACCACCATCTTTATTCACATGTACTGTATGTGTGTTGTCATAGCGGTGGCCTTATTTAACAAGAATCATTTCAGTCCCTTGAGCGTCACTACATAAACCTTGGCTTCACACCTAGTGAGAAGATGCAGGGTGAGATGTTATTTCTCTGTCCGGACAAAACCGGAAATGCAGCTTAGCAGTTAATGCTCGTTTTATTTTCTGCATCCTGAGAAACCTCAGCTGAGGTGTGACAGAGTTTAAGACTCCTCAGAAAGGGGGAATTGCTGACTTTAGAGCGAAATTAGATCTTTCTGCAGAAGACCAGAGACTTGAAAACACATCCTGCCTTTTTAGCAACGACGTGTTCCTCTGGGAGTCTCGGGTTTTCCCCCCATTAATGGTCACATTTGGGAAACTGGGAATTCTTACAGAGCACTCGAGGGTAAATTCAGCCCACAGCTCAGGCAGTGTAAACCCCCCCACTTCTGTGATGGAGGCGGACAGGAAGTGGTGACAGTAGAGTAGAGCTAGCTCTGACTTATGTCAGACTAAATTTCTTACATTTTGTATTTTTGTGATGATGTTTGGGCCACTGTTGTTTAAATGGTGGCATTTACTGTCTGTGTCTCTGCATGTATTTATGGTTTTGTTTGTTTGTTTGTTTTTTAACGATAAAGGGAATATGGAGCAAACCAACCAAACCAGTCCTGCTAGAGTTAGAAGTGACATATTTCACCTTGTTAAATTGAAACATTGAAGTTACGGTTACAGACACATGCAGCACTCAGATTCTTGGTGGAGTTGGTGTTTGGTAGATTGGTCAAGAAAATCAACCAGATGAAGCAATAAAAAGTATAGATGAGGTCATAAATGCAGCACCGAAGTGAGATACCACTTTGACGATCTTACCCAGCACATTTGTCACACGCACTCCTTCTGTAAGGAAGTTAAAATTCAGTTTACAGAGAAAGACAAACCTTATTTCAGCATCATATGACCCAGGTTTGACTCTTTAACTCGTGTCATTTTGAATTATGTAGATGGAGCAGTGTTCAGGGAGTAGTTAACTACAGTAGCCAAATAGTTTATTACAACAATATTTGGTTGTTTTGTTACATACTAGAGACGCGGCCTGATGGGAAAGGCAGGTTTCTGCAGGACACAGATGGTGTGAGAGGCCGTCGCTGTTCTTTTATTTAAGCAGCAGGTGGTGCTGCTACTCCATAAACCTCATCAGCAGATACTGATAGTGGAACCTTTTGGAAAATAAGACACAATCAAGCCACATTCAGTGAAAGGACTTACACATTATAGTTGTCTACATGTTGTTCTTCCGCATTTACAAATCTGAGTTAACCCACCGGTCTGTGTTCAGACTGCCGTTACTTGTGCTTTATTTAAATCCTGCCTCCTCTTCTGCCTGTGAGACCAGAAGCTAAAACCAACATGCCAGTTTGTTTTTTGTTTTAAGATATGCTGACGTGGACTCCCCTCCACGTACCTGACACCTTTTTACTGTATCGAGGTGGATCACACCAAATTATTTCTTCATTTGAACACATGACTTGCTTTTTGCTACTAAAACATGACGGAATACATTTTGCCATGTAGAACTCTGAACTCTAAATGAATGCTGTTGGATAATTGGGGGTAAATCTGATGAAATCTTCAAGGATGTGACTGTTTCATTCATCTCCGGGAAATATTCCCCTTTAACCCAAACACAACCTTAGACTCAACTGTTTGCCTTTGTTCGGTGTCATAGAACGTGTCTAACAGCCAAACAACCGTAATGCACAGGAAGTGGATCTGCCTTTCTGTTCAATCTAATGTCTTTTTAAGCCTTTTTGGCCTTTCAGTGTTCTCTGTTATGTGTGTGTGAGTGTGCGTGTGTGTTTGTATTTCTGTGCATGAGTGGAAAAAGACTTGCCATTGTTTTCTCTGACACTCCTTTGTATATCGTTCCTTCATGTAGCCTCCTCTTTTGGTTATGTTAAGTTAATATAAGTTGTTCACCCATGTTAATTTTTTTTTTCAATTAAAATCTAATATCTTTCCTTATTTTAGAGATTTACTTGTTTGTTTTATTTTTTTTTTTTTGTCATCTGCAGGGAAAGCTGAGAGGATGAGAGACAGCTATGGCCCAAGAGCTGTAGACCTGCCTCGTTAAAGGGAAAGGGAAAACAAGTGTATGGTAAAATTCGAATAAGTGACAGTCATTCAAGTTTTTTATTGAACCGTGATTTCAGGAGCTCACACCTCAGCGTTCGCAGAAAGGTGAGCGTCTGAGGCGTGACCTCGCACACAACACTCTCATCACTCTGTTACACACAAGAAGAGACCAGATCATCGAGCGCGCCGCGTAGTGCTTCCATAATGTAGATTTATTAGAATATTCAGAGTAGTGCTATAATCTCATTCACTAGAGCTTCTGTCGATTCATAGTTTTCATGGACGTGTTGGTCGGCGAGACAGATGCTCCGCAATGAAATCAATCTGTAAAAGCAACATGAGAGAAAGAAACGTACAAAAAAAAAGGCTACCTAATATTTATATTACTAATTACGGAATTTACAGTCACAAAATTTCATGGAGCAGTTCAAAGAAATGTTCGGGTTTCTCACTGACATAATAAAGAATATTAATAAATACATGTTTTTTTTTATTCACCCTTTTGTGAGCAGACCCACCCCCCCACCCACCCCCAAAGAAATCGACTCGAATCAGTGTCGTTTCAGTGATTTGCAATAAAATAAAATAGGAATGATACACAAGCAACTTTGCAAGGTGAAAGAACGTACAAACAGCTGCTGAGAAAAAATGTGGGGCTCAACGGGAACAAAATGAATGCACATACATTAGAAAACTCCAGCAACTGCATCTCTCTCTCTATATATATTGCCAACATCTGACCAGCTTGCGTTGCATTTCCAAGAAAGATCACCCTGTTATCTGTTGGCTGTGGGAGAGTCAGTGAAGTGGGTGACGAGTTGTTGTAAGTCCGCTAAGAGTTCGTACAGACTGAACTCGCTCTCATCAGTCCCACAGGAGCGGTCGGCTAAGAACGCTTCTGCCTCTGGCGAAAGCGGGAAACCAGTCGTAGTACCACAACAACAGCAACAAGTCAGTCAGTTATGACGAGACAAGATTTTGTAGGTTATAACTGTGCCCCTCTCCACCCGAAGAACTGGGCAGGAAACTGCAGAAACTAAAAAAAAGTCCCTTTTCGTTGGTGAATTTGAACAAAGTGCCCACTGTTTGATAAGAGAAAGGGATGATGGGACAGAGAGAATGAAGGGATGGGGACCAGAAAGCCTCGGGATGTGGGGGGGCTCACACTGAGGATGAGAGTGGGGGAGTCAGGACTTGATACAGTAAAGGAAGAGGAGGAGGGGGAGGAGGGGATGAACTGGGGAGGTGTCTGGTCTGGACCCGGCTGCTCTAATTGGATTTTGAGGTGCTCTGCTCTGCCCGGCAAAGAGATTTGGAAAGGGGCACCCAGTTTTCTGTGTTTCTGGAGGGGGTGGTGGCTTAGAGGAAGTTGTGCTTGAGGGTAAAAGTTTGTTTGTTTTCTTTCCCCCAGCAGAGACTGGAGCGTGATGTTTAGATTTCTGCTTTAAACTCGTACCTGACCGCCATGCTCATCAGAGACGGGGCTCTGCTGCAGTGTGGGAATGTGAGTCCGGGTGTGCGAGAAAGAGAGAAAAGAGGCGGCTATGGATTAATGTGTGTATGGACACTGTGAGGTTTGAGGGCCTGTATGTCATTAAATAGAGCTGACAACACTGTTTAAGTTTAATCTGAGGACACAAGAGGGATTTTAAGTCTTTATAAGATGGAATCTGACCACGTCCAGGTGGAGTTTTTCAGGTATAATGTGCAGTTTGGGTTGAGAGGTGACCTTTGATTTTATTATCTGAGCTCTGAATCAGTTTGACAGGATGGTTTTTTAGAGGGGAACCAAGGGCCTCGCCGAGCTACAGCAGACGACACCAGTGAATTCAGCGTTACAATGGGCAAGTCCCGACTTTCTCAACAGAAGCTAGAAAGTCCTCACTGCTCCGGTGGACCACATAATGTCTGTCCCTCGCCCCCTCTTCCTCTGTGCTTCAGAACAGGTTCGTCTTGATGGTGGGGTTGGGTTTTCTGTGGAAGGAGGACAGGACTCCGGCAAAGGGCCCGGTCATACTGTCCGCCGGCTGCCAGGCCTTCAGGATCTCCTGAGTCTGGACGGCAGGCTGGGCCACGGCCGGGTTGGACGGCCCCAGGCTGGACCAGCTGGGTGGCTTCAGCCCTTGGAGAACGGGGGAGCTGGAGGTGTTTGCGTAGCCGCTGTTGGCGGGGGCCGGGCTGGGGCTCAGGCTGGCAGGGCTGCCCAAGTTGCCGTTGGCCGAGCCCGGCAGGGAGGCCGTGCTGTCGGGCGTCGGACTGCAGGTGGACTCTTTGGACTCATCGTCGTCGTCCGACGAGGACCTCGGCTCTCCGCCCTTCTTCCCCCCGGAGCTGCTGCTGCTGGTGCTGCCCGAGGTGCCACCAGAGCTGTTGGCTTTGGCGTTGGCTGCAAGCGCTCCTGCTTACGAAACTTGGCACGCCTGTTCTGAAACCACACCTGATAAACACAAACAGAGGTCAGATTATTATTAATTATTGATCAATTATTAATAAGGCAGATAGATAGATAGATAGATAGATAGATAGATAGATAGATAGATAGATGGATAGATAGATAGATAGATAGATAGATGAAGATAGAATAGATAGAATGGAAATGAAACTCAGGTACCTGGACCCTGGCCTCAGTCAGGTCTATCTTCAGGGCCAGCTCCTCTCGGGTGTAGATGTCCGGGTAGTGAGTCTCGGCAAAGACCCGCTCCAGCTCCTTCAGCTGGGAGCTGGTGAAGGTGGTCCGGATGCGCCGCTGCTTCCTCTTCTCGTTCAGGCCGGAGGGGTCCGAGAAAAACTTGTAGGGGACTGAGAGGAGAAAGAAAAAGACCCGTTTAGTGACCGAGGCCAGGCGGGGAGGTGTTGCCTCGTGAGCCGGGCTCACCTGGTCGGATGTTTTTTTGTTTGTTTGTTTTTTTTAAATAAAACAACTTTTAAACGATGTTATCAGGAAGTCTTTCACTGTTCGATAATAAATGATCATTTTTTCTTTTGGCGTCAGTGAAGAAGCGACTGTTTTTGCACAGAAGTTACCGGTCTGTGGAGGGCGGATTAATTAATTGATTGATAGATTGACTTTGTGCACAGAGCCAATCAGAAATGACAGCGGAGTCAGAAAATATGTTATTGGCTAAATTGGTTAAAAATTAAAATCCAGACAGCACTCGGCTGTAGTCAATTAACGAAGATGGTTAATTAGACCTTTTTAATTTTTATTTTATTTAAACAAAAAATATTTTTCAGCTTTATAATGTTGACTGACAGTTTTTGGTCCTTACACAGTAACACAGTGAAGAAAAAATAAATTCAGCCTTTTATTTTAATGAATTCTTCTAGGCTTAAAACGAATGTAATTTTTTTTACGTAAGATCTTTATAAAATGTTTTGCACATTTTTAACTCGTCAAGTGTCGCCTAATCAGCATCAACAGAATTTAGTTTACAACTGAAATTGATTTGAGGTCATTTGGATTTAGTTAATGTACGAAAGCAAACACTGAAATGTGTAAATCTACAGAAACAAAAATAAGGGACAAAACGGATATTGACTTTTAAATCTTACATTTATGTAAATGTGAGAAAAATATCCATTATGTTTGCAGGCAAATAAAAAAATAATTAGACATCTAAACAGTTTCTTGGGCCTGTGGATGGACAGACAACACACTGTCAAACTCGCATTTTTTTCATTTTTTAGACGTCTTATTATTATTATTATTATTATTATTATTACAAGCCTACGGAACAGTCTTCTGAATTATTAGCGATCCATAAAGGCCGATGTTGCTGTTGTTCTTTATGAATGCGAATAATGTATTCCAGATTGGTTTCGAAATACATTATTTCACCTTTAAAATAGTCTTTGCTTTGAATCATCATTATTTTAAAAATCAGAACATTAAACTGCAAACACTGTGACACTGTTTTATCTTTACATAAATGAACGTTTTCAGTGATTTATGTCTGTCTAGTTTAGATATAAATCCATATAAACAGTTCAGGCCCTCCTCTGTGCAGGTTGTTGGGTCACATATAACGAAAAATAGAGTTGACAATGAAACATTTTCTTTTCCCTCCTGTTTTCTTGCCGATAGAAGCAGTTTGGCAGACAACACCAGAGGAAACGGTGAAGACGACAGCACTCACAGCTTCCATAACTCTTTCTATCCTCTCTTTTTAAATGTAATAACAATGATTCAACAAGACGTCCCGCATCCTAAAACCTTTATTTACACCTCCGGGAGGGGCAGAGGGAGGCTGCCTGTCCCTACCTGAGGAGTAAGGTGTGGGCTGGTGCTCCCGCAGGGCTCCCAGGGTGCAGCTGGCCGTGCTGAGCGGGGTGCAGCCCGGGTTGGAGAAGGGGCCGCTCCGGATCGGGTTGTACTGGAAGGAGCTGGCCTGGCTGCAGGAGCTGAAGTCCGCGTAGGCCGACGCTTCCATGGCCGCCATGCAGGAGTCATACGAGTTCAGGTAGGAGTAATCCATCTCTTATACATGGAGGAGAGCCGGTGCTGAACACCGGGCTGCAGGAAGAAGAAGGGGGGGGGGGGGTCTATGAGCTCCGGTATCTCCACGGGCTGCTGGTCTCTCCGGGACCCCGGTCGGCTCTCTGGCGGGATCTGTCGCCTTTTCTCGGTAAATAATAATCCAAATGTTTTTTTAATGCTCTTTCTCTCTCTCTACTGCCTCACTCTCCTCCCCTGTCACTCTCACGCGCTCCGCCGGTCGTCTCTCTCCTCCGCTGCAGCTCAGCTCCGCTCTCGCGCTCCGTTTGACAGCGCGCTGCGGCTCGCGCGGCGTTTATAATAAACTTGGCAGAGCGCGAGACAATAGCGAGGCGGTGGTCTAGTTTCCATGACAATGCCACCGAGTGAGTGAGCCTGGACACGGACTGCCCTCCTCCCCACCTACACACACACACACACACACACCTCCTCCCCTCCCACCGCTCGCTGCACCGCCCACGCGCTCCTGAGCGTCGCGAGCTCGCAGGTGTCAGCAGTTAAGTCTAAAAAGCAGCAGCTTCATTTAAAAAGAAAGAAAAATCATAATAATTATTATGTCTTATATAAGCGCATACACCTGCTTTTATTATTATTATAATCTGCTCAGAATAAAAAGGTGGAAACATCTGAACTATCTGAAGCCGTCACAGTCAGTCTCGTGCTCGCGGTCTCCTCCTGATATCACTGTATTTCCTCTCTTATTCCACTTTATCCAAGAGATGCGTCGGCTGTGCTTTTCAAGCCTGTGAGCCAGGAAGTAATCCGGCCCGACAGCCATTGAAGCTGCTGCGTCAAAGATGTCCGGTTTGTGAAGTTTAAATGTATTTTTTGTATTCCCCCCTCTTAAATAGCCCGTATCTTTGTATGAAGCCGGTGGGATTTAACGGAGTTATGAATGTAGCGTCCGGGAGGCTGAAGAGATAAAAGAAAATAAATAAATCTAAAGAAACAGTGGAGGCATGTGGACTTATCTACAACAAAAAAAAAAACATGATCCGGGAGTGTCTAAAATGTGGTTATTTCCTGATGTTACGTGTGATTAGTTAATGGCAGGCGGGATAATTGGTCCACTGTCAGTCCGTGAGCAGGTGCAGGATCTCACCTGGCCCTCACACGGGCTCGTGGAAACCGACTGCAGCCCGGCCGCAGAAGTCTTTATGTGGGGGGAGACGTCCAGATGTGACGGTGATTGGCGAGATTAAAAGCTCTGATTTGATTCCGATCACTTTTTTACGGAGATGTCACCGGAGCGCGCGTCACTTTGATGTATAGGACGAGAGAGAGGGAAGCGGCTGCGGAGACAAGCGGAGCAGCCGCGACAGGCTAACCATAAACGCATTGACGCTCCATAAATTGGTTTAAGTTTATTGTTCGGTGTCTTCATACAATGCGATAAAGTCATATCCCACACGGCCCGCGTCACACACACACACACACACACACAGAGGGCTTGACGTCGGCATCAGGGCGCGCGCTCCCCTCAGTCTCCAAATCTGGTGCTGTTTAGAAAACCTTCATTACATTAACGGGCTTTTTATTAGTGGATAAATTCCACCAAATAATCAAACCCGCAAACCAAAAATTACGTTGCACGCGCGTGCCGGGAAATTAATTAAGTTAACGGGGCGCGCGCGCTCCTCTCCCGTCCTGACCAGAGGCTCCGGGATGGTGACGCTCCCTGATGCACGCGCGCGCGGCACTCACTTAAAGCACAAATAAGTTTTAATAATCGGGTTTGTTGGGAGCGTTTATTATGCGGTCGGTGAGAGCTCGCGGCTTCTGCGGGGCGGGGCGGGCGCGCGGGGCTCCCGCAGTTGCGGTTTGTTGGTGTCGAGCTGATGTTGGATGTTGTAGTTCTGATTTAACTGAATATACATTTATGCCGCGTGCGTTACTGCGCGTGACACGTCCTGGGTCCTGATGTTGAGTTTTAGTCTCTACCTTCATGTTTTATCTGTCATCCCTGTTTTAGATATCAGATTGTAATTCCGGTCTGTTGTGTGGTGAGGCATCTTTAAATTCGATCTAATTTTAAGTCATTATTTATGCAAAATATTTACCCAAATTTTAAACTCCTATTTAGAAACGCGTGTGTTAATGGGGTTCATCTGAAAAGATTTTGTGCACTTCCCCTCAGCTCTCTGCAGCTCTCTGCAGCTGTTATATTAAAGTCTCGATGCTTTGAGCCCAGAAAAATGAACTAATTTAAATACTGTAAGTAAGGATCTGTATACACACCGCAGAGTATTTATTGTGTCATGAAGCAGCACTTTCAGTATGAGACACACTCACGCAGATCTAATATTAAAATTGTAAAAAAAAGAAAAAAAGAGAAACATAGCCTAACTCGTACAATAATAAATACCACAGAAAAGAAAAACGCACTAAATTTATTAAAAAAAAACTCTTGCTGAGTTTTGTGTGATCCCTGTGAAAATATTCCTTAATCCACTTAGAATAAATAGACATTTTCTAATGGCAGCTCCAGGCCGGCTCCGTCTGTCCTGTCTGCGGGGTTCAGAGGTGAGTTTACCGAGAAACTTAAACTGTTTCAAAGTTAAACTCTCGGGTCTGTTTCTGCCTCCCCCCTCCTCCTCAAAAAAAGAGCAGCCAGGAGCGACCCTAGCTCTCCCGCTTTAAGCATTTAAACTTTAATCCCTTCAAAGAGCGGAGCGGTCGCTAATCCGCCCTATAGTGCTCCAGCACCGGGGGAGACCTCTCCTCCGCGGAGGCTTTAACTTTGGACTTTTACATTCATGGGGCGATTTGACGGAAACAGTAACGGGGATCTTTGGCATTCATGACGTCTGAGTCAACAGAGGGGGACACAATGGTCCCCCAGAGGCTCCTGAGGGCCCCTTAGAGAGGAGACCCGACTATAGGGATTATAGGCCGCTGGAGGACCGAGTTATCGGGGGAAACCTCCACAGGCCGTTTCCAATCTGAGATATGATGAGATGTCGTTCAAGTCAGCTCGCTCAGTTTGTGTCATTTATAAAAAATCAAACATTGAAACATTAGAAGACAAAAAAATGTAACTAAACGGCGATGAAAGCGTCAAGTTGTAGGAATACTGAAGGAAAACAAGCAAAGGAAATGAGTAATGAAGGAAATCTATATTCAGAATAATAAAACTCTCTTTATTCGTGAATTTAGACTCTCCCTTTAATGACCATGGTTAATAATAAATATCTTTTACCAATCAGCCCTCTGCTGATATGAACTAAACTAACTAACTAACTGTATTCTTGCAGGGCTCCTGTTCAGACCGCATTAATTGTCCTGTCTGCTCCAGCTCGAAGGGGCCGCGATCTGTAGAGAAATACTGATTTAATTCCCAACATCACCCCCCTCCTCCCTCTCCCCCTCCTCTCCCCCTTCTCCTCCCATCTCTGCTGCTACTGTAATTGTTTGTGATGGTCGTGGACCCGGACTGGAGGTCTGCGGGGCTGCATATGCAGATCGTGTGTGTGTGTGTGTGTGTGTGAGAGAGAGAGAGAGAGAGAGAGAGAGAGAGAGAGAGAGAGAGAGGCCTCTGTATGATGGATGGCTGGACGGTCTTGACGGAGAGGTGAGTGGGCAGAGACAGAGGGGATGTAAAGGAGGAGAGTGAAGGATGGGACAGCGGCCACACTGGCTCAAAGAAAAAAAGAAAAGCCCCCCCAACACACACACACACACACACACACACACAGGCAGTCCAGGTATCTGTCCCAGGACACGCGGCGGTGGTCTGAAGCAAGTGAAGCTGTCAGTCACAGAGGGAGTCCGCCTGCTCCATCCATCACCGAGGAGCCCCAAAGAGAGCAGCTCCCGTGTGTGGAAAAGCCGTTTTCCCTCCCTCAGACTGAGGCAGATATTGATCCTCGGGTCTGGATGGTAACTTGGGTTTAGTTAAACCCGCAGATTGGACTGCTGGTTTTGTCTTCGCAGATTATTTCGGTGCTGCGCGGTGTGAAGGCGCAGCTGCTGCAGTGAAGGCAGACACAGGCCTCATGTAGAGTCCGCACACTGCCTCCTCTGTAACCAGCGAGCCCTCCACTGCTCCCTCCACTTTATTTTATCATCAGTCATTATTTTAGTTAATGACATGCTTCTTTATAAACTCTCAAAACAGCTGCGGTAATTTAAACCACACGTTTCTGCCTTTTTAAAATGATCATAACCAGTCGTTATAAATGAATCTAATTTAATCTCATTTTTATTATGTTGTTATTTATTTTAGATGATATATGCAAATTATTAACAGCAGCCTATAAATGAATTAGTGAAATTGATTGGATCATTTAAATTATTAGTGGGAGAATTTTGTCGTTCTTGGATCAGATTGGACATGTTGTTGTTTATTGAATTATAACTGACAATCAGGACAGATATTTTAAGGACATCATAAACAGTGAAGTCTGACTCAGCTGATGCTGATTTAATTGCCTGTTTAGCTCGTGCGCAAATCACACACACACACGTGGCTGATTGAATATTTAATTTCTTTCAGACACTCCAGAGGTTTTCCTCCACCTTTACAACGTTTCTACTTTTAGTCCACAATTTATCCTGGACCACGTTTTTTTTTTAATTTTTTTTTTTATCTCTGATCAGTATTTTATTTATTGACAGTCGATCCTTGCTTTGATATTCGTGCAGAAGAAGAGTCTTTATGATGGGAAGTGAATGATTTGGATCAGCGCTCGGTGTCTGCTGACTGCGTTACATCCGCCGGTGTGAGCAGCTGGCTCTCTACCTGCGCTGTCACCAAAATGTGTCGTGTCATCGCCCCTCTTCAGACCCTCTCCCCTCGGAGGCGGATTCGATTGCGCATAAAATAAAATCAGAAATCGCGGATCCCGCCGTTCACGTCGTCCCGCGCGCTCACGGCAGCACGGGCCGGCGGGCGCATTTGATTTGGCCGGTGATGGATGAAAGACGGTGCGGGGGGTGCTGGGTGGGGCGGAGGGGGTCCCGTCGGTGCGTCTGTCCCCGCATTTCAATCCCCAATTACCGGAATGTACCGTGACGCACCGGCGCGCGTCTAACCGGGTTAGAGACGAGAGCAACGGCAGCCGGTGTGTTGGAGGAGCTTCACTTCACTCCTCACTCAGGTGGTGTCGATGCTCGTGATCTACATCAGCTCGTGTCTGCGGCCTCTGCAGGAGAGGAAGAAAAAGAAACCACGGATAGAAAAAAAAAAGAGATTTATATTTTAAACACCGTCACTTTTCTTTCAGTCGATTGTGGCTTTCATGTGGGTCATAGCTGTAATCTGGGCCTGAGCTGCTTTTTATGAATAATTAGTGTAAAATATAACCGAGGCAAAACTATCAAAACACCAAGAACAAAAGCCTGCGACTGATTGTCTTTTTTATGCTTCATAAGAAATAATAATAATAAAAAAAAAACTCTTCACATTTCACCAGTTTTTCACGGGACCTGTGAAGGCTCCAGAAGAGAAACAGGAGTCATATTTGTTTTGATGCTCTCATGAGTTTGGCTCAACATACATTCAAAAATAACACAAATCATAATCACACTGGATGATGAAAAAATGTGACCAAAAAAAAAAAAAAAGGAGAGGGGGGCGACACCAAGAAGACCACTGAGGCCCATCAGAGCTGAGCCGTCAGGTGACTCTCATCCTGATTCAAACCCGCTCCAACATCCGCTCAGCGCGCGCTCACCGTGACGCGGAGCAGCTGCGGTGATTCACATGCTGCGGACATCTCTCCACTGCAGCAGCAGACCTGTATTATCCTAATGGACGACGGCATGTTACTTAAAAAAGAAGCTTTTTAGGATAAAAACCAGGTCCCGGGAGACCACAGTACACACACACACACACACACACACACACAGAGGCACACACCACAGCTGGAGCGGCGAGGGATGGCCGCGCGCAGGAGAGCTTCTCCAAACACGCTAATTAGATCTCGAGCTCTGGCCCCGCGCTCTGAAAGCAGCCCAGCGGCGGGGCGCGCGGAGCTGTGGAAAGTTAATTGAATTAAATTCCCTGTAAACTAATTAGGCTGCAATCTGCCACGCGAGCTGTCCCTGAGCAAGGTTCGAATTAGGCGGAATGGATTTGTTCCTTTTCTTTAAAAGAAAGGAGGACGGGCTGGCGTGTTTTTGGTGGCCTCCTTTATTTGTCTTTTATGCTAATTCTCCCAGGGGGACCGTCACGTGATCGCCTTGCGGTAACCGGACGGCATCCGGTGTCCCCCCCCCCCCACACCACCTCCTCACCCCCCCACAGTCCGCCGGTCCACCCGAGAACCACAACAAAGCCGCTGTGAGTTAACGCAGGGTCTGATGGGAGCAAACATGGAGGAAAAGCAGAATAAAAAGCCTCGCGCAGGCTGTCACAGCCCGCGCGGCCTCACAAGGATGCACGAGCGAGAGGACTGAGGTAATGGAGGTGAAATCGATCGCTTTCCTGGGGGAGCACAAAGAGGGGAGGAGAGGAGAGGAGAGGAGTGCAGAGGGACACGGATGAAAATCCCCCGTTAAGAGCAGAGACAGATATGATAATGGGAGAGCCTCGAGTAGTCGTTCATCATTCAGCACCTCCACCTGGCTGCTGCCGCCGCCCAGCACAGCACTGAAATCAAACACACCCAAACAAAGATTAGTATTCAGAAGGGGTGCAGCACATGAAACACATCTCACACATTGACTGTCCATGTGTGCAGGGGTGAGTATACAGGGCCCGTAAAGACACTGGTTAGGGATGCAGGGAGGCCAGAATTTCGTTCCTCACCCCTGCATGTGTTCATATAACCCCTCCAAGCACACAGGCCGCAGACCCTAAACACCCCCAAAGCCACAGTGCGGGGTCTTTATTTCTCTTGAGGTGAGAGTGGACCGGGGGGGGCTGCTGTCTCATCTGTGGACTGATGCAGAGAGAGCTGCAGGTATCTCCATCACTCTCTTCATGTGAGTCAGCCTGGGTGACCAACGGCTGCCCCTGTGACCTGCAGGGATGATGCATTTTGAATGTTTGTTTATTAATATTGTTTTTGTACATCGTGTCTTTTGTGAGATAGATGGTTTGTGTAAGTTTGTTTTATTGCAGTTTCTTTGGAGGATCTGCAACACTAAATACAGTATTACTTCACTTGTGTGTGTGTGTGTGTGGGTCAAACTTCTCAGCTGGTTTTGACCTAAAATCGTGTGTTAAAAAAACAGTTACAAGCCAATTTGTACAGAAAATCTTGGTTCTTACTCCCTCTCTGATACAGATGTTGTTAAAAGTGTGTAATTTCATTCTTCCATCATTCTCCTCCTCCTCCCACGTGTCACAGTTTACCCTGTTGCTCTCCTCTCTCATTCTCCTTCTCTCTCCTGCGCCTTGAATTCTCCTCCGTTTGGATCATCCGCGCGAGGAGGAGGAGGAGGCGCAGCAGGGCAGAGACAGACGGATAGGAGAGGAAAAAGGTGGAGGAGAGAGAGAAAGAGCACAAGGAAAAGAGAGGATGGGAGGGGTAAGCGAAGTGTAGCGAGATAGAGTGAGAGGGAGGTTGGGACGATGGAGGGCCAGGTTTCTGTTTCTCCATAATCTAATCAGAGAAATGGCAGCAGTCAGAAATAGCCTGACGGACAGACTAAGAGCCTCTTCTCTTTCTCCTCCTCCTCTTATTCTTGTCTTCTTCCTCGGGGAGGGTAAATGGATACACACACACACACACAAACGCACGCCAGCCCGACTTCCTAAAACCATAAAGTGCAGATGTGTTTGGGGGTTATAAGAGATGGGAAAAGCCTTGAGGTATCACAGCAAAACCTGATCTGCCGGTCCAGATGCAGCCGCTCACTTTTTCCGAAACCTCTCGGCTTCACGTTTAGACAGCATTTCACAAGTGTGTGACGATTTGTTTACAGTCAAAAACCACATTTAATACAACCACAGAGAGCTCGGATTCACAAAGAGCAGAAAAAAGACTTTGTCCTGTTTTCAGGAAGCACAGCTAATGATCAGACAGCCTTTTGAGGACAAACACAATATCAAAGAAACCTGACAGTGGCTAAATGCACAAAATATAATACACTGAGCTTTACAGATTTCTATTATTGACACCATAATAACCATACAGGAGAAGGAAGCTGGTTATCTTCATTAGTGAGTCATCTGGTATCTTTTTGGTATTAGTCATTTAGAAGTTTCCATCACGCAACAAAAATATTTAAATTTCAATAAAATGAAAGAACAGCCTCAAATCCTCACATTAAAGAGGCTGGGACTTACACGTTTAAATATAAGATCAACGATTAATTGATGTATTTTCTGTCTTCTAATAATTTCATCCCCAAAGAAAATGACTGCCATTCTGCTGTAAATCTGTTGCAACAGGGGAGGGTTGGAAAACAGCTGGGACTCTGTAGATGTGGGTAAGACCGGCTAAATGTGAGTGTGTGTGTTGTTGGGGGGTCCAGGCGGAGCACAGTCAGAGTGAATGTGTCTTTTCCCTACATGCTAATTCCTCCCTATGGGGAAGTCATTCCTGCAGGGTGTGTGTCTCTTCTACATTTCTGTGGCATTTACCACGCTGCATTCCCTTCTAGTGTCTGACACAGTTGCCCACACAGAGCAGAATTCCAAGGAAATTCCTCTGTCATGTTGCTTCACAAGGTGGACAAGCGTTATTGTTGCAAAATTCCCACCCAGGCACTGGTGACACACACACACACACACACACACACCCATCCATCCATCAGGAGTGTCAGCTCAACACAAACAGAACAAAAACAACAACAACAGAGGAATTCCCCTTTTTGTCATGACGACTTTATTTACACGGTGGAGGTCGGGATACAAGGATGAAAAATGTGACTGGGTTACATTCGGCGCCTCGTCGACGTGCTGCTCAAACATTTATGAAACAACACTTTTGAATATTATTTCTTTACGACTCTAAATTCCTCTTAATGTCAGACAGACTCGCCCGTGCAGCAAAGGAAGTGCGCCGCCTGTGACAGACGAGACTTCTTTACATCAACATGCATCAACAGCGGACACAATTCACAAGGCAGTTATATTACCCATCATTCAAATGGGCTGCTACTCATTTCTACTTGGCGTTACAACACATTCTTTACTAAAATGAAGTGAATAAGCAGGTTCACAAACATTTATCAGTGAAGCTCTGCTGGTGAGGAAAATGTGTGTTTAAGTGAACACAGAGGCAACAATCTGTCTTTGGTCATTAAAAATGTCCTTTTCCTTCACAGCGAATGGGACAGAGGGGCAGTTATTTATCCAAATACATCCATCTTTTTTAAAATCACATTACTTTGTATTTAAAAGATGAATACCTCTATCAATATCTGTCCTCGGCTTCATTGGCCCCCAAACTGCCATTCTTCCTTCCAGTACAACTCTATTAGTTGCCATTAACTAATCTTACATATATCTTTAATAAATATTAAATATTTTGGCTTTTGTCAGTGTCCTATAACATAAAGTGGACAACAAAGTATCACTATGTCACAGTTGATCAACAGTTGGCTACAACAGATTTTACTACCAATGACATGTTTGATGTGTGATGACGTCTCTACACTGCACATTTACATCCCCGCTCTCTTGAGGTCAGCTCCATAAACATTAATGTTAATTTACCGTTTACGGCACATCGTTGGCAGAGACTGGACTGCATATTGTGGAAAGGCTGGTGTGTAGTTACTGCATGTATGTACTGAAACAGAGGCAGTGATATGTTTATCAAAGATACTTTTATTGGTAACATCCATCGAGAGCCATCCCTCCTCCTAACACTGATGATGATACTGTGTGTGCATATATTTATCTCTATATATTTGTTTATATATCTGTGTTTGTTTCCTGTTAGTGTTCAGGGCTGAGTGGGGGACGGATGTCCAGTGTTCTCGATGAGCTGTCCTCTCCTACCACCTCCAGGCGCAGACTGGGCGCGCTCCGCTCCTCCTGGTTCTCTGATTGGACGGACAGACGGAGGGTGCAGCCTTTGGGCAGCAGCTCCTGCTCGTACGCCGCGGCTAACTGGTTGACAACCCGCCGCTCAACCTGAGGGACCGGTGACGAGGTTAATGCTGAGGCAGAGTTTAGGAATTAGTTTTCAAACCAGTTTACGGATTTGTTGGTCTCTTAATATCAGATTATTTCATTGTTGTCTTATTCTGCATTTTGAATAACCTGTTACTTAAATTCATTCCTATTTCATTTGTAAACTAATTGTTACTGCTTTCTTCATCTGCTGCTTTTGAGTTTTAAAACAACAGTAAGCTGATATTCTCATTGGTCATTCTGCTGAGTCTATTCCTTGATCATATCTGTATCAAATATCTACAGACTGAAAGACACATGAATATTAGAAATGTCAGATCTCATTATAGATCTATCTGCTTATTATTTGTTTGATTCACTGACTAATCATTTAGTCTTTAAAAAGTGAATAATGTCCATCACATTTTCTAAGAGTTTTACAGTTTACTCACCAACATGATCCCTGAGGTCTACAGACTGCAGGTTTTACACCAAACCATAGTTTAGAGAAACTATTAATCACTTATTAAGATGTGAAAATAAACAAACATACATGTCTAGAGATATCCAGGGGTAACTCCTGTTTGCTCTACTGGTCTGCAGCAGAGCTTGTCCAGCAGAGTTTGTCCCCTTATCTGAGTAATGACCCTTATAAAATGTAAAAATAATAATAATAAAAAAAAAAGTTAAATGTTAAATAACTGATTAAAACGATCTCTGCCGCAAGTAAAACAGGACCCTGATTAAGAAAAAAATTGCACTCAAGGGGTTCCTAAAAGCCTTGAGAACAGATAACATAAGACTTTTCAGACAACCTGGTGCGTCATTCTGTGTGTTACCTCGTGTTTGATGGAGCGCGCTCCATAATGCATGTTGTACCCGCCCGCCAACAGGTCCAGAACCGGGCGGTCCCACTGAAGAGTGATGTCATGGCGCTGCTTAGCCTGAAGAAGAGGGGAGGAGAGAGACGGGATGAGGGTGAGACCTTCAGGAGAGAGGAGATCGTGTGAAAGAGACAAACGGCGAGGCAGAGAGGAGATCCTGTCACACAGCATGTCTGCCAGCGCTAATCAACAGGCCCTTAATGCGTTTTAATCAAACGCCAGTCAATAGTAGCGATCAGAGCTGCTCATTTAGCTGTTGATGTTAATGCTCCATTCAATAAATACCATGTTTTACTCCAGAGATAGAAACATTACAAACCCTGCGTTAATAACAATGAACATCTAATTTATTTTGTATAAGTTAGTGACAAACAACCAACTCAGGAGGATTCTGTAATAATGAGATTTCTGTGTCGCTGCTCCTGCTTACTATAAGAACAGAAAAAAACACCAACAAATACATAAAACACAAACACACACACACAGTCATCCAGCAACATACAAAAGACAAATGCACAGAGTGGTGAGTCAGTTTGCCTGCAGGGCCCCATGTTGGCTGTCAGGATATTAATAATTAAATATTGATGAAGGCTCCACATGTTAAACACTGTAATCACATTATAGTGAGTAGTAGTGGCTCATAATATTGATCTGCGTGTGTTCCTGCACAGCTCAGCGGCTGCAGGACGGAGTGGGGTCGGGCCTTTCTGTCCCACTGGAGGACACCCGTCTTATAAATGTTATAAACTCTGGGTGCTGCGAAGACGGGCTGTTGGTCACAAACAGTAACAGGAGAAAATAATGTGATTGTTGGAGTTCTCCAGATGTGTTGAAACAAATAATACACACTATTTAAAAGCAGAATCAGAGGGTTGTTTCATTGATAAAATGGCACACAGACTCATCGTGTGAAAGAACTGCAGTTAGCAAAAGATGTCTGTTCATATCAGCTGTAATCGCCGTCATGAAGGATTCTTCTGTTTTAAGAACAAATGTAGACTGTGTACATTGTGATTAGAAAGTGTTATTCACCTTTTTGGCCCAGAAACTGAGTTCTTTGCTGACCAGCTGCAGCAGCTCTGAGTGACAGAACGGCAAGAAGTACACGATTTCATTGATCCGGCCGAGAAACTCGTCCCTCCGGAAGTGAGCCTGCAGAGGAACCAAAGAACGAACAACTGAAGCCTCGCTGAAAAATTACAGTAAACTGTTAAATTGCAACATTTGTCATTACACCAAAAAAAAAAAAAAAAAGAGCGTGAGTGTTACCTTCAGGATCGGTCGAATCACAGATTCTTTAAACTGTCTGGAGATTTTGATGTCATCACCTTTCTGTACATCCGCTGTGTGAGAAACACAACAAAAACATTAATGACACTTCTGATTTTGTCCACCAGATCTTTCACGGCCCTACATGAATATGATATAAAACAGTTTCCAAGATGTGGAAAACATCAACTGAGTCAACCATAAAAAGTGGAATATCGTGTCATTCTACAAAAATATTCAATAACTTCACTGTTTACAGTGCAGTGTTTGATTAGACACTGTCTGATGATAAAATATTTTTTTAAATAGTAAATCACAGAATTTGGAAAAATTAAAACAGAAAATACGAAATCTAGACTGCATGTCTTAACAGTGTAGCAGCAGATCACATTCACATTAATGAAGAACTTGTGTGAGTGTGTTTACAATGGCTAAGGTGTCAATTCCAATTGTTGTCCAAAGATAAAAGTCCAGATTATAAATATAGACAGTGTGATAAACAAAATGATTGCTTCCCATCATGTTATCGCACCCATTTTAAACTGCAGCTAATGAAAATACAAGGAATGTGTCAGAATGGATTTTAATGAGTTTCCACTGTGGGAACTAATAAAATCCCAATTTTTGCATTTTGCAGCTGTAGCAAATGATGGATCTAACAAATACAGTGTGAGAGTAGAGAACACAAGGTTTATGTTTGTGTTTGCATTTTGAAGCCTCACCGAGGTTGTCAGCCAGCTTTCTGCGGCTGATCTCCTCTGCTTCCTGGCGTAGCTGCAGTGCATGCTGGGCGATATCATCACTCGCAACGTTAGACGTCATGATGAAAATGGCGTCTTTACATTCGATGGTCTTCCCCTTACCATCTGTGAGGCGACCCTGAGAGAGGAACAACGACAGAGCAATCATTAACGTTACATTAGTAAATTAAACGCAGGATGAATGTTAATCGTGATGTCTGTGCTCATCTTTTGTGTACACACCTCATCAAAGAGCTGCAGCATGATGGTAAGGACATCAGGATGGGCCTTGTCTACTTCGTCAAACAAGACCACGGCGTTGGGACACGCCTTCAACAGCTTGGTCAGCTGACCTCCCTCCTCATGTCCCACGTAGCCCGGTGGGGAGCCGATGAACTTTGCCACCTGAGAGACGAGGGAGACACAATGTAACACACTCAACCTGTAATGCTTTGTGTTGCTGCAAACTATGCAAAAAAAAACAAAAAGTTTACACTGAATAAAGTACTGAGGTGAAATGATTTGATGTGGGTCTTGTGACATAGATTTACTGATTAAATGTATTCATCACCAACGCTTCACAAAGAGGAGCAAAATAGAGCAAAAACAACATTTATTTTGCTTTATGCATCCATTATGAGTACATAAACAGAATTAATCCAATGCGTCACTGCAGCAGAGCAATGCAACAGAGTCAAATGAATGAACCGCTGCTGGAGCAACAATCAGAAAAGTTTGTGTGACATTCAGGCACAATCGGACACTTCGGTGAAGCATCTTACCTCGTGTTTTTCCTGGAACTCGGACATGTCCATACGGATGAAACCCTGCAAATCACACGAAGGATTTTAGCTTCCCCATGAGGCACATGCCACTGCATCAGTGTGTATTTGAGTGAACGTGTGCTACTAATGGTTGCCATAGAAACCAACACAAATTGAATTCTCTGTCTTTTCCTGCGCTAAATTAAACGCCTCTGTGTTATATATCTATGAGAGAACCTTTTTTCCCACCTATTGACTGAATGTGAAAACTGTATGTGTGTGTGTGTGCATGCGCGTGTGTGAGAGAGAGAAATGTTACATGACACACCTTTTTGACGTCCTTGTGCATGTAGCGAGCCACTTGTTTGGCCAATTCTGTCTTTCCTGTGACGCCATCAACCGGTCAGACAAAACAGAGACATTATTTATTTCTTTTTTGTTTTTTAATATATAAAACTTTCTTTTTTTTGGCAATACATCAATGTGCAGAGATGTCAGGAACTCAAAGAAACAGACACACTCAGACAGAAAGACGATCTCTCTCTCCTCCTCTAAGTGCTGGTCTGAATCCCAGCGCCTCCCTGCACAAAGCTTTCAGTCATGTGCTCCTCTCCAGAAGCACACATTATGTTTGTCGCTAAAATATTCTGCATATAAATGCTCATATATGATATTGATGTCTTGTGTTTGGTATGCATATGGGTATGGTTGGGGTGTGTGTGTGTGTGTGTATCTTGTTGCTGTGTTTAATATTGATGTCTCATGGCCACTGTTGTCGCTGAAGGCAACAGAGAGAATATGAACACCGTCTCTCCTTCATCTATCTCTCTGGCCTGTCATTTCACCATCTCCCTCTTTTTTAGCCATCTATCTGGCCCTTAATATCCCTCTGCCTCCCTCTCTCCTTCACTGCAACGCACTCACACGTCTTCATTGCACTGCTGTTCGAGAACATTTAAGCTTTTCTCCAAACTAGAGACGCCTCCGTCACACTTTGCCTCAAGAAGGTCGGCTCTAAAAAGGACCAAAACCACTTTTCAACCACTTCACTTTTGATATTTTACTGAAAAAAATCTAAATAAATACATTTCTAAGATTATTTTTGCCACTTTTATTCAAATAGTAAGTGTGAGAAAACGATTTAGGGAGAGAGGGTAAGTTTGACATGTGGCAGCAGTCGTTTGGCCAGGATATGAACAGTCGATGTTGCAGTAATGTTGCAGACATTTTGAACAGTGGCTGATATGCATGGATAGAGGAGGTGGTGGATCAGTGTTATAGTAGAAAGATCCAGACAGCATTTAGACACCATCTCCAGTATAGTATATATATAGTATATAACAAATACTGGCTTGTTTGTGTTGCACTGAGATTTGTTCACTCTCAACGTTGAGGGTCATTAAGTGTTTTTAAGAGCAATCAGCTGTTTTTATTTTACCTGGATCTCAATGGGCCGCAATAAACACAAGGTTAAAATGATTGGAGCTTTACAAAGCCAATACTCATCAATTAAAAATGCTTTGTTTGATCCTAAATCAGTCTTCCAAACACTATCCAAAGAGTCTTTTATGAAAGTGTTTTTGACTTTGTCTTGACTGACCGCACATCGACCGTCTATGAACATCTATGTAAATAGTGTGTGCTGTGTATTGCTGCAGACAAATACACACATTAGTACCAGTTCTGCCGACTACACTCTGCTAGTTCATTTGCAGACCTTTGATTGTAAAAGGTTATGGTTGAGCTAAATGGTTACTGTGGTCCAACAAAGAAATATCAAAGACTAAGTATGATGAAACTTGGGAAGTGAGGTCCACAACACACCTGCAATTGCTGATTATTGCTGAAAGTGTCACAAAATTCAACAACATTAAAATGTTCAATATTATAACTTTGATGATCTCAAGTATCCTCACTGATAAAATGCCTACTGTAGGAATAGTACATTAGCTAGCAAAGTGAGGGAGGGAATTTCTTATTTATCAAATGCAGTCCATTTTTTAATCTTTTAATTAAAATCTTGAATCCGGGTGTGAGAAAAGGTCAAAAAATGTTGGTTTAAACGCTTCTGTTACTCTAAACTGTAAATTGGTGACAAACCCATTTAGTTTTGCCAATTTGTATTTTACCATGTGGCACATGTTCTTTTGTCGTCTCGTGTATTGTTGTTCCTTTTGAAATCAGCAGAGTGGCAGGAGGAAGACTCACTCCACATTCTCTCAACAAACTTCAGAAACCTAACTAACTCAAGTGGTCTGTTTATTTTGGCAGCAACTTTTAGGACACCGAAGGACTAACTTCAAGAGATCAAACCAGAGAGCGAGTGTTTGGTGTGATTTACCAATTCCTGATGAGCCGAGGAAGAGGAAAACAAGAGGGTGCTCTTCATCGTACCAACCATTCTCCTTCCTCCTGATGGCTGAAGAGACAGAGAGGGAGAAAAGAAGGACTATTATTTCACTCATTTGCATTTGTTGACTTTGCTTTTGCACCGAGTATTCTGAGTTTCACCCAACTGAACCGTGTTGACCTGAGGGCAGCGGGTATCCAAGAAGCTATGATAAAAGACTGAGAGAGCAGGGATGAGAAAAGGGTCAGAGACATTTGATGGAAAAAAAGGGAAAAGAAAGAGAAAACAGAGCAAGATGAGAGACCTCCAGAAAAGCTACCCACGATGCCTCTCTTCCCCCCTCAGTCAGTGGGGCCATTAGCCAGCAGTAATTGTGTTAGCCTCCCTGGCGCTGGCCATGGCGAAATCAGTTTAGCTAACATGGATCGCAGCTTCTCTCTCTCTCTCTCTCTCACACACACACACACATACATGCTTGCTTAAAGAGGAGTGCCTACCCAGCCCTGCCATCACCCCAGCAACCACACTCACACACATACACAAAGACAAGATGATGAGGTGGGTCGGAGGGGAGTAAAGAGTGTATTTGGCCGTGGGTTCAGCCACTCCACGAAGAAGCACACAGCAGCACAAACTCATCCAAATCTGTTGAGAGGTCAGGGAAAAAAAACAAAAAACAAAAACAGAGCCATAGATGAGCAGAGTTTTGCCAAAGGGATCAATCGGTGGCTTATTGCTTCGCTGGGAGCCAATAGACTGGGTTTAAATCTACGGGCAGGCCGGAGTATTTCTGTTTGTGTTGCTGTGTCTGTGGGTATTATTCTGATATGTCGATACAAAACATACATTTTACATCATTTTATGATGATTATAAATGAACCAAATTACATTAGTTGCTCTAAGTACTAACATGTCTGTGACTGTGTCCCAATTTTTACGTAATAAATTATGTTACCTCTCACTGTGTTGCTTTTTGCTGCTTGCGGTGCAGCAGCCAGTACTTTAGTGTTTAAACTGTGTCAGCTTCATTGTGAACACAACAAACTTCTATCTATTACTAGCATGTTTTTTAGCGATTTTAGTTATTTTGAATAGGACTGCAATTAATGATTATTTTTATTATCAGCAAATCTCTTGAAAATGTCAGGAAAATGGAGAAAAATGTTGATCATGGTTTCCTAAAGCCCAAGGTGATGTCCTCAAATGTCTTGTTTTGTCTACAACCCAAAGACATTCATTTTACTGTCACAGAGGACTGAAGAAACCACAATATATTCATGTTCGAGAAGCTGAAGTCTGAAAATTTGAACACTTTCTTAAAAAATGACTAAAAGCAGTTAATTGCCTTAAAAAATAGTTGTGGATTAATTTAAAGGTTGACACAAAGAACAGATTGATCATTGCAGCTCTAGTTTACACAAAATATTCAAGAGACTGTACAGTACAGTAACTATCAGCCCTCATGAATAATAAACACTGAAAGCTGTTACAAGTACAGCCAAAGTATGACCACAGTATAATGATTTTATTGATATTTTTTATTAATAGTGTGTAATTTTTAAGTACCATTTTTAAAGCTGGACACATTAATACTGCCACCTCAGCTGTTGTTTGTCTGATAGAGCCACAAAACATGCTGCCACCTACCACAGGTCTGTCTTCTTTACAACTTTACCTCTGGATTATAAATCTAAGCAGTTAAAACATCAGTCCTAGATGTCCTTCATAGCTTAAAATCCTGATAATGCTTGTAAAAACCCTTCACCTGAAAACGCTGGTAAAGGTTAAGTCGGTAATTCGTCACATTTTCTGATCACTTTTCATACATCTGTATCTCTGTCTCTCTCTGTGTCTCTAAAGACACACGTGTTCTCTGCATAACCACCTTAAAGTTGGCAACACAGTTTGAGGTAACAAGCTTAAACAATGCAACTCTGAAAGGTGTCAGTTTCTTGGCAAGTTCTCCAGTGCAACCAGATGAAGATAAGTGGCAGGAGAACACAGTGGCCAAGTTGCTAAAAGAACAGAGGAACCAAAACTTTAGTTCAACTTTCTGCAACAGCCGCAGCAACACTCCTGTCACGCCGTCTTTCGCTGTGATGACAACATCTTTTCCTGATCGCTCATTGGCCGAGGGGCTCCGTGTGTGATGCAGTGGAGCTAAAATACTTCACGACAGACGTGAGATCTGAGTGTTAAACCTGCTACTAATAGCTGATAATCATAAAGAGCAGATGCTTGGCAGGAGGAGAGGAAGGGGAGGAAGAATGAGGGAGGTGGAAAGAAGGCGAGATGACATGGGATGGTAGAGAAGGGGGGCAGCAGGAGGCAAGGAGATAAGGAGAGGAAAGAGGGGTTAGGATGTAGAGGGAGATAAAGAGAGAGGAGTGATGGAGATAAGGAGACAGAGAAGGAGGTAGAGAAACAAACGAGTGTGTCAGAGATGGACACAGAGATGGATAGTGACAAGAGATGGGCTCCAAAGCTCCGTCGGCTTTATCAACGGCTGTGTGAATGACAGCGTAACCTTCTGTGTGTTTGTGCGTGTTTTAGCTGATTGAGACCGACTTTGACAGAAAGGCACATTGACATTTCTCAGAGGACCCTGACAACAACAAGGAAAGGAAGGAGACACAAAACAAATGAAAGCTCGCTCTCTCACTCTCTCTCACATGCATGCACACACACCCACACACACATACATTCAGAGCAGTGTGTATTGGGCAGGTCTGGTTGGCTCTAACATGATTACAGAGGGATGATTCTCTTCAATAACTCTTAGCCCTGAGAGCTAAACCTGGATCAATCTAACCTCCTTCCTCTGTGTGTGTGTGTTGTCGGTGCATTTGTACTTTTGTGTGTGTGTGGTTGAGTATCTTGCTGCGGGCCAGCTGTTCTTAATGAAGAGTTCAGGTGGACACAGCCGTTTTGGAGACGTGACAAGACACGAAAATGCACAATATGAAAATAAAAAATAAAAACACTTTTTTTCAACTTATGGTCTGCTAATGTTTTTCTACATATTACAGCACATATAAAAAAATAATGTTCAAACATATTAGTTGATTAATCATTGGCAGATAGATATGAAAGTGATTGTCAACAACCTGGAGAAACAAAAGAGAAAAAAATGCTAAATATTTGCTTTTTCCTTGACCTCATATGTGACGATTTGCCTTTTTTCCTCTGAGTTACTGTTGGTCACAAGAAACAAGCAATTTCAAGACGTCACACTGTGGGGTCTTGGAAATCTTTCTTTTTTTTTGGTTGATAGCGTTACAGTCCAGAGAGCCAGCACACAAAGGGAGAGTGAAGAGGTGATGACATGCAACAAAGGTCTCTGGCTGGAGTCGAAAAGGGAACGTCACAGTCACATGACTCGAGTCTCACCCACTTGATCACTTTTCATGGGCATTTTCTGCTGTTTTACATTTTATTTCATTTTACATCAGACATTTTGCTGGCTAAATGTTTAACAGAAATATCAACCAAACAAATAATGAAAATAATCAGAAGTTGCAGTCCTATATATTGTATTGATATATATTGTAGTAAAACATCTTGATATGTGTTGGTCCTGAAATGACATCATCCAGTCATGTGCAGCTCCCTCCTCTCTCGTTATCTCTACATCCCTTCCTCATTTGTTGTCTCCTTATCTACAGTATATCCCTTCCCCTCTTTCCCGGTCCATCTCCTCATCTCTGCTTCCCCTCTCTGACTCTTTGGCTGATTCCTGCTCAGCTCACTTTTGAAAAAAAAAAAAAAAAAAAAAACAAACAGGAAACCACGGCAAACAGAAATGAAAATGTACAGTAGTTTTCTGTGAATAACTTTGCAGATGGGATGAGTCCAGTCATGTTCTCTTGCTTGCTTATTGTGTGTGTGTGTGTGTGTGTGTGATATATTCACTGTAATACTTCTCAGAGATCAATACGCTGTTCCTTTATCACCGTAGCGATGTCTTCTATGGCTTTCAGGACAATTTGCCATGATAACAACTATCATTCATCACCTTGCCAAAGACTGCAACTCCCACGATCCTCTCTTCCTTCACTGGCTCCCAGCAAACACAGCTCAAATGGCATCACTGTATTTTGGTTTGGAGACATCTACAGTTTGTATTTATGGAAATGTAGTTATGTATAGTTTTGTTTCTTTTTTTAGTCTACATCCAAATTGTTCTCCTGTTGGTTATAAACTGGAGTATTTACTCAAAAAACAAAACAAACAAAAAAAAAAAACTCATTACAGATTATAGTGTCAACGTCTAGCTTTGGGAGTGAGTTGATTATTTTCACAAATCTGCCCAAGATCATAAAAATAACACACAGCCTCTTTCTTCGCTGCAGCACCCTTTCACTGTCTCTCTCACACACACACATCCACACACATCTGTGGATCAATACATGGCCTCCATGGATGCCTGGTGTAATATCAGCTCTTTACTGTCTTCTGTGTTATTGTGCTCTAACTCATCCTCCCTCCTCTTCTCCATGCATTACGCTTGCTCTCTTTGTCTTTCTGTCAATGCTCTGAGCTTCCTGGTTCTCAGCTACTTCTCTCCTATCTTCTCCCATCAGCGTTCTTTTGTTTTTTTTGTTTTCTCTCTTCCTGCCTCCATCACTTTGCCTTGTCCATGTTGTCCTTACTCTGTGTGTTTAAAGGAGGTGAGATGGACAGCACGGAGGAACCGCAATGGAAAGATGCAGGAGGTGGAGAAAGTAAAAGCAGGAAAGGACAGAAGGGTGAAGGAGAAAGAGTGGGTGTGATGAAGATCGAGGAGGTAAAGAGAGAGAGAGAGATGGAGGGAGAAGCTGAGTTGAGGAAAGGGAAGAAAGATGGAGGGAGGGGGAGCAGAAGGAGGGAAAGAAAAGAGGAGGAGGGGAGGGTCTGTAGTATGTCTCCTCTCTCTGTAATCGTGTTAACTGGCGGCTCCAAGCCTGGCCTCTTCAGCTGTCTCACACACACACACACACACATACACACACCACCTGTGTATGCCTGACAGACAGCTCATTCATCACAATTAACCAATTACAGCCTCCGCCGGTCTGTCTGAACCCGCCTACTGCGGGAGGGAAGGGAGGAGAGGGAGAGAGAGAAAAAGGAGGGGAGCGCAAAACAGAAACATGCTGAAAAGAAAGAAAGAAAGAAAGAAAGAAAGAAAGAAAGAAAAAAAGTGAGGAAAGCAAAGAAGAGGCTGAGGCTTAAAAGCACGTATTTACCTACATTTGTTGTTTTTGTATGTACCTGTTCAACTGTATCTATAATGTTGTGTGTGTGTGTTTACCTGAGGCCACAGTATTGATGGCCCCCTCCTGTCCGATGATATGCTCCTTCAGCCGCCTCTCCAGGGGGAACCTCCTCCTCTCTTCTGCCTCCCGCCGAGCCTTCGCCTCCTGGAACTAGGAACAATAAAAAAAAAAAAAAAAAAAAAAAGAAAAAAAAAAGATCAACATACAGACAACAGATGACAAAATTGTGAGACAAGGAGTGCGCAGAGGGAAAAAAAGAGACAATGTAGGAACTCTTGAGGGAAAAAAACACAAGTTTGCAGCTCTCTTTACTCCTCTTATGTCTTTATTACCACCTTCTCCACACTAAAGACATTGAAAAGAGGACAGTGAGTGGCCAAATACTCCCTGACACTGGGAATCACTTCTAGATGCAACAATAAAGCTGTTCCTCCCTTTTTTCATCACCCCAGTCAATGTTCTAAGGATAGACGGGTACAGATTGTAAAACCCTTGGAAGGACATTTGTGATTTATGGTTACATTAATAAAACTGACATGACTATGCTCTTAAATTTAAGCCAACTATCTCCCAAAATGTTCAGAAACCATTCACCTCACGCCATCTATTTGATTCATATTTCCCTCCAACTTCCTGTCTTCCTCCTCTTTAACTGTACCTCGCTACTTGCCTTAGCCTATGTTTCAACTCCACACTGACCCCCCCCTCTCAGTTTCTTTCCCTCTTTCTCCTCTCACAGCCGCCACGACTCATTCATCCTCTCCTCTTTGTCTCCTTAGACTCCAGGTTTTCACCCTGCAGTGGAGGCAGGCTGTTTATTCTCTCTCTCCATCTTGCTTAGCTCTGGCCTGCTGTCAAGCTGCAAGATAACTACGGATAACTCGAGCTTTATTTAAGAAGAGGAAGGAAAAAAAAAGCAGACCCCACTTCTGCTACTACTGTAAACCCCTGTGAAATAGCGAGAGCTGAGCAGTGAGGACTCCCTTCAGTCAGCTGATTCTGTGGCAATGTCTCCACCTTCAGTCAGACTTCCCAAATTTGGAAAAATACAAGCTATTAAAGAAAGTAGACAAAGACAAGTAGACAAAGAAAAACGTGTTCTTTCAGTTTATTGAAGTATTCTTGGTATATGTGTAAAGTGTTAAAGCAAAAAGAGCTGATGTCGGTTCATCTGATTGAACTGATGTGTATTTTAATGGCAATATGATTTTATCCACACATTTTAGATCAAATATCATGATATCAATAATGTGACAATATTTTGGAAATGACTGGTGATGCTTTCTGAAGATATTCTAAAGAAATATTAATATGTAATGTAAATGTGACTGCTGCATGTTGGGTAGGGGGCCTTTACTTGAAAAAAAAAAATGTGCATAAATAGATCATTTATCCATCCTATGCGGTCTCTTTGATTTTTTTGGGTGCCAATAAAGATTCACCACCTGGCATTACACAGTGCTGCTGAATACACTGATTTGATTTCAAATTAATGTAAATGATGACAATCAAAAGACGCTTTACTGAAAGACCAAGGTGAAAAAAAAACATTTAAGTTAATCACAATAATACAACTACTATTCCAGGTCATGAAAATATTTTTTAAGTTTGATATATAACTTAGCCTCTCCCCTCAGCATGTGTTTTTAACCCCAGTTAAACTCCACCAGCTTTCACAACTCCAACACTCAATAGCAGCTGTCACTCAGTCACCAGACTCACCCAGGCCTCCTGAGGAGTGTGTGTCTGTGTGCACCAAGGCAAGTAAATGACACAGATGTCTGCCGAGCGAATTGTGCTGAGTCATTCGGACCAGACCACAGGAAACAACTACAGTATCAAAACATTAGTGTGCATGGAAACTAATGTTGTTTTAATTGCCTGAACATTCGGCACAGCTTATACAGAAGCAACATAATCAGCATCAGCGTGAGTGTGTCATACCTTGCCTTCCCACTCCTGCAGCACTGTGCTCACGTCTCCCTCCTTAGCATAGGCCCGAGCTGTGTGTCCCAAACCATTGGACTGCAGGGGGTTGGCACCTGTATGCAACATACACACATAAATTTACAGTTCATAAAGGGAAAAAGATTGTTATTATTTGTAGAGACCCATAAAATGGTTGAATCTAATAACAAAGAAAATGCATCTTTATATGAAAATATGCTCATCTTTTTTTGTTTTAAGTACCAAAATAATATGCACACACTGTCTCAGCAGGAGGGACAAGACGTCGATCGAGAGAGTGAGTCTAGGGGTGAGAGGTCATATGGGTTCAGGGGTCACAGAGACTAACTGCAGTGAAGCAGGAGGGCCTTGCAATGACCCTGTGGGGGGGTTTCATATCTGCAACGCGTGCCAATAACGCACGTTTTGACCCCTTCACCCACATAACAACACCAAGGATTATTATACAATCTTTACACACTGCAGGTTGTTGCCGGCTGGGGGCCATTCAGGCACACACACTTCCACACAGCAGTAAGGGTCAAATGGAGGAAAAACTGTTAAATCCTTTAAGGGTCAGGGCATAAATGAGGAAGTGTGCCAGGACTGGACAGCGGTTGGCTTGTCAGTAATGGTGGTTAGCAGTGCCTGCTGCCCTGACCTGTGCCCCCAACACACACGAGCCTCCACATGAACAACTGAATGTTTCTATCACATCAAAATGAAAGTGGAATAAACAATGGAAAGAGTTTTTTTTCTAATCATATTTGGAAAGCAATGAAAGAGATAATCATCAGACCACAAATGTGTAGCTTAAGTCTATGGTAGATCTTCCATGGCCAACATGTGTGCCTCTCGTTGGTGTCCAAGTCAATACTTTTCAAGTACTGACCAAAGAACAAAGTATCAAAAACTCTCATGTAGTGAAACTGGAAAAACTGGTGTCCATCTTCATTTTGCGAACAAAAAGGTGATATTTGGAGTCCAGCATCATAATGAATGTGAACAGGAAAGGGAAATCCAAGGTACTCTGATTTATAATAATAAGCCTTTAATATTCAATTGCTGACACCAACATTTCGGCTTAAAACCTTTGTCAGTGTGAAGGCTACTATTTAAGTTAAGAACTGAATCCCTCATGAGTTTCGTTACTTATCTTAAACGTAAAGAATATCTGGGTAAGGTTGGACAAAATCTAACATTTGAGATGTTTAAATTATTTTCTTGAATTAAAAGAAACTGCAGAAAAAACATGTTTATAATCCACAAAGTATGGTATGGAAAAAAAAGGACCACATTAAAACTCAGGTACTGTGTCAGCACTAGAATTTCAAATGATACTTAGCCAACTCTTTACCAGTACAGACAACAAACACTTGAGTTTTATGTTCTGAATTCATAAAAGGTGATTATTGTTTGAGCACGTTCAGTGCCTCCTATTTTACACAGATTTCTCTGGACTTTACTGGAACTATTGGGAGGGATTCAAATTGGTTTTGTGCAGTCTGAGAACTTTATTATTTAATTTAAAATGACACTCATGAGACGAGGCTTAAGAAAAATAGTGCAAACTCATTGGGGTGACATGAAATGTGTTACTTTAATGATTAGTCTGCAGGGGATACATTAAAATGTCTCTACTAGAATAACCCAAGATGATTAAAATGAATCACAGACAAAATGTAAGTGACAGTAATCTTTTTTAGACATATTCAGATACTCTGCTCTGTTAAGGTATTTTAGGGTTTCTTTGGTAACCAGCCAACCACAACTACGTAAGTGACCGCTGTACTGTGTACACAGGATGTTGAATGGTGCATTTAAAATGTAGAAAGTTTTTCTGTGTGAGCTACACTCTGTAGAAAACTGTATCAGTGTTTGTAATCAATACAGGTGCTGGTTGTTGTTTCTGCTCTGAGAACCGACTGCTGAGACTAATAATCACTATGATGATTATCGATAAACACCTAAATTTTGGACCCGCTCACAAAGTTATCGATCCTGACAACAAACCACAATGCCCCCACCCACCAAAAACATGAGGGAGGAAAGCAATAAAGTACCCACACACACGCACACAGACACAGGACATAATAAATAGCATCATTTAGGGCTTTAATATCAGGCCAACCCTCTGGGCCATAGCACTTTATAACAGGATCAACACTAACGACACTCACACAAACAGACACACACATGCACACACCTCAGCTGAACATTGACACACACACACACACACACACACACACACACACACACACACACACACACACACACACACACAGGATCCCTTCATTAGGAGTGCTTTAGTTATGCCTATTAGGAGTCCCCTCCTCTTTCCTATTTCCTCCTCCCTCTCTTTCTCTGCAGCTGGTGGGAGAGAGCCCCTGCTGGTCTTTGTGCATGTGCGTCCGTGAGCATGTGTGTCTCTTCTGGCCTCCTACCACCTACAGAGACGTCCATTACCGAGTGCCCCTGGCCGCGGGCCCGATGTGGAGCCTGGGGGAGCAGCTAGAGAGCCTCCGCAGGTAGTGTGAGGGACTGTGGGCCGAGGAGAGGCCCAAGGGTGGGCCCGCAGACTGTGATGGATGGAGATGCGAGTTAAGGGCCGGCTAAGGCCAAAAGAGCAGACCCACGGCTAGTGGAATAACATGGATGCACGCAAACACAAGGGAAATAACAAGGCGTAGGAAACGCACAACGCAATGTGCACATACATGAAGCAAAGATGACACGCACACACCCAAATCCACACACATGTCCTGAAGCTGTGGCAGTTCATACCTTTTTTGTCAAGATGTTAAAAAAAAAAGATGGATAAGAGGCTAGGCTAGGAGGAGGTGGATTAAAAAAAAAAAAGACGAATGACACAAGCTTTGTAAAGAAAAATCCAAGATGCATTAAAAACTTGTATGAAAGTCTTTGATTATGCAGCCATTCACACAGAATCACACATGCAGACAGACAGTAATGTGTCTGTGATTAAAAGTCCGTGATGTCATGATTGTTATCGGCCGTGATGGCGGCGCCGACCCGGCCAATAACGCAGTCGGGCGAGCAGCAACCCACCGGGTCTTTAATCCAATTGTCTTAAAACAAATGTCTCTGCTTTGTGAAATTTCTTACCTTTTTAATTCAAAAATGCGTCTGCAGAACATTTGATCGAGTTAGACGAAGTGATTTGTTTAAGCGTACAGAGTGCTTACTGACGCAGGGGTGAGACGGGAGAGACAGGCAGACAGAGCTTTGGATGCACCATCCATCATAAACATAAACAAGACATTAATACCAGCTTGTGTGTGTCTATGCGTGTACAATGATGGTGGTTGGGGTATCTGGTCCAAAAAAAGTGTTTTTAGATTAAAAACACACCTAACTACAAATGTCCACCAAAGTTAAGAGTCAAAAACAAACTTAAAAGTATCAATAAGGATAAAAACATATATGAATATTTTAATTCATGAAACGTAGGCTTGAACACACACACACACACACACACACACACACACAAAAGACACACATCCTGTGATTGCGGAGTTACCCCAAGGGCATGCTCTGCGCGGAGGTCACAGTTCAACTAGGCCGAGCTTGTTTAAGAGCAGCTCGCCTGGAAACTGAGGGGGGATATTCTGCCCCGAGGGTCTGTGTGTGTGTATGTGTGTGCCGGTGGAGCTGAGTCAACGACAGGTGCGAGTGTAATGGGGGTGAATGGAGAGGGGGCATGAACAAGTGATCAATTTCAAATGAGCTTTGTAATACCGTTTATATTACTCGGGGGGTGGAAGCGTTAAGATGATGATACATGGAAAGCTTTTTAAAGCTGGTGGAGACGATGCTGCCTCCAGCTCTGAGGGCAGAACGAGCAAAAGATTAAGGTAACGAGTCTGGCATGCGTTGTAATAAAACTGGTGTCCTTTGATTAGTGATTTGTCTCATCAAATTAATAAATCACACCCCATAATTAGTAATTCTCATGAATGAATATATAAAACCATATGAAATCCCAGTGGCCCATTTAGATTCAGATGTGGCAAAAAACACACCAGTGTAGAGCCTGAACTTTACTTCTACACTTACCAGTTAAAATTTCTGGGTGAAAATGTGAAGGCCAGCCAAAAATTACAAACTTAAAACAAATATCACTGAAATGTGGTCGGTAACAAATAAATTAACACACAGGACTGAAAATGTGACCTTGTTGGCAGAGGTATTATACAAAGAAAGTAATTAAATATTGATCAAGCATTACCCATCCTAACAACAGGTAAAGACAATCTGTTAAACCGCTGGGGCTTATCCTTTCTGGTGGACAATATAATTGAGCTCTGTCTGTTTGTTTTAGGTGAGACTGACACACTTTAGGAAACAGCTGCATTTTTCAGTTTTCCCTCATGAGGGATGTACTTAATCTTGTAAAAAAAAAAAAAAGTGGCTAGAAGAATCCATCCCTTCTCTTTCTCTATATTATGGGTGGTCAGGGTGGAGTAAATTTAATCAAATAAAATGAGGAAAATTAATGTGAGCCAAAGTGAACTCAAGAACATGTATTCGCTACGAAACTGATCCTACTTTCATGCCTCGGCTTAAGAGTTTCACTATTCAGGTGCATGTTAATTCCTTCCGTCTTCGCGTGGCTACCATGGACTAAGGATGGGATTAGGGTGTGGTGGGACGTGACATACCGGCCTCCAGCAGCATGCGGACAGTGCGCGGGTCATCAGCCAACGTAGCGTAGTGAAGCGCCGTGCAGCCACGGAAGCCGGCCCTGCTGCTGAGCCTGCTGCTGAACTCATCCTCTCTGGACACGAGGACTGGAGGGAGAGACGGAGAGCGACACATAGAGGGACGAGAGGATTAGAACAAAAAGGACAGTGTTTTCAATTGCAAAACATATAGGGGAAAAGGAGACACAAAAAGCCTGTTTTTTGCTTACATTGATGATCTGTAAAAAACATTAAACTTAATTTCATGTTAAAATTTCTGACACAACACAAAAAAACATGTTCTGGAAGTTCTTCAAAGATGGAAATAGGACAGGCCTGACAACCAGTATGCTTCATGGAGCTGAGACAGATGAGTATGATGAATTAACAAACAACTTTAAGTGGAAATGTTGGAGCCTTTAAATGGGGAGGAACTTCCTTTAATCTATTTACAGTGGATGGTAAAGGCTCCAGAAAGTGGGACAATGTTAGCACTGCAGACTACAAAATTGTCTTTCTTGTTTCTAGCTTTAGAAGAGTTGTTCATTTTCACAGATTTAAGCTCAACTGTCCAACACGATAGGAATAATGTGGGTTGTGTTTTAGGGTCTCTTGTGCTGTGCTCCTTACTAATAATAGCGATAGTCTATCATTCTCTCCTTACTTCTCTTTTTCATAAGAGCACTCATCTCGTGCCACTCCTCCATCATCCATTTTTATTTTTTCTGCCTCCTTCCTCTCCTCCTCGGTATCCATCAATTCCTTTCATCACTTGCACCCTCTTTCCTCCCTCCCTCCCTCTATCCCAATAACTTTGTCTCATCCGTTTCCTGACTTCCTCTCCCTCCCTCATCATCCCACCCATTTCCTTCAATCCCTCCCTCCCTCTATCACCCCTCCAAACATCCACATCTTCCTCCTTCTCCTCCATCTTTAACCTCTCCCTCGCTTCATCCATCGCTGCTCCCTTCCCCTTGCTTTCTTCCACTGCCTTCCTCCTTTCATTTTTCCTTCCTTCATCAGTCTTTCCCTTCCTCCATCCATCCCACTCTTTTCTCTATCTCTCTGGCAGTCTCTCTCTGCAGTGTCTGTGTGTGTGTGTTTGTGTGTGTGTGAGAGAGACAGGGCGGGATAATCATAGCTAACCCAATAAAGCGTCGCACAGGCCCCCCTAGCCCATCCATCAGTGTGCGTCTGGGAAACGCTTCCCCACGCTACGCCGGCCCCACGTGGACCCAAACCTGACAGCCATATAAATGTCTGCAATATACATATCCCATATAAATATGTCTGCAGAAACCCAACACAGACTGGGGAGGGGGGTAAAGAGTGTGTGTGTGTGTGTGTGTGTGTGTGTGTGTGTGTGTGTGTGTGTGTGTGAGAGAGAGTGTGTGTGTGAGTGTGTGTGTGCAGCTCAGAAGAAAAAAAAAAACAAATAAAACACACTACTTTTCACAGGACATAGAAAATAAATAATACGGATGAAACATGTACATATATGCAATTTTTTATGCAAATAATAATGTCTCATAATATCTGGTTCAACATTTAGGATTCATATGTGTAATATAGCAAATGCGCGCACACACACACAGTCGCAAAGTGTTTGTCTTTTTTTTTTTCTTCACCTTCCAGTGAGTGGATGCCTTTCTCCCGCGAGGTGTCGTAAACGTTGTTGAAGTGATCTCCGGCGTTTGGATCGGCGCCGGCTTCCAGCAGAACCTTCACCACGCTGGAAAACAACAAAAGACACCAAACACAAACTTAAATACATGTAGTGATCCTCCCTCTCTCATAAGCATGTATCATGATATGGCCATTTTTTCTGGGAATTCAATTAAGTATCTGAGGGTCTCTAGTTCCGGGTGTATTAAAAACAAATATAGGTCCAAATATTCACATTTATGCTAAAACTATTGTAAAATCAATATTGACACAGAGCAGCTTTCTCATTTACAACAGTGTCCACAAAGGCTTAACACATGCAAAGATACTAAAGGGAAAACTACCTCTGTATAAATGGTAAATTAAACTCTTACAGTTGACAAATATCCATCATATCACTATTTGTGACTTAAGATTTAACTTAATGTTAGATTATACAGATGACTTAAAGTTGTGGTAAATTAGTTTATGGTTTTATGTTATCAAACTGCTTTGAAAATAAAACCAAAGATTTTTACTGTCACGTGTAATGTTATTTTCTTTTTGTTAAAATGGATTTCATAAAGTTTGTATAGAAAAAAAAAGCATCATTCAGAAACTGGTATCAAAGTCAAAGTATCAGTATCAAAAAGTCACAATATGTATTGTCAAAATACAAAAAACTGACGACAATCAAGTTTTACTTTTCCCAAAAAGCCTGTGCAAGCGTGTAGTCAGATTAAAGGATGTAAAATGGATTTGGGACTGGGACATGACTTGTTTCCTTCGCATCACCAAACATATCTATGACCCTTATACAAATTTTCTCCCATCTTCACTGCCTCAACACAAACACGCCGCCCCCAGATGCAGATGCAAATATCTAGATCCTCCAATGACAATTAGTCTTTCACCTGATTTTCTTCCATTTCTAGCCCCATTATGGTGGATACACTCCAATGGCCGCTTCCCTCCTTCAATACACACACTTCAATACACACTGCTTCCTAACATGTACATATGTGCACATGGTAGGGGCAAGGGTCGGGCCTGTTTCCGGCACTATGGGGGGGTGGGGGGGTGCCCTGTGTGTCGGAGTGGGTGTTTGTGTGTAGTCCTTCATTGGAGCGTACCGCCTTACAGAACAAACACGAGTACCTCGGCAACACCATTCACTGTGACCCAACGGACATTCCAGGTACCGTCTCTCCGTCTACAGAACACACTCGCGCACACACACTTTACATTTACCACAGTGAACGTGAGCGATGGCTTTGACATTGACACGCAGACATGAATGTTCACAGAAACTAGTCAGCTAGTCTGTGCTGCTGACGAGGGAGAGAAAACGAGGGCGATGGCCGAAACATGAACCCTGCCAGTGCGCTGCTGGCTGTCATTAAACCTGTGACTATGTAATGCAGTCTGGGAGGGAAGTGATGGATCGCTTTCAGCTAAATGGTTATGGCATGGGGCCTGAGAGGGCTTAAATGGACCAAAATGATTATTCATATGAGGGTGAGGTGGAGTCCTTTTTTTTAGAGTGACTACACTTGACCATGTAAAAGGACCTGTGCTGTTAAAAATGAGTACAGACAGATGATATGGCGTGGGGAATAATGGAGTAACTACACAAGTCAACTCTGATATTACACCATAGAGTCAATTCAAATGTGAGGTGGGAAATTAAAGTAACAAAACAAGTACTAAAAATTATATAAAAAAGCTTAACATGAAAAAAATATAAAATATTGTCCATTTGGCTACAGACTGAAGCAGTAAAATATCTGAAGTATGTAGCAATAAATGGAATTAGGGATGCTATCAATGTTTTCCCCACTTATGTAAATTGGTTACCAGAAAATAGTGAAAAAGGCTCATTTTCATTTCCCACAGCACAAGATGATGTATTCTCAGTCCAAAGCCAAAGATAACTAGCCTAATATTAGATGTTATGATGAAAAAAAAAATCTTCTTTTGAGAAGCTAGAGCCAGCAAATTTTCTGCATTGGCAGAAAGTGTCACTGGATTATCAAAAATAGTTGGTGACTTATTTATCTACTCATCATTTCAGACCTAAATGGTAGCAAGTGTGTGAGATAAAGACAGAATATATTCCAAACATTTTACTACAGTGCATCAGTAAAACTGAAAAAAAAGGAGAATAAGAATGAGACAAATGTTCCCTTCACGTTCGTCGACATCATTAAGGTCCGAGCAGACTTTGGTGGTTTGTACTCGCACTACAGAACATGTGTTTCTGTGGGAGAGCGAGGCTGAGAACGGCCTGGTCAGGTCTTTGTGTCTGACCTTGCTCAGGGGGTATAAAGGACTATTGGGGGGTCCCCTTTTGTTACTGTATCACTGTGGCCGGGGGAGGGGGGTTTGTTACCCACAGAGGGCTCTCCTCTTACCCTTGCAAGCACTTCTACAAACAAGTCGACGCATCCTCCGAGACACATACAGACACACACACACACACAAGTCAAACTTCGGTTGGTCACACGAGGCTGGGCAGGACTGCATGAAGAAATGAGATAGTCTGAAAAGGGTTAATGGCAATGGAAAAGGTAAACAAGATGGGATAAAGAGAGGAAAACTGTAGAGAGGAGGAGGAGGAGAAGGAGTGGATGAAAGGAGGGAAGTGCGGCTAAAAAGATGAAAGAGAGGGAGATTTAATTACACAGGATAGTGCTAAAACTAATGAGCTTTTGAAAACAGTTTATAGTTTTACTAATCAACTGATGATCAAGTGGCTAACTTTATTTGGGACATTTAGGAGGAGAGTTGCAGCACTAATTTGAGGCCAAACTGAAGGCATGCAGAGGTTAATTAGGTTAAACTCCCATTTTAAAAAGGACTGGGCCAAAAGTTGAAATTACAGACCTCCTAATGCGGTCTTATAAGTACAGAAACAAAGTTATCTGTAAATTACAAGATTATTTTACTTTCATAGCTAAAAATTTGCATTTGTTGAATAAGGAGGGAGTTATGTAGCTGCTGACTTAACACCCTCATCTCCAACTCTGATGTCTTGACCCCGAGTGGCACAAGAAATAACACTAAATATAGTCTGCATTTTGTTGAACCCTCCTTTTCCCTCTTGCATGCTTTTTTGTCTTTGTTTATATTTTTGTTTTATTCTTGGCGTTTTTCTCCCTCGGGTCCTGAGATTACAAACAATTATTCGAACAGCCACAGCTGGTATTAAAGTTTCAATGTAATTTTAAGCAGCCAAACATCACCCCTGGAGCAGAGAGAGAGTCAGCGTCTTGCTCAAGAACAGATGCTTCAAACTCTCCCTGCTCCACACCGTCCAGCTCTTGTATCGAGAGCTTGAAATAACGACCACCGTTAACAAGTCAGTGCTGAGGCTAGTAGATTTAAGTGTTCAGTTCTTGCCGAGGTTTACTAGCAGGTGAGCGGTGCTACTGCTGCAGGCCGGTGTTAGTTTCCTGCCCTGGAGGGAAGACAGGAAACAGACACTTCCGTTTCTCCTGGGCTATAATAGACACCCGAGCCGAACTGACCATCCATGTCTCTGACCACCTGGTCCAGACGCTGGACCTCACTTGACCTCATCTCACCTGGTGCACACCTGGGGTCAGATAGATGCCAGGAGGACGCTTAAGATACGTTTTCTTTTTCAGACAGATAGCCAATAAAATTATCCACAAAATGTAATTCTATTTAGCTGCTATTTTCTTTTTTGCAAAGAACCTAAATTAGATGGCAATATTTTCCAGCGCATACACAAAATAGAAGACATAGTGGTCTACTTTTTAAACAAAGAACTTGTAGTAAAAGTAAAAAATATCAAAGGGAAACACTTTTACCTTTAATCATTGACACATAAAATGGCTCAGGTTCATCATGTCACATAATGACCTGTAATCATGTCACATAATGGTTTGTAAAGCCCCAACAAATTTGACGTGAACACAGGCTGCTACTGTTCAATAAAACACAGTCAGCAGATCAGTTTTAAATGTTACAGGGAGGAAGGGTACAAGGAGAAATAGTCACAGTAAGCTGGTTAGATGGAGAGCTACAGGTTACAGGCTCTCACTGTGCTGAGTGTACCAGCATACCTCGGACACTTCATCCAGGTAAACAACCACTTTACAACCCATTTATACCATCATGACTAGAATGGCTGCTGCTATTAAAGAAAGTCATAACAGCCTGTATATAAAGGTGCACAGCACTGGCCATCAGGTAGTCCATATTTTTCACTACAAAGTGTATTTATTTGTCTACAGCACCAAGTGTCCAATGTAGACAACAGAACAAGACCAGCTTGTACAATATAAACAGAGAAAGCCTTTTAAGAAAGCGTAATTATTCAACTCAACCCACTTAAACATGACGAAGTTCAAGTCCAACTTAAAATGGCTATTACAATGCATGACTGCCATGTAGCTGTCAAATAAAAAAAAATTTCGTTGTAGAAGTGTTTAAGCAGTGTGCATATATTTAAAATTATATTGAAACCCATTAATGTGGCTTGAATACACATGAAGGTGTTTATTATATTATCAGAGAGTACTGTTTTAGTATACATATAAGAAACAATGATCTCACATGTGATATCTAATTCTGCCACTAAACCAGACTCCTTGCCATCATAGTCATGTTGTATCGTAGTGACAAGATTTCACTGGGAGTTCTCTGCTGATTTTCCCCACTGTTCAGTCCAGCTAATCCCACTCCACATCCAAACTATTCTGTTCTCCCTTTTCCCAACGAGCCACTCATCCCCTCTGCTTTCTCTCATTTGGTCATCTCTCCCCCTATCGAGTCGCTCGGCCGACAGGTCGGAACGGTCAACAGGCGTTACACTCGGCTGAGCGCTCATTGTGCACGTGAATGCGGCGTGGGAGGGACAGAGGGAGAGAAAGAGAGATGGAGATGGGTATTGTGCGTTAAAGAGTGCAAACAGTGGGCCAGGCCCTGCACCTCCCTGATTTAGCCCCACATCAAAGCTAATCAAACACACACCCCCTGAAGTCTCACCCTTAATTCTCACACACACCCCTCTACTCCACCCCTGATTCCCTCGCGCAGCCGCACCTCGACCCCTGAACACAAGAGAGGCTGGACGATACAACTCCAAACTAGAAACTGTGAAGAAAGGACTTGACGATTTCATCTGAAATGGTGCTGTGGTGAAACCCTCTGTCTCTTGAAACACAGTTTTCACTTCTGGTCCAGGGTAATATAAATACAATGTGAGGAAGGGGTGAAGTGATTCAACAATACGATCCATGCTGACATTGTAGCTACAGGCTAGACCTTGTTTATGAGTAATGCTCCCTGTGTTTTCACTTAACGGCTGCAAATAAAGTTGTGTGTGACTGAGTAATAGGCAGTTGGCCTGTAAGATATTTCGTGTAAACTCCCCTCGTCTGAGTGTTTGTGTGTGCTGTCACACAAGCGTCCTCTCTAGTCTGTGTGTGGTGTGTGTTGTGTGAATGTGTGTCCTCTCTAGTCTCTCATGTGTGTGTCTGTGTGTGTGTGTGTGTGTGTGTGAATGATGTGTGTGAACCGATGTTCTGTCTTCCCTGCAGCAGTGACGGCTCACTGGGGGGTTAGAAGACGGGATTAAACACAGAGGAGTGTCACTGCCTTGCTGAGTTATAGCACTAGCACACATACACACACACACACACACACACACACACACACACACACACACACACACACACACACACACACAGACACAAACAACCAAATTTGTAACTAACTGCTGCAATATGTTACGCACCAACAATCACTCAGCACACGTCAGGTAAATATAAATACATACTGGAGCTAAAACATCACTGTAAAGTGGAATAGTAAGAGCATATGATTGTTTTTGATTCACTGGACAAGTTACAGCTCAAACAGTGAGTACATGAGAATTGTAATCACAATAATTATTTTCACTGATGACTAATTTTACAATCATTTTCATGATTAATAAATAAAGTATTCTCTATAAAATGGCAGAAAAATGATACACAATGCTGATCAAATTTACTTATTTTCTCCAAAATCTAAAGATATCCAATTTATAATAATTTAAAAGCAATAAGTTCTCACATTTGAGCTTGAACATATTTTCTTGAACAACAAACAAATTACCAAAAATAATCATCAGGTAACTTTCAGTTGATTGACTAATGGAGTAAGAGCTTCAACACTTTAATAACTTCATAGAAATATTTAAGTATTATAACACATTAATATAAAATTCAGGAAATCAACTATCTAAACTTTTACATTTGCATAAATTATATGCAGAGCAGAGAAGAAAATCACACCTCTGATACTCATCTCACATTTAAGTGTCACCATCAGTCTCAGTCTTAAACCAAAAGATTCAATATGTTTAAGTTTTAGTGGCATTAATGCAAACTATGAGACAAACTGGAGGGAGGAGCATGTGTAACCCTGAGATTTAAAGCTCATTTTAAGCTATTTTCATATTCAAATTTCACATTATGCTTCTCACGGACACATGAGGCCCTTAAACAAAAAAAAAGTGACCACACAGTCCTGTTGGAGGAAAAAAAAAAAAGCTCTGTAAATTGGATTTGGCCCGGCCTTAACCTCAGCCCCTCTCTGTGTTGTGTGTGTTCTGGGGGCCAGGAGGCTAATTTAATTTGTTGGACAGAGAGATGGAGGAACGGGTAAAGACCGTCTGTCGGTCTGAAAGTCGCACTTTGCACTTCTAAAGACCTACTGTAACAACTACAGCAGGGACACGGATGACATATGTTCGCACGCTAACTCACACAGACAGCTGCATGATACCAAACACTACATTACTGTTACTCGTGCTCACCGGGGAGGGCATCTAGTACTGTAGAAACACACACAGACCTGTGTTGTCGGTTCATGGCAGCCACCATGAGGGCAGTCCAACCTAGACGGTGGCGGTGATTTGGGTCAACCCCTTCTTTTAACAGCCTGATGGGAAGAAGAAACAAAAAGTGGTCACCATTAACATCCACATATAGAAAAAGACATCTCCAACAAGTGTCCATGTGTTAATAATGGTATTTTGTGGGTATCTTAACATATACTGAGATATAATGATACTAGAATAAATATTTGTAGATATTCAAAATGGAAAGGATGCAAAAATATCTTGAAAACAAGAGGTCTAAGTGACCAGCTGCCTGTGTGGCTGTACCAAAGACCTGCCTTGTTTGACACACCAGCATGAAACCATGATGTCTTTGTCTTTATCTTAAGTCACACACTTGCTCCTTGACCAGTTAATGTGTCTGTGTGTGTGTGTAAGCCAGATGTGTGTTGAGTTTTCAGCCCGAGGGTATGAAAGTGGAGTGGCAAAGCCTTTATAACTCTGCGTGTGAATGCGTGTGTGTGTGTAAGTGATCTGTCTGTCGTCTCCTGTGCTGAGCAGGCAGACAGTGTGTGTGTTTACAGTAAACACAGTGGCCTCTGTCTGGTCTGCACTCAGCTCTGACGCTCTCTGGCTCTGTTTTCACTGCCTGCTCTGCGTGTAGTATCATAGAAAATGGCTCACTGTTAAAGATACATCAGACCTTCCCATTCAAAACTGAGCAGCTCTCACTAGTTTTATTTTACCACAAAGTTAATGTCAAAGAAAGGTCTGATCAGAGCTTTGGCATTACACTGAACAAATACCGGCAGAACTGGAGAGATAAACATTAACGATGAGCTGTTCTCCAAGAGGAGAAAGAGGGCTTCAGTCAAACAAGTCACACAGCTACACAGGCTGTCATCTAAAAGGTAAGCTGTAATAAAACTAGGTGGGGGACATTATTTTAACCAAAAACATTTAGCACGCTGAAAAATACTGAATAGAAGCCCCAAAAAATAAGTAAACAGCAGCTTCATTTCAGCATTGTTATCAGCCTACTAAAGTAAAGTTTTGGTAAGTACATCATCAGAAAACTAATTGGTAGCTATTTTGACAATATACAAATTTTCAGGTAAAAATTTAAAAAATGTTATTTCTACAGGTTCTCAGGTGTGAAAACTTTATTCTTGTGTTTCAATAATTTGAATATTTTGGGAATTTGGCAGTTGGCTGCACAAATGCATCACATCATACATTATGATTTTACATTTCATTTTTCATTGCCTTCTAATATTTTATAGACCAAACAATTAATCAAGAAAATAATCCGCAGATTAATTTAAATAAAAAACATTGTTGGATGCACTCCTAAGTGATATACAGAGAACATCAGCTTCATTCTTTCTCAGGATTATAAAATATGACACCGACATAGTAGAACAGCTGCTTTTATAAGCCTGTATGAAAACGAGACCTCCATCCTCTCCATCGCCTCTGAGCAGACACACCCTGACACTCTACCACTTCTACTAAACTAAACCAAAGCACTTAACACATCTGTGATCTGCTGGCTGGCTGTCTGTCTCACTGCACTCTCACCTTCAGCATCTGCCACATGGGCATAGGTAACCTAAGCCAACAAATGGAGACGCACATGGATACACACACGTACTTTGCACTCATATACACTGATATGAATACCTGACAGTACACTGTACACATACAAGCAAAGATTTAACACACATTAAGACAACTATTGCTCAGAAGTGAGCAGCACGACAGACAGGAAAACCAACCATCCACCAATATGAGGGACAATGTGTTTATCTGCGCTTTATTTAAACTAAAAAGATCACAGTATTTTACTTGGCAGATTGTAAATTGTGTCAAAATCAGAATTTGAACACCAAACTTCCGGATCATAGCTGTGTGTCTTCATGTCTTACTACAGTGTGTCTGTTTTCATAGTCATTCAGGATTTGTACTGCAGTTTGCAATATTATCAGCAGAACAGATGGGGACCGAGACGTACTATAAGCCTCTTAAAGCACACACACACTTGCATGGAAAAGCACACACACACACACACTTCTTTTTGGGTGGCCCTGCTTGACTGTTTCAGGAAGGGAAACTGTGTGAGACTGTGTGTGTTGGAAACTGTGGGGGACTACGCTTGAGTTGAAGACTGGCCTCAGAGCACTTGTGCGTTTTAATTTGAGTGTTGGGAATGATGTAAAATGTAATGCAATGTGAGAGAAAAGATTATTTAAAAAAAAAAAAAAAAAAAGCATTGAATTTGAGCGTGACATCCATCCTACAAACATCTCCTCCCCTGACACTCATGGACACACACAGATGGTCCTTTTCTTCCATCTGCTGGTTTCTGGAGGAACTACAACTACAGGTGACATAACTGTGCGCTTCCATAACGGCAGATGATCCTGGCTGTTCCAGAAACTGACCTCTGCGGATGATTGGTGACTTTTACAAAGCTCTGACATCTGAACAATGAACAAGAGCTGTGTGGACAAAAAAAGCCTAAAGATCTCACAGGAAAATTCACAGGAAGAAAAGGCTCTCTGTTGTATACTAATCAGGTCCCGTTACAGTGATATATAACACTGCAAAGATCACTTTGGATAAAACCAGTCATGGTGTCACACTATTTCTGCTGCAACATCTTGATATATTTACACAATATTAAAATTTGACACAGAGAATATGGTCTTTGACAAAAGAAAACCATTAGTAATAAAGTTATGATGGCTAAACAAGTTATTTAATTTAACACAGTCACAGAAAATTGTACCAATTAACAGTTATATACTACCATAACCAAACTGGGCAACATCTACTGTGACATTAGTAATGTCATATAAATATCGCACAGTACTGCAGACCCACTGCTGAATATTACTATGAAAATTATGTAAGAATAAATATTTTCAGAAATTTGAGCCAAGGAGAACAAATCCAACCTCTTTTCCTCAACCCATATTCATCATGCCTAATCGCAGGGACCAGAGTTTTGTCCAAAACATCCCAAATTACAGGCTCAGTTCATAAATGCTTTTCATCCTCATTCAGACCACTGTCATAACAACAAATAAAAGTAGTAACAGGCACACTGACTAGACTATAAAACTTCTATATCAAATACTTTATTAACCAACTGCAGCGCTCTTAGTAGCCTCCTTGAGGTCTGGGAGATGTGAACTTGCTGTACATCATGCAAAAGTAGACAAACATTATGTTCTGTAGGCACAAGAAGTGAAAAGCTTATATACTGGGCAGCGAGTGTGTGTGTGTGTGTGTGTGTGTGTGTGTGTGTGTGGGGGCATGGGGCATGTTACCTGGCCACATCTTGAGAGTTATTGGTCCTCGCTGCCTCCAGAAGAGCATCACCTAAATAATGAAAATACAGAAACAGATACAGAAAACATTTCCAGATTTCCCCTGGAATAAATAAAGTATATTGATTGATTGGTAACATTATAAACAAACACTACATTACATTAAACATTACACAAGGAAAATATGAGAAATATATATTGCCAAAGTATGATGTGCACTGCAATTGTGATATCCAATTCCCCAATATTGTCCTCACTAAATTCACTACTGCCATGCTTGTATGCATCCTTGAATAACTATAACGTACAACTTACAATATTTCCTTTACAAACTTTGTAAGTTACTTATCACTAACAGACACGGAAGTTATACTGAGTCACACAATGACAGCTGAGTCTACCTTTGCTATCGGAGTCTTTCTTCAGGCAGAAGGCCACGGCTGCAGCAGACAGCACGCCGGCAGAGGCCGCCCCCGCCCGGCCGGCTCCTCCACCTGTGCCCCGGCCCTCACCTCCGCCGCTCCCCCCGCTCTCCTCCCGGGGCTGCTCGGTGAGGCGCCCCCTGCTGGCCAAAGCCGCCCAGGAGCTGCGGCGGTTCTGCAGGTTGGAGAGCCACCTGGCGGCAACATGGTGGTACTGCACCGACGGGTTCAAGCCGCCGCCGCCGGTCTCCTCCGCCAAAATGCCCCGTCTGGACACCCGGGAGGTGGACACAAGGGGGTTCCGGTTGGTCTCCGCAGGTGTCTCGCGGATGCCCTGGCACGCGGCACCGCTCGTGCTGGTCTGAAGCACGCGGCTGCACGGTGACAGGCTGCGCGACCTTCGCGCAAGTAGCCTGGTGGGTACAGACGATAACATGGCGATAAGCTCACCGAAAACGAGGCGGGGGTGAAGCCTTCAGTCTAGCAGTAATTCCAGAGGGACTCGGGTACCCTACAGGCCGGGGACGCCGCGTTAAAGCCAATGTTAACAGCCGGTACACCTCAATTTCCAGGCAGCCAAAACACGACTACCACAACAACCGCTTCAGCTCATCGCAGCATGGACGTCACCAGAACGCGCGGTGCACTGTGGGAAATGTCGTTTTGCTGGAATCTTCCGCGTTTACCAGTCGGATATTTCAGCCCCCTGAAGTCGGATTTTCCAGTTTTAAGACGGCCTGTGTATCTCCTCCACACTTACTCGCATAAACCAAGTAAAATCTCTTTTGGTCGTATTTCTGTAGGCTGTCGCGGGAGGAAAGAGCCTCAAAGACTGATTTGTTGATATCAGCTGTCAGTCGATCATGTTTTGCGCATGCGTGACGTTGCCAGACGGTAACGGTTTCTCTTTAAAGTTTCTCGCTTTATCAACGATATTTGATAAATAAATACAGTATAAAACACAATTAGCATTTTCCACTGTATCCAGGTCAGAGTTGGCTTTATTTTTCCGGTCCTTCCGCATACATTTAAACTTGATGACTCAAGTTGATGTTTAGTCGGTGAACTTGTTCTGTGATAGTTCATCATGGCCGCCAGGTGGCATCAAAGCGCAGTGTAGTCTTTTTTTTTTTTTTTGTCCACTGCGAGCTAATCTCATCATCTTCATGAAATGTCTTCATGATATTAACATTGGCTGGATGAAGTGATTATTCTCTGGGACATATACTTAGTTTTACACTAAGAACACTGAGAAACTTTGGGGTGACAAACAGAGGTGATACTTTATTGACAATGACAGTTCAGCCAGTCTTGGCTCAGTTTTCTGAATATTACAAGTGTTTGACCAATGTGTTGGGCAAAACTTTCCTGTAATGAAACTCAGATATTGCTGATATTGCTACCGCAGATATGGCTGTGTTGCTGATGGTTTCATCAGCCGATCAGTCAATTAGTTGGTTAGTTGACTGACAGATAAAGTTAGTCTTCAGCAAAAATCCCCAAAATGTTATTGTTTCAGGTTCCTAAATGTGAAAACTTTTCTTGGTCTTGGTCTGGCATTATAATAAACTGAATATTTTGGGGCTATTGGCTATTGGTAGGACAAACCAAGATGTTTGATTAGGACAACACATATTGTAATAGCTATTTTTACTGTTTTCTCATATTTTATACACAATCATAGTGTGGATGTGACAACATGTTGGGAAATGTTGTTTTACTGGAAACTGTTTCCAAGCGCTATGGTAAGATTTAGATCTTTTATAATCTTCCATGTTTGCTCAAATCAAGTTAAAATTCAGTGCAGACTTAAGTTGCAGCACAATAGTGTAATCAGTATTAGGAAAGCTTCTTTGAAAACTTTGCAGGCTACTGATTATTTTGCACTGGAGTAAGTTGAACTACAGCAAAGCTACCCTTGGAGAAATCTATTTGCTTAACTAAAGCTGCTTAAAAAATAAAGTAATTTAAACTCATTTGGAAAATAACGATCAAATAGACAATGTACATATCATAAAAAACAAAATATGATACAAAAAAGTAACATGACAGCAAAAATTTTACTCAGTTAAGTTTATTGCAAAAGTGTCCACTTAACAGGTCATATATGCAAAAGGGTTAACAGAGAATAAACTGATTAATCACTGTGAAAAAGTAACCTGATGGACTTGAAATAATTTAAATGGCTCTTGTATGAGGAAAAACTAAAGTTGTCTACCATACACAAACATACTTTCTCTCACACACACACACATACTCACACACACACCTTAAAAAATCAGGCTGTAGCTCAAAGTTAAAAGGAAACGCTGCATGAATTACTTCCTGCACAAAAAACCTTCCTTGATCTTCATGATATACACTGTCAGAAATAGTGTGCTAATTTTAGCCTTCTAACATACAGCTGTTATATTATTTGTACCCTCAGGTGTGAAAAAAATAATTTTCAAGAATACCATTTTATTTCCAGTATGTTGCTCATGAAATATAGGTAACAAGGTAATATTTTTTAAATGTCTTTTATCTCAAGGCTACTCCACCATAGCCCACAAGTTAAAATCGCCTTGTCTCGTTTTTAGCTTGTTTTTTTAAACTCATTTTTAGAGCATTTTGCTTCCTTAGGTTTATGTTAATATTTATTATTGATGTGATGCTGCAGCAGACAGAAATGCAGAAATGTATCTGAACAAAATTTTTTAAAGCAATGGTTTATCAGTGGAAAGAAGAAAAACTCAGTGGAGAAACAGTGGAGATGGATTGTTCAGTAATCTGATGGTTTCACCGGTTGGCATTTTTATCCACACCTACTACTTCTTGCATATGATGTAGTTACCACTAAAGAAACTGTGTATTCAGCAGAACGCAGGCACATAAAAGAGTGGCCCTCCTACAGTGCAGTGGAGCTGCAGTGTGTTAGGTGGGTATGTGTGTGCTGGCAGTAAGCTTGCTGCGCCTCTCCAGACATGAATCATAGAGGACGTCATGCTCTGCCAACCACTGGCACATTTAGATGGCATCTACATGCTACAGGGCTGTCAGTGTGGATCAGACAGCTGACGTTACCCATGCTAACCTGTCCATATGTTTAGACCAATATCTTTTACCAACAGCAGTCAGATTATGTGGTGGCTGATATGTCCATGTCTGCAGCATCAACTTTAGTTTCACTTCATCTCCTCCTCCTGCAATAGTCCCTCAATGTGGGGAGTATTGTTCTCAATATGCTGGATAGTTGTAATTTGGGATATTTTATGGCTTGAGTGTGGGTTGAAAAAGCTGCATTGCTCCACCGAGTAAAGTCCATATTTGCATAAAAGGATGCCCTAACCCTAAATGTCAAAGTGATTGGTGTGCATGCAGTGATGTGATGTCTGCATGCACAGGTCACCCACCACAAAAGGAAACATTTTAGCAAAGAAAAAACAGACACACCTACATGACCTGCCCGTGTTTTATATGTTCAAACAAACACAAATAGGTGACTTTAAGAGGGGAGAAAATGTCAGGTGTACTTCAGATTACTTGGGCCTTGGGACATTGTAATGGTTACTGTTGTCAGCAGAGGTGACTTTATACCTTGCTCGATAACACAGAGACTTTACACGTCAGCCATCAGGAGCCGCGCGCGCCCCCGCTGCTCCCTGAACCAACTAGTTAACCAAAAGGTGCGCGTGCAGGGTGCGATAGCGCGGGATGCATTCAAAGACTGTGGGAAAGATGAAACACGATCAACATAGAGCGTGAAGTACCCATGGAGGCTACCCGTTTCTATATTATAGGTTATTTTTAATGACACAATTCTTGTTACAAGAAAGAAGACGGCCTTCCGGTGCCATTTAATTTGGCTTTATTAAATAAACCTAATGTGAGTCTGTTGCTGGATTTCTTCCAAATTTTGTGCTACAACTCAAGCTGTTGTCTGGTTTCATCTTTCCTCCAGCTTTAGCAAAAGAAATTTGTTTGAAATCATCTGTATATGGATTTCACACACCACTGTCACATTAGGTTGGTGCAACCAAAATGACCTTTTTCACATTAACAAAATAAGCAAATTTAGCATAGACTCCCAAAATGTAGTTTACAACAGTAACAGCTGCAGTGATTTTAGATTAAAAAGCATTTATTATCACTTTTATCACTTACATAAATTGGTCAGATATGTTAGTGTAAGCAAGTTACAAAAGGTACCTTTAAGTTTTACTCATGTTATGGTTTCACATGAATTTATGCCTGAAAATGACCTAAATTAATAGCTGTATTTGGTGTGTGTTGATGCAAAAAAAATATAGTAATACCAATAATGGGACATGTTAATGTTATTATCTGTTTCTGTTGAAGTTATTGTGATAGTGTTAGAAGTACCTGCTTATAAAAAACATTGCTTCATAGAGCTACCAGTGGTTACAAACTCCACAGGATGCCTTTAAATCGTGTTCAGAACACAGTAAACAACAAAGTGGAGCAAAGTTAGGACCAACAACAATGCAAATCACCTTTAATAATAGAGATTTAAAGACAGTTTTGAAACAGGTTTAAGATGCAGGCTGCATATATTTGTAATGCCCAGCTGTTGTCTTATACAGTTAATTCATATCTGCTATATATCCATATTCACCTGTGCAATAACACCTCACCACTGCACATCTAACTGGGTGAGGCTATGTATATAAATACTGTTTCTTTCTTTTTCTGTTATTATTATTATTTACTATTTATTGTACATACTGTTTTTTGTGTCTTTGTGTTTTATTTTGTCTATTATTTAATGTCTCTTTTACTTTGTGTTTGAGCTGCTGTAACAGTGAAATTTCCCCACTGTGGGATCAATAAAGGATCTTATCTTAAATGTCAGCTCTCCCGTCTATTTAAATAGACTAACATTCAAGCAGCTCAATGGAGCTTTTTCATTTTGTGTTGATTTTGATTTAGCTCATTTCAGGTAACAACTAAAAATACTTCACCCTGCTGTTGGTTGTAATATTGTTTTATGAATACACTTTAAAGCTTCTCGGTGGAGGTTTTAATCACTAGAAATGCTATGGAGCAACATTGTTAGATGCGGGTACCTTGGGTACTCCTAACAAAATATATCCTACATATATTTATATATATATATAGTTCTGAAATAACACGGAAACAGCAACAAAGTTTTAAAAATAATTCCCCATCAGTTATTTCAAATCAAAAGCAGATGAACGGGCAAACTATCACTCAGGCAGAGCTGGGCGCTTTCTGAGCAGCACCTGAAGGCAGCACGGGGAGGCGTTTCCACTGGCGCCTGCCTGCTGCAGTCGCCTCCTCCTCCTCCTCCTCCTCCTCCCTCCTCTCATTCCTCACCGCATCTCCTCCACGCCACCTGCCACAGCGGCGACGCAGCGATGGAGAGCCGCCTCACGTCATTTTAGGATAATAACTGAGAGAGAGAGAGAAGGAAGGAAGGAAGGAAGGAAGGAAGGAAGGAAGGAGACACGGACAGAGAGAGAGAGAAAGAGAGAGAGAGAGAGAGAGAGGTGAAGGGGGGGTGGACAGACAGACAGACAGAGAGAGAGAGAGACAGGCGGAAACAGAAACATATGGTTTGTGCTGGAGAGCGGCTGAAACTTCACCCGAGCTCAGGACACACCTGCACCGTCCGCCTCACCTGGCTCTCTGAGTTTAGTTTGTGCGGGCTGGATTGCGGCTGTCGGACCTCTCCTGACCGTGCGCCCACACACACACACACACACGCACACACTCACCTGGCCATCACAAGACGCGGTGCAGAGCCTACAAAAGCCTCTTGCAACGAGGAAATTGAATTAGGTAAGTTATTCCCTCTGAAGAGGAAGGAGAAGAAGAGGAGGACAAGCAAGGCGCTTCATTTCATCTCACCGTGTCCCCCCTCCCTCCCTCCCCCCATCAGGACTCTTCCCCTCTTTTTCTCCCTCTTCCTTTCCCCACCTCTGTCTCCATCCCCCCTCTCCCCTCTCCCCCCGGGTGGTGAGCCATGTCTGGACAGACTGTGACCATACCGGACGACCGGGCGTTCGCCAGCTTCAAGGCGGAGTGTTTGTGCGAGGAGGGCTGGACGGTGAGCCACAGCAAGGGGGGCCTCACGGTGTGGACGCAGGGACTGGAGGAGGGGAAGTCCGTCCACAAAATCAAGGTGAGACCTCCCCCCCCCCCACACACACACCTTTAAAACATGCGGCGAAGTAAAGATCAGATCCCCGTGGAGGCGTAATCCGCCGATAAAGTGGCGAGGCGGCTGTGTGATCCAGCTGGCAGGGAAGAGGCTGTCATGAACTCCCATGTGATTCAAAGTGCTGACATGCTCGAGCCGCTGCTTGTTTTTTGATGCATTGCTGATGCAGAGGCTTCTCCAGCCCACTAACAGCATGTTGGGTTTCAGATTTAGATGACCCAGCATGCTGTGTGGTATCTCTTTTGTAAGCAAAAATAGAAGTGGAAAAAAACAGTGCCACTATGATGGTAACAGTGCAACCGTGCAGTGGTAGTATTAACTTTTATACTCTCTCTCTCTCTCTCTCTCTATCTCTCTATCTATCTATCTATCTATCTATCTATATATATATATATATATATATATATATATATATATTACTGTTACATCCTGTGTCAGATCCTCTCATCTATATATAAATGTGCACAGTTGTGTAGCTGTGTATTCCTGCCTGGTGCACACTGTAAGAAATCCCCCGTAAACCAAAGAGAAGCCTCCGGAGGTTTTAATTCTCCGGAGACACCATCATCCTCTGCTGGGGAAACTATTTTCACATCTTTTCCCAAAAGCATGTTGGGTGGCACTGAGTATGATGTGTCTGCTTACTATTGTAGGCTTCTGTGGTCTCGGTTTGCATGCAGTTTGTCATTCACTCATCACACAGGGAAGTGAGCAAAAAGCACACACAGGACAATAGACAATAGAAACAGCCTCTGACACCTGAGGGCACATAAATTCAATATCTTTGATTTTCATGACAAAAACTCGTGATGGTTGTTTGTCATCATTACAAGGCATTTTATCAACTAAATGGTTAACCAACCTCTGAGCTGCCTTAGTCTGACAGTTTTTGACATCAGGAACACAATGTGCAATGGCTGTTAAAGGGAATGCAGCACTTCCTGATCATTGCTTAGGTAAAACAGACATGTGAACGTGCTTGAGGGATAAACTTTATCTAGTCAAATAGCACTCGTGGCAGTTTGTCGCAAGTGTGAATGTTTGTCTTGGGAGTCGGCATGGAAGCATCATTGGACAGCGATGTCACTGTACAAGCTGTGAAAAACTGCTGCGCCGTCGACCACAGTCATTAATAATGCTTTGTTAGTGTTCTGGGATGGAGACCCAGAGGGGGAGAGGGAAAAAAACAACAAAAAAAAGGAATTCAGACTCTGCTTTCACAGCACATTTGTGCCAAAAAGAGTTGTCTCCTCAATAGGAATAGATGATTACAGGGGCTGTTTTAATTTGCACACAAGTTAAGATACAAAGTCGAAGTTTAAAGCAACTCTTGGTTCCCCTTTTTTAATTATGTGGTACATCATTAAGATCAGCAGTCATTTGAAGAAAACTGGATGCTGTAAGCCTTGATGTAGGTTGTGTTTATTCAGCTGATCTGTCTCACCCCCTCTACTGCCCAAAGTTTTCTTTTAACATATAACATGTATAAATACCAGCTTAGATACATTGATAATATGTCATACAGAAAAACATGAATGAATTTAGAAAAACAGTGTGGGCAGTGTGACTCTACATCTAGTCACAGTTCTCGCCGTGGTGAGAAAAAGAGAGATATTGTCATGTCATTTTTATACCTGCAGTTCACTTTTCCAGTGCACACTACAGTCCCCACTTAGCCTCAAATGTTGACTGACTGGCAATTTAGTGCTTAACCGGTTCCAACCCTCTCACAGTGCTGCCAGTGTCACTTTAAGGCTGATGTGGCTTCACAGCTGACAGTTTTGGGAAGGTTGCCTCCATGTTTCAAGCCTTCGCAGTGACATACAGATCTGATTACTGTCAATTATTCTGGGAAACGTTTTCCTCACAGGTATAGACAGACAGAAATTAAACACCTTGTCCTCTGTGTAAACGTGCGTGTGTGCTTTCCTGCTTGTGTATCCGGGTCTGAGGAGCGTGAACGAGCCACCAGGTGTTTACTCTGTCAAAAAAAGTGGCGCGTGTGCTCATAGTTGTGTGTATGTGTGCATACGGGTGTGCAGAAGAGGGCTTTTCCCAACCCCCTACCTATCTTTGTACCTGTTAGCCAGGCTCTTTGTGTGTGTGTGTGTGTATAGTGAACGGGCCAATCAGGATTGTGGAAATCAGCCTCATTTGCCTGTGTGGTTCCCTCAGGGTATGTCCAGTGTGTGCTGAGGGAGAGGTGTATCATGTCTGCATCTGCGTGTGTGTGTGTGCGGGCGTGTGCATTAAGAGTAAGGCTCTGCGTACTCGTGCTTTTTCATACAGGACAGGTGTGTTTCCTCACAGCAGCTCTGCAAACAGAGAGAGGTAGAAAGCACACACACAGACACACACACACACATATTTAGAGTTTAGGTGGGACCGTCTGTCTAAACTGAGCCTTTATCTTAATGTAAATAGGACAGTTACACTTTTGCATGGTACATTATCCTGTATCTCTTGTTTACTTTAGCCTCACACACAGTCAAACTGCTACTGATTGTATCCAAACTCTGACCTGAGAAAAACAGCAGTTGTGTGTAAATATGGTAGCTGGTGTGTATGCATCATGCTCATAGGTGTGTGTGTGTGTTAGGGCATTCAGCGAAGCCACAGATACAGCACTTCTATTTATAGCCAAAATAAAAGCATGCATCTTTGCTGATGCATGTCGAACGATTAATGTGAGTGTTGAGACTTGAAGCTCTCCTCCTCCCTTCCTCTTCCACTTTCCCCTCTTCGCTGTAGCATTGATGGCAGTCAAGAAAAAAAAAAGTGATGCATCTAAATGGGAGGGTGACAGGGAGAGAACAGGCTGGCAATCATCATTATCATTAGTGCCCTAATTATCACCAACCTCATTGTCGGCGTAATCATTGCCACTGCCGTTTTCATCAATACTGACTTCTGCATCACCGTGTAATCACAGCTGTAATCTCTCACTGCAGCCAGCACCATCATCATCGTCATCATCATCATATCATTTCTCAGTACATGACACCGTGCATAATGGGTGGGTGTGGATTAGTATGAAGGTGTTTTTTTTTTATTTTTTAAGAGCTTGACAATCTGTTAGACGGCACACACACACACCTACCTATACATCCTGGAGACTCCTGGGCTTGCCTTCTCCCCTGCTGACATACGGGGAAGCCCAGCTCTGACTCACACATGCACCTCTCTATTTTTATTTCTTTTTTTCCCCCCTTAATTGTCTTCCACAATCATGTACCAGCACCCAGAGGGGCATCTGATGAGAGCTGACAGGTTGGAGGGACAGTGGGAGGGGAAGGAGGAGAGTGGCAGAGAGAGAACGAGAGTGGGTGAGACAGGGAATAAAGGAGACAATGATGAGTTGTGGGAGGAATGGGTTGGATTTGCAGTAAGGGTGGATGGGGGGGTGGCTGTCAGAGGTGGATGGATACTCTGCGTAGGTAGTGGGCACGGTGCAAAGAAAAGGCCACACACACACACACACACATCCATCTATTGTTTGTCTCCCTGCATATCTGTTTTATCTTTCTGAACTCTCTTTCACCCACCTCTCTCCATCTCCGTCTCCTTGCTTCACCGAATTACAGCGTAATAGAATTACGCACACATGTACTTAGCTGCTTGTGCATCTTTACTCTTTACTTTGCTCCTTGCACTTCTCCTCTTTCGTTCTTTTCACTTGCTTTTTCTTCTTCCTCCTACTTCTGTTTCAGGTTCGCCTGTGGATACAACACATCCATTATTCTCCCTGGTCTTTCCTGACCTGCAAGTCCTCTTCCAATCTGTCTACACACACACGCACACATGCATGCACACATACACAGATATCAAATATGAGACCTTACTGATACTGATGTCATTATTTGCTCATGGTAGCCTTCTGTAGATAAAATACATTTAATGTTTGCAGTATCTGTTTTTTCCTCTGAGGTACATCCACAAACATGGCTTCGGCACTTTCAACTATATTTAGTTTCGCGGGTTCATATTGAAGAATCAGAAACGAGCCTGTAATTTCTGTCTCTGCTGTCAGCATAAATCACCGTTCATTCTCTGTTATGGGCTTTGTCGTTTCTCTGCGGTGTCAATCTGCAGCTGCTCTCTTGCTCTGTGCAGCCAAATTGTCTGTAAAGGTTTTAACTGTTGTCTTTAACAGATTGGCATTGCATTAGTTTAAGTGTCAGTATCAGGGGAATCTACAATCACTCATTGCATTCAAACAGTCAATGAGCTTGTCTTTTTGTAATTTCTCTTGGCCTCCTCACACAACATATAAGTACTCATTATGCAGAATGGCCCATTTCAGAGTGTAATATTATTATATATTATTCAGTACTGTAGTTTTAGTTATTTTTTGCATTTATTAGGTACAACAGTACAATCTAATGCAATGCAATAAAACAGCTGTGTTATAAATTCTACTCTTATAAAGCACACAATGTTCAGTCTCTGATGGTGTCAGAGGTGTCAGTGTCAGAAATGTGTGAAGTCAACTATGTACAAACACGAAGTGGCAACAGTATTAGAAACACCTCTGAATATAATACGGTCAAACATTATATGCATTGTAAGAATAGTCTATGGCAGTTGTATTGGATAAGATTGCCCAGGTGTACCTAATAAAGTGTCCATTCATTGTATATTGTTTGATAATTGAATCTATAGCATTGATCACATACAGCTTTACTTATCAGATAAATGGAGTAGAAGCCTAAAGATGCATAAAGTATAAAGACTCAAGTGAAATACAGGATAAAAGCACGTTTGTCTTTAAGTACTACTAAATGTACTTCCACTGCTGCTTAGTAATCAAACTGTACTTGCAACGACACCTGTTTCTTTGTGTGTTATCGACAGTGTCTTTTTCTCTTGCCATTTATCTTCCTTTTTGCCAGCCATTAAACCCAGCATCATCTGTCAGTCAAAATGCTCCTTTTGTCCAAAATAAGTATTTGACAGTGATGTTTTTACGGTGTATTGTGTGTGTGTGTGTGTGTGTGTGGTAATAGATATCTGCTATGGGCTCTAGGGATGGCAACATCAGTCGGTCCATCTGCACCATTAATTAACAAATGCCAGCATGCCAACACGCTGAACTTTGTGAATTTCTCTTGGAGATCAATAAAGTATCTATCTATCTATCTATCTATCTATCTGAACTAAAAAGGTATTCATTAAACCTGCTTAACAGCAGCATGTTAGCATGGTGCAGTGCCTACATATAAACTCACAGAGCTGCTAGCATTGCTGTAGACCATTAGTCGAGCTATTGCACAAGAATTTTTAGCTAGTGATTATTAGTGAAGGATTTTTTGCAGATCTGTATCTGAGTTAGCGCTTCAGATAACAACTGTTTCACTCTGTTGCTATCATAGACTGAGAGGAGACCTCCCGTTTAAACAGCTGTGCAGCCAAATGGAGAGAGTAGGCCGTGATCATTTTCTTAAATTAAGCCCTCGGGGAACAGGGGAAAGAAGAGAGTGCAGATTGGGCTTTAAACCCTCTGGACTGATTTGTAATGGGTGTTAAAATCTCCCGGGACAGTCAAACCAGCCTCGGTCCATTTCTTTCTCATCTCCCGTCCTCGCCTCGCTCTGGTTTTCTCTCTCTGCCTTCTCACTTGCTCTCAGCGTGTTCTGTGTGTCGCTCACCCTCCATCACTCTGTGCTTCTTTTGTTGGTGTTGTTATTATTCAGACTAATTCCCCCTGGCAATTGTAACTGTAGTAACAGCTTCACTGTGGGGCTGCAGACTCTTTTCACGGGGTGTATGTACAGTGCGGTGCCATTGACTCCACAGCTGATAGAGGCAGGAGTCCCCATGGTTTCATTAATCAGGTCTGACACACCTACTGCAAACCTGTTCCAAATCAAAAAGTATGGACATATAAACCATTAAGCCCTCTTAGATTTTACTTTATATGTTCCGCTATAATTCATCTAGGTTTCTTAAAGCAGGTTTTTGGATTCTGGTGTGTTGTGTTTCAGCCAGCTTTACTTTTTGAGTCATGTTTTATTTAATCTGGTCAATAGCATTTGTGGTGAAAAAGAAAAAAACTGTACACATCCTTCCCCCCCCGCTATGCTGCCACTCTACAGATCTTCAGACAGGCTGTGAATGTCCGTCTGTCTGTCCGCAACTGAGTGTGCTGTTTTCCATTTAACAGCTCAGGTCTAGTAATGACTCATCTGTGGTCAGTGGCCTGTCTCTTGATTCTCTCATCATTCTCTCTCTCTGTCTCACACACACACACACACACACACATACGTGGCTTCTTTCTTTCTCTGATCTCTGACACTAACACTCTCTGGCCATCTGATGTCTAATCTTGTGCACAGCACTTGCCATATGTGTCTCTTTGTGGGTGTGTGTCTGTGCGTGTGTGTATTTCTTTTAAACTGAGTACACGCACAATCCCTCAACAGTTACATTTACACCCCTCCCCTTAATTTATTTGTTCTGTACGCGTTATCAGATCAACTACGGATGTTGCATTTTGTGCTCGTCTCTGATATGTTCACAAGAGTTTGTTTTTGTTTCACACCCTCCTTTTGTCGGCACAAACGGTGACAAACTCTGCAGCACTGCTGAGTGGCTCAGTACTTGACTGTAAATTCATGGGATGCAGCTTTGTTAAATTCGAATGGGTTTCCTGCTTCTTAGCTTGCATTGGACAGAGCTTTGCATGATCAAAGTATGGACCCTAAAAGCTCCCTAACTCTGGCTTATTCTGTGATTCACTTATGTTAACTCTGTGTACATTTTCTTCTTTTCCTTGGACCTAACACTGTGTCTATGTCTCTTTGTTTCAGTGTCGGATGGTGTGCAAGGATGTGTCGGCAGAGACCATGTACGACGTTCTCCACGACACTGAATACAGACGGAAATGGGACACAAACGTCATTGAGACCTTCGATATCGGGAAACTTACAGTCAATGCGGATGTTGGTTACTACTCATGTATGTTGCTCACTCACGTGTAAACATGTGCAGCTTACAGAAGGCATTCATTCATCACTAATATGATTAGGGCCTGTGAAGGGAAGCAGACATGCACATAAAGTGCACATTGATCCACAACATACAATGTTTTGTTCACCAGATTAATCTTTGTTGACAGGGAGATGTCCAAAACCTCTTCGGAACCGTGATGTCATCACACTTCGCTCCTGGCTGCCAATAGGGAAAGATTACATCATCATGAACTACTCTGTCAAACATGCTGTGAGTATGCAAACACACACAAGGCTTATGCTCAGCTGGGGCCCTGCTCATTCATTCCTCCATAATTCAATGCATGTGTGTTCAAAGGTGCACTGTGAAACAAGTGGCCCATTTAGAAATCACATTGATCCAGTTTAGTAACCACATGGGCATTGGTGCTGTATGAAAAGAAATCCCTAAATATTTGTGGAAAGTCGGCAACACAAAGCTCTTCGTCTGTGTCTGCTCCTATTATACGGAACAGCATCCAGGAAGTAAAGAGAGAGTGGCGCCTCTCCAAAGAGAGAGCAGACCTGTACCTTGTGATGCTTTTACCTGGGACAATGACAGATGCCCTTTTTAACTGCAGGATAGTTAATTTGATTCATTTTAATAACTGAATTTTAAAAATTTATGTTTTTGGTTCTGCATCCCGTCTTGCTCTTTAAGAACTCGGGAAATTTGACTGCCAAAGGCAGGTAAAACAAACAGACAGATTAGAGACTATGTGAGTGACTTCCAGTTTGGACTCGGGCCTGAATCCTTGGCCTTTGGTTTGGCTGTGTTTCTGTGTTTCTTGTCCAACTGGAGGAAGAGGATAAGGACTGTTGTGTGTAAAAGCTTGTACTCATCACGTCTCTGTAGGGCCGCAACAACCAACTATTTTCATTATCAAGTAATCTGTCGATTATTTCCTTGATTAGTTGATTTCTTGGTGCATAAAGTGTCAGAAAATGTTTAAAAATGCGTTTTCACAGTGTCCCATATTTTAGTCTGAATAAAAAAACCAAAGGATATTATATATTATACTATCGCAAAAGACAAAAAAGCAAATGCTCAAAATAGTTGCTGGTTACTTTTCTGATCAACTAATCAATTAACCTAGCACTTGTTTCAGCTTGATCTCCCTCGATAGGTCTCTCGTCTCGTCTCATGTCTCATTTTCTGTTTCTTCTCTGTCCTTCTTGCCTGCTAGTCTTTCTCCTCTCTGGTCTCTCTTTCTCTCTGCCACTTTCCCCTCTCTGTTTCTCAGCCTAAGTTTCACTCAGTGATATAATGTTTACAGAGGGATAAGACCTCTCATGTGACTGTTAGCTGTTGACTTCCGCCTCCCCTTCCGCATTCCTGCATCAATAAGTGGTTACGAACGTAATAGACTCTGCGTATGTGTGTGTATGTGTGTGTATTTGTGTTTGTGTGTGTATTTGTGTTTGTGTGTGTATTTGTGTTTGTGTGTGTTCCGTGTGTGTGTGTTCCACATGTGTTTGTGTGCATGTCTGTGTGTGTAATTAACCAAGGTCACTCTTAATAATCGGTAGAGTTTGAGAGGTGGACTTGTGGAGTGCAGTTTAAGGGGATACACCGCCAGGAGGATTGTACTCTGTGTGACACCGTTGATCTGATATTAGGCCTGCAGTTAATGACTACTAATGACTACTCTATTATTTCTCTAGTCTATTAGTGGATCTACTGAGTACTTTTTGGCCACAATGGCAGCATGGCTTTAGGGATGGCAGTCTGTCGTTAGCATTTAGTTCAAACACAGCTGTGCCTCACAGAGTTGCTAGCATGATATAACAAAAATAACTAAATGATCACATTCCATTTTGATGCCTTTGTGTTTTTTGGTTACTGTTAATACAAAACAAGCTATTTTATGTCAAGTAAGTGTTATGTCGATTGATCATCAGTTTCAGTCATAATATGAGATTTCCTGGTATGGCAGACATGTCGAGACTGTAGAGAGAATCGTCACTGGTGATTATTTCCTGTAGTCTCTCTACATTAGCTCAGAACATCATCATGTTGTCCCAGATTTCCCGGAAACCTGCAGATGAAATGATTCATGAAAGCTGTCGTTGTGCTGCACAAAACAGCAGAAATTCTTACAATGCTGTGTATTAGTAGAGAGGTGCAGGCACCAGAAATGAGTCAACTAGCAGGGAAATAACGAAGCAGTTATCTAAAGTTTCTCTCTGATAAAATGTTCTTTAGCTGACTGCTCTGTGTGCTTCTTAAGTGGTCCGCAGTGTGCCTGTCCCAGTTAGCACAAACTAACCGGTACTCTCTACTTCATCATCATGAATAATAATCTTCAGATATATAGTTAAAGGAGCCAGCTGTGGAATAGACTCAAGCTGGCCTTTACAGCTGTAGCAACTCACTGGGCAGGGTGGACCTGATTTGCATCAGAAAGATGTCTGTGAAGCAGAAAATCAGATTGACCGGCAGTAGAAAAACAGCACAGGAAAACAGCCTGGTGCTTACCCAGCACAACTCTGTGTTTTGATAGATGTCACCAAGAACATTTTGTTTATTTAGCAGTGATTTCTGCGATGTGTGTATTTTTTTGCAATCACTGTAATAAATGAATTCAATCTAGAGCAACCAAAAATGATTTAACAAAAATTTAACAGAGTGCCTTGTTCTTGGCTTTTGGCAAATGCACTGAACAAGGATGATGTTATTTCAAGTAACAGTCTGTGTGTTTGTGTGTTTTTGTATGTGTTGTCTCTACAGAAATACCCTCCTAAAAAGGACTTGGTGAGAGCTGTGTCTATTCAGACTGGCTACATGATTCAGTGCCAGGGACCCAACCAATGTATCCTCACTTACATGGCCCAGGTTGATCCACGAGGTAAGTCCTGCGCACATACACTCATATACATGCATGTATACACACACACATATATACACACAGGTTACAAGTTTGAGCCGAACCTTCAAACAGCCCTTTGAAGGTCTGTCTGAAAGTGGGGACCAGCCAAAATGTTCTCACTTTCCAAAAATGTCCACACTCCCAAGGTCTAAATCTCAAATTGTTTCTTACAAAGCTACAGGTACAAGTGCACACACACACACACACACACACAGGCAATCAACAGCAAAAACACACAAGGACAAATCACACAGAGATGTATAAATAGAGTACAAATACAAAAGACTGAAGCACATGTGCACACACACGTGCACACACACACACACACACACACACACACACACACACACTCACTCACTCACTCACCCAGATGCTTAATGCATGGTTTAAGTTCTAATGAATGATTCATTCCCCTGCCTTTATGTCAAAATGAGTCACCATAGTAACCATATGAAGGACAGAGTCTATTTCACTCCACTGTTGCTCTCTCTCCCTCTCTCTCTCTCAATCTTCTCTCTTCTTTGCTCTCTTTTCTATTCATTAATCTTTTGCTCCTACTCTCTTTAATTCATTTCTTTGCTGTCACTCTTGCACGCAAGTGCTGATTGTGTGAATCCCTTAAATCACTCATTTGTAATGCGTGCTTGCGTGTGTGCGTGCATGAGAGAGAGAGAGAGAGAGAAGCATCTGGTTGCAGTGAGTGCAAGTTACAAAGCTTCACTTTGATCCTGGATGACATGACATGTAATACAGCAAACTTTAAATCCCTCTTTTATGTATTCCCCATCCTCCCCCTTCTGTTCTGTTTCTCTCTTCGTCTCTCTCTCACTTTTGTTCTCACCCTTCTCCATCCTCCTCTCTGTCTCTCTTTGCAGGTTCATTACCAAAGTGGGTTGTCAACAAGTCTTCCCACCTTCTTGCTCCTCGTGTAAGTCATTTGCAGATTAGCACAGATTCTGTGAGTGTGTCGTGTATCCACAGTCACCGTGCACTGAGGTTATGCACAGCGCAATGCTTGTCAAGATAAGCGACATACAGACCTTTACATGTATATACAAAAATCTCTCCTGCACATTCTTGAAATGTACAGTTTACTGTATTTATTTGTCTATTTGAGGGTTTGTGCATATTTATGTAAATGGGTCAAAGACTCTCCAGAGAGCACCCTGGGATGGAGAAATTCCCTGATGATAGTCAGAAAATAGCGTCTCAGTGAGACACACTAATCCCACTGAAAATAACCTAATGACTTCCACACAATAAGTACAAGAAGAATTTTCTATCTGGGTTTCACAGACTTTGATTCAATTCAAAATATAGCACATAGATAGAAATATTATATTATTATTATTTGATTTAACTTTTTAAACAAACAGTCACATTGAGGATTTTTTAATTATACTTACTTGGGTGAATTGTTGATGATCGATACAGATCTATAGGAAAAATAAACATGTTGTCTTTCTTGTGTGTTTTTTAAAAAAATCTATTTTCTTTTTTTCTAGGTAATGAAGAAGATCAACAAAGCTTGTTTGAAGTATTCAGAGTGGAAGCAGAAACACAACCCTGGCTTCAAGCCCTGGCTCTACCCCGAACAGACTACCTTACCCAGCATCCCGCTCTCTGAGCTCAGCATCCAGCATGCTGAGAGCCTGGAGAATATCGATGAGAGCTCCCTGGCTGAGACCCATGAGAGAGATGACAGTGACTAACACACACAAACACATGCACACACACGACATAATTAAGTATGCACACAAACACATACACACACACACACACACACACACACACACACACAGAGTAATGCAGGGTGACATGCATGCCTGATACACATCCATAATTACATGTATGTGTATGTGATTCTGTATGTAAATATGTGCATGTTTGTGTGTATTCAAACATACACAAACTTGCACACATACAGTTGCAAATGCAGACATATTCACAGCCACATGTACGTAGGCATTCATGCACACAGACAACCTTCATACTTGACCAACTCCATGCCATACTTACATGTATAATGTATGAACACACACATAGAGAAACATGCAACACAGATGCACTCACAGATACACACCCACACATAAGACAGTAAATTAATTTTCATTGTGATCAGATGTGTGGCTGTAAATGTTTTTTTTTTTTTTTTTCCATGATTATTCAAGGGATAATGTTTTCTAATCAGGACCTATGCAGATTATTATCGCAAAATATATTTTCCATAAAATCTACTGGTAAAATGTTTACAGACTAACCTGACAGTGCTTTAATTAAAACATGAACTTTTGATTTCAGAACGATGCTATCCTCCTCTTAACTCTCATGTATACGTACAATAAGGACATACCTGCATACACATATGGACACACACCATTCATCTCCACTACATTTATGCACCCAGACATGTATACACACTCAGTCTTTCTGCCCATGTTCATCACTCGTTATGTGTCACATTTTGTAAGCACATGATAAATACAAAGGTGTGCGGAGGAAGGCAGCTGGACCCCCTACCTAACCCAAACCAACCTGCAACCCTCTCTTACACACACACACACACACACGCATATACACACACTTACAGATTTTGCACTCACTTGTACTGTCTATCTGCTCCTCTGTTTGAGAGATGTATGAATGTATGTAGAGTTTAAGAAATTAAATACAGATTCCTACAAAGATTTTCAAATTTCACCGGTGATCTGAGTCTTTTTTTTGTTTGTTTGTTTGTTGTCAGTCTGCCTTTTTCTCAGGTTTATGTTTGATACTGCCTGCAGGTTCGCATGGATGTGCTGATGCTAGAACAGGTGTAAAGGATCACTGATGTAATTTGACTGGTTCATCTGATCTCATTCACACATTCTTTCAGTGACATACACACACACACACACACACACACACACATTGATTTTAAAACTGCACCGCCATGATTAGAAGGGGGGAAAACACCATGACATATTGATAAACAGCTTGTCGGGCTCTGGAAAGCGTGCATGTGTGTTTGTTTGATTGCATTCACTTGTGCGTGTGTGTGTGAATGCGCAGTGGCCTAGATCAGAATTAGGAACCCCCCCAATATGTTGGCATGGCAACTCTGAGATCGACATAGCACTGAAGAGAGACACAGTGAGATGAGAGCTTGCATGTCACAGAGGAAGTGACTTATTGCAGGGTGTCCTCCCTTCCCCATGTAGGATGGGAGTAAAGATTCATTGTAAATGGCCCACGTGTTACACGGCTACACTCTCTGTTGCCCTGTAGTGTTTTAATTGCATCACACAACACTTGCTTTGCTTCAAGTATGGTGAAAGGCCGTGTCAAACCTATTGGATACACGTGAAGAGAAGTTGCCTCTGTCTGAAAAAGGAACATGACATTCTACTCTACATGTAATGTCATGTTTAAAGTGCTTCTTTTTTTTTTGCATGTCATCCTCTCCGACTGTTCCCTTTTTGCAACATCCGCCTCTGCATATGCACCACCTAATGAAATATGAATGATGAAGGAAAGAGTATGCAAGAGATGCAATAAGGTGCATACAGCTCTAGTTCGTTTCTTCTTTCCTACAGCCACATCCCTCTGCCCTCACATAGAAGCATCCATCCATCCTCAGAGTCTTAATGAGGCCTCCTCGCTCAGCCATCATCATTATGTGTGTGTTTGTGTGTGTGTGTGTGTGTCTGTGTGTGTGTGTCAGAGGAAAGGGCTGCATGTACATGAGTGCGCTGAACTGCGTTTCCCGGTGGCATCCCTGTATTGTCTTCCACCCGCCCCCACAGCAGGATGAGACGTATAAGCAGCATGGCGGCTGCATATGTGTCACACTGCTGCCACCCCCACAGCAACCCGGCCCACCAGGGCCTGGTGATGAGTCATCGCTGCCCCACCTCCTTCTCGTTCTCTCCCTCCATCTCTTGTGTTCTCCCCCTCCTCTTATTCTGTCCCTTCATCTTCTTCTCCTCACCCCTCCCTCCTTTTCTCTGCCCATGTTTTTTTTTTCTTCTTCCTCATCCCATCTTCCGTCATCCTTTTCATCCACCTCTTGTCCAGGCCTCCTTTGATCCTTCTCCTTTTCTCTTCTCCATCTCCTCTCCTGTCTTTCCCTCTCCAGCCTTCCCTTAATCTAAACCATTTGTTCTCCTCCATATATTCCCATCCCGTCTGTTTTATCTCCTCCAGTCTCCAGCTTGTTCATTTATTGCCACTCTTGCTTTCCCATTTTTCAAACCTCCCCCTTGTTCCTCTGTCTTCAACTTTCACCCCTCGCTCTCTCCATTTCTGCCACTCTTAACCTTTTGGCCACCTGTTTTCTCCACCTGTCACCTTTCATCTCTTCCATCCTCTGTCTTCCATTTCCTTTCCTTGAGTTGATCTTTCCTGGCACAGTCACCTGATCAGAAGAAAACTGAGTAACACTGCCAAGTCACCTACTTGTCACAGACTCAGTGTATTGGTCGTCCACACTCCTAAAGGCTAAAATATGACACTTTTACTCATGAGGTCTCCGGGGTGACAGGGCCCCTGACTACAATAAGAGGGAGCACACACTGACTCACGTATGTGACACAAGAAGAAGCACAAAAATAATATTTCCCCTTCAGCTCTATACAAACATGATGGTCAGCGAAGGTTTGACAGAGCATAGTGACTAATGTGACCTTTTTTTTAATTATTATTCATGCAAACACACAAGTGGGATGTCTCTAGCCCATAAATGTTTTAGTCTCATATCGTACACTATCACTGTAAAGGTTTGGCCTCCGATATGGTCCAGCTTTTGACTCTCATTGCATGCCAGCCTCCCTCTCTCAGCTGCTTTCATCCCGCTGAATCTCCTCACATGGCTGAAATGCAATCAAAGGAAACCTCTTTAAAAATTTAAGGGCTAATTAGATGCAACATTCTCTTTATTTACTATGAAGCGCAGTTTTCCTTTCATGACTTTGTGCTTTTCTAACTTGTGAAGTTTTCTCTCCATCGATGGGGCTCTGAATAGTGATGGTGGTGAGTGGTTGCCCTCTTCTGGTTCCTTTGGGAGCTCACAGCTGACTTATCAGCAGCTTGCAACGGTCTGATTTGATATTGATCTCATTGCCACATCACCACGACCTTTGTGCAAAAATAATTGCTCTGAATTATCTCTCCTTGTGGTCACAGTGATCACAAGATTTTTACCTGTTTACACCTGTTTACATGTGAAATTAAATAGTTACTTCTAATTTAACTTCAACAATACAGTCAAATTTCGTAAGTGTTGTGTTAAAACATGATAAAAAAAAAGCAGGTAGATGAACAACTGGTGAATTCACCCAAAAAACATTTTTTTCTTTCTATTTAATTTGGTATTTTTATGATAAGAATTCAATCGATCGCTCAACAAGGAATTTAGATAAGTATAGTGTGTGTCTTGTATATGCTGTGTGACTCACAGTCAGTAGAAAGTTGATAATGTAATGACATTTTCATTTTCTTGACCATTATCTTCTATGACAGTCCTTTAATATTGTGTATTAGAGGGACTTCTAAGACTAAATAGGTACATTTTCTTTACAACTATAACGCTGTGTGAGCTGTGGGTTTTGTTGGTGAGAAGTAGGAGGGCTAAAATCTGGTTAAAGTGTATTTGCATGAAAACAGACTGGGCTGTCCAGTCTCTCAGTGGTCACATGACGGCCGTGCGGAAGTTTTTTTTTTTTTTCTTAACAAGGGTGCTGCGTCAGGTCAGCCACAACTACAGCAGGGATACCGGAAACACGCAAGCTTCCCTTTAAAAATAAAATACCACCTAAGTGAACCTCACAGCGTGCATTTATTTTGAAACGTATATCCAGAAGTGTCGTGTGTAGTTGAGTTTACCTTTACGCTGCGTGTCTGTGAGTTGCTGCTGCAGCTTTTCAGCCGTGTGAAAAATGTTATCCGCTATTTGGCGTCGCCTCTAATCTCTCCCCTTCAAAAAACGGAAAAACACGTCACTTTAGCCACCTCAGCGAGTCGGACTCTTGCACAAAAAAAAAAAAAAACATTGGCGAGGTAAGTGAATGACTTTAGGAAGAATTTTAAAACTTGTCTGTTTGTGTTTTCTTTTATTTGGAGAGAAACTTTCCCAGAGCAGCTGATAGAAAGGGACACCAGCTAGTTTAACCGCACGTAAAACGGGTTGTCTTGGTTACAGGACCGGAAACCTTTGACCTTCCGCGATGAAGTGAAAAACAACATTTATTAAAAAAAAACAACAACTTTGCTTACTGGGAAAAAAAAACTTTCACGAACAAACCAGCCCGTTTGTTCTGCTTTAAACAGCTAATAAATGAAGAGGAGGAAAACAAATAGTGGACCCCCAGCTTTGATTCGCTTCGTGGTATCTTGCTGGATGTTGTTGGTCGTTTTTCTCAGCTGCTCTTTGAAAGCGCAGCGGAAACGGGCTGCTTATCCTCAGGGGAATTCACTATTTTTATGCCCGGGTTTTAACTACATTTACAGATGCAATAACATGCCCACAATTAGAGAGCTTAACCCCCCATCTCCTTTTAAGTAAATAAATAAATAAATGAAAAGTAAATAAAACTCATCATGGTGGTTTGTCCTCCAGCAGCAGGTGGACTTGTGACAGGTGGAGCTCACCTTCTTTCTTATGCTGCTCTAGCATCTTAAACAAGCCCACCAAGTCTGCTGAAGCTTGATTTTCAGCTGCTTGTATATTTATTTGTTTATTTTTCACTGTTGGGAAGGTTTGTTGGCATGTGGGCTTTCTTTTCGACTTAATGCACAAAGGTGATAAGATGTTACCGATAGTGAAACTGCATCAAATCAGATAAGAAATCAAGCTCTTTTTAGGCTCTTGATGCTTTTTGCATGTACTCTATGTTGAGAACTGTGGAGGAAGGCTTTTTTGCATGTGGGTTGAAGCCCTTAAAATAGAGCACACTTTGCATGACTGACTCGCTCATCAGACCCTTAAATTAGTGATAATCTACGCTATGTGTTGTCACTGAGCTGTGGAAATGTTGTCTGTTGTGGTTAAACAGATGTGATTCTGTTGCATGAGTCCTACAGTTGCAACACTTTACAGTATAGTCAACAATGCAGGGCCAAGGACTCAATGTGTCCCCTTAAAATAAAAAACTACCAATTCATCGCGACACAAAAAAATGTTACTTCAAACAGTGTCACAGCTCATGCCTTGTTTTGTCTCATAGTGGGAACTGGTAATGAGTATGCCTGTGTCTGTTTTGGCTTCAGAGTGCACACTCACAGCCGCATAACGTAGTGTTACAGGATGTTTTTTGTTATCAAGGCACCGATATAACTCTCTCTCTACCCCTCAACCCCGTGATTTGTGTGTCAGCCAGCACAAGAGGCACACTATTGCTAAACTGAGCCAATTCAGATTAGCGGTCTTGATTTAGGTGGACTGCTTTTCACAGAGCAACAGTCACTGACATCAAGCGGCACCTGAAGGCTTTGTCAGCACCTGCCTCTGTCTTTACACCTCATGTGTCTGTTTTTTCTTCTCCCTCTGTTTCTTTCCCCCCTCTGTCTGTCTCATACACTCACATGATTATTCGCTGCTGAATCACTCCGTATTGAGGCGAGAGGAGGAGAAGCTCGCTGGTCCACAGGAAGCGTCAAATGGTCTGACTGTAACAGAGGATAAAGGAAGAGCTTGGTGTTAACTGGGGGGCTTCAGCTGGGGTTTTGTATTCTGCTTCAGGGCTGCCCGCTTTCGCCTCTTTCGTTTGTACGTCTTGTGAAAATGAGATGATCTTGACACGGAGGAAAGTGAGCATTAAAGACACAGCGTTTGGCCTCTTCAAGTTTCTCTATCCAGTTGCGAGTGCATGCACATTACTGGTGTGAGACGTACACTCTGCTGCACAGGCACAACAAGCTAAACCCAATCGAAAACAAAACTTCTTTGGAGAGGTGTGGATGAAACTTAGCCGTCATTGTGGAGGCTGTAGTTTATGTTGCTGTTGAGTTGATGTGTTTCTAATATTCTGTCCAACCAGTTTATATCATTGAAGGTAGACTAAATATTCAGTTCAGAAGCACCTCTCAGTGTGTCTTACTTTAATTCATCAGCATTTTGAAGGATTTTTTTTTTTGTTAAATGTTTTAGTCAAAGTGATGAAGTTATGAAAGTGATTTTTTTTATTGACCTAAATAATTTGTATAAGTAATTTCCAAAAATCCATGGTCATGCTGTCAGAAAGAAAAAAAAAAAAAAAGGACAAGGAATTAACAAAAAAGGACTTTATGAAAAGGATTAGGCAAAGTTCAGTCAGCGAGCTAAGAGCGAGTTAGTGAAGGGGAGAGGACATAAGAAAAAAAAACATAACATGAATGGTCAAAGCCTATTCTGTTGCTGGTATACACAATTTGTACTTGTGGTTAACATCAGCTGACGTCCACCATGAGACTGGAAAACATCATTCTAATGCAACCTTGGGTCTCATTAATGGACTCCCAGGTTAAATTCGGTCGGTGGTGGGTTACCATGGGAAACATCCTCGCGTGAAATGCTTCACCCCGAAGAGTTCGAGGCAACACACACAGGCCTGTTCACTAGAGGACATTGTTCAGATGTGTTTCTTTACTGGCAGGACTGAGTCACTATTCAGTTCTAATTGAAAGTGGGCTGAAAGCAGCAGTGTGTGTCTGCTGGTGGGTATATGAGTCATGCCCCGCGTGTGAATGCGTGTGTTTTTCAGTAACGCTCGTAAAGACGACACCTTAATATAAATATGAGGGTCTTGTATAGTGGTGACTCAATTACATGTCCTATGGGAGCATATAGTGAAGTAACATTGTGGGAATGCTGGTTTCAGAGATGATCCTGCAGCGATAGAGCAAGAGCATCAAAGAAAAAAAAAAACTTGTGTGCTTCCTGCCAGCAAAGTCAGTGTTTGGGAGGATATATGCAACATACAACCATGACGAAAACCAAACTGGAAGCGTTGTAGTCTGAAAATGTTTGTCATGTGTCAGCCGGTCAACCTAGATGCCCCAAAAAGTCACAAAATTATTGTGACCCCGACATGTACTCAGCGGGATCTGTACTCTCTGGTGGACACACTATGTAAAGGAGACAGCCTTTTCTAAATGTCTCAAACATGTATTCAACATTTCTTGTCATTTTTCAGCCAACATATATACAGATAACAACTGATAACATAAGTCAGTATCAGTTGGTTCAGCAGCCCAACCAATTTAACGGTTTAGCTCTAGTAAATAGATAATTGTTATATAGTAGCAGAAATGTATGACAAAAATGCAGTGTTCTGTATATTGTAAATTATTTAAGTAGAAAAGGAATTAAAGTACTGTCCAAGGGTCTTTAATGTTTGTAATAATTGAGTATCCAAAGGCAGAGGTAACTGTGGACCTCCATAGAGTGTCATACATGGTGAATGCCAAAAGATTATCATGAAGCAGAGTTGACATTTTGTTTTTGTGCCTCTGTCGTGCCAAAGGAAATGATGCTGTTCCCTTAAGTTTTGGTTGGCAACTGTGACCTGATGTTCACGCAAAATTATCAGTACAACAAAATCGGCGAGAATGCAGAGGGGCCTGTGTGTAGTAAAGTGCACAGAATGAGCTGTTTTTTGAGTGCACGCATAGCAAGATACAGGTATTTCACCATTTAAGATAAGACAATAAGAGATAGGATACCTTTATTGGTCCCTAGTGAGGAAATTTGGCTTCTCATAGCATCACAATGACAGCAGTAAGTACAGCTAAGTAAAGAGGTGAAAGAACCAATAACAGAGATATATAAAAACAATAGTGAAAAAGAATACAAAATAGAAACGATGCACAACTTAAATTCTATTTCAGTACAACGTTGTAAATCCATGAAGACAATATGATTCAGGGCGAGTTAAAAAAAACATAAAAAACAATAAACAGCCATACGCACTGACATTTGCTGAAATATTTCAATGAATAAGGAATTAAGAGACAAAGTTTACAAGATAAAGTGACAGGTGAGATTACTAATTGATTAAAATGGTAAATAAAAAACAGTCAAAGTACTTTTATTGTCCCTAACAAGGAAGCTGGTTTGCAGCCAGGATCATAACAAAGCACAGAAATACCTCAGCACTGTTGGACAATCAACAAACAGGACGTGGTGGTTACAGCCAGAGCGCCCAGGTCAGGGTGTAAATTAATCTGTGTCAGGAGGCAATATACAACAACAGTTGTATTTATTTTATTTATATGGCAGCAAAGGAAAGCTTGTATATCTTGATCCTCCATAACAGCCATGTTAAAACAACAACCCGTGACTAACAGTTTCAACTCGATCTGAAGGGGATGATCTTGGCTCTCAAGATGAAAAGTAGCCATCCCAAACACCTGCTTCTTATAATGGTCTATAAACTGGGCTTGACTCTCCCCTGAAATCTTCATAGCCACTTTACGGGGTACAGAGCCTGTTTTTGTTGGCCAAAGTCAGGTTCCAGTACCAAGCACCAATGTAGAAAGTGCATTTAACTTCTACAAAAAAGTCTTCAATTCAGAGGAGACATAAAAAAGTGCGTTTTTCCGTCAAGAAAAATGGCATTCTTAAACCTTTTTTTAAATGTGGAAGTAGCTTGAAATTCAAATTGTTATCAAGAACTGGTATTTATAGCTATCCACCAACTCAGTACCAGCACTTGTAATCTTAGTTAGTACAGGACAGGAAAGCGTTCTGAAGCAGCTGAATACACCCACTGCCGAAACAGTTGTAAATAGAGAAGACTAGTTCCTGATTGAAACATCTTTACTCAGAGGAAGATACTTCTGTGCCTTGATAAGACATTGTGATATTGATGCCAGTGTATTAATCACAAAATATTGATGTATTGATAGTTTGCTCTGGCATATATGAAAAGATGTATTGGGCTCCAGCCTTAAATGGGTTTTTTACTCTTCAATACCTTTTAGCTAATAATTAACGAGTCAATATAATACCTCATCTGAGAGAGTATCACAGAGAAGGGGGACTTTCTCTGTTCCTGTTTTACAACAGTGTTTTTGTTGAATTGCCTTAGAATGGAGGTTTTGAATTCTCCACATTCCTGCTCTGTTGGTATTTGTCCTACATAATGTTGGCAGATAAACATTTCCTTTCACTTGACCCTCGTGAGAAATGGGTTTAAAACAAACCATAAGTTGCGGTAAAGGTTCGGTGTCGAGGAGTGATCTTTAAGACAGCTGCGTTATATATACCCGTGGGTACATGAATATAGCAGTAATGCAAATGTATCTGTAGGAAAGCTTGCAACAGCAGCAGAGTAGGTTATATATTATCACATTGCCATCAGTCAGCATCCAAATTAAAACAGTGTTTAGCATTAATTAGACTAAATTATGAAGAATATTAGCATAAAGTATTAGACTGAATTTCATGTTGTGATAAGCCAGGTGGTATAACCTGCAGTGATGATCATATGTACACAAAAATGGTTTAGAATTTACTTTTCAGGATGCACTATTGTTGTCACTATTGTTTATATTAATGATAAAAGTACAGATTAATACAAATGTGTCACCCTTTGTGACTTTAGGTGGTTTGTCACTTTAAGAGATTGATACTATCAAACTTGATACCATCAAACATGTTGTGTTAAAGACACATTTTATGCTTTGCCTCTTGTGGCACATTTTCTTGAATAACAATCAGATAGTTCAATCTTTCAAAGATGGTCTCACACACACACAGAACTTTTGACATGTATGTTAACCTTCCAACAATAGAATGCATTCAGGCTAAAAGCAAAAAGTGCAAATGTGATAATAAACACAGCAGCTACTATGGCTGCTTGAAATGCGCAGAAACGTTCAAAGACTGCCTGCTATACTTTGATGTCTACTGCCTCACTCTATAGCTTTATCAGTCTCTTTAAGCCTTGTGACATACTATATGCTGCTAGTTACAACCTTATCATTATAGATGTAAAATACATGTAAAGAGAGTGGAAAGGAAGGGTGGTCACGTGCAACATGTGTAACACGTTTCAATTGTGCTATGTTGTTGCTGAGGTCTCATTATAATAACTAGCGCAGTGCCTGAGGCTGATTGCTGGGCCCCTGGTGTTGCTGCTTGCAGGTTTCTCGACAACCGTTAATCCAAACAACTTCACACTTGATGCTGCACTTCCTTGGGTGCTTAGCAGTGTGAAGCGTCCATGGACGGTTGTCAACATGGTCGAAGGACAGACAGAGATGTCTTCAATTTTAGTTAAATGTGTTATTATGAATATGTGAGAGTTTGTGCTTTTGTTGCACTGTTTTTGACATCACTCAATGGAAACTCAGTCCAAGAGGTTGATAGTGTGCTTCAGAAGTGAGGACAGTCACAACTCTGCTGAACCTAGTCAGTCAGCAGTGTGATCTGAGCAAACAGAGAGAAAATGCAACATCCTGGCTACCTGTTTGTGAGTTATATTGAAAGGGGATGTGAGGCCTGAAACACAATTTCTGAGCCACCAACTTTACACATAATATTATTAGGTGAGCACTTGTTTTAGAGAGTGTGACCAGTGGGCCCCCACACCATGCGGTTCCCTCTGTCTTGTCAGTGTGTGTGTGTGTGTGTGTGTGTGCGTGTGCACTTTCCCAGGCAACAAAATGCCCCATTGTGAAGAGAGCACAGAGACTCTGTTATTGGCAGCTCTCTGAGTGGGAGGAAGGCGGTGCACAAGATGGAGGGAGGGAGAGATGGAGAGATAAATGAATTGAAATGTCCAGAGTGCAAAATTCTGGAAGGAAATGGCAGAAAATTAAATAAAAAGCAGATGAAAAAAGTCAGCAGTTAATGAACAGACCACACAGAATTTATGAAACACCTTCAGTTTTCTGCGAGTTCAGGTGAAAACACTTCATTTATTCCAGTTAAAATGAACACTTTTTTTGTGAAAAATGTGGTTGTTTGCTGCCTTACCAACAGTGGCAGGAAAAGATCAATATTACTTTTATCTCTCTGCATTTAGTACAGAAAAAGGCCCAGATCGTGTTTAGCACAGCGGAGCACAAACAGGAAGCAGGGAGGCTCTATCAAAAGTGAAAACATAGTCCTTGTAACAACACAAAACATGTTGTCAGGTAGCAAACCAATCATTATCAAAGAGTTAGCTGGAATATGTAGAATTCCTAATTCAGGTGCTGGATCGTGATGAACTTGCACTTTGTTTTCAAAGTAGTTTAGCCTGTCAGAGATCAAAACTAAATGTGTGTTTGTTGGCTGATCGGTCATAATGTTTGAACTATCTGACAGATCATTAATGCCACTGGGAATCTGTGGTTTTCTAGTAGTATTTCATGTTACCCAAGTGTACAGTACAAGTTATGATGCTTTATTATTGCACTTGATGGATGTTTGGCAAACAGAGTTAATAGTTCCCCTTGATGCCTTTCATCTAGTTATCACCAGCAGTTTCAGTTTTAAAGGTGCTATAACCAAACATGGTTATAGCACCATTCACAATTCAGCACTAAGGTGCCTTGAATTCACAAGATTTAGTGTTTAACCAGGCCAGGTTTGTCTTGGTGGTGTTTTATTTGAATTTTGATCATTTGTTCTGTACCGTGCTGCTGCAACTGTGAACAAAATGCAATGACAAGACAATGAATTATTTGGGTCCTCATCCGACTTTGGGTTTGATAACAGACAAGTATAGTGTTGTTGCAAGCGAACAGTGGTTTCACTGTAACCTAAACTTCAGCCTAAACTCTGGAGTAGACACAGTTGAAAAATAAAAATATTTACCCCACTACTAACATTATACCCCCCTAACATTACCTCCCCCTAACATTGTATTTATATTTTATTTTTGTCCACCAATATAACCCCACTTTTTTAGGCCATAACTCCAACCTTTCCCTGTGCCTCAGCAGAAATCTATGTTGACTCTTATTTCAGAGAAGGTGGAGTCATTGAAACTTGCTGTTACCCACAATGCTGCATTCTGTGATGTTCATCATGCTCACTGACCTCAAGCTGCCTATACTAATATGTTTAAAGCTGTTTCCTTGTATCTGCCACGGGTGTGTTTGTAGTTACAGCTGTATCTCCTTGGTCTCTTCATCCATTAACATTTCATTGTTTCTCTGTTGAATTTCTTGTTTGATTTAAAAATGATTAAAAAAAACAAAACAACAACAGCCAAATCAAGCCTGTTGCAACAAAATCTTGACATCTTTATCTATGCAGAAATATTTCATAAGCAAGATCTGCTTGAAATGATTGAATAACAGATATTTATGATATGCTTGATTATTGCAACAGCCTCTTCTCTTAAAACTGTTGAGCAGCTACAGACTGCGCACAACTTGGCTGTCAGGGTGTAAATATGTGTGTGTGTTATTCAGACTGTTTTGAGCTGCTGAGGAATTGCTGAGGTGAAAAACTGTGGCTGGTCAAAGACGCTGACACTTGCCAGTTATGTTTGCTTTCATATGTGTTTTGGACACTCCAACTCTCTAGTGAAGGCTAAAAAACTTATCAGACTGCAATTTATCGCATGAAGGGTTTTTGAGTTCCTCAATGTAAAAATAGGAACTGTGTTTGATCAGAGTGACTGACGCTGTCCCTGTGCCCTATGTGGTCTTTGCCTTGTTTGAGGAAATATTCGACAGGAAATGAAATGGGCTCATTTCAACATGCCCACACACTGGTATGATGACTAGTATAACGTAGTTTTTCTGCGTCGTTAGTGGCCAAGAGTTTTTGAAGTTTTGCAGTATATCATGCTGATGAATAGTTTCAAAGTAACATTGATTGTTTTTTATGATGCATGAAGATTTATTTATTTTTAGTCTAGTTTAGTCAGTGTAGGTTCTTGTAATAAATAAAGCACATGTTGAGTGTAGACAAACTATTAAAGTAAGCACGTAAATATTTCTTACTTACTACTTATGCTTGGATACATGAATGTAATTCTATCTGATACTTGAGTAAGAAAAAAGTCTCTGAGACATTACACGTCATTTAAAAGAATTTCCTGTTTTTTGTTGTAGTGTGTACCAATTAAACTACACGCTTTTTAATTTGATGCTAATTTCAAGTTAAGGTTCTCCAGGAGGTTGTATTAGTGTACCATGGATCGAGCTGATCCTTTTGCAGACGTACATGTGCTTACAATTGTGCTCTTAGGCAAATATCCGGTGCCTTTGTAGAAGAGATATTTACTCTGGAGGGTGCCATATTAAGCTGCTTGTGTGCTGAGGAAAGACTGTTTGTGGCTCTTCTTGGGAAACCAGCAGCTTCCCTTGTGGTCAAATATGCTAAGCAGCGAGATAAACCGTAGAGAATACAGTGGGTGCTTGATTAATGATTTTGACAGCGACAGAATGGCTTTCAGAGGAAGGGTCCAGAGGTGTTACACTGTCAAAATTCATTTTTGCTGATCTCTTTGTGACAGCTCCAGTTCATGATTCACAACAGTCCTCACCGAGCTATTGCTTACAATCGTTCAGGTTTGCATCATGTAGATGCAGGGAGCCGGCGCTGCCTGCTGTTTGCTAATCAAGGCCTAACATTGTGACCGATCTGCGTGTGAAAACTTCAAAAAGAAATCCTCACATTTGGAGAGTTTGAACACTGTCATGACGTACATTATTCATTTCCTGAGACGCACTGCATTAGAAAGCCGAAAACCTGGAGTGGAGAGAGTGCTGATGGAAAGGGATGGGGAGGCTTTGTGGGGAGCCGATCTTATGCAGCATTCAAGTGTGTGCTAGAGAGATGTAGAGAGAATTGAGTGAGCCTGTGCGAGCGTGCTGTGTGTGCTAATACTGTGTCAATTACACTTCCTCCCATAGTGGTCTGCTGTGTGATAGTGCTACAGTACGGACCGTTTGTTGGCTGCTACTCAAAAGGAATAATCTTCAAGTTAAGTCACTCTCAAGATTTGTGTTTTTATGTTTGTAGAGCTCTGAGATCATGGTCAGATAACACATTAAGAGTTGAATACAGATCTAACAGCAGTTTTCCTTCAAAGTCAGTGAAGTCAGGTGTGATCATTTAAACTGAGCCATGACCAGAGGAGATTTGGAATAACCTACACAATCCACTCTTTGTTTTGAATGTGTAAAGACACTAAAGTGAGCAGAAGTGCTGTTGAAAATGACTGTACTTATTGAAGTGGATAAACTGCTAGTGGATCTTACGGCCGAGATATTAACACAACTTCCTCTTTTACTGAGGTGATATACATCCACCCTGACAACACATTCTCACATAGAACTTGCTGTTTACAGTTTATAAAAGTAGGATTTATAACTTGATCATCTTGATTATTCACCATAATTATTTCTGTCTTTCAGGAAGCAAAGTTATTATTGCACTTTTCCACCGTGACATGCAGGATTTCTCAAAATAGTGCAGTACGTCATCATCTGGTCTATAATCAGACTAATGAGACACACAGTCACCATTTTTTGGGAACTAAAAGAAAAAAAAAATTCTTTTCTGCTGATGCATGCTTTACTTGTTCCTCCTGAAAACCCCATGTTAAAGCATTTATATCAATGAATGGATGAAATTCTTTACAGTACATGATGATGTTTTTTCTCATCCACAGGTTGTGAAAGCCATGATCTGATCAGGGAGGACGTGGACTTGTACTCACACACATCAGTGATGTCTCAGTCTGAATCCTGCACGACGGTGTCGGACTGGTTATGTGTGCTCCGTCTCGAGCAATACTCTGAGGCTTTTCGGAGCGCTGGGTTGGCAATGGTACGACAGTGTCGCAACCTCACACCAGATCAGCTGGAGCAGATGGGCATCACCCTGCCGGGTCACCGGAGACGCATCCTGGCTAGCTTGAACAAAACACTCAGTAACAGTGACACCCAGCCTGAGACGCTCTCTCACTCGGTGCAGTCTGAGAGAGATCAGAGACTGGAGGAAACGGGATATGCCCAAGTGTTGCAGAGAGAGAGACCTGTGCCCAACCCAGTCGAAGAACAACCTGTCCTGAAGGAAAGAGAGAAAAGAGATGGAGAGGTGCCCAGACCTACACCCAGGGAAAGAGAGAAACCAGTCCCCAGGGAGAGACAGGTGTCCAAGGGGAAAGAGGAAAGTGGGGAAGCAGGAGAGAAGACGCCAGTTCCTGGACAAAGACAAACAACGCCTAGAGGAGGAAAAGAAGAAGACATGAAGGATGGAGGCGTAGATGGAGAAAGGGAGAAGCCCGTGCCTAAAGAGAGGACTAAGTTTCGCTGTAGTGCTACAGTGGACTGTCACCCCAGCCCCACTGTCTCTCCAACTTCTGACACCTCTTTACCCCCTGTCCCCCCACGAAGCACCGCAAACTGCCCTCCCCAGCGCTTTACCTCTGCCCAGAGCCCCTCACCTCCACCTCGAGCCCCTGCCTCCCCCGAACAGGACAGACATGCCTTTAAAGCCCCACCTGTACAGAGCAGAGCTGTGTCCCAGAGTTCCACCCCCACCAGCACCCCCACCCATGTACCCCACTTCCCCTCTGCCCAAACTCGGCCTCAGACGTTACCCCTTCAGCCACCTGCCCCGCATTTTGGTAGTGATGGAAGAAAAAAGACTCCACCCGCCTCGCCCATCGCTTCCCCGGGTGATGACAGAAATGCTCCACCTCTCCCTCCAAAAGCAGCGGCAGGATCCAAAGGCCCTCCACCAATCCCACAGCGGTTTCCCGCACAGTCTCCCAGAACTCACAGGTGAGGCTGTTATTTTAATAGATATTAATGTAGCTTTTAACAATGAATGTTAGCATTTTATACCCTTAAAGGTACTTTGAGTTGAACCAGTAAGTTTAATAATTTTCTGGCAGGATGCTATGCTAGAAGTAAACTGACAAAGAATAATGTAAATGATTGCAAATTGTGTCTTGAGAAGTAGTAGAAAAAGTAGAAAACTCCCCTCTGTAAAATATTTTGTACTTGTTAGAGGATTGTGCTGCCATCTATTGTTCAAGATGGAAAACTGCATCTCTTGTCAACTTCAGTAGCACTTTACAGCCAAAAAAATGGTTATTGGTGACTCTCAAACACTTCCCAAAATTAAAATTAGGCACTTCCTGAAACTGAAATGCCAAAATGCATTGACTGACTGAGTGGACCTCAGCTCAGCGGCACCTGTCAAACACGGAAGTATGTGAACAAGGCCTGCAGAGTGTACACCCCCCCACCTCTCTGTGAGGCTGCTGTTGGTTTTGTGGTTGCTCTTACCTTAACACTGGAGGCTCTGTCATGTTCTTCTTATTTTGTCATGTTCTTCTTATATGTGTTTATTGTATGTAACATCATGATCATATACATTTGCAGGGTTTAAATGTTTTGCACTAGTAGTTTAGTTTTGCTTGTTTTCTTTTCCTACAGAATCATTTGTAAACATTTGCAGAATTTGGAGAATTTTCAAGAAGATCCATCTTTTTTTCCTTTAACAGCATACTGTTATCCTTCAATTTGTTACACTGATGAGGTAGTCCTTTATCTTATGTGCGTTTGTGTAATTCCTGGTGATGGCATGCAAGATAAAAGGCCTCATTTTTTTCTCTGTTTCTCTGTGTGCTTCGTCACCAGTAAGGGAAAAGAAACTTGCACCTTGCCTCAGGCTTTGGAGTACTTCTATTATGAGTAACATGTTTTCTGTCTGTGTTTTTAAAGGGAAACTAGCTGTAGAAAGAGGGAGGAAGTTACAATGGAGAACAACACAGAGCGGTTAAAAACTCTCCACCCCGTTTGCCCGTGTGAGTGAGACAGGGGAGAAAAAAGAGAGAGTGAAACATAAAGATAGAGAGCAAAACAAAAGTGATTTGTGACCAGGAACTATCTGCAGATTTGTCATAGCCTCTACCAAAATACATTCACACGCTTACTTGTTTCCTTGTCTGTACGCTTTGTTGCCTCCTCCCTTCTGGTTAACTGGTCATTTCCTCCTCCTCCTCCTCCTTCTCCTCCTCCTCCTCCTTTTTATCTTTCCGATGTGTATGTGTTTGTTTTAAAGTTTGTTTTCCCCCTAATGGAAGAGGACTCCTTTTGAACATGCCGAGACAGGTAACGTTGATACTCGCCATGTCTCTACACGTCTTCTCTCAGCCTGTATTTAACATTCATCGTGTATCTCCCTCCTTCTCATCCCCCTCCTCACTCTGCTTTGTGTTGGTGCTTCAAATAAGGAAGCCTGTCTTTCTTGCTTGTCTTTTTCTGCTGTGCTCTTTTCAAAGGAGAAAACGAGGCGCTGTTAGAGCAAACTTTGCTGTGCTTACATAGGTTTGTTTTGACCAGTGTAATGCGTAATGTTTTAATGATCCTGGGTGATACCCTGTCCTGGGGCTGTGCAAGTTTAGGCAACTGACATTGGTACTAGTGAACGACCTACATTTCTGTGAAGAATACAAAACCAGTAAGATGGGATTTTTCAAAGGCATCTCTGGCACTTTTAGGTTTCATGGAAACCTTTCTGTTACAAAAATTCTTTGTGGTGGCTTTACATTTTGTTTGGATTTAAGACCAGAGAAGACGATACAAGCCGGGCAGTAAACATATAAAGACATGTGCTGGCTTCAAGTGCTTATCGTCTGTCTGCACCAAAGACCAAAGACCAAAAGGCTCCATCAGCCATTGTTATTTGATGCAGGGACAAAGTGTAGAAATGTACTCATACACACAATGTGGGACAAGAAAGTAGTCAAGAGTAGTCATTGTTTCTTTAGCCCAGTGTTACGTATTGGCTAGCAAAGAGCAGGTTAAATATAGCGTATAGCTTGCAGTCCTCCGCTTGGTACTCTTCCTCTGAGAAAAAGGAGGAACTGTGTCAACAGGTCAGTTTCCCGTCATTGTGGGCTTTGTATATAATTTTATCTTTTATTGTTTAACATTGCTAATAAATGGATTATATATTCAGAGTCAGCTTATGGTTAGCTAAATTTTGTTTCTTGCGATGGAACCAAACGAGTGCATGAAAATGCGATGTAATTTGTCCGTGGGGGCTGGTGCACTGCCCCTTAATTATTTAGACTATGCATATTGTACAGATGTGGGTATCTTTTTATCTTTGCCAGCTGGTGCAGACATGGCACTACCACCTTAAAGAGCCTCTTAGAATAAAACAACCATAGCAGGGCAGTTTATTTCTGTGTTAGATGCAGCCCACAGACAGAAAAGGTGGTTTTGAATTATTTTGCATGCAACACAACTTACTATAACAACTTCAGATCAAACACATTGTCCCTAATGTACACTGAAGTGACAGTCAGGTACTATCGTGTGATTGTTTGAGCTACTTGGACATGTCCTAATGTCCTATTTTGTAAACTGTTCCCATTTTGACCTAAAAGAAACCACCCACTGTTTTCTACTATCGTTTTACTCAGGTCCTGAGAAATTGTAAACTGCACATTTGTTTGGAACCAAAATGACATTTTCTTAATATTTGTCATTATGTGTGACTAATATATCTTACGTCCTTGCAAGTGTAAAATATGATTTTTATGACTGTAATGGGAAGGAAATTCATAGAGGAGGGATGAATAAAGAGGAACTTTCACAATACTGGATGGATTGAAACCAGGCTTTTTTGCTCACTCTTGACTTTCCCATTACCCATCAGCATGGAAATAGTGTATGATAGTGTTTTGCCATTGTATAACTTAATTTATTTCACAATCTGCAGGTTTATGGGTTCTTGATGAATTACCCCTCAAATAGAGTTGTAACAATATGACAAAACCAGCAGAAAATTGATTGTATTGTGTAATTCTGTAATGTTCTTTAAATACAGTTTGTAAACATAAGAGGAAAACATTAAAGTGTGAGACTCTTTATGATGGAATAACTTATTAACTAAATTAACAAATGCACTTTTTTAAGGCAAACCTGAGCTGTGGTAGTTTTCGATAAGTCAATAAGTAATTTCCTTGTAACGTCAGACCTACTGACCCTGTTTGTGTGTATGTTTGTGTGGTTTTGTGTGCGCATATATATATGTGTCACACTGGTAACCATATATTATTATTCTTTCAGCTAATATTATGATTGCACTGCAATATTGCAATGGTATATATGCAGTAGGAACAAGTAAGACACCTTGGGACGGGTTTGCTGTGGGTGCGTTAGTAGTGTAAAGGTAGATCGTCTCACCTCTATTTCTATGAACAGATGCTGTGGCCAGAGTTGAAGCTGACCTGTGAGTAAGACTGTAATGTGCTCGATTATGACGCAGCGAGTTTCCTGTTTGTTGGCCACGTCAAAATTCATGCTGTGTCTCACTGAACGTTATGACCCAGCACCCACAAACTAGCTTCAGTGAGTCTACTTGCTTATGTTAGTGCAGCAGGTGATGGCCAGAGAAGCTACAGACAGACGAGGAGCCTGGTTTACTGTTTGTGAGCGGTGTTGCCATTATGATTTGTCACCACGGTATTTTGTTCAGCTGGTATACCGGTCCATCTCTGGTGCATTCATTCAGTGTTTACGGGGGATCCAGAGGTGTGCTGTGTTTACATGGAGATCTTGCAGGGTGAGGCAGGTTCAAACTCGCTGCTTACTTAACAGTCATGAGGAGAGCGCAGGGATGCCGGTTGGCCACAGCTCTCTCATGCTCCAGACTCATGCTCCAGAGCCGTAGTCAGTAATGTGGACTGAATCAGGTTACCAGAGTAGTTACCAGAGTGATTCAATTCTTTGTTTTTCCTCCTGCAGTTCTCAGAGAGGTACTGTGTTGCCGGCAACCAGATTTTTTTTTCTTGTAGCATTGGGTGATGAAGTAATCTTTGTAGTTTTTTTTACTATGGAATGAGAAAAGACAAGAAAGGAAGGGAGAAGGGGCTTTGTTTTCCGAACAGAGGATGTACAGAATCAGTCGTCTGTGTGGGATTTTCACCCGACCTCAGATCACCATCGTGTCGGAGGACTCATCTCCTGCTACCCGAACTGCTGTTGACCTGTCCTGTACTCCTCTATCCCCCAGCCCTCCTCCCACCAAGATGGACACTGATGAGATGCAGAAAAGTCAAACTCCTCTTGTCCCACCTCGTATGAGAATACCCCCAACTCTAGAAAACGCTCAACAGTCAACTCAGCCTGACCCTCCACTGGCTCTGCCTGCTAAGACCGTCTCCCAGCCTCTTCATCAGTCCAGTAAGTATAATAACCAACTTACAATTATTTTTAAAAAGTTCTGTTCCTCAATTAGTTAGCGATACCAGAGAGTTGACATTAAATGAAGGTTTATTCATAATTCTTGTTAATTGTTTTTAATATTTTCTGTTCAATAGAGATAGGGAATATAATGCAACTGTGAATTGTATAGAAAAGGAACTAAACTGTTCATTTCTGCTGAAAGAGTGCTGAAATATCTCAGAAATTTACTGTATATGACAGTATGAGATGTGTTGGAAAAATTGTTATGTTGCTGTACTTTGTGCTGTTGAGGGACATTCCCAATTTGACACTTCCCTGCAGTTATTGTTTAACTAAAATATATAATTTAAACAATCTGAAGTATCTACACAGTATTTCTTTTAATGTATGTGCGTATAAATGTATCTTCTTGCTTTAAGCTACAGTTTCTTAAATACATAAATAATCTTGACCCATAGCTATTGCCTCTGAGTGAAAATAGCATTCTCACTCTCATTGCAAATGTCATGTCAAAAATGTAAGAAATGAAACAGACTGTACTTGTGCAAACAAAGCAGTTTAATACATGTAAAAGAGAACCTTGAATGTGGCGATGGACACAGCAGCTTTCTCTATACACCCCTGCCCTTTGTTGTGAGTTGATGTGATCTATGTTTGCTGTCTCAGATCTCTATTTTACAGTCATCTCTATTTTACGATCTCTATTTTACGGTACGGAACATGAATATAGTAAACCAGGTTTAAATTAGTCTGATCAAACTAGCTCTGTGTTGGCTTAATGGTGTACAGATTGTACAATGTCTGCTCTCTCCAGAATGGCTGTTTCAACTTTATATTGTTTACCTTGCCGGAGGGAATATGACTGTGTCTAATATTTGTTATTTAGTTGCTCAGCCTGAAAAACTAGTTGTTAAGAAAGAGAGAGAGAATCCTAAAACACTGACAGACTGGTACTCATAACTGTCCCTCCAGGACCTTTTAGTTTCTGTGCTCACAAACACAACACAGCACTCTGGTTTTAGAAGCAGAACTTGAGTAACTGTTATAATCACTGTTGTTATTTACTTTTAGTTAATAACTGTGGGTTGCAAGTAAAGTTATCTTCAAAATGGCATTCATTCTATGTATTTATTTTGCCTGTACTGTACATGTTCCTGTACTGTTTCTCTGTACATCTGTTCTGCCAAATGTGTTCATCAGTATGGTAGTGATTACCTGTTTCCCGAAGGAAAGTGGAAAATGCACAATCCAAAATCAAAGGTAGACTTTGTGTATTTCCTATACAGGAAGCACAGAGTGCAAAAATGTTGCTGTTGTTCCAAAGTGGAAAGAAGTAGACTGAGTGTTAGTACAGATTGTCTAGTGTATAGAGTGGTTATTGTGACTATTTAGAATATATATTGTGATCTATTTAAAAGTTAAAGTTAGAGTAAGTGGAGTTTAAGTGTTTGAATATTTTTCTCTTTTCTTGATAGGATATCATATTGTTAAAGCTAATTAACAACCCAATTTGTTCTCCTCTCCACTCCCTCCCTCAGGGTTGGACTCACTTGATGATAATTCTGATGACTACGAGGATCCAGACTTGTTTTGCCCCAGTGTTCATCGAATGAAAGCACCAGACAGGGTAAGTGAGAACATTACCTCCTTCTCCTTCCCACTCCTCTTCCTCTTCTCATCCCACGCAATGTGAATGACAGCTGTCTCCTCCAATAGGATATGTCCCTGCAAGTTCCAGGGCACCAGGCAAAGGGACGGTACAATTCTTTGTGCAGTGATGACGAGCTGCTGGATGATGATGAGTGAGTCACACATTAACACACAAACAAAACATTTATGAACACACAGAAACTTAATAGAACACAGTCAATTACCTGCCTTACTAGCCTAGTATAGTCTGATGTAGAGGCCTGACTCATAGAGTGAGCTGTGTTGGACTTTTTGGTAGTGGTGTTGTTGTTCAGTGCAGAATGTGATCATGGAAGTGTTGGAGAGCTTGAAATGACAGCATAAGATGGATCGATGGGCCTGATGACAATGCAGCATGTAAAATAGTCTCTCATCCACAAATGGTTAAATCTCTATGCACAAGAGCCTGATAGTACTCTCTCAAGATTAGCATTTCTGTTCATTACCTTACATGCATGAGCTATAGAAAGTTCAGCACTCACTGACTTCACAGCGTCGGCTAATTAATACTGCAAATGTGCCAAATGTGACTCCAGCCATTGTTGCGTCAGCCTTCTTGGCTAATCCAGTAGAGATAGCACAGACCTCAGCAAAAATGTTTCACCAGACCATATCATGTTTATTAATAAAATGAGTGTGATTTTTGATCCTTTAGTGCTGTATTAAAACCTTTATTGAAGTCTTCTGAGTAAATCTAAATACAACTGAACATGCACTGCAGATAGGAGTATACTTGTATATTGACAGTTTATGACAGTAACTGCTGGGCTTAGTCTGATTTATTATCTTTGCAGTAGTAGTAAGATCAATCTGGAATTTCTCTCTTATTCTGTACAGCTATATAAGTGCATGCATGTACTCAGTGTTAATAGGAAGGTGCTTGAAAATCAGTTGTCTAAACCTCTTGCACAAAGTGGTGCTTCGCCTCTATACTGTCAGTGAAGTTTATAACTTTGTAACTAGTTCTGGTGATTTTGAATGATGCATTTACATGACTGATCTGGATGAAACTTAAAAAAAAATGGTTGTTGCCTAGTAGACTGTGAATTATTTGTTAAACCTCAACATTTGAACAAAACAAATCTATTTACAGGTCAGTACAGTCACAAGTTGATCAGAGAGTTATTCTTGGTGCTTTAACAGATGTTAGTTTCCGTGGTTACTCAATTATTTCCTGTCTAATGAAGTTCATTTAAAGGGTAGTTACAGTCAGAAATGTGTAGATCTATTTGTTTAGAGAGATTACTCAAGATTATTATACAAACATCAATGTCAGGTTTGTTTCTTTTAACATTACTTTTTATTAAGTGTGTCTGTGTGTGTTTGTGTTTTTGTGTGCATCCAAAGTTCAACTCTGTGGCAGGATGTGGGCCTCAGCAACCAACAGGGCAGTGTCTACCTGCCTAACACTGGCAGACTGGCTCCTGCCGGTAAAGAAGACAGCTCTCAGCTCGCCGCTGTCATCAAGATGGGCTGGCTAGACAAGAATCCACCTCAGGGGTATGAATGATAACACATACACAACCTCAGATTGTGCTAAAAAAAGACTGTCAACCAATACTGTACCCAGAGATGTGCTGTGTACATGACATTAATACTTTAAACATGACATCAGTGCAAAAGATCAAGGGATGCTTTTCGTACATGTCATCAGTTGGTTTTATACACTATGCTTGTAGTATTAGTATTAGGCTCACCATAAATAATTACAATGAAACGATAATAAAAATACATACTACCCAGTTTAACAAGTTCTCTTAGTTCCTCCTGCATTACAGTAAAAGGAGTATGTGCTTCACATTTTTTTAATATTATGTGTGTTTGTTCTCATACACAGGGCCCTGTATTATCAGAGACGATGGGTAAAGCTGGATGTTGACTACCTGAGATACTTTGACAATGACAAGGTAACAACAAACATGTACAAGCAACTACATCACAGTAGTCACTCTTACTATTTATCTACATCATCTACAGAAAAAGCGGAACATGAGAAGCACACTAGTGCCACCAAAGGATCAGTCCACACTATATTAATAAATCTGATTAAACTGACATGAAGTTCAGCTTGCATGTCAGATATGAATCTGTTTACAGAGTCATTGTTGCCGTGTGTGTGTGTTTGATGTGTTGTAGGAGGTGTATTCGAAGGGGATCATCTCTACTGCCTTCATCACTAATGTGTCCAGCGTCGGAGAGCTGAAGTTTGAGGTCGTCACAAATAACCGAACGTTCATCTTTAGGGCTGAAAGTGAAGGTCTGTCTGTTTGTGTCAGGTCATCTGTGTGTACAAACTCACATAAAAATAATATCTCTTACTGTATATGTCATGTGCATGTGACTTAAATGCACAAATATGCATGTATATTCATTTGCACATGCATATTTTACTGAACGCATGTTTACTCATACACATGTTTGCACATCCATCCAGCTGAGAGAAACGACTGGGTGACAGTTCTTCAGGACTGCACCAGGGGGCGCCAACCACACAGCACCATGAGCCCTAGTTCACCTCTGACCCCGGATTACCAGGGTTATCTGGAGCTCAGAGGGTTACGCTCCAAACTTTATACTGTTGTGGCCTCAGATAAAGTCTTCCTTTACAAAAACATAGAGGTACGCATTGTGAGTGATCACAGAGATGAACAATATGAACAAATCACATGCTTTGAAAGAATCTTAGTTTGTTGTGTTTTTCATAGTCTTTCTTTCGTAAAATAGTATATAGAAGACATCTGACTATTAAATAATGAAAACTCTCAGGAAGAGTCATTATTACGTGATGCACCATTCAGCAATTTATATTTTGTTTTTCCTTCAGCAAGATTTTTATTTTATTTTACTGTGTTATCATCTAAATTTGAACTACTCACCCAGTCTTTTTTTTTTTCTTCCAGGATTATCGTATAGGTGTGGGTATCACAGCAATTGAAATGAATGTGGGAAATGTTAAAGACACAGACCGTCGTAGCTTTGATCTCACCACACCTTACCGCATATTCAGGTACTGCAAAAATGCAACACACACACACACTGACACACTGTCTCTGCCGTGTACACAGTAAACTCTTGACCTGGATGTGTGCACATGATTGTATGTACTGTGGATAGTCGGACTGATTGTTACTTTTTTTTTGTACCTCAGATATTTATTTATGTTTTCCCATAAGGATTTAAATGCAGAGGTAATCATTCCTCTTCAAGTCGAAGTCAGGCTGAGTTGGTCTCTGTCTTTGGATTCTTACGGGAAATTAGATCATGTTGTTTTACTGAGAACTCCCACCGTCCAACTATCCTCAGAGTCCTCAGCTGGACATCTTTTGAGAATGTGAAAAGCCCTTTGTATGAGTGTGTGTGCGTGGGTGTGTGTGAAGAAGAGTGAGGGAGATGTGGTGTATGTGTTGCTGTGGTGTGTGTGGTCTGTTGGCTTTTGCACAGCCTGCAGTGCAAGGGCTCAGCTTGACAGGATGGGGAGATCTGAAAAGGCTTGTGTATTTCTGGAAGAGTTGGACTGTGTGTGTGTGTGTGTGTGTGTGTATTTTAAGGACAGAGAAACGGAGAGAACCAACATGTTGTTTGACAGATGTGAAGAGGAAGGATTCAGGCATGCAAGTCTGCGTCAAGCCACAAATCCGTCTTTGTGTGAATCTGTTTGTATAGTTTCCAGTCTTTGACTTGAGTATATTTAGCAAAAGAGAACAGAGTAAGAGTCAGTCAGTGTGCTCATGACCATAAGGACACGCTCGCTCACACACACACAGAGGCTGTCTTTCACTTGGTAGATGTTATCGACAACATCATGTCAGCACTGACACTCGGCCGTGCGTTTGTCTCCCTCCGCAGTTTCATCGCAGAGTCAGAGCAGCTGCGAGAGCAGTGGGTGGACGCCATGCGGGATGCGATAGGTGAGGCCTTGTCAAACAGCGAGGTGGCAGAGCGGATCTGGGCGGAGCCTAGCAACAGTCTCTGTGCCGATTGCGGGGCTCCCAAGCCGGAATGGGCTGCCATCAACTTGTGCGTGGTGGTCTGCAAACGATGCGCAGGTTTGTGTGTTTGGATTGGTGTGTGTTTTTTTTTTTTTTCTTTTTCTTTTGCGTGTGTTGCATTAATACAGTACAGGAAAAGGGAGCCTAGTGTAAACCTCTGATTCGGGTAGCTGCGGCCAACTTGTCGTAAAATTTCATGGTCGGGATGTAATTTGCCTTCAAAATGTGCATGTTTGTTTCAGGAGAGCACAGAGGACTCGGCCCAAGTATTTCAAAGGTTCGGAGTCTGAAGATGGACAGGAAAGTGTGGACAGAGGAGCTTTTACAGGTAGGTCACACACACACAAATAAAATCAGTCTTAATATTTGTGGGCCTGGTTGTTGTAGTTTTTTTTTTTTTTTAATAAAAGATCATACAAACTTTTGTTAAAAATAATATAAGAGGTCCTTACAGGGCGATGAACTACCTTTTCATGACCAATTAATTTAGCTGCTTAAACCCACATAGAGGTGCAGATTAATTTCTGCTGAGGTACTGAGGTAGACTGTGTTACATTATACTGTAAGTACATTTACAGTATAATGTAACACAGTCTATTACAACAGCTGCTGTTGCAGTTAATCTTAGTGAAGCTCAGAATGTTAGGTGCTTGTTGACACTGTGTCAGGGATTTGGATTCAACTCTTTGGTAATTTCTGAGGCAGCTGTTAGTGTTGTAATGGGCTACATTATGTGGATTTACGCACATGAGGGTAGAGAATATCAGCTACTTGGTCCACCTTATAAACTGTGAGTTTATTGTCATAATACAGTAAAACATAATACAATATCTCAGTCTCAGTCAAATCTAGCTTTCTACTATTCTTAATGTGGAAAAAAAATTCTTCTAAACCCTACCTGTGATGCAGGTGTTCCTGGTGCTAGGCAACGAGCGGGTAAACAGTTTCTGGGCAGCTAATGTCCCACCGAGCGAAGCTTTGATGCCCTCGAGCTGCAGCGAAGAGAGACGGCGCTTCATCACCAACAAATACCGCCAGGGAAAATACAGGAAGTACCACCCTCTGTACGGAAACCAGAGAGAGCTCAACAATGTAAGTCTAAATTAAAGTCTTGATGATTTGCTTTTTGTCCAGGATGCTCTCATGCTTTGATGTCAATCTACACACTACACATTGAGAAATAAGGGCCTTTGTACGCAGGCAGGATTTAGAGGTTGGATTAGCAATCCATTATGACTGAATCTCTCTTAAGATTTTTTTCCAGCAGCTGCATGCATACGTCTCATAGCAGGTCACAGGGTTAGTTGTGGCTGGACATATGTTCACATGCCATTTATGTTTATCTGCATGCTTTCTACTGAGACCATGACTCAGAAGTGACTATGCATTCTGTATGTTTTAGTCCTTTCCTTGTTCTTGTACTGCCTTGTTAAAATTGAATGACTGACAGACATAAAGACAACAAAACAGGCTTTCTCCATGAAACCAGTTCAAAATAACATAAAAAACAAACAAGCAAATCCCTTGATGTAAATACACTTTTTGGAGCCTAATGAGAAAGAGAATTTACTCACTGTTAAGTAAATGTGAAAGCCCTCAACCGTTAACTCTTTCAGTGGTTGATGTTTTTCTCCTTTCCCAGGCAGAGTACTTCACCCCAAAGTGGGGCAGTCAAGGGACTGATTTGAACTCGCTGCAGTTGGACTGAAACGCAGGTTCCTAGATTGCAAAAGCCGACCGAATCCCTGATTTCGGTCCAAGCGCGGTCTGCCAATTGCAATAATCTTAATAACAGTCAAAGTCAAAGTAAATTAAACACAGACGGAGTGATATTAATGCAGGTTTCCAACTAATTCTTGTGAATTTCTGGCTTGCTTCTGACTCAGCAGGGTATGCAAAACATACAAGCTCATGCTGATGGTGTAGAGCGGTAGACATCACAACAAAGTCCAGAAATTACTGGAATTATTAGCACCTGTAGACAGCATCTCTCCTCATGCCTTCACTGGTTGGATAAAGTTGGTCAGAAGTAGGACATTTGGGAAACGCTCAGGAATGACTAGAGTCGGGAGGGGAGGGGGTTATATTGTGTCTTAGCTTTCCAGACCCAACTCGGTCACTCATTAAATGCCGCTTAACCCACTTACCACAAAAAACAATGTGGACCACTCACAGACACCCTGAGTGTGTGAGTGAGTCACATTCAGCACCTGACTGTGAGCTCTGTTTTTCCTCTCTCAAGCGTTCGAGCTTGTCTGTGTGAGTCACTGTGTTTGGGATGTGCAGAGGAAGATAAAGGAAGTTTTTTTTCTTATTGTCTCACACACACTCATGCACACACACCAGTCACTGCTGGTTTTGGTTTAAAACACTTTTTGTCCAGCTGCTGGTCCTCCCTTCTTCATTCAGTCCTCCATGATGGCTATCTCTGTTTACTGTAATTGCCTCCTCCATTCAGGCTGTCTCTTGAGAATTTCCCCTTGTGTCAAACAGATATTTGTCAATTGCTGATCTACCTGTTCTTCTCTGTCCCAAACCTAATACCTTACGTTCTTCGGCTCTGCATTGCTACTCTTTCCACTTGGGTGTGTCCTAAGAAATAATAGACTCTGCAGTGTGATTGTGTTCACTATGCAGTTGTGTCAAAATGCACTCACAGTAAAGGAGTGTGTGTGAAAGGAGGAGAGAAACCTATGTTTGCGTCCTGCATAAGTACAAGAGTGTACATTCAGGGCCACGTTCAGGTTTGTTTATCTAGTCCTGGCTTTTTATCCCCATTTCTGTTTCCTCTTTGTTTTTCCTTTTTTTTTCTCCTGAATGTGACATCATTACTCACTGCTTAAGCAGGAATGTGCTTTAACTCTGCCCTCCCCCTCTCTCCTCTTCCACTCCTCCTCATTGTTTGGCTGGGGCTGCAGAAGAAAGTTGATCTCTCCACTCCTGGCTCTTTTGCTTATTTGTAAGTGACTGGTATTCCCTTAACTTTCTGCCAGACGAAAGCACCACAAAGTAGCTTTTCCTTTGCAATTTTCAACTCTGTGTGTGCGTGTCAACTGACATTCAAACAGAGGAGCGACTGAAAGGAACTGAAAATTTCAAGGTGAGGTTGTGTCTGCCTGTGAGCCGTATGAGAGGGTAGTGAAAGTTTGCTGTGTGTCTGCATCAGTTTGTTCTTGTCAGTTATGTCTGTAAAAAATGTCTATCTGTGTTTTTAAAGGTTGGTGGATAGTGTGACTAAAGAAATGTGTGTCAGTGGACTTTGGATCTCTGGCAGTGTGTGAACACTTGAACGTACATAGTTTTGGGGATGGCTGCACAGAAGCTCTATGTTAGTGAGCACATTAGAGTTATTGTGTGTATGTTTTTCACTGGAGTGGGCTGAGATGCGTTAACATGCATATTTATGTGTGTGTAGGCATGTTTGTGTGCCTTCTTAGCATTTTTGGTCTGTGCCTGTGTGTATATGTGTGTATCTGTGTGTGTCCATATGTAGATGATAGGCTCACCTCTGTCAATGGACATCATTGTGTCTCCCTCTGTATCCCTTCCTGCTTTGTTTCCCTCCTCTATTTGCCTTTTGCTCTCCTTTTCTTCCTCTTTTGCACTGCTGTGGGTTGTCAAAATATGATGCTTTCACCACTCTTTCAGTCATTAATTGGGTCTCACATTCCCTTGGAAGAACATACCGTCCATATATTTATTAAAATTATGAAAAATGTGTTTGAGCATGCCAAAAAAACAAAATGTCCCAGGAAAACTTTCATTTTTGAGGACATACTGACTGTTCCCCTTTGTGGTGTCTTAGTATATTACATTACATTGATATTTGAGCCCCCTTTCAGAGCCTTTTGACAGACCTGATTATGTCATTTGGTGGTTTCCTTTATGTGTGCGAGAGAGAGAGTGTGAAGAAGTCAAAGAGCAGAGTGGGTAGAGTATAAAAGACGTTTGACACAGAAATGTACAGTATGGCACTGAGCTATTTAACACACAGAGTTGTCAGTTTGAGAGTACGTGTGCCAAGTTTCAGCTAGGGACAGTTACCACAAGTGAGACTCATCTTATCAGGCATCTCTGCTGCATTTCCTGACACAAGGAGATCTCTTTCTTTAAGATTACAGAGCCCGTTCACTGGTTTGATCCCACTGTAGATGAAACACTTTGCTTTTTTCATGAGCATAAAAAGTTATCAATCCATGAGTTAATATCCTCCCACCTAAACAGCCACCACAGAGGGCTGATCCAAATCTTTTTGAGCTTGTATTTGGTGTGTTTGTGTTAACGGCATGCTGGTGACAATCGGCATGTTATTGGGACTTATTACAGTGAACAAACGTGGCTGAGAGGCAGTAGTAAAAACTCTTTATGGTCTTGTTTTTGTGCTTTTATAGTTCTGGAAAATGGCTTCCATAGAGGAAAATCTCTGTCTCTCCCACCCTTTCTCTCTGTCCATTCCCTGCTGCTCATTCTTTTGTCTCATCTTTCTTCCCTTTTCCAACAGATCCTCTCATTTACTCATTCATACTGTAGGACTTCAGGTCATAAATCCTTTGCAATTGTGCAAGGAGATGGGATCTGCTCTCCTGTTTATTTCCCAGTGCTTTTCTTTTTCCCCCCTTTTATTCTGTCTTTCTGTTTTTCCCCTATGTCATATTCATTCTTCTTTTTGCTTCCCCTTCTCCATCTGCCTGAATTTTCACCTCCACCTCCATCTCCCCCTCTCTTTCTCTGTAAACTCTCCTTGGTGAGGTAATGATGGAACATGTGGATAACTGCTCGTTTTCTCATCTGGATTGAATATATGGCCGTGTGTACACACACATATATATGTGGGTGTATCTGTGGTTGGTACATGCTGAAATGGACAAAGCAGAGCGGGCTGCATGTGTGCGTCTGTCTGTATGTTGGGGTCTGAGTCTATTATGTTGAGTTTGTAGCCAAGTACAATCAGTGTATGATTAACGTGCCTCAGTGAAACGCTTTCATCTTCCTTTCACAATATTTTTCTTTCTTCTGTGCCTCTCATCTCTCTGCTTTCCTCCAACTCTGTCCCATATAGCTGCAGAGGCCAGATGGAGGCCTGTGATTTTAGACACACCCAGAGAAAATCTCTCTCTCTCTCTCTCTCTGGGGAAATTGGGTAAGATTCTTGAATTCCCCTCTCTTCCTTCCCTCTTCTCTTTGTATATATATGTGTGTGTGTGTGTTATTGCATTACTCTATTTCATAGGCAGCAGATGTTGCAGGGCGTGAGGCCTTCAAACACTCAAACCCATTTCCTCCTTGTGCTTTGTTCTGATCGGCCCACTTCTCTTGGTCAGAAAGCACATGCTTGGCTATTGGTACGTTGAAGGACACCAACCTACGTACGACACAGCTTTCACATGGGCCACTCACACACATACAGTCATTAGACGTAGGAATGTGTCTTTACAAAACGTCGCACTGCACTGCTTGTTTGTCTCTGAACTGTTTCTGTGCCTGTGGTCAAATTAAAGGAGATCATGACATGGCTTGGCCTGTAGCATGGTGGCTAATGTTAGCCTACAGGGATTGATCCAAAGTATTGACTTTTCTGGCTTGCAGCGTCAGCCAGTACAGCTAAACAAGATGGTCAGGTCAATGTGACGGTTGAAGTGCATATAATACGGGTCAAAGGATTGACAGCCATTTTTCTCTGTGACGTGCAGCAGGCTAAATCTGTGTTTGTATTCGTTGTGTACAGTTTCCCCAAATTTAAGTCTGTGTTAAATCGTTCTGACACGAATTCACAGTGAAAAGCCCAGCAAATGACATTAGTTCAGTTCATTCTCATGTGGGGGGGGGAAAGGAGTTCGCAGGAAAGTGAATTAAACGACAGATAGAAGCCCAAGAAGAGAGTGGAAGAATGCAGGAGACGTGCAGTAAACTATTTCCCTGGCAGAAGGAAAAGAGTGCAGTGCCAAATCCAAGCAGAAAAAGGTGAAGATGTCAATCAAGGCCACACATTCAAGCTCATGGTTTCCTGTTGATCCAGTTTTCCAAGATGGTGCTGCCAACATACTGGCACCCTTGTGCTTTTCCTACTCTTCTTTCATGTTGTTGATATTCAGGCTTTGAATGAAATCTCCTGAACTTTCTCACCTCTGTCCTTTTACCGTTCCCCTCTGCTCCAGTTGGACTTGTTTTCCTCCTACAGCCCTTTAATGGATCCTATCCTAATGAATCCTATTCCAAAGTTTTAAGAGGGAAAGAGATTGTTTTCCCCCTTTTTTTTTCCTTCCTTTCTGCTACAATATGTGCTCATGTGTACTTAAACACAAAACAAGCTTTCATAGAGTTAGTTGAAGTAAACAAAAGCCGTTCCTTCTATAATATCTGATGTAAGTCAATGTTTAATTATTGATTAGGACAAATGTAGGAAAGCAAGGACAATGCTAATAAATTTCAATGATCTCTTAACTCACAACTCTTTTGGACAGAAAACTCCTCTATACTCCTTTTTTCATGCAAAATCTAGAAGTTTTTGCCTTGCTATATATAACATTTACTTTGTGAAACATTGGGAGATTCTTACTGGTTAGCAGTTTGAAGATAATGTAATAAGCCCAACTTGATGCAATTCTTTGATTATCAAATTCACAAGGAGACACTGTTAATGTATTACTCAGTGTGGGTTTTTTGCCTTCATAATGTTAACATTGCTCCAGGTTGTTACATGCTTCTTCAGTTTGTCTCAGTATGATACTTCTGCTTTTCATAGCTCACTGCCACTTTCAGTCATAAAATTTAGATCAAGAATCAAGAATCTTTATTTGTCATTATGTTTTGGCATAATGAAATTAAGATAGGTGACACCCAGCTATAAACATAAATACATGTTATTGACATATGTAGTATGTACAAAGTCATAAATAAAAAAGTCATAAAAATATAAAGATTTAGAGTTGTAGCAGCAATGTACAGTAGGGGGTGGTCAGTTGTTTAAGTGTAGTCAGTGCATGGCTCAAGTTCTCAATTGTTCATTATGTGTCTGTGTGTGTGTGTGTGTGTGTGTGTGAGAGGGGAAATGGATTAAACAGCTCTGGGGAAAAAGCTGTTTTTCAGTCTGGTAGTTTTGGTTTTAATGTTACTGTACCACCGTTTTCCAGAGGGAAGCGGTACAAACAGTCCATTTCCCGGGTGGGTAGGGTCAACGGCAATATGTTGGGCCTTCTTCTGGATCCGGCCAGCGTTATAATTGAGTCCAGGTCTGGAAGAGGACTTCCCACAATCCCCTGTGCTGTTTTCACCACCCGGGCTTTCAGACCTTTCGGTCTTGTGAGGTGCAGCTGCCATACCACACTGCTGCACTGTTAGAAGTTTGTCAGGAGCTGAGGGGAGAGTCCAGCATGTTTCAGCTTCCTGAGGAAGAAGAGTCTTTGTTGAGCCTTCTTTACCAGGTGAGCTGTGTTCATGGACCAGGTCAGGTCAGATGTGATGTGAATGCCCAAGAACTTGATGTTGTTGACACGCTCAACTGCTTCCCCGTGGATGAGGAGAGGAGCGTGCTCTGTCCTCCTGGACCTCCTGTAGTCCACTATGACCTCCTTGGTCTTGCTGGTGTTCAGAATAAGGTTGTTGTTTGAGCACCACTGAGTAAGGTGCTGGATCTCCTCTCTGTAGTGGGTCTCATCATTGTCCGATATGAGGCCCACTATGGTGGTGTCGTCTGCAAACTTTACGATGGTGTTTGTGGAGTGGATGGCAGAACAGTCACTGGTGAAGAGAGTGAAGAGGGGGCTGGGCTGAGCACGCAGCCCTGTGGTGTGCCTGTGCTCAGGACCAGTGTAGAGGATGTGTTGTTCCGCATTCTCACCACCTGAGGCCTGTTGGCTGAGGAAGTCCCTGATCCAATGGCACAGCGATGAGGGCAGTCCCAGGTTGTGGAGCTTCAGTATCAGCTTGTCCGGGATCACTGTGTTGAAGGCTGAACTGAAGTCCACAAATAACATCCTCACTGTAGGTGTTAGGAAGCTGCAGATGGGTCAGGGACTGTGTGAAGTGTAAAGGAAACTGTATCCTCAACCTGTTCTCCCTGTATGCGAACTGATACTGATCCAGAACAGCAGGGATGGATGTCTTTGATGTGCTTTAGGACGATCCTCTCAAAGCACTTCATGATGACCGGAGTTAGAGTGATAGGGAGGTAGTCATTTAGGACAGGTGACAGCAGATTTTTTAGGCACAGGCACAATGATGGAGGTTTTGAGGCTGACAGGAACTGTAGCAAGCTGCAGGGACAGGTTGAAAATGTCCAGAAAAACTCCTGCCAGTTGGTCTGCACACAATTTCAGAGTGCGACCAGACACCTTATCTGGTCCTTCAGCTTTCCTGATGTTGATTCTTTTCATGGAAGAGCTCACTTGGTGCAGCTGCAGGACTAGAGGCTGATGCAGTTCTTCCAGCCGGGGAAGGTGAACACTCTCTCTGCTGCCAGGTGTGTCAAAGCGGAGCGTAGAATGTGTTCAGGGTGTCGTGGAGAGTGGAATCGTGAGCTAACCAGCTGATCACTGCGCTTATAGTCCTGTTATTGTCTTGATGCCTCTCCACATACTATGTGGGTTGTTGTTTTCAAAATGCTCCTCAATGCGCCGTTTATACCTGCTTTTTGCTAATTAAATGCCTTTTTTCAGTTTTTTTCAGGCAGTGCTATAGGCCAGCTTGTCACCTGACCTGTAGGCAGCGTCACAGGCTTTGAGTAGGGGCTTCACTGTGCTGTCCAGCCATGGTTTTTGATTTGGGAAAACCTTCGATGGTCTTTGTGGGTAGAACAGCATCAGTACAGAATTTTAGGTAGGACAGAACCGATGACGTGTATCCATCCAGATCTGTGCCCTCCTTGAACACCTCCCTAGTCAGTGCACTCAAGAGCGGTCCTGTAATGCTGAAGACGCCTCCTCAGTCCAAACCTGTACAGTTCTGGTGGTTGGTCTTGTCCTGCAGATCAGAGGTTTGTAGGCAGGGATCAGATTCACAGAGATGTGGTCCGACATGCCCAGGTGTGGAGCTGCAACAGCCTTGTATGCTCCAGGGATGTTACAGTAAACTTGATCCAAGGTATTATTGGCTAATTTAGCATTAGCTCATGGTGTAATGTAGACGGCTACAATCAGGATAGAACAGAGGTCTCGAGCCATCTTAAATAGCCTGCATTTCACTGCTAGATATTCCAGATCAAGAGAACAATATGTTCCGATGATGTTAGGAGGAAGGAGGAAATTAGGCGTTGAATGTACAGAGCCAAACCTCCACCTCTGCGTTAGTGCATATAGTCAAGTGTACTTGAAAATGGCACCTGTAACATTTGCTCCATAGCGAGCCCATATACCAGCTCTGCCATGGCACTCATGTGATCCATATGATGAGATTGGATGTGCTCCACTCCAGATGGCCAGCTGCAAGCTTTTTGTTCAGATGTCTATAATGGTGTGTGAGCCTGAGAAAGGCAGTTTGTCTCTGTTGCCTTTGTGTGTTTGTGTGAGAGTCTCTTGAGCAATTTTTATCTTTGTTAATTGGTTGGTTTGTTTGTCTGTATGTGCGTGTGGAGGCTCAACAGTGCTTAAATAGAGGAGGGGTTCTGTCTGTATGTGTGACAGAGTGCTGTGGAATTTCTCAATCAGATCCAAAAGAGCTTATTGGTTTTAACAGGAGACAGACGTGTGTGTGGTGAGCTGAGTTCCTCAGCTGTAAAAACACTGCATCCTCCTTTTCTCAGTCATAACACTTTTCCTATTCCGCCCCCCCCCCCCTTCCTCTTTCTTTACATTTGGCTTTACAGTATTTCAAAATGTGTTTTGCTCTATGGTGACAGTAAAGACAGTGCTGTAGATTAATCCTTGGGTTGTTGTCAGGTACACAAATGTGTATTAGTTTGTCATCATGACATGATTACAAATTATACAAATTAGTGACAATAATAATCCATTCCTAGAAAAAGAAACAGTGTTTTTGTGCTCAGAGTGTGGGAACATTTTCCTCTTTAGAGATTTTGACGTTTGTATCTGTTTGTTTTCGACTCTCAACAAATGGTTGTTTCTCTGTTTCTTTATTTCCCTCTGAATTAGCATTTCCACTATAACTTTGTTTTGGTCGCATGGTTTCATGTTGCACATTTAAAGGTTGTATTTACTCCACTTGCATGCGGTGGAAATAATGGAATTGCCTCCTGGTTGCTCTGTGATTAAATGTGCACACAGTGGACTCTATGATGTGTTGTTTTATCATAATAATAACCTCCGTAGGTCCTATAAATCACAAACTACAGAAATTCCTTAAGTTTTTCATTGACAGTGGATTTGCTTCTCAACAATAACTGAGCAGGGCACTGTATTCATCTCCGCCTGGTAAAGTCAGTGACAGGTTCTGGCCTCAGTGAAGCAATCCCAAAACTCATTACACTGTTGGTGGTTGTGTTGTGCAGAGTTCAGCTGTTTCCTTCGAAACAAAGCTGACAGAGGATCACATGACATGAGTAAAGCCAGGTCAGCAGCTGCAGGACCTTAGGATTAAAGTCATCACTTTATTATCAGTTTAGTCTCATTCTCGCTCGGATGTTTCATCTCTTTTTGTCTCTGTCTCACTGTCACTGCATTCCTCCCTTGCACACTCATGCCCCAGTCCACCCACTTCCCTTTCCCACCCCATCGATTCTTAAGTCCCTAACAGAGCAGACTTAAACTATAATATTACAAGCAAAATTAAATAGTGTTGCTATAATGCGTGTTGTTATTTTATCTTACCAGACTGTTGGTTGGGATTGAAGTTTGGCTGTATTACCAGTTCAGATTTTTACAAAAAAACATGCTAATTTAACTTAATGTTCTCTGTTCACATAAAGTATTTGACTTGAGTCTCATAGCAGTGTTCTGTACACTGAAAGGCTGGATAGTTGTCTCTGTGAGTTATTTTTGTACATGAGAATTTACTCTTATGTTTTGATTTTCTCTTCCTCTCTCCTTCTCCCCAGGCTCTCTGTATAAATGTGCAGTGCAGTGATGTGCTAGAGACGCTGAGCCTGATTTTCTGCGGCGCAGATGTAAATTGCTCAACTGGTATGGCAAGTTGGCCCTCCCCTCTCTCCCTGGCCAACGCACACTCACAACCTTTACAGGCCGAGTTAATTAGCCACAATCTCAACACAGGTACAGTATGTCTGCATGTGTGGCATGTACACCATCACATACAGTAAAAGAAGCTTTGATTTTAATGGCACTTAAGGGTTGGTGGCATTGTTTATAAATTTTGTGTGACAGATAGACTATCTGTATTATCATCTGTATTGTATCTATATCCGCTTTAGATATAAATAAGAAGTTTAAAAAAAAAACAATATTATTGAATTTGTTTAAGTCAACAAATTAGCAAATTACAAATATTTTGTAAATAGCATTTGGTATTTGACAAAATCATTGTGGGAAGAGTTGAATGCATAGTCCTTTTACTTTATTCAACGTGCCATTTTTTCCCCACTAAAATGATATTTCTGAATATTACATAACTAAGCACACACTCAGGCATGTTTTAGGTGTTTACATTTTCACTGTTATCACATGCACCCCTGTTTCACATCAAAACTCATTAAATAACAGGCTTTATGGTGGCTTTTACCCAAGAAAATTATTTGACTTTTTTGTTTGTTTTCATGCAGAGCTACCACGGTTAGAAGTGGCTGAGGCCATGGAGCCAAGACATTACTTACCACCACCTTGTGTGTCTCACAATGGCTTCCTGTTCAAGACCGGGTCCATGGCTCGAGCTATCACAGAGCGCAAAGTCAGAGAAGGTATGTGATTTTAAAAAAACACTAATCATTTATACACTGTGTGTTTGTAGAGCCATTTTCTAAACAAAGTCATGTAGCAAAAATTGGCTTCACTATTACTGACACAATACCTTAAACATGTAAACATACAAAACGACTGTCTGTTTGTAGATGTCATTTGTATTATTGTGCTTTGTAAATCTTTTTTTGTCCTTCTGTGTAGAGTTCAGTCGCCGCTGGTGCACGCTGAATGATGGCACCTTCAGCTACTATGAGAGTGACAAGAACTCGAACCCTAATGGAGCTCTGAAGGCTTCAGAAATAGTCTGCTTGGCTGTCGACCCACCTGAGAAACATGGGTAAACACACACACACATTACAAATACACACACACATTACAAATTACCCCTCATTGTACTGTCTTTAATTAATGATTGTAAAGAAACTGAAATATGTAAAGCTACCAAATGCATGTCTGGACGCATGAGCGCTTTTGAGTTCTTCTCTCTCTTTCCTTCTGGTTTTATATTTCATCACTCTGCCCCCCTTCCTCCTAACATCTCTTTCTAACCCTCAGGTATGACCACACCTTTGAACTCTACTCAGAGTCAGAGCGTCTCTATCTGTTTGGCACCGATGAACCAGACAGCCACAAGGAATGGGTCAAGTCTATTGCCAGGGTAACCACAAAATACACACTGGGCATCTACAAACACAAACACAGATGCTGCGTCATTCTGTGGAGCTTTACAGAGGAAAGATTTGACGTAGTAATCTTTTTTTTTTTTTTTTTTTTGTAATGAAAGTGAGGATATGTTTTGTTGTTCTAGCTACACTGAGGCTATAAATGGTGCCTAGTGGTCATGGCAGGGCTTACTAATGCTGACTTGTTTCCTGTGTCACTTATTTTCCTTCAGAGCAGCACTCTTTACAGCTTAGATAAATGTCAGCTGCATGATGGTGGGAAATGAAGCAACAGTTAGTTCAATCTTCTGCTGTCAACTGCTGAAAGCCTCTCTCTCTGTGCTTTATGCTGAAGTAGATTTAGCAAAATGTGTGTACTCTGAATCCTGTAATGCCGGGTTACGCTCAAGGTCGTGCAGAAATTTGAAATGGACAGTGCAGAAATAAAGAGCAATTGCAGCTATTAAAGACATGATATGGTAGATCTGCAGTACAGCTGTGGCTCCTGCATGTCTAGCCACAAAGACATTATGACCTGACCCAAAGGTGAATTCAGTTACTGAGCACACTGCTCGCTCCATGTACTTCAGTGGTATCCTCCTACCATTGAAGTATTGTACAGGAGCTTTAACCTTTCTTCTAACAATTTAATTAGTATTGGTTTCGCAGAGGTTCTCAGTAATGCACAGACTAAAGTTAAACCTTCATCAAAAGAGATGGGAAACAATGATTAATGTGTGATGTATTACAATAGCCACAATGTCCCTGTTCTTTTTTTTTTATTATTATTATTTGTAGAGCTTTATCCCAGCCACTGCAGAGCCTTTGCTGAGGTTGAGCTTTGAGCGGATCGGGAGGCTGAAGTGTAAAGACGGCTTGAACCTGCAAACATCTAAAGTTGGCTGGTTTGCTCTGGTGGGCTCCACGCTTCATGCCTACCTGGCAGACAACCATGGCGAGGAGATCCACCTCCGCAAGCTGAACGAACTCTGTGAGTGAGACACATAAACACGTAGGAATACATGGAGGCAGCACACAAATGTCACTTTACTGCACACATACTGGAATCTGCACACATGCAGTGACAAGGGTGGGAGAGAGATGATGTCTGGCATAATATGATTCTTTTTCTTTGTGTTTTTACAGCGATTCAACAAGACAATGAGGTGCTGGTTCTGGTGGAGAAAGGAAGGTGAGAGGGAAGATTAATTTCAGGTTTTTGACCTCACAACATGTCCCACAATGTAAAACCCATTAAACAGTCAATAGGATAATAATGTGAATCTTTATGAATTGTTTCTGACTTTCCTACTCTTTTTTTCCTTACTCCTTCTCTCCCTTGCTCTTTTTCCATCTCTTCTGCACTCACTGTATGTTGTTGTCCCTTTTGTATTTACGTCTCCATTTAGAACTCTGTACATAGAGGGAGAGAGGAAGATGGATTTTGCCGGCTGGTGCGGGGCCATCCAGGCGGCAGCGGGGTGTGGAGGAGACACACTGAGCCAGCAGCAGCTGACAGAGACAGACATCCCTGTCATAGTACACAGCTGCATCGGCTACATCACACAGTGTGGTGAGACACATGCAGAGATTTACGTAGTATTTACGTGTATAAAGAGTCGCAACATCACGGGAGTGTGTATACATAGTCTACACTGCCGTTTGCGATTGTGCTGTTTCTTGTTGTTACTGTGTGTGTGTGTGTTTGTCCTCATGTGACGATAATAGAAGGAGTTCTGAATCTGCAAAACACCAACGGACCACAATACAACAAAACAACTCTGTTCCACCTCCACTTCTCTCCTTGCTCCCTCCTTGCCGCTTTTCTTTCTCTGTCTTTTGTATTCTCTTCTTTATCTCTCACTCCTCATTCTTTGTCACCCTCCCACCTCCAACAGCTGACCTGCTTTCTTCCACTAATTTTCTTACTCACCTCTGTCAACCCTTGTTCTTCCCCTTTGATATTTCCCTGACTTTTCCTCCCCTCATCTACATATCCCTCCATTCACTTGATGCAGTTGGGTTCCTATATAACTGGAAGTATATATAGGACTGTCTATATGGGAGAGGCTTCATATTGCTGATATCATCTACTTTCCTGTTGAAAACGTTTATCCCTGTAGTCGGCCTTCTGGGAAACCAGGGGAGTTCTCGCCTTCATATACTTTCCCTGGCAATTTGCTGTGACACAACATCTGATGTAATCATCTTTTATGTTGTAATCAAGTGCAGTGTTCTTCAAACCTTATGAAAAAATATAGTGACTTCTTCAATTTACTCTGACCTGGAATTTCTGATCCCAAGAAGTGCTTAAAGTCTGTTATAAGGAACCAGAACCTGTTATTCACACCCAGAACTCCTTAATTTATTTAAAGAGGGGACACAGTGCTGCATGTTGCTGTTCTGGTGCCACCATCAGTCACATCACAGAAGATATTTAGCTGATTTGCCATATTTTGCTTGACTGACCTATGATTGATTACACATTCTTTAACAACTTTGGTTGGTCTGTGGTCAAAGCCTCAAGATAACAATGCAGCAGCAGAATTTTGCCCTTTTCATAAAACAATCTATAACGACACGATTACAGAATTTGACAACACCAAAATCAATTGGCCACATATTCTGTCCTTCTGAATCTCTACTGGACCATATAATTCTTCTTCTTAAGTTGTTATGTGAATATTAAGTTGGAAGAACAATAATTTTTACCTAACATATGGTGTAGTATGTGAAGTATGTCTTCTCAAAAAATTACATTATGTACATTATTCATGTTTGTAACATTATGTTATTGATGCTTTCCTAGGCTTGACGTCTGAGGGGATATATCGCAAGAGTGGCGTGAACTCCCGTGTGGCAGCGTTGTGCGAGCGATTCCGTCGTGATGCTCGCAGTCTTCGTCTGCGGGAGGGAGAGCACCAGGTGGACGATGTCTCCAACACACTCAAACGCTTCTTCAGGGAGTTGGAGGAGGGACTGTTCACGTCAGAGGATTCCAGTACTTGGCTCAATACTGCTGGTAAGATTCACAAAAGGGTGGTTCAGTTCCCCCGAATCACATTAAAACACGTTTTTCCACTTGCACCTACAATAGTGGTATCCACCCATGCAAATAGTTATTTATTTTATTCAGAAGAATTCACAGAGCTGCTGTAGACAATTCAAGGACTATTTTCTACTAAAGAAGTAGTCAGAACAGACTTACATTGTATTGATGTGGCAGAATATAGTAAGTAATATATCAAAATCTTTTAAGGGCAATGAAAACTACTGTGAAAAGGCTGTTTTCACATTGAGAAAGTTTGGGGATCTTCAGCCAAACTCAAATGAATATATAATAGAAGCAGAGCGATCTCAGTTGTCAGATCAGTAAGCCAGTGATGCTGCAGCTGTTTGTCCGGTGTCATTGTGTTGCTGTTTGGATACAGACCTCTTACAAATTGTTAACAGCACTGCAATAAATCTTTATCAGGAGCTTGTCACTTATAACTTGGCTTTAAATCTCACCCTCAGTTGCTGTCTGTCTGTTTTTTCTTCTTTCGCTCTCACTGTATTTGTCTACATTTTTATCTCTCTCCCCGTCATTTTCTTCTCCCTGTCTTGTATCCCTTTTTTGTCCTCTTACACTCTCATCCTGTGTCTTTCCCTTTTACACTTTCTGACATTGTCTTTGATCCTGATTTTCTTTCTTTATTCATGATTTTCTCTTTTTCTCTACCCCATCTCTCTCTCCGTTTTGTACTTCAGCCATTCAGGATGAAAGTATGAAAATCTCCCAGTACCAGATGCTGTTGAACAGATTGCCTCGTGTCAACAAGGCTACACTACAAGCCCTTATCAATCATCTGTATTGGTGAGAGAAACACACACACACACACACTTTGTAATCCTCTTGTATCTCTGCGGATGCCCGTTTATGCCCGTGTGTGTTTTCCCTGCATGTGTTTCAGTGTGCAGCGTTTTTCTGAGATGAACCAGATGAACCTCCACAACCTGGCCATAGTGTTCGGTCCCACGCTGTTCCAGACCGACGGGAAGGACTACACTGCTGGCCGCGCCATAGAGGACCTCATACAGCACTACACACTCATCTTTGAGGTTAGACTCGGTGTTCTCTGTTAGACGGCGGGGGGGGGTGAAACATTTTGTTCTCTAAGCTGATTAATTTATCTTAATTGATGACAATTAATTGATCAGACAATACAACCCAGAGTGCACGGCTCTAAAAGGCTGACATGTCAATAAACAATAAACATATTAGTGCCTGCAAGATAAAGCTCCAGAAATCCTGGAACAGACTCTAGTCACTCCCATTTTAATTCCTGTAGCATTTAAATGTATACTATTGTCACTATTGTCATCTTATGAATGAAAAGTGATGTATTTTTCATCTGTGTTGATAAGGTTATGATCTTACAGCCCTTTTTGTTTGTTTACATACTGCTCATTAGAGGAGGAGATGGGGAAAGTAGAAGGAAGTTAGGGAGGGAGTCAGGAAATGCATAATCATAGCTTTACCTCTCATGAGCTTAGAATGAAATCCCCGCAGTGACTGTCAAAATGTACTTTCTTGGAAGACACCCACCCAGCTACAGAGAGCCTTACCGTAACAGCGTTATTTGTTTTGATAAGATTAAAACTCAGCCTCGTGCTGATGGCATTAGCTGAAACATCATCAACAATGAATCCCTAGTTTCCTGCTGGTTTGGCAGCAACAATGAGTAAATAAAGAAGTTGCCTGTGGGGATTTCTGCTAGAGAGCTACAGTTTGGCATGATGCTGCACTTACAGTATTATGCCAGTCGATGATTGAGTCATTGTTTGCGTGTGTGATTGAGTGAAAGAATGCTTGTTCACAGGTGGATGAGCAGCAGCTAAAGAAGCAGCTAGAAGAGATCACTGTCATCATCAAAGTGCGAGAGAAGCTAAACACAAAGTTTCCTGTGAGTCACTCCCACAAAACACTCAAAAGACATTTTAATGACCCACCAGATAATAGTGTGGTTAACGTTCTTTATGCCTCACGAGATCTGTTTCATTCAACACTATATGTCCGTGTTGGGTGCATGCTCATATGCTGAAGTTTTGCATGCATGCTGTTTATGCATGCTTTATTCTAATGCTGTTATCTTTCTGTCTGGCTTTTTCTGTGTGTGTGTGTGTGTGTGTGTGTGTGTGTGTTCTGGACATTTCAGCAATCTCACTCTGCAGTATATTTAATTATTCAATACAACTTAATTTAATGTGCAGTATTTTTATATGTTCCCATATATATTGTTTCCATTTTATACTTCCTCCTGTTTAAATTGTACATTTTCTCATATCCCCTATATCTTCTTACATCACTGTCCACTAGTTTATTGTTTATTGTTTTCTACTTTTGCTACACAATTGCTGCTGTAACACCACAAATTTCCAGGCCATGGGACTAATAAAGGAATATCTTATATTTTATCTTATCTTATTTCAGAGTACTGAACCTGGAGGACACTTCATCTGTACAGTGTACTTGGAGGAAAAGAAGGACACAGCAGAGCAACATGTCAAGGTTACCTTTCACAGTTTATGTGTCAAGTAAAGGGAAAAACTACAGTAGTATGCAGCCGCTCTGTCAGTGTTTGTTAAGGAGAGAAAAACTCTGGAGTAACTGAGTTACTTCTTCTCTCAGATCCCTGGTTCTATGACGGCAGCTGAGCTGACCTGTGAGGTTCTGGACCGACGTAACATCCCGGTTAAAGCAAAAGAGTACTGGAGCTGCTGGGAGGTCAGCGACAAGGAGGAAATGGGTGAGACAAATGAGAAGACAGAGGGAAAGGGGATGAATTTTTGTGCATTTTTAATTTTGATGTAAAAGGGTGAGTCATTTTTTTTTGTCCATAAAGAGGCCTGAATTATTTTCTTATGTCCTTCAGTCATTGTCCCCTTTTGTCTACCTCTTTCATCCTCTGAGTGCAGATTGGCTCTATTTCTAACACTTTTGGTCTGGAAAAAAAAAAAAGTTAGCATATAAAATTATGACAAAGATGACCATGAAACAAAAACAATGACTCAAAGCTTGTGAGGTGCTTGCCGCTCGCAGCCTGACCTACCCAAAGTGACACACAAACTCCAGAGGCAAAAAGATCATTCTCAGCAATGTGACTGAATGTCGCAGTTTGTTTTGAGCCTGGTATGTGGGCCATCTGGTTCCCCACTGGGAAGCCTGTAGGTGGCTTATCAAATGCCAGTAACACTCAGCTGATCTGGAAAGTTTCCTGTAACTGGCCAGAACTGCTGATTACAGGAGGAGATGGATGAGATGATACTGAAAAAATGAAGGAAGTTGGAAAGAGTGATGGGAATAGCTGGAGGGAATTCTGTCAGTCGCTTGTATGAAATTATTTTTAATTTTGGTCTGTGGGTGAAGAGTTTGCACAAATGTAAAGTGACATCTCTGCAAATCTGCATTCCATTGTTTTCTAAAATAGAAATGACATTTTTATAGTTACTAAAAATATTGTGTCAATTGTGGCGTCAAAAGCTCAGCCTGTCTGAAGCATGTTTTCTCTTTAATAATGCTGAAGTTCTTTTAGGTCATGCACAAATGATTTGAGGTTTACTCTGAGTTGTGTTTCACTGTGTTCCCCTCAGAACGCCCGCTGCACTACCAGGAGCGAGTCTTACCCATCCTTCACTCCTTTGGCACAGATTCCCACCTGCTCATCAAGAAGCACCTTGCGATGGATGCGATTGTTGTCTACCTTGGTAACCACGCAATCCAGATGCTGACAAAATGATTCTCTCTGAATTGTTGCATTGTTCGTGCTCAATGTCTGTCTTAATAATCTCTCATTCTGCCCTCCAGCTAATAAAGGAGACGCATCCAAACATGGGATGATGAAATTCAGAGAGGAGAGAAGCATCTTGGGATTGGGACTGTCCACTGGAAGTTTCCATGACAGATATTTTATCCTCAATTCCACTTCTCTCAGAATGTATAAGGAAGTTAGAGTAAGATTCACAGATTTACTCAAAAATGTCTCTTTCTCTTTTTATATTGTCTCCTTATACTACAGGCTTATTCACTTTGTTTTTTTCTATCAGAGTAATCGTCCAGAACGTGACTGGGCAGTGAAAAACCTAAAGGTGTATCTGGGTATTAAGAAGAAACTCCGTCCCCCCACATGGTGAGCATGTCCAGTGTCCTCCCCACCACTACTGAGGAAAATAACAGGTGGTTGCTCTGAATGTACCAGGAGGAAGACAGACAGAAAAATTAAAGGCCACTGGAGTCTGTCGAACGAAGGGTCACTCACTTCACTGGGCACAAAAACATAACCAGCCTTTTCCCCTGGAGTGTATAAAACTAGGCTGTGCTGGTCTTTGCCTGTGAATATTACAAATATACACTTCGATTCAATTCACTTAGATTTGATATTTAATGTCAGAAAGCACAAGTACCATATGCACACTACTTCCATAGCTTTACTATAGAAGAATTGAACACCTCTGCACTGCTGTATCACTGGTAGGAGATGGCATTACCATTTATTTGAATATTTGTTTAATAAATTCAGATAGAAAATTTCAGTCATTATCAGCTATGTGAGTAGTTTTGTTTGTCAAAACGTATGTAGGACCAAATATACATTGATCAAGCATGGGATGACTAATCCAAATAAATACCACACAGAGTCCAAACATTTATCAGGAGAATAAATATAAACTTTCTATGCATTTTTAATGAATGGTTTCATTCAAACTTTTTTTTTTTTTTGAAACAAATCTGTCAGTGTCCCTGAGCGTACTTCAGAATTAATCCGCTTAAAACTGTACACATGTTGAGAGTTCTGTAACCTCACTTGCTCTTAAGCATAATAATTTAAAGGAATAAATAATGTCTAAACTTGAATAATTCATCCTCCAGTTTTAGATAAATTTAATTATTTGCTTTATCTGAAATAACTCACGGGGAGCTTACAAATAGAGTGACCACTAGGGGGCAGACTGAGCCCAAGAGTCAGAAGCTCCGGTACATTTATGATTCTGCCACTGCCGATCTAATTTTATCTTTCTGTGTCTCTCTGTCTGTCTGTTTCTAGCTGGGGACTGACGGTGGTTTTTGAGAGTAAGAAACAAGAGAAGCCGGAGAGACAGCAGTGGTGAGTAGCTGTCTGGTGGTCTGTGTGTATGTATGTATGTATGTATATATATAGTGTTTATGTATATGTGTATATATGTATATATATATATATGTATGTGTGTGTGTGTGCACTCAGAGCTCATGTTGTCAGTTTCTACAAGCATGTATGGTTCATTTCTGTATTACACTCCAAACAAACAACAGATTTGGTGCAGCAGTCTGCACTCTGGCTACATACAGTCAGATCAACATTGTTGAAATCACATCAAATTACTTTACCAGTCTTGAACAGTTTGTGCTTCACATAAAGTGTTAAATACAGCATTAAAGGTCTGCAGATAATACACTGGATACATTTTCACACTCGAACAACTCCCATAATGCACTTAACTTATCTACTTATTTCAGAACTGTGAATATAACCAGGAATATGAGTTTTTTCCCCTTTACTTAACGTCATTTCTGCCCAGCTCTTACAGTTAAAGCCTCAAAAGATAGTATAACACTACTACAGCTGTTTATCTCTCTGCAGTGGTGCGCTGTCTTCAATGCAAACTTTATCAGCCCCTCAGATACGCCTGCCGTTGATGCTGTCTGATTTCTCCCTTAGTGGGAAGTATGATCAAATTTTGACGCACATGTAAACATGACCAATGTTAGAAAAAGCTGCCGGTTTCTCTGGAGGCAGAGAAAACAGGTCAGTTCCCTGCATGAGAGTTCAGAGAAGGAGGCGTATGAAAGGTCGGCTCCACCCAGGAGGGGAACGCACACGAATACACCTGTAACCATGCCTCTATTCTAATGCAGGTCTGCTCACATGTATACATCCTTCTGTGTGTGTGTGTTTACATCCATGTGCGTGCTCTGTGTATGCCCGTTTATTGATCTTACAGTGGGCTCCACACTGTCAACAGCAGTAGACATCAGCACCGGTGTAATGGGACTGCTGTTCTCGTCATGCTGTAGGCAGTATCATCTCTCGGTTATGCTCCATCGGCATGTAGCCCACAGCAAAAAAAAAAAACCCACACCTGAGAGGAAGAAGCAGAGAGGAGGGAGGGAATGTGGAAGAAAGATAAAGAAGGAGGAAGCAGAAGTGTCACGCTGAAGGCAGAGAAACTGTATAGTATGTAAGAAATTTTGCATTTACTGCAGGTGAAAGAAAACTTAGTGAGGAGGAGAGTGGTGAGAGATGAGGAAGAAAGTGAGCGGAAAATAAATAAATGGATGAGTCCATGTGGCTGACTGAACCTCTCCCACCCAATCTCACTCACTCACCTGCACTTTATGTCGCTTAGTTTTATCCTGTTATTGCTTTTATCCTCTCAAACCTCTCTGATGCTTATTAATTTTCCCTTTTGGTCGCGCTGTTTTATCAGCATATTCCTGCAGTGGTTGCACCTAAGCTCACTGGTACGCTGATGCATTTTCTGAACATTATGTAAATTTTATTCTGCGTTTTTACGGAAAGCCACAATGATAAATGAGCACAGTTTATTCCGCTGCAGGCGATAATGTTCTAGATTAGCAGCCCTGTTAATTGGATAGAAATTAAAAATATAGTAAGAGATTACAGCATACAGCGCTGTTGGTGTGCATGCCAGAATAGAGTGACTGTCCACTTTTGAATCCCAACAAGCACTAATGAGGTGTGTGTGTGTGTGTGTGTGTGTGTGTGTGTGTTGACTGCGGCTAAATTTATTTAACTGTATACTGTGTAGTCTGGATCTGTGTTTTGTTGTGTCTCAGAGGAGAGCACTTGAATAACTGCTGTAGACTAAATCCGTGTTCATAACAATAATAATTGTATAAATAAAACCTATTTATTCAGCACCACCGCATGGATGATGACTCAGAGGACCGCACAACAGCAACCACAGCGGCATAAAACACGCACACAAATGCTCTCACACAGACGTTTACAGAGACACTCTTTTCATGGACACAGACACACACACAGCGCTGAAGGTCCTAATCAGTGTTTCTCTTTGTCGGGAGTTTAAATTAGGAATCACACTCTGTGTTTACGCTCAGGGCACCTCTGCCAGGGGCCATAAGAGAGGATGTGTCAATTTCAGTTAATATCTTTGACTACCTCACTCTCTTTCTTCTGGTTCTCTTTCCAAATTTCCCTTAATACCTCTCTGACTGCGTCTCTCTCCTAAGACCACACGCACATGCACACACACACACTTTTTGCACACACACACACACACACACACACACACTTTTTACACACACAGAACCTCCTGTTTTTTATCACACTCTCTCCCACTTTATCACTTTCTATTTATTTGCAGGTATCTTTGCTGTGACACCCAGTCAGAAATGAGGGAGTGGTACGCTACTTTGCTCAGTATCCAGGTGCGATCTCAAACACACACACACAAACACAAAACAATAAGTTTCCAGGCAGCAATACACACCATGTAACTCCACTATTTGCAGTAATTTAAAACTGCACTTTTTTAAGTTTACCTCAACAGGACCATTTAATTCATTTTGCACTTGATAGTACTGTATAGTATTGTATAATTTATCCTTGCTCCCTCTGTGTCCACTCCTCATTACAGTACGACGGCAACGTGTGGCCCCAGGACGGTCTCCAGCAGACACGTGCGAGCCGCGTGTTGCCAGACACGCGTCATGGTAACGTGTCACTGATACCGCTGCGTGGCAGTGAGAATGAGATGCGGAACAGCGTAGCAGCTTTCAGTCAAGACCCGCTTGCTGTGAGTCAATCTGCCAATCACGGGAACTAATCTAGGACAAACCAGGAAGCTCAGTCAAAGGCTTCTGGATAAATCAGAGACATTCATGCTGTACAGGTGTTCCAGACCCTCAACCTTAATCCTCACCGTGGAGGAGGACAAATTTGCACTGAACGTGGATGTAGTTGTGTAATATATACTTTATGTATTTAGGACAGAACTCTCTTCAAAATTCTTTGTAGTTTAAATATTCGAAATATATGTCTTTCATTATTCGACTCATATTTCTGTTATTTACTCACGGAAAAAGGAGGACAGGACTTGGAGGTTGCACCTGTGCAGAATCAATAATCTCTGTTCAATGATTCATCTCTGATTTAATTATGATGACAGGATCTGGGTTCTTAAACAGTGGGTTTCAAACCAAAAATAGACTGTGTGGTGCTCGTCCCTGTGAAGTGTTTTCTCGAGCATGTTTCCAGCGCATGAGGATGAATTCCTAATTTGTGCACACGTCTAAAAATGTTTAAGGATCCAGATGATATGAGGAGGAGCAGACAGCAGCATCGTCACATTGTAGGAGTTGTTTGTTGTTATTCTGTTTAGCCGGTTCTCAGTCCAAAGAGATATTCTGCTGAGGCTGTGCCAGATCTCGCTTCAAAACACCAGGAAAACAGCAAAAACAAAGACTAACACGTTTGAAGTGAACTCGTGCCTGCAGGCAAACTATGGTTAACTTTGTATTTCACAGCGCTGCTGCCACATCGGCTCACAGAGTTGTGTACTTGGCGAGAGGTTTACAAATATCAATGTTGGTTTGTTGGACTGTATTTCAAGCACACTGCCTTTCAAACAAGACCTTTTCAACAACATCAATATCTCCTCTCTCCATCTGTTGTCTTATTTTCCTAGAAAATTTGGGTGCAGCCATCCAAAGTAATTCTCTCTACACTGTCTTGTCGCTGTGGGACCGAATGTCCACAATCTGACGATGCAGTTGTCTCCTCCTGCTGTTTCTCGCCATCACATGCCTCTCATTAGTTTGCTGCAGACTGCAGCAGCACATCAGAATTCAACTCAGTTTTTGGCAATAACACGATTCTGTGGTTGCTGTGTTGTTGCCTTGCAGATATTTTATATTTATCCATGTCTTTTCAGTGTATTGACTGAAGGAAATATTTTTTTGGGAGTGTGAGAGGAGGTGTGATTGCTTTGGTGATGGGGCAGCAGCAGAAGCCGGATTTTTCACAGGATGTTTGTATGTGTGTGGAGGCGAAGGAAGGAGATTCACTGTGTGCGTCCAATTGTCAACGTGAAGTGAAAGAGTAAATATTGAGGACTGATCGTGTGTGTGACTGCTCTTGTTTCTGTTTGACTCTCAAGGTGAATACAGTGAATACAATAATGGTGGTGTGACTTTGTAATGTTAATATCACAGATTCTCTCACTTTGTCTTTTCTCTCACATTTAGAGAAAATCTTCTTCATACTTTACCACCTGCCTCTTCATCTCTTTCACCCCACATTTCCCTCTTGTCATCAGTCCATCACTGTTTTCACCTCTCTCTATTTCTTCTATTTCTACACCTCCCAGGTCCTCCATCTGTCCATCTCCCTTACCATCATAACCCCCTCTGTTGTTTATCTTTCAGCTCTTTAGAGATGTTCGATAATGGTCGCTACAGGAAAGGTAAGATTTTAACACGCCAGTTCTACCATATATACCATTTTCAAATTAAAGCACCTCTGCGTCATATGTCAGCTGTCTATTCTTCATTCTCTGTGAGCTGCATTGGTTGAAACTAATGCTTGTGAAGAGCAAATTACAGTAGATGGGAACTTGTTTCCTCTTTTGATGATCAAAAAGCAGACGTTTTCATGCTGACAGTCATGTGCATGTTAACAGAAAATTAATATTTTTTTTATATTTAATTAAGAAAAATTCCAGAAAATTGCTGGTTCCACCTTTGAAAATGTGAATGTCTTTGGCTTTTTTTTTGTCTTTGGCACTGTAGTGCTTTAGTAATTTAAGTATGTCAACTTGGGCAGATTTGTAATAGAATCAGGAATTAGTGGAAATGCTGAATAAAAAGTTCTCAAGCCCATATTCTTTTCCAGTTACTCCATTAATCATATTGTCTGTGAACTGTCAATAATTAGATGCAGACCAGATAGTACATAAGAGTTTGCCCACTGAAATTGACGCTTCACATTCTTGATGTGCTGTGACAGATTAACACACACAAATGTTAATGAATTGAGAGTTTAGGATGTGGCGACGCCGGTTCTAAAGCCTTTTGTTCTTTAAAGGGCAGACGGTCGGCCTCAGATGACCTCGGATCATTCCAGTGACGTCATCGTTCTGCAACTGTGAAGACCAGAACGACGGACACTTGTACAGTATGAGGATTATGGCTCTTACACTGCCATCTGCTCCTTTCTGAATATGAACTGGACCAAAATTTAGACGGACCAACAGTGTAAAATAGACCCTCTCCTGGTTTCCCTGCACAGATTAATTTTACTTAATGTACAGTCGCAGCAGCTGGGACAGTTTGATGGACCACAATCACGCTGAAGATTTCCTAACTATCCTCCAACTTGATGTGTGGCAAGTGGCACGTGCCTCAAATCACTGCATTATATTATGGGACGGAGGCATGACAGACATGCCGAGAGAAACCTTAATTTGTTTAATGTATTTTTTTTTTTTTTTAGAAGAGACTTAATCAGGTTATTCTAGGCACTAGCATTGAGTGCTTAGACATGTTATTTTTAAATAGAAGATTTATTGACATGCATTTGTGGCTGAATCTAGTTTATAATGTTATGATGTTTTTATCACACTTTCTGTTCTATTGCGAAGAATCGTTGGCGTAATCCTGCAGTTCACAATTTGCTCTCGTAAGCAAAGCCTCTGTCATAGGAGATGGTGACCTGATTTTGTCCAGAGGAGACCTGGACTGAGAGAACAGCTGAGAAACGACGGGTGACGGATCCATGTCTGTCACTCGGCAGGACATTTGCCAGCACTGCGCAAAAGCTCTGTCCGAGTTGCACATCTGTGCTTGTGTCATATCTGTCTGCATATGTGCACCAGCGTGTGTACAGCGCGTGTGAATGTGTGTGTGCGTGAGTGGACAAGTGTTATATCGTTGGGTGAAATTGTGTCCTTCGGGAACTGAAGGAAGGAGAGGCATGTGCTGAAAAAACAACAAGGCTTTTCTTAAGTTTAAAAGAAGAAAGTCACAGTAGAGGGCAAAGAAATTTTGGAATTAATGAAGTACTTGGTTTACTATTTCCCCTTATTCTGAATCAACGCATGCAGTGCACCTTAAGTAGATTACATTTCAAACCATACTCACTTGTTCGAAACAGTGACCAATAGTCTTGTCTGTCCCCCTGTGCTCTCTCTTCTTCCTCAGCACTGCCTCCTCTCTGTAGGTCTTTTTCTAAAAGCCTCTGATGCTTAGAGGTAATATATAGTACGTGGACAGTTTAGTCACTAACCAGCAGTATTTATGAAGTTTTTACATTATGAATTAGTCACATAGTTAAGCACAACACAAAACCTTTGCAACAGTCTTTCTGTCCTTGGTTGTTCATCAAATCCCCACATCAGGGCACAGAAGCTTAAGAAAGAAATACAGATATCTTCTATCATTCTATCTACTTGTCCGAACAAGAAGAGCCATCATACAAACTGTATTAACTGTATTAACCGGCAGCAGCTGCATTGAACTGCCCATCCTCGCCGTAGTGTTGCTTTTGTGCCACCTGTAGCTTTTCCCCCGTTGTGAAGATTTTATTTATTTGGACAGCAGAGGACGCCAGCTGCTGTGCTGTAGCTGCTCCACCTCTGCTGGTGAGACATCACGACATTCAGCTAAATGTTAGTTTTAAACACATTTTTAAAGCACAGTTTGCGTATAAAATGTGTGAATGCAGACAGTATGTGTGTTAAAGTGAGTGAGTAGTGTGTGTGTGTGTGTGTGTCTGTGTGTGTGGTGTTAGCTGCCTTACAGACCTCAGCAGCAGTCGAGGGAAGACTGTCTCTCTCTGGATACAGGTGTATTTAATGAAGTTACCTTTCGCACCAGCTGCAGCCATGAAGGGGGAATACTAATGCAATCACTTATTGTCTGTATTATATCTGTAGCTACTATGGATATATATATTTTTATTAATTTGAAGATCTTATGTCCTCATGTCCCTTATGACTGTTTTATGCCCTTGGTACATCACAGTTGTTCAGTATTGTAAAACAATTGTAAGTGTAACAGCATCACAACAGGGGGTGATGAATACTTTGTGTAGTCAGTGTATGTTCTCTCTGTCTCTTTTTCTTATTCTGTTACTCTACTGATTTTGCATCTGAAACTCTAATAAACACATTCAGCTAGTTGTGTGTATGTTGTTCCTCTCTGAACATGAATATTATTCTTGTGCATAATCACTATAGTTCCTTCTATTCTAGAAGATCTTTTTCCTAAAGGTTGGTGCTCTCCAGCTCTGCTTTGCCCTCATGGTAATCCACTTGTTTTTCTTTGTACATTAATTTCATAAAAGTGGCAAACACACACACACACACGTAGAGTCAGTCTAATCTGCCCTGCGGGGTAACTGAAAACACAAGCTGGCCAACATACACATGTGCCCATATACTGTGCACAGTGCAAATACATAGGGACAGAAACTTTTCCAAGGCCTGCGGGTTTCATGACAATGCCATGCTACAGCCGTGAAAAGGAAGCTTATAGATGTGCTTCGAGGAAAAATGTCAGGAGAGTGTGTGGGTGGGGTGCAGTGATCATAGGGAGAGCCCTGAGGAGATTTCCTGTGTGTGTGAGTCACGGTGGTCCACCAGCTCTCTGTTCATTCTTCTAAGCAGAGCTGACACATCAGGGTCACTCTGTACCTCGAGACACACACCGGAGCGCCCCGCGAGGGACTTGCACACACAAGGAGGCCTCCTCTGTACTGTTCACGCAAACGCACACACAGGAGACCCACCGGGGAAGAAGGAACACACACATACAGGAGGATGCTTAAACAGACAGACACACACTAAAATGGCCTTTACTACATAGGTCATAGTAGCAGTTGCATAAAGTAGAGGGATGGCAACAGAGGAGTGTGGTTCAGAAAAGGGGCACAAATGGAAGGCGGAGATAAAATGTAAAAACTGAGGAAATGAGCTTCAGGGGCGTACCTACAGGGTGGCAGGGCGTGCCAGCTGCCAGGACCTGCCAGAGCCCCCAAAATAAAATGTAAATTTTCACTGAGCACAGTGGTGCCACAGCTCCTGAAATAGACAAACGATAGGAGGGACAATGGCAACCACCAGCCTCCCACTGAAATCTGGACATCCACCTGTGTGAGCCAATTTCCTTCATTTCCACTCCGAGCACACAGCAACAAGAACAGCGTGAGTGAGTGACACTTAAATTGTCTTTCACTGTATGTGGTGCTGCATCAGCAGACGTGAAGGCTTCTTTAATGTGAATTTCGGCCTGAACCAAGTCAGCGATAAAAAGCCTGCAACGGTTGGAGTGCATAATGACAGTCTACGGTCACAGTTCTCTCAAATCCAGTCGTGTAATATAACTAAGTACTGTACACATTTGTTGCACTTGTATTTGTACTTGAGCATTTTCAGTTTATGTGTCTTTACACTTGCACCCCACAACATTTGTCTGATGGCTTTAGTTACTTTTCAAATTACAGTTGAAGGATGAAGTGTTTCTTTATGCACTCGATTCTCTTACTTTTTTAACTAAACTGTTTAAACCCTGCTTGGATTAGCTGGGAAATGCATCGTCACAAAGCTGAAAACAGGCAGGTTTTCTGAGTTTTTAGAGATATGTGCTCTCACAGGTCAGCCACACTGCAAACATATGATGATCTCATCTCATGCATTGCTGTAGATTCAACTATGCCACAGTGAAGAGGATCAGATGAGCTCATCCTGAAACATCTGCAGCAGTAAAACGCAACATGCACATTAATGCAGCGGTAATATTAATCCATAATCAGTTTCTAATACTTTCCAATACTCTAATACTTGCTTTCACATGCTTCCACTCAAGTAAAGGATTTTATGCTTGCAGTAGAGTATTTTCACAGTGTGGTGCTACTACTTTTGCTTAAATAAAATACCTGAGTAATTGTGAATAATAATGTGTAGAAGATGTAAAAAAAAAACCAAAACATAAAACCCTGTATGTTTTATGATTCTATTTTTAAAAAATGATTATGATTATGATATATGATTAAATAACTGGACAATGTTGTAATTGTTATTTACACCATCAGACCAGATTATTTTGTGATTTATGGATTTACATCCATAAATCACAAAATAAGTGTCAAAATAAATGAAGTTATGTGTAAGTATCAGAAACACCAGTTTCATGTAATACAGTCCACCATCTCAAAATGCCAAAACTGAACGTTATTACAAAATGTAACTGGTCTTCATTGCAGTTTAATCTTCATTGTCATACATTAGAAAAGTATTTATATTTTCCCTTTTCCACTCTTTCTAAACAGCAGCAAAGACAACAACATATTCTTTACACCATATTAACTAATCTCAGAGGGAATTTGAGGGATTTGGTCACTACTGTTAATTTAATCAGAGTACAAATCTTTGTCTGACAAAATGAAGCCCGTGAATTTGTCACTAAACTTGCTGCATTGAATTCAGGTTCATTTATCTCAGGACACATTTGGAAAAAAGCCTGTGCAGTTCAACAAGTATTGATTTGAATTGCAAATCTATTCAATTTTCAAAATGCAACCACCAGCAGCTTTAAAAGGGGGGAATGAGCTGCGATGGCTGTGCTGATAATCATCTGTTTTTGTCTGACAAACAGACTGATGCATCCACTGGCTCCACGCCAACAGCAATTCATTTGAATGTAGTACATACATAATCAATCACACCAATATGAAGAAATGTATGTCATTATTCTGTAATTCTTATATTAAGTGTTTCTTCTCCGCTTTAAAGTGGTGTGGCGCTCACTCTACTGTAACTTGGTACCGTAGCAGGCTATATAAATAAAATATGTTTTTATTTCCCTCTCCAGGGGTCTTTAAAAGCAAACAAAAGGGGTACGCAATGCTTTGATTGTCTCTCATTAATCATGTGCTATACTCCAGCCATCTGTGGCACACTATAAATATTAACCGACAAATCATAGCATGTGTCCTTCAGTGTATCTCCTTCATTCACCTGCAGTGTTGAGCTGCAGGAGGCATCAGTCCAGATCCGGCTCATTACTGCTGCCGCGACCCCCCCTGTGATAGTTTCTGTGACGAGCTTCAGTCAAGTTTCTGTGGATATAATCGATTGAATCTGTTTGTTCAGTTCATATTCATTACACGTTTTCCTCTTTTTGGTCCCAGTCGAAAACATCTCCAGAAAGCCTGATCGTTTGCTTTGTTGTCAAGGAAACCAGCCAAGGAAGAAGGGATCACATCAAAGGTGTTGACCCTTGCAGCATTTTGACTATAAAAAGCATTTCCGTCACAGGTCAGGCTGTATTTTCCTTAATGTTACACTTCAAATCTGTAGGCTGTGCTCGTGGTATCGAGCTGCTGCATCAGGAGGTTGACACGCTCCTGAGGCGTCTGCCTCTTCCCTCTCTGGTCTCCGTTGTTTCAGCGCTGGAGCTCAGTGGCACATGTTGATTTAAGCAGCTGTCAGGGAGATGAGGAAGAGGTGTGAAGAGGGGAAGCACATCAGCCCTCCGTCAAACTGTTTGTTCTTCTTCATGTTCTGGATCCTCGAATAACTTGTCATTTAGATTAAGATAATGAGACTTGAGAGATTAAAAAGTCAGTGCTGCTCTGTCGTCTGCTCAGAACTTATTTTGGTGGCTCATGCAGAAAGAAATGAAAACCTGTAGTTGAATCAAAGGTACAATTTCCTCTAAATATACCAAAATGTGTTTAGTCAGGATTGTACAGTTTCCTCATTATATTCCCTGACTACCGTATAAAACAGAATTCACTCTTTTTTCTCTATCGTCTGGGTTACACTGTCTATCAGTGGAATTAAGGTGAACATGATTTTCACCTCAATTAAAATTGTTTTTGAGATTTTAAACAGAGACCAGGAGCCACTTTCATATCACCGTCACTGTCTTAACAAGATGGTGGGGAGATAATGGCAGCTGGAGAGATGAGAGAGACATCCCCAGAGACTTTGTGGCTCGTGAGCAAAATACTGATGCAAAATTATGTTTACACAAGACTAATTAACTAATAAATTAATCCAATAGATCGTTCATCAACTCCTTCAAGTCTGCCAGCCAGATGCAAAATACTGATTTGAATCTGAATGTTTACCTATCAAACATACGGCAGGCCTTCAACCAATTTAGACAACGCTGACAGAGTCAAGGCTTATATTTAATCTCAACAAAAAGAAATTCAAATGGCAAAAGTGATGTTGATTTAGTGAACTACTCCCTTTTTAAGTAGGCTGTGGCAAATTAGGATTTCCTTTCTGTGAATACAGAAACAGACGATCTCAGCATTCACATGTGAAAGTGTGTCACCAAACCTACTATATAGAATTTGTTCCTGATACTGGCTGAAATATACAAAAGATGAGCATTGCAGGTCAAAATATCAAACACAAAAGTACCTGCACTGTTGCAGAAATACGCATGAAAAGGAAATAATGTTCACAAACTTGTTGGTTCTGTGCAAGCCAAGGAGGCTTTCCACTACTTTACAAGGATGTTACAATATTGTCACTGCTAAAAAATATTAGTGTTTTGGATAGTTCACAGTAGTGATACAGACAGGGAACATGCAACAAAATCATCTCAAAAACAATCTCATATGGACCTCAATCATAGTATATGGAGCACCAGGCTACCAGGACCCACAGCATGACCTTGAGGGAAAATAATCTCATATCATTTCTTACCAGATCTGTAAAAATCACAGTTTCATGGGCTGAAATGAGTCAACACACCATCTGCTATTAAACCAGCCCTGAACCTCACAAAGCAAATCCTGACATTGAATCGACTGGTTGGTACTTATCTATGTGGTGAAATTTATATAGAGAAAGAATGCCCTCTAATAAGAAAATGTCAGGCCAGGGGAAGTCGCCGAGCAACTCCTGCCTTACACTTATGGGGACAAACAAATAAGGAACATACTACATGGTTTTCAACGTGACAGATAGAAGTGGGATGAGAGAAGAGCTGTTAAAGGTGTAGTTCGTAACACTGAGCAGAGTCTCTCTGCCTGAACATTTGAAGCTGTACAGCTTTAAGGCCCCTCCCTCCCCCACACAGGGCCGGCCAGGTGAAAACACACACAGGTAAGAAATATGAATTAAACTCCGTTTTAGATATAGAACAGGCTTTACGGTGACTTTAGTCTGACTGTATGTTAGCTAGACGTTTGGTGCTCAGCTCATTAAACAGTCGAACTTTGTGATAACGTGACGCGTTTCTACTCAGTCAGCTTGTTTACATGCTAACGCTGTTAGCACTGTTAGCTCGTTATTTCAGTAACCGAGAAGAGAGCCAGTAAATTAACAGCTTATTTATGTTTGTGTCTTCGCCCATTGTGTGACATTTCTGCCAATTTTAAACACTATAACCTTCATTTGGAACAATTCAAACCACAGAGTCAACACTACACATGAATGTCTAAAAAAGAATGTCTTATAACTTATTAAAAATTAATAACACTTCAGAAATATTAAGAAGCTTTATTTAGCATAAGGATGACAGAAATGGTAAGTTACTGTAGATTAAAAAATGCACATTATTTATGGTCAACATAAACTCTGATTTGTCTTGATGAAGACTCTTTATTCTTCAAACAAGCCTCTGTCAGACCTGAGGAGAGAATAAAGAAATGAATATGTGATCAGACAGTTTCATTTATGAATGAAGACATCTTGGAGGGTACACATTTGTTTTAAAATAATCCAAATTAAAATCCCTGAATATAATAATATTAAAAGTAACACAGAGTAAGAAAAAATTAATTATACATGAAAAATAAACAATATTAACTTGTCTGTTCAACATAACACTGACCTGGATTCAACCACATCACAGAGGTGTGAATCTTCACTGGCCTCATGATTAATTTCAATTCACCTAAAATTCGCCTAAAATGATAAATAAACCTAAACCAAACAAAGATGGTCCAAACATTTGTCAGCTGGCAGTTTTTATCATCAGCAGGTTTACAGACATTTGAAGAAGCTGCAGCAGCAGAAGCTATAAAAAATGCAGTGATTTTCACTGAATTATTTTAATATTTCACTGAAGTGTTACTGAACACTGCTGATAAACAAACAAGCAGAAATAAATGTTTTCATTACATGAAAAGTAATTGACAGTAATATCAGTTTGGTAAAACAACGAGCACACATGTATTTCAGAGTTTAAATGTTTGATAAGAGAAACTAATAAGTAGTGAATCATTAACTAAGCAGTGAATCACTTCTGAGCACTTTTAGCTGTGAGAGCACAGACACACATCGAGATCAGGACCAACATCAAACCGATATGACTGTCTGGAAACTTCATGAAGAGATTTTTAACAATTTTCAGATAAAACCAAGCTAACTGTTAGCATTAGCATTAGCCTCGTGAAGCTAACGTTAGCTCGGCTTCAACATCACAGTAACATGAAGATTCACCGCGGACTGTTTCTGTAACATTCGTCAAATTATTTTGTGTTTAGTTTTTACAGGAATTCAAACATAAATCAAACAGAGATAATTACCTGTCCAGCAGAAATGTGTCTGACTCTCCATCAGTGTGAATCTTTCAGCTCTCTCCACCTCTCAAAGTCTCTGGTGTTTACTCTCGTTTAATTTCCGGCTCGGTCAAATAATTTTCCTTTAGCTTCTTTTCTTCTCTGCTCATCTTGTTTCTTCTCTCTCAGTATCAGCAGTACTTGTCAGAGGAGGGAGGCTCTTTTCTCTCTGCTGCTCCTCATTGAGTAAACACCTAAGCTCGTGACCTCGCAGTGACCCGGAAGAGTTTGAGCGTCACGAACTGCGTTAGACACTCCCCCGCGCTCTGATTGGTTGTTTTGACCCGGGCACGGTGGATTTTAACAAACGGCTTTAGAGGCCGGAGGTGGCTGATTATTATCACAGATGATCTGTCTCATATTCTACTATCAGGACATGGAGACAGTTAAATATGATATTGAATGAATATGACTAAAAGTAGTGTTTGAAATAGTTACCAACTGAGCCTTTAGGTCTGCAGCGATATATTTCTTTTATACTTTCTTTTATACTGTAGAATCTCAGAAAATCCAATATGTCACTAAAGCCCTGCACACAATAAACACACACACTAACACACAGTTTATGCTCCTCTCTGACCTTCAAGGTGAAATGTAGAGAACAAACAGCTGCTCTTAAAGTAATGTGAAAAAAGGCACACAGCTATAAGGAGACTGTAGTGATTTATATAGCTCTGACACCACAATAAAGTAAATATATGCTGTTTTCCTCATCTCCCTTTATACCCTCAGCTCTTTGGTGTGTGTCAGCTTGTGTGTGTGTGTGCGTGCGTAGTCCTTGTTATCCCCGAAGACTCTCCTGCAAATGAAAACGCAGTGAACTTGAGTGATTCCCATGTGGTCCTGAAAGGGTTCGATGGTCTGCAGAGCCACGTGGAGCATCTCTCAGCTGGATGCAATTCATCTCAACAGTTTTCTTTCATACATTTCATTAACACCTTGTCCCCAGTCACCTCCAGCTGACTGAAAAAAACACACGCACTTTTACACACACACAAACTCTTTTCTTCCACTCCCTCACACACACACATACACACACACACACTTCTTGAGTCCTGCAGCACCTCTTCGGTTCTGCGAAAGCCATCGTGCTTCGCTGCGTCTGATTACCGCCCTCCAGCCCCTCCCTTCAATTTTATCACCAATTACTGGTCCTCAAAAACAAAAAAAAAGGGAAAAAAATGGGAAAAGCCCCCCACGCCCCCCTCCCCCTCTCTCTTTGTCCCCATGGCAACCACTCTCCTCTTCTCCTTTTCTGCACAATCAATCAGACAACGACTGTCTAGCTGTCCTGCCCCGGCCCGGCTAAAGAGGAGAGGTGCAGGAACCAAATATCACTTTCAGAGGTCTGGTGTTCGGTCTATTTTCGGTCACTTTCAACCACAGTGTCTCTTCGTGGCCTCCCTTTTTTTCCTGTGTATGCTTCCTTTCTGCGCATTCTTCAGTCACCTCTAACAAACGAATCCTGTTTTAGACAGCCCTCAAAACAAACAATGAGCTTTAAAACAGGCTTAAGTCCTCTTGGGGTTGCACCCAACAATAATAACTATTCTTAATGTTTTGACTTTTGCATCTAGCAAAATTTAAATTTTTAAAAGAGATTAGATTGAGGAAATCAATATATGGCGGTCTCATTTACTTTCTTGAGGGTTAATGTTAAGACTAAATATGTAGAGTTTATTTGAAACTACAGCCAGCTAGCTTAGCTTAGCATAAAGATGGGAAACAGAAGGAAAGCTAGCGAGGCTCTTTCAAAAGGTAACAAAACCCACCTCTAAAGCTCCCAAATTAATATGTTATATGTTGTTTTTTTTTTTAATCAGCACAAATAAAATCATAATTTGAGGTTTTATGAGTAGTCTTGTGTTTTATGAGTAATCTTGGCTCGTGTTGGAAGGTGGATTTTGTTACCTTTGGACACACCAGGAGAGCGGTGTCAGTCTTCTCATCTAACTCTCTACAAGAAAGCAAATAAGTGTATTTGCCAACATGTCAAATATTCCTTTAGGCCTCTTCTACTGTTGTACTCTGCAAGCAGATCTGGATGGGTGATGGCGAACGGTATAAAATATAAATGCCTCTCTGTCTTTTTCCTCCACACACTCCACTCATTTCTGCCTCTGTCCTCCTATCCACCTGTCTGTTAGGAATTTTCTTTTACTCTTTCCCTGCTCCCTTCCACCACCGTCGTCTTTCTTTGACTTTATCTTTCAGTCTGCCCGTTTCTCACCGGCAGCAGACACAGAGAAATTGGAGAACATTTCGTGTCTGACACCCGGCTTATCTCGCAGATACAATCAGCACGGAGGGACTCAGGAGCTGCTGCTGCTGCTGGTGTTGGGCAAAAAGGAGGACTGGAGGGAGGAAGAGAAGAAATTACAGAAAGGGGAACAAGACGGAGAATGGAAAGGTGTAGAGGTATAAAAAGGATAATAATGGTACAGGAGGGAGAGAAGAGTGGGGAAGATTGAAAATCAAACATGTTGCAGAGATGAGGTGCAGAAAAAGTGCAAAGATAAATACAAGTAATGTTTTACTTGGAAGGAGCTGAGGAAGAGGAAGGGAGTGGCGAGAAGGATGGAGGGAGGAGGAGGGAAGGGAGGGCCTGGGAGACAAGTGCTAATAGTAGATTAGTCACACTAAAGATGCTGTGGGCTAGTGCACCAGTAGTCACTCTGTGTGTGTGTGTGTTCGTAAAATGTGCGCAATGCGTGTGAATTTATGAGTGAAATAGGATGTGCACAGCTGAAGCTGACAGACTGAGGAATTTGCCCCTTAATCACTGTACAGTTTAATTAAACCTGATTGACTTGATGAAGGCGCATTACACGCACACACACACACACACACACACGCACACACACACACACACACACAGCGCCGCAGGGCAGATGATGTCACTGTATTATATTGTAAAGGCAGCTGTAGCAGCAGTGGCGTCATCTGTATGCCACAAACACATTTCTCAGCTGACACACTGGCATAAATAAAACTTATCTCTTTAAACATTTTGACGGTAAGTCTACCTTCTTCTCTCCCTCGTCCACAGTGTGTCCCTCTTATTTTTCCTCCTTCTCCGCTCCCTTGGTCACACAGAGGACTCGCTGTAGTATGCAGTGTGTTTGCGTATTTTACTGACGTCTTCACCCACCTCTTTGCCCTCCCCACAGCGGCTGTCATTACAAACTTGTGTTGTGTGTTCAAACTCTCAGAGTTTTATTTTGAAATCTAGTCACAGTTTTCCAAGATGACGGATGAATGTCAGGCTGTAGTTTGGGAGGAATGTATTTAAAAGTGATGGTGAAGCCAATAAAAACATAACCTCACTCCCTCACCAAAACTCTATAAATCATATAAATTTCACATGCAGGCTAATGTGACTTTTTTGGATGGTTTGCATTTGGTGACATCATTATATACCGTCACTGTGCTGTGACAACCATGTATATACAAAAGGGTTTTAAATACTTTATTTATCTTTAAAAGTCGGTGGGTTTGATGCCACGAATATCAGTGTAATTTCTCTGTACAAATCAGGTATCAGTAAAGTACTTACTTAAAAACAAGGCAATGGTAAGAAAAGGTATGTATTACACAAATGGGATTTTTTAAAATGCTGCTTATTTATTAAAAAATGTTGAACAAAAAAAACACTCATATGCAGAGGAAAGAAATTAAAGTAATTATGTGTAAAGTAATTATAACATTCTATCAAAACTATTGGGGGTACAATACAGTACAGTTCTTTCCCAGTGCTGTATGCAAAAGTACCAAGTATTTTATATAGTACAGATATAAATAATTAGGTAAAATGAATCTCTGCTTTTCTTTAAAATTCCCAATGGTTACTTTCTTCTTCCCCATAATCTTCTTCCTCTGTACCTATATCTAGCAGCAGATACTGGGAAGTATCATTTGTACCTAAGTCATAAAAAAAAGTTAAAAAATCACCAAAACTGTAGAAAGATGCTGGACATGATTATATACTTTTTTGTAAGGGACAAAAATGTGCTTGGTAGAGGAAGGCTAAGTGGTAATATGATAATAATCACAGATTAAACAGCTTGATTAACTGTACGGCTCAAGTGAAGAGAGAATAATGATAAATGATAAGCCTACCTTGTAATAAACATGTGAGTGCAGCATCCATCTCAGGGTGATGAAGCTCCTGTCAAATCAGAACGGTCGCCATCACCTGTGGGTCACAAATATAGCGAAAGCTGAATACAACTCATTCATTCAATATTTACAAATCTTTGCACATTTCCACAGTTTCTGGTTTAAAATTGACTCTCAAAGATTGTGAGCCAAGCTGTAGCTCGTGCTATTATAAGCAACGATAACACTGCAACAGCAGTTGAGCCACAGTACTGAAAAAAATAAGATGTAAATATGGACGCCGCACAAACAAGGGAGGCCTTCATGTATCATATGTCTGCAGTTAGGATCAGCCCTCTGAACAGCAAGGGTGCTGTTCAGGGAACGAGAGAGAAAATAGAGAGACTGTGTGCAGATGATGTAGCCACAGGGCCTTCTCCTGTGTGTGTGTAGTCCTGGGTTATGCTCTCTGAGTTACGTAAGCTGTTTGGGAAAAGGGCTAAACTTGCACACAGTAAAGGGGGAGGGAGGATGGTATCAAAAATACAATTTACAGGAGCTGAAAATAACACAGATTTTATCCTATGTTTTACAGACACACGCACTCTCACACACACACACACAGACTAGCTGCAGTAAATCCACAGTCTTTTTCCATTATGATTCTCCAAACTTCTTTGCCAGTTTTCTTAATGTGCAGAACTTTGACGTTGTACCATAATCCTCTTTTCTCTCCTCATTTCTGCAAAATCTCAACCCTCGTCCCTCATCCCTTTCCAACTTCATTATTCGTCCTTGTATGCGTGTTTCTGCTGCTGTGCACGCGTGCACACATGGTGCAGTGCTGTATGTCACTATGTGACATGCCAGGCTGCCACTAAGCCGTAGAAACATATCAGCTTTTTCCAACAAATGCCACTATCTGTGAGTGTGTGTCTGTGTCATGTGCTTACTCATGTCGCTTTTAAGAGATAATCCCCACTTTTATCATTTGACACAGATGATACATGGGATTAAAAGGAGTGTAAAAACCAGAAAGACTAAATTGCTGTTGTGGTTGGCTTTTTCTAGTATTTACGCAAATGTAAACAAAGCATGATTTATTGGTAGATTTGGACCTTGGAAACAGAAATTGGTTCTTAAAGCGTGAATGTCTCTTTGAGCAGGCCTGAGCTGTGTGTGAGGTTCACTGGTACAAGTGGTATTATGCTTGTGACGTACGTAGACAACTAAGATAACGTTGTCGCTAATCTCCAGTGATCATCCTATAGCCTCTTGTACCATAGATGAGGCTCATCATGCTCAGTTGTATACAGAAATATTGCCTGATTTTAAAAAAGGAGCCCACATGAGGGGCCAAGTTGAGTCAAACTAGCAGCTGCACAGTTTGGCATTTTGGGAGATATGCATCTTTGCTTCCTTTCTGAGAGCTAAATGATAACATGGATGCCACACTCATGTTTGTGCGCTGAGTATAAATCTAGACGCAGTAGGCAATTAGCTTAACTTAGCATGGAGACTGGAAGCAGGGGGAAATGGCTAGCCTGGCTCTGTCAAAAGTTCAAAACTCTACCAACATGCACCTTTAAAGCTTACTGATGATCATATTATATCTCATTTTTTTAATTTGTGTGGTGCAAAGAGGTAAGCACTCACTGCAATGTGATAAAATGCGACTTTCCAGTATAAGTCTTAGTGCTGTTTCTGTTTTAGTTATTGACTGACAATATGCTGGAAAACCAAAAGGACTCATTCATTCATTATCTATACCTGCTTTATCCTGACACACAGATCACAGGGGGTGCTGGAGCCTATCTCAGTTATCTCATTGGGCAAGAGGCAGATGGGGTACACCCTGGACTGGACGCCAGTCAGTCACAGGGCTGATATAGAAAGACAGACAACCACTCACACTCACATTCACACCTAGGGGCAATTTAGAAAGTTGCCGCACCAATTAATAACCTAACCTGCATGTCTTTGGAGTGTAGGAGGAAGCTGGAGTACCCAGAGAGAACCCTCTTGCTGTGAGGCGACAGTGCTAACCACTACACCACTGTGCCGCCTTCCCCCAACAGGACTCTTACATGTTTATTTTACCACAGCAGACTAAGCCAGAGCTCAATGAATGACTTTTTTTCATCAGAAAGAGCCACACTGACTCTTCTGGACGTGCAGGTAAAACGGGCTGGACGGTCAGTAGATGAGTTGGATCAGGTTTTTGGGGAGCTGCCCGACAGGCCCAGCAGGCCTGAACATATTGAGGGTTCGCTGTGAGCACAAAGCCTAGAGGACTCTGACCAGAATCATTTAATCTTTCATCTCCCTGCAAACTTAATGACATGCAGCCCGCATGGACCCTCTTCAAAACCTCTATCATGGAAGCAGCTGCATCACTCTGTGGCCAGAGAGTGGTCGTGGCTTGTCGTGATGGCAGCCAAAGAGATAAAGGAGGTAGTGACTGGAGACAGAGACCTTCCAAGCTCTGACGGTGTGGTGTCAACAGGCCAGAAAGCCCGCAGCTGATGTAGCCGCAGAGCAGAAAGACAGATGCATGCAACAGGAAATCACAGAGGCTGGATGGCTGATGACTTCTGGACAGTTACACACCAGTGAGCATGGGTATTATGCATGAATCCGTTAATTTTAATTACATTAACAATAAATTTGCTGCCACACATTTTCTTTTTCACTATTATCAGGGCTATTTGCAAATAAAAAAAATATTCATATGAACAATTACAATTGAGATACATGCTGTAGAAACGAAATAAAATTACAAAAAGCTTTTATTGTGAATCTGTGGGTGTGAAATATGATCTCATCACAAAACAGCAACACAACTAATCAATGAAATCTGTGAGGTTACCCGACAGCTTTACAATAGTATCATAACCAATAAATATCATAACATTAAGTAGTATTTACTCAACTTTCACACAAGCCGAACAATGTCACTAACCTGTCCGATGACAAGAATGGGAATTATTTACAAAAATATCATAACTAATGAAAAACACAGACAACTATTTATATTAGTAAGCCTGAATTCTTCACAGCTTCCTCCCCAGTTTCAGGAGTGTCAAACTTGATGTTCCTAATCACCATAATAACACATACAGTAACGAGGAGAGACACAACACGACTTCATGCTTATTATACCTCATTTAAACAGTAAGTGGAACGCAGGTGTGTTTCTGGGACTGAAAGGGTTCAACTGGAAATACATCAAATTGTTCCATCACCCTGATGAATGTTAAGTCCAAAGGAATGAGTACAATTAGTGCTGTAACTATTATATGTTATATGTGACTGACTATATCATTTTGTGAATGTAATCGCACTCACTTGGCTTCATGATCATCATCCGTCTTAACAGCAAATGAATGAATAAGAAAATGCTGTGAAACACTGTTGCATCAAAAACGTTTAGTGGAAAAGAGGATGGAACCTGCAAATGTCCCCCGAACGCCGCTGTACATGCTAAATGTGCGTATGTGTGTGTGAATGAAGGGGGTTGGTGTGTGTATCAGGCACTCTTTTTTGAAGTGTATTAATGGAAAGATAAGCACAACTGTCTCATATTATTTCCTTTAATTCATGCTGCTAAGTCAGCCAGCAGCACAGCCATCTGGCTCCTCCCCACTGGAACACACACACACACACACATACAGTCCCCTCACATCACACTTACAGATATAAACACACACACATACACACACACACACACAGACACACACACACCCACAGACACACACACACACACACACACACAGAGCAAACTCAGTGGGAATGACAATCCGAGGGCATGCAGTCAGAGAGAGAATATTATGACAGGCTGGAGTGACCATAACTCCCAGCTGATGGAGCCTTCAGACAGTTCATACTCTCTCTCGCAGACTGACAAAGTGATGAGAAAAGCCTGGTCTCTTTTTTTTTGTAGAACTGGACAACGAAGTAATTTATCAAGTCCTATTTTTCTTCTTTCTGCGAGGCATTTATAAAACCATCCGATACTCTTGAATGACTCTCAGGGGCTATAAATCCACTAAACTTGCTTGGTCCATCGAGGATAATATAGAGGCAGAATTGAATGAAGTCAAAGCAAAACTACGTGCTCCTGGTGATGGCTGGGCTGCTGTGTTTCCTCTTCTGCAAGGCTCAAAAGATTTTGCTGATAATAAGCTAAAGCCCCGCACAATATGTGGTGCTGTGCCTTTGGCTGAGCCTAGAAAATCATGTGACATCGGCGAAAAGAAGAAAAAGAAACCCCTTGTGCTGTGAAAATGATGAGAGACTGTAGCAGGGCCGGGCCCAGCACGTGACTGTGAGTCTGGTCTGCTGGCTTTGTGCTGACATATAACTCAAACACTGTACGTTTTGTTGAATAATGTCCGCTGTATTTTCCACAACACTGCCTCAGAATACTTTCCATTTCAAATGAAGCACTGTGTGACACTGTATCATTTTATGTTGCCTAAAGTGTCCCACTCCAACACGAACCTCTCAGTCAACAGTTTACATTTTTGGGACTTCTTAATCCAAAGTGATTAATGGTCCTGACCAGGTAGTAGCCTCAGTGTCTCACTACTGAATTCATCTGTGACCTCTCTGCTGTATGCGACTTCAGTCCTCATCCAACGATATTATCTAACGATAATAATCAAATGGGTGATGAGAAAAGCTGTGCAGCATAGAGTGTGTTGTTTACTTTCCATTCAGCGAAATTAGTTGTGTAACAATATGACACCAAAAATTATGCAACTTCTTCTAAAAGAGCGACCGTTTAGCAGCTACAACCTGTAGTCCCAGTGACCTGCTTTGTGCTTTTTAGCACAGTTTACAAGCTCTGAGGCTTGATTTGCTATGAAACTTTTTGGGCCCTTTCTGGTACCCTGATAAGTTATACATCAGAGGAGGCCTGGCTGTTGAAATTATTAAAATATGCACACAGAAAACAGTTTACAGAGAGGAGTTGTATAATGTCTTGCAGAGCATCACTTTTCACTGTGTGTGTGTGTGTGTTTTTTCCTGTAGCTGCTGATACAATATAATTAACTCAGTGTTCTCCAGTGTAGTTGGAGGGGGCAGAGTAATGTCAAAGCAGTTAAAGATCACAGTGAGATATACATTATACATAATGAACATGTAGCATAAACATGTGCAGTGATTATGTGACTGACTGCAAGCACAAACATCCTGTATTTCAAAAGACAACCCATACATAAAACAGGAGGAAAATGTTTCTGTTCATTATGGAGGCTGATGAAATTAACTTAAACCATAATGTAATGTTGAACCAGTGTAGCCCGGGTATCTGGACTACTTTACAAAGGCATGTTCAAGTGGCCTAACTGTGCCTGTAGCCATGAGTGAGCTTGCCCTGAACTGGTGCAATGTAATCCAAATGTGGAGGATGAACACTTTGAAAACCGGTTTAATTAGTTTTGGGAAAACTCAACCCTGGGCTATGGATAACACTGGGCAACAACTCATCTGCGATAAAACTGCAAAAGATCAAGTGAAGATGACAGTGCCCAGAGGGTCTCCAGCTAATACTGTGTTTGGATGACTGTGAGAAGAGGTTTATGTGTGGCGGGAATGGCAGGATGGAAGAACGGAGCAAGGGAGACGAGAGGCAGAGGAAGTGAAGGAGGAAGGAGAGGGAAAGAAGAGGCAGGACTCGTGGGCTACAGGAAGGTATTAAAGCAAGCACAGCAGGGATGGAGGGAGGAAGGACAGAGGGGAAAAGGGAGGGGAGCGCAGACAGAGAAAGGAGGGGATTAAGATAAGGAGGGATAGATAGGGGAAGAGGTAAATGATGAGGAAAATATCTGAGCTCAACAGGAACTCATTTTTTTTTTTGCTAGCAGTAGATTTATTTCCAACAATTCCTCAAACTTGAACGATAAGTCGGGTGGTTTATCAATGCCTTCGAAAATGACCCATATAACTGTTCCTAAAATGGCTCATATGAGACTTTTCTGGTCTGTCATCTTTATGACTAAGACATGGTAAGTTTGAGACAACTAAAACTACATAAAAAAGCTATAAACTGTATTTTTTTATATGCACAATGGATCACACAACTAGTTCTCCTCCTTTGACCAGTTCTGTTCAGGACAGACAACCAAGATCCAGGAATACATCGGGAAGATGAAGCCCATGAAGGTGAGCTACTAAGTGAATACCTCAGGCAGCAGAAAGCCAATAATGCAGAAAAGGGGGATGAGCCTTCATGGTGGGACAAGACATTACACAGTATGTACCATTGAAGAAGTGGCTGACATTAAGTAAAAAGTCTACCAGTGGCTGGACAAGGCTGGAAGACAGCACAGAAGCACTAATCATGGTAGCACAAGAGCAGGCACTTGAAAACCAATAGAGGCGGGGGTCTACCACACCAGACAGAACCCCCGGTGCAGGCTATGCAAAGATGCTCCTGAGACAGTCTAGCACGTATTAGCAGGGTGTAAGATGCAGACGGGAACAGCATTGTGTACATGGGACGCCATAACCAAGTGGCTGGCACAGTCTACAGGAACATCTGCAATGAGTTTGGGCTAATAATGGAAGACACCTTCCAGATCCAAAATGACAAACTGGTGATGGCTAACCAATCGGACGTCATGTTGCTCAACAAACAACAGAAGAAGGCAGTGTGGAGTAGAGCAGTATATATTTTTAATCCCTTGTTACAAACCAGTTTGCCGTCTCTTTTCCGTATACATCCTGCATCGCTGTTCTCCATATGCCTGGACTGTAATATTGGAAGAACTTCAAATAGAAACGATTGTCCAACCCTGCACAGCCAAATCAAGCTGCCACTTCAGTATAAAAAACATTAAAGGCACTCTCTAGATCCAGTTTGTCCATTCTGGGCTGCTGTAGAAAAGTAACAGTGCGACACTGAAGAAGACTTGCTCCCTGTGTACACATGAAGGGCTCTCTTGCCGCCTCTCAAAAATCAGCTCATGCAGCTTGTGAAAATATTGCCTTTATGGTTAAAACTAACAAACTCTGTGACACTGACTCTTTGTGTGTGCAGCCTTCCACCCTGACCCACACTGTAACTCCACATACTCTCAGCAAAGAACAGTAATGTCACAATACTTGTTGCTTTGCTACTGAGCGAGGGCAGCCATTATTTACACGATCACAAGATGTCACCTGTAAACAGATCACGTCAAGTGTGAGGACTGTGTCTACAATCCTGAACTTCTCCTTCACACTCCACACAGTCCTTACAGCCTGTTTATTTCCCTCCACAAACTGGACCACGGAAACTGCCACTGCTTGTTATTTGTTGCTTGTTACCGACTCAACACCATGTGAGCAGAACAAGGGAAGAAGAAGTGATGGAGAAGGTGCAGAGTGGTGCTGTTTGGACACGGTAATGAAGCTTGCTCTGCTGGATTGTCTTTTCGTGCCAAAATCGAGCAAGTTACACTGTCAAGGAGATTGGGAGGGAGACGTCTGTGTGTATTTGCTGAGAGAGGGAAGTGGAAAGAGCCAAGCAAGGCAGAGCGATACAAGCAATAAACACACACAGAAAAAAAAAAAAAAAAAAATCTGCAGCTTTGCCAGCCTTGCCCAGTCTGGCCCCACGGTGTGTGTGATTTGAACCTGCTCCAACTAAGAGAGCAGATAAATCTCTCCATGTGAAGGACAGGTAAGGGCAGGAGACACACATTTCACCAACTCTTTAATTATCCCGTTCCAGTTTGTCCTTTTACCCCAATATGTTATTCACACCCATATTGTCACTCCATATGTCTGCTGGAGGCACCATAGCTCACGGCAATGTTGCAATACACTGTCTATTTATCACAGCCTGTTGGAAGATAGCATTGTTGCTGATACTGAGGCTCAACAGAGAGCTATTTACCAATCGGGCCACAGGCACAGAGAGGATCATAAATAATTAAGTGGCCGTTCACTCGGCACTTTCAAATTCCAGGAAGTATTAACGATTGGTAGATCTGGGCGCTCATAAATGTCAGTAAACATTCCAGGTTGAGGACAGGAGGTATAATCAGGTTCTGGTGTAATCAACTCAAGGAGCTGATACGGGTGCAACACTCTAAAAGACTCAATCAAATGAAGCGTGGCACGGTTTCCCTCGGCTGCACAGCTTTGTTGGATCACAACAAGAGGATTTTAGCTTCACGGTCAGTAAACTTTGATAGTGGTGTCAGGGGAGTTGTCTTGTCTTGCTGTTCTCTTATCTGATCCACATGCACCTTGATTAGATCTTGCTATAGGATGCTTAAGACAGGCACTGAATGTGATGGTGATACTGATCTCACCGAGCCAGAAGCTGAAGCACATCTCAGACTCGGTCTGGCTTTGTACTGCCAGATTAAAACACAATATATTTCGCTGCTTTGCACTTTCAACACATGTGATTTGGGCTCAGGGGGGATGAAATGTCTCTAATTTTAGCCTTATGTAATAAACAAATCAGTTTTTAATGAGGGGGAGATACTTCAGGGTCACATTAATGGGTCACTTCAGTTTCAATCACATATTAAAAGAGTTTTAAAATGAGCGGAGCCGTGGCAGCTCGTCAGTCTCATTTTATTTACAGTAGCAGCTCCGCTCAGTGTGTTTGAGTACAGGCTGGAACAAAAGGAACGTCCCCTCTCATAAAAATAAGCTTCACTGCATTTTATTGCAGAGCACTGGTCAGACACTGCTGTCACTTTACAGCTGTGGCCCCTTACCGTCCCTCTTTGCCTGACTTTATTATTGGTGTGGTCCTGTGAGTACTGATGGAGAAATATTAGATTTTGGCTACAAAAAGTAAAAAAAAAAAAGCTTGCTCTGCTGGATTGTCTTTTGTGCCAAAATCAAGCAAGTGACACTGTCAAGGAGATTGGGAGGGAGACGTCTGTGTGTATTTGCTGAGAGAGGGAAGTGGACAGAGCCAAGCAAGGCAGAGCGATACAAGCAATAAACACACACAGAAAATAAAATAAAAATCTGCAGCTTTGCCAGCCTTGCCCAGTCTGGCCCCATGGTGTGCGTGATTTGAACCTGCTCCAACTAAGAGAGGAGATAAATCTCTCCATGTGAAGGACAGGTAAGGGCAGGAGACACACATGTCAGGGGAGTTGTCTTGTCTTGCTGTTCTCTTATCTGATCCACAAGCACCTTGATTAGATCTTGCTATAGGATGCTTAAGACAGGCACTGAATGTGATGGTGATACTGATCTCACTGAGCCAGAAGCTGAAGCACATCTCAGACTCGGCCTGGCTTTGTACTGCCAGATTAAAACACAATATATTTTAAAATATATATTTTATATATTATTATATATTATAAAAAAAAACCCCAACAACCCTTAAATAAGCTTTCAGCTCATTACAATGAATTTGGGGTCACATCCATCAGTTGGTCCAGTCAAAAATTCAAACATTCAAACATTAATTTATTGATGCTAGAAGAGCGCACTTTTAAAAAACTCTGGTATAAATACTTAATCCAACTGGTGTTGAAAGTCCATTGCAGACATTTCTTTGACCAGATTCCCTGCGGAGAATCTGTTAGAGGCCACACTGACTAATCTGAAACCAGGAGAGGGGGTGGGGGCTGCTCTGCTGGACAAACACACACACAAGTACATTTTGAGAGACAGCTGAGCACCATAAATCTGTATTCCAAAAAACTAGATGTGACATGTGCACACACACACACACACACACACACAGGCAAACTTGACATGTCAGTAATATGGTTCACAGCCTCTCTTGACCTTTTCTCTTCATCCTCACTTCTGCATTATTCTTCCCTTCCCACCTCCTCTGTCCACTGTCACCCTCCCCTGTTCTCTGTCCTCTCCCCCTGCAAGTTGCTTTGTCTCTGTCTGTCTTCTCCTCTCTTGTAATGGACAGCTCCCACTGGGTGACCTGAGATGTCTCTATTAAAATTGCAGGGCTTTTCAGATATGTTGCATTGTCCCTCTGTATTTTCTCAATAAGTGTCTCACAAAATTAAGTGCCACATGCCTCTGGCTGGTGGTTCCCTACGAGACAACAGAACAAGACAAAAACAACCTCTTGGGTTGCAAATTGCCCAGTTTTTAAAATGCATTTTTGACATAAGTCTGACCCTGATGTTGGAAGACAGTCTGTTATGTCTCATCATGTTTGTTAAGTTTTCATGTCTGTCATGTTTCTGTTTCCTGTTCTGGCATGTCATGTTTTATTTTGAAATCCCTAACTCTCCTCTCGTTTCAGGTCCCTTAACTTCCTGCCATTGTGTGTTTCCCTGCCTGTGTGATTGTCTGCCCCTGCCCTGATTGTTTCCACCTGTTCCCCATTACCTCTTGTGTATATATTGTCTGTGTTTCACCTGTCTTGTTGCCAGATTGTAGCTTCTGTTTCCATGTGTCAACGTCTCAGTGGTCTGTGTAATCAGCGATTGAGCCAACATCCATGTCAAGACCAAAGAAACCAAGCTTGTGTTTGTAAGACTTTCTTTATTAAAACATTTAAAATTGTGCCAGTCTCCTGCCCTGCATTTGGGTCCACCTGCTCTGTAGCCCAATCGTAACATAGTCTACATCAAGAGCTACAGTATGTATCTGGATACACGAAGAACTATGGGGTTGGACAGAGATGCTGGGATATATTCACACAGGCACAACAGATCTGATTTTTGAACTCTCTCTGGTCTTCCTCTATTAGACTGAGATAGTCTGGCTTAAATCAGATTTCATCTGTTTAGACAGTGATATGGAGATTGTCCACATGCCAAATTATAAATAAACACACTTTCTGTTGGGATCTAAATACAGCTCAAGCCTGTAACTATCACAGAGGACAATGAGGGATGTTGTTTTTTTTTAATTTTTTTTTATTTCCATTCATATTTGTCACAAATTAAGGACCTGTGATAAGATCAGGTATAACCTCACTGTAGAGGCATACCACATGTACAGTGCCATGAATATGTATTTGCCCCCTTCCTGATTTCTGTGTTTTTTGCATATTTATCACTCACGGAGGTTTCAGATCATCAAACCAATTTTAATATCACACAGAGACAACCCAAGGAAATACAAAATGTAGTTTTTAAATGTTGATTCCATGTATTAAGGCACAAAAAAAATCAAAACGTATCTGGCCCTATGTGAAAAAGTAATTGCCCCCCTTGCTAAAACTCAAAGTAACTGTGATTAACAACAGTTTTTGGGAAAGCTGAGTTCAATTCTACAAGCCACACCCAAACCTGATTGCCACCACCTGGGTTCAAATCAAGAAATCACTTAAATTGGATCTGTTAGACAAAGTGAAGTAGGCTACAAGATCTCAAGAACATGCCACGATCCAAAGAAATTCCAGAAGAATTAAGAAAAAAAGTAATCGAGATCCATCAGTCTGGAAAAGGCTACAAAGCCATTTCCAAGGCTGTGGGGATCCAGCGAACCACTGTCAGAGCCATTATCCACAAATGGAGAAAGCTGGGAACAGTGGCAAACCTTCCCAGGAGTGGTCGACCACCTAAAATTACTCCAAGAGTGCGACGGCGGCTAATCCAGGAGGTTACAAAAGACCCTCAAAAAACATCAAAGGAACTGCAGGCCTCGCTGGCCTCAGTTAAGGTCAGTGTGCATGACTCCACCATAAGAAAGGTACTGGCCAAAGGTGGCATCCATGGCAGAATACCCAGGCGAAAACCACTGCTGTCAAAAAAAGAACACAAAGGACCGTCTCACATTTGCCAAAAGGTATCTCGATTATCCTCAAGACTTTTGGAGAAACATTTTGTGGACTGATGAGTCAAAAATTGACCTTTTTGGAAGATGCACAGCCCGCTACATCTGGCGCAAAAATGGCACAGCATTTGACAAAAAGAACATTATACCCACAGTAAAGCATGGTGGTGGCAGTGTGATGGTCTGGGGTTGCTTTGCTGCCTCAGGACCAGGACAACTTACTGTGATTGATGGCATAATGAATTATGGTGTTTACCAGAAAATTCTGAAGGACAATGTCAGGCCATCAGTTCGTGCCCTCAAGCTCAAGCGCTCTTGGATCATGCAGCAGGACAACGATCCAAAGCACACCAGCAAGTCCACCTCTGAATGGCTCAAGAAAAACAAAATGAAGGTTTTGGAGTGGCCAAGTCAAAGTCCAGATTTAAATCCAATTGAAATGCTGTGGTCTGACCTTAAGCGCGCGGTTCATGCAAGACGACCCTCCAATATGGCTGACTTGAAAAGATTTTGCAAAGAGGAGTGGGCCAAAATCCCTCCACAGCGTTGTGAAAGACTCATCACAAATTATCGCAAACGTTTGATTTCAGTTATCGCTGCCAAAGGTGGTGGCCCAACTCCCTATTAGGTTCAGGGGGCAATTACTTTTTCACATAGTGTTAGATAAGTTTTGTTTTTTTTTGTGCCTTAATAAATGGAATCAACATTTCAAAACTGCATTTTGTATTTCCTTGGGTTGTCTCTGTGTGATACTAAAATTGGTTTGATGATCTGAAACCTCTGTGAGTGATAAATATGCAAAAAACACAGAAATCAGGAAGGGGGCAAATACATATTCATGGCACTGTACATCCAAAAATACACCAACAACCTAATGCCCAAATTACAAGAAATACACCATATACCAGTGTAAATACTGTATCAGCTGTTTTGTATGTTTTTACCAACACTGTGGTCTGGTCACAGTATGATTAATGGGATTAAGCAAAAAAACAAATTTGAATGTGTTTTTGGACTTTAGTCTTTTGTTTGTTTGTGAAATATTGCATAGTTATGCCTCCAATAATGAACTAACATCCATTACCATTAAACTCTCTGTCCATGTCAGCACACTATAACAACACTTAAAATATAATCCAGCACAGTGAACAAACACCAGTAAGGTCCACTGCTATCCCTTTAACGAGTATTTTCCAGGTTCTGGTTGTACCCCTGAGTCCAAGTGACCTCTGACCTTTCTGTAATTGCCTGTCAGAGATGTTGTTGTTACAGATAAGTAGTCTGCTATGCTGCACTGTAAGCTGTTGTGCAGTGCAGCATTTGTTGTGGATAGGCCTTTTAACTTACTTTAACTGCAGTTCATTTGGTCATGCTAGTGTACCTAATGGAAAGGAGTCATTATCAATGTTAATATCTGCACCTGTGTTTTAGTAGAAATATTTGACTTCCTCTAATCGGGAGCAGGCCAATCAAGTGTCAGTTTTGCACAGTTCTATTCAAGTTAAAGACTTTGTAGACCACTGAAAGCTTATTTTCAGTGTCGAGCACAGAGACTCATTATTCTGTGTCAAAGGGTAAAAAGACACTATGAAGGTGCAGAAGTTCAGTCCAAATGTAAATACAAGTGTAGCCCCACCATCAAAACACAAGAATGTATGAATGTCTTACATGGATTAACAGAGTACAACGAGTCAGATTGATACAAAAAGGGGCTCTGCTCGTGCACACAGGTGTTTTCAGTTACGGCTGATTGGTGGTTTGCTAGGGCTGGAGCATGCCAGAACTGGTGTAGAAATGTCTTGAGGTTGCCAAACTCATTAACTAATAATGATGGTAGGAATGATGATGAACAGATGCAACAAATCAGTGTTGGTGTCACAGATGTCAATCAATCACAGTGTGAACATGCTGGCAGCCCTGAGGGGGGTCCAATCAGGCACAAAATAATTGATAACACCTGTGTAGGTGCAGCCTGGTTGCAGGCCACAGGCAGAGTGAGTATTTTGTGACCCTGTTTAAGATTTATTTACCTAAAAGAGTCCACTGATTTTCTCTCCATCTCGGGTGAACGTGTTGGAGAAAAAAATCCTCAGAATGCAAAACAGCTGACATGCGAAGCCCCCTTGAAGGATATTTAAAGGCCTTGGTTGTCAACAAACATTTCAAAGGCTCCTCTTTCACTGTGTGTTGTGTTAAATCTTTGCTGCTTCCTCGTGTGTACTGGAAAGGCCATAAAAGGCATAAGATCCGCGTTGGACCTTGAGACCATGCGATCCCGTGACAGACGCGCCGGAGCGCAGCGCAACATGTGGTTCATAAGGAGACCCTGACGGCACGGGCACGTAAGATCTCCTCTGTTTATGAAGGAGGGAGGGGGGGAGTTCAAGTGCTGTGCTGTCCTGTGCCAGATCTGTACAGGCAGGAGTCCGGGCGCGAGAAGAAGAAGAGGAGGAGGAGGAGGAGCGTGCGCGCGCGTCGGTGGGAGTTTGTGTGAAAATGCGCAGCGGGGGTGCGAGCGCGCGCCGTGAAAGTTTAAAGCCTCACAACTGGGCAACTTTTCATTTCCACGGATGATAAAATTACAGGCACGACCGGAGGAGGGCTGCCGTGCGAGCGCGCGGCGGGGGAAGGAGCGAACGTACCTCCGGTTTGACTGACGCGCCTCCGACTGTTGATGAGTCCATGTGGCTTTGAGCGCGGAGGCACCGGCTCCTCTCTCTCTCTCCTCTCCGGCTGCCCTCTCTCTCTCCTCTCTCTCTCTCTCTCTCTCTCTCAGCCCTTTATATCCTCGCTCACCGCAGCTCCAATATCAGTTACCGGGTCCCGACCAACCAATCCCCGCGCGCTGTCAGAGCTCGAGAGGAGACAGCAGCCGCGGAGAGCCGACCGGAGAGAGGCGGGCGGACACACACCGAGGACGGAGGACGAGAGGAGCACACACCCAGACACCCACCTCTCCATCCATCCGTCCGTCCGTCCGTCGTACACGGCTATCCTCCTCTTCACACACACACACACACACACACACACCCTCTGATCCCTCCCTCCTCTCCTCCTCTCCTCCTCTCCATCACACCGCCGGGTCCTCCTGACTGCAGCTGTTTGGGTTAACCGGGGAGGCGCGAGGCAGGATGCGCGATGGGACAAGCGTGCGGACACGCGCTCCTCTGCCGTAGCCAGCCGCCGTCCTCCGAGATGTAAGTGTCTGAGTAAGTGTGTGTGTGTGTGTTCATGCTCCCGCCCCCTTTTTTTGAAGCCTCCTGCCGAGCGAGCGGCCGTGGAGGCACATGGCGCCCAGCACGGAGCCAAAGACTGAGTGATGGTGTGGTAGTAGAGTGAGTGTGACCTGCTGGGTGTCATCGACCCCCCCCCCCCCCCATGTGAGTCCGTACAAACTGGTGGGCAAAAGACCTGCATCTCACCTAAACTGCCACTAATATGTTCCCATAGTCTGCTCCACGGGAGTTTAGTGATCACGTCTGCATCTTCCTCGGTATCATGGCAGTGCTCTGATAGGCTACTCTTCCTCTCATATTCCTGCTGGGACAGATCCATTAGCTGTGACTGCTCTCCTAATTCATTTCTCTCCATGACAGTCGTTTTGTTACTTGACTGACTTTGAGCAAACAACCTTGTCTTGATGTGTTGTAACCTTACTAACACTTTATAGAATATAGATGAATTAAAAACAACTTTTGGGTTGCCAGGTTGTGGGAAATTTTCTTTGATGGGTAAGACTTTCCTGAAGGAATATACACACGAACTGAACCAAAACCAACTTATTACCATCTTATTATGCATTTCTTAACTAATTATCAACATTTATGATTTGATGATTGTTTTGTTACACATATTAGTGATCAGCCAAAGAGATTTTTCACAACCAGTTTATAAATTCTATTTATAAATGGCTTATGACTGCTCTGTAAAGCATTATTTATCAATCTTTAATGAAGTTATTATCTACATCTTGTGAACCCTTCTATAGGGAGTGCCTTATAGTGCCTATTGAAGTGCCCCAGATTCACCAGATTTTTAAAAGATTTTATATAAAGTTGAGAATAAATGGTCCTTTGTGCACTTTTCCTTCTTTGAAACCTCACAAATGCCTCATTCTCACAGAGCTGCTTAAAACTAGGCTGTTTTGCAGCGTGAGCGTTCATTCTTGACCCTGAGGCTGTTTTCCTTGTTCATGAAAGGTTGAGATAAGTGGTTTTCACAGGACAGCAAATAAGTGCCGTGGATCAGAGGAGGCTGACATGATCATTATAACAATAAAGCAGCCCAGTGATGCATCCTGTCTTTTAAGAAGTGTTTTATGATGCGCTGAGAGTGTGCCGTAGAGGTCTTCATTAAACTCTCTGGTAACTGTTGAGGCTTTCAGTTGTGGTGTTGTCATTGTTCACGCTGTGTATATTTTTTTGTAGTGACGTCTCTCATCTGTACCTGGAGGAAAAAAAAAAACCTTTTAAATGTCAGGGGCACACTCTGGGTTTAGCTAAATGTTAGCTAATAAAGTCGAGGCCTACTGATATTGAACCAGTTTTTTTCTGTTTGAAATTAAAGTTTGCCATGCAAACACAAAATGCCTTCTTTCAAATGAAGTGACGCATCTGCTGTTGATGGAGTTGAGCGATTGCAATTGCAATTAGAGAGCATGACTGATCAAACAGCATGTAGCAAGCTGTCTATATGATGAGAGCTTCCCTCAGGACATGTCTCGATGCCTATACTTTTAATCCTCTTTGTCCTGTCCCTCTCTCATAGCTGAATAGCATCATTTGTGCACAATAGCATAGTGATGCCATTATACACTGATTGCACAAAATATAAGACTTCTTCCTCATATCAAGTTTCAACCCCTTTTGTCAAAAAAAAAAAATCCTTGTCTAATGTGTGTGGTTCTCTTTATCCCCTCCTTCATTATTGGTTTAAATCCAATAAGGGAAATCATTGGAGGATAATGGCTTTTATTCACCTCACTAGTGCTTGTCAGAAAAGGCTAAGCCTCTTACAGTGAGCATTTGTTGGCCAGTCTGGGAGAAAAACAACCAGACCTGTGGAGGAATAACGAATCTGCCAGGTGGACGTCAGTGATCTCTGACATACAATTAGTTTCAGTAGCTGGTCTCACCTGTTTCCCTCAAGCTGGGGTCGGTTTGACTTGGAGCTAAGGTCGTGAAGGGTGATGCGTCACAGAAGAAAAAAAAAAAACACAAGCCGATGTCATGCCTGTATCTACTGGGATACGTCCCCTCTTGTGACTGAGCATCAGGATCAAATAAAACCACTTAGGCTGAAAAAATAAGCAAGAGGAACATCCACATCCCTTTGTGTTTTTTCATTTTTTTTCATTGTGATGGGTTTTCTGCCTTGGATCCCTGGATTGGAGCTTTGAAGAAATATTGACCAAGCTGAGGAATTACATACATGTATTCTCTCTGAGCTCAGACCTCCATTCATCCTTACTTAGCTGTGTTTGATGCAGTGTCTTTATATTGCCTTTTTAGGAGGTCATGTTCATATTCAGTGCACTTTGTTTATCAGCTGTTAACTTCTTGCATCATTTTAGGAACCAACAGGCGTTGCCCTTTTTATCTGTGTGTGTTTGCGTGCATATGAACGCTCTTTGGCCTGAAAAATTATAGCAATTTACTGGATTGACGCCAGGAAGTCAGATCCCCCCAGCCTCCTGCTGAACACACACACACTCACAGAAATGCACACAAGTACACAGCGGCAGCAGCAGAGTTGTAACCCGACTCCTGATGAGTGAGTGTGTGTGTGAGAGAAAGACAGAAAGGATGCTGACGTTGCACTGTTATCATCAGTAATGGGCTCATCAATACTAAAATATTCAGAGAGAGAGACAGTGAGAGAGAGGAGACAGAGAGGGAAGAGAGAGATAAAGTGAAAGCAAAGGGAAAGCAGAGAGAAAACACTGTGAGTGGCGCTTGCATGCTTTTGCACGTGTTCATGCATGTTTGTGTATCTGCTGAATGTGTGTGCTTCAGCAAAACATTTGGCTTAAAAGTGTTCAATTCACTGATTTCTCTACGTTTCAATTCACTGTCTCTGAGACCAGAAATATAAGTAAAGTATTCAGTTATAAGTACAACATACATACTCAAACTGATGCTTATGTTTACTATGTTTACTTTGGAGGCCTGTAGTGAATAATGTTATTTAATGTTGTTTTTGTATGAACAAGATAATTATCTGTTTTACATCTAAATAAATGTGTAGAAAATGATGTAAATTGAACCATAATGGGAGTTGTACACATCCCTAGCAAAGAAATTATTTGTGAAGAACTGAATTGAATTAATCTGTCGTCACTTGCTCCCGTTTATTTTCTGCACACATACTATGAGGTAACTGGCAAAGCCTGGATGCTCTGAAACTCTTCCAGCTGAATCATCATTACAAAAGATGAGCAACTATTTAAAAGAACAAAAAGTCTTTAATAAAAAGTCAAAGGTCAAGAATGTGAGAGACGAGAAAAGTCAGCTGTGGCTCTCAAGAAAGTAACAAACATCCAATCACAAAGATTAAAATTCTGTTCCCAGCACCACCAAAGGCAGGCTTATGGTGACTTTAAAAATACAATCAACAGAATCAACAAACTTTGTGATTCTGAGTTAGGGGCTTAAATGAATTCAGTAAGTGGTGAAGTGTTTTGCTCCTGATTGCAAAGATGAAGCATTTGCTACAGCTCTGATTTGTGCCTCAGGCTGAACGAAACTGAAGGGATAAACTCTGTTTTCCAGACATGTAGATAAAAGAAATTACATCCACATTCTTCAACAGAAACCCAGTGACTTTGAATTATCCAGGAGACTCTGCTGCGGTCGTAGTTGAGAGGTTATCACTGAAGGATAACCTCAAATGTAAATATACAGCAGAGAACTGTGCTTTTAGACCTTCCTGAACCTGCTCCACTTTCTTACTTACACAGATAGTACTGTAGGTCGCATCTACACGTGAACAGCCCCAGGCAAAGGGTCACCACACACGTGTATGCACATCATGTTTTCATGCATACTTGAGCCAACACAAACACACTTGGCCACCAACATTTGAAGATTTTCCAATAGACAGGTTGCATACATGCAAAGTCTTTTATTTGCATTTTAATTTGTACAAAGATAGGTAGTAGTCTGTTAACTTGTGTTTTCTCCATAGAAAAGAATTGAAAAACTATTAGCAGATATCTGATCATATAGACTGTATTTTAATTTTTATCCACCCAATCACCCACATGTCATTTTTATTTAATGGTGACAGTAAAGTACATTGTGGAGTTTTGTCCCAACAAAGTAGATAATTTTGTAGGGTGGTTTCTGATGAAGTCCATACACCAGGTTAGTAGGAAAGTCTCATATATTCAAGTGAAATCACGAAAGCAGTGCAATTAAAGATGACACCAAATCATGTTTACTTGGCTCAGAGTAGTGTGGGGACTTTAGCTATATCACTGTGCTAAATTGATTGAACTCACTGCGCTCGAAAAATGCCACAACAGGACGTATTTTACTCATTAAAGCCAGAGGAAAGGAGATAGATGCCTTAATTAAGCGACGCAAACAAGCTGTTTAACATTAACGTTAAACAGAGTGTAATCTATGTAATAAGATGTAATATGGCTGTCCCTATTACTAACAGAGTGGAAATCCATTTTTATCACTAGTTGTAGCTAAACATTGTTTGGTTCTCCTCGACTTGACATGTAATCTGCCATTGATTTCCTTTTTAATCCGAATTGAGAGTAAATAGAGGGAATCAGTTTTGTGTCTGACATGTTACCTACGGGGGCTGACCTGTTTATACTGCTGGCATGGTAATGGGTGTCCAAATCTGTAATCAAATGCTGCATTTTTTTAAATTATATCTGCATTACCCCCAGTATCACACATAACCCATGAAATATGGGACTACAGATGAGAGGGTTGTCATATAGTCATTTAAGATGTGTTTATAGATTGATTGACTCATGCAATAAATAACATGCAAGAAAGCATTCCCCCTTAAAAGTTGCCAGTAGCTGTTCATAGTGTCTGAGTGAATTTAATCATTTTTTCTTCAGTTTACAGCTAGGTAACGTTAACAAGTGAAAATGAAAAGGTAGCAAAACATCCTTTCATCTGTTGGAACAGATAAAGAGGTAACAGTTTACGATGATGTAGTTAAATAATGTATGTAAACTTGCCTCTATAGGAACAGTGGTTACATAACTTTCAAAATGAAATGTCGGTGTCATAGGTGCAACTGCCTGTAAAATATTTACAGGTCATTTTTACTGATCCTATTATCTACTCTGGAACAACTTCCATTGGTCCAGTTCAAATTTACTCATTTATACACAAACACAACACAAAAATACACACACTGAGTTTCAGTCGGTCAACAGACTGTAGGACAGGGGAGTGGATCTGAAAACAATGATGTCTTGAAACATAAGGTATCTTTCTGACAACCTTAGCGCTTAAATATAATCAAGAGTACATTTACTTCTACATGAAATGTCATAACTCTGCATCCATTATTCAAGTCAGTGCATCCCCATACTGAGTGAAGCAGAAAAATTAGTCTTTCTTTAGTTTTTCTCGATTAATTTTATTTCATTTCTTTTTTTCATCCATCATGTCATGACATATGAGGACTGAGCATGCTCTTTTTCAGTGTTTAGAAGCTGTCTTTATGCCGTCACTGCTGTTTCTATTGTGGGTTCTACACAAGAATAGAAAACCTGCCCAGCTGGTCACTTGTTAAGGCACACCTTATTAGGAAGTGTTATTTTAAAGAGAGGCTAGAGTTACAGTTAAGCTTGAGCTTTCACATGTTCAGATGATGTCGGTTTAAGATTAAAGCTGCAGAACATTTAATGTTGGGTTGATATTAGAGGAAGGTTTGGATTAAGTACAGAATATAATGGTTATGGAAAGAATACAGCTCCAGGGTGTGTGTGTGTGTGTGTGTGGGTGTGTGTGTGTGTGTGTGTATGAGAGGGCCTGGAGGTGTCATGGGGAAATGAGCTTGACAGCTCCCATGGTTCCCAGCTTTGGCTCCAGCAGCTCCTGTCAGCCTTCTTATCTCTATGGACTGTTGCCACAGACAGGTGTTTGTGTGTGTGTGTGTGTGTGTGTGTGTGTGTGTGTGTGAAACAGTGTGTATGTAAAGTGTGCAAGTGTATACAAGTAACAAGTGAGTGTGTATGTATGAGTGCAGTTGTGTCGCTGTCAGTAATCCAGTGGACAGCAACAACTGTGTGAGTGTTTTTAAATGTGTTTTGTTGTCAGTGGCTACAACTAGCATATGCGTGTGTGTGTGTGTGTGCTCCCTCAAGATTAAGGTTGGAAGCAAGGCAGCTGTGTTAGGGACACACTGCTTTAGTTTAATTAGAAAACAGTATCAAGTACCAACGTGTGCTTGGTGACACCCTAATTGATAGGCAGTAGAGGTGTGTATATATGTGTATATCAGTGTGTGTGTGTATCATCTTTACTGTATAATTTGAGGAATAAATGACCTTAAGTGGTTGTGGCATAATCTCCTAAAGAGACAGAATAGAGCCAAGTAGGTTTGACATCCGGCTTTAGCAGTGCGGTCATTGTGAAGTTTGTGTTTAAGTTTTGTTGTGCTGTACTGAGTCTGAAGGTCATTTCAATCTGAGTGTGAACAGCTACACCTATTTTAGTTGTGTGTTTGTCTACTCATTTGTTTTTGAAGGATACCTGTGCGTGTCTTTCTTTAGACAAGAGCAAAAGTCACAGGGGTCATGGCCACAGGGTCACTGTTACAGCATGAAAAGCAGAGAGGGTTATATATATTAGATATACTGGATATATAGCTACTGTACACAGTAATAGTAAGGGTAAATCCTCTAGTGGCATACTGGGTGTGGAATAAAATGTGCCTATTTGAAGCAACTGCTGAGCAGAAGTGGGAGATAAAAATGACACAAGATGACTGAAATTAATTATTTATGAATCTCAAATTCGCAGACACAAGAAAAGCGTTTCACAAAGCGCAGAGAGGACGGATGACTTCTCTCAGATCCTGTATTAATTCCTGGGCTTTTTGTGTTCATTTGGTGAGGCGACTGTGGCCACTGAATCCCACGACTCCTTCATCTGAACTGATTTCATTTTGTTATCCTTTGCAGTGCGTGTCATTGCTTTTGCTGTTGTGGTGGATGTTATTATCCGTTTTAATGTTTTTATTACTGATATTCATCATATGTCGCCGTTGTAACTAGCTGTTGTTTCTCTCAGTTTTGCAGATGTTTTGCGCTCATCTTACAGTAGCCTCAGATGTTTTCTGTTGCAGTCTTTACTTTTTCGAACATGCATATATCCCCGTTACTAGTATCATTGTTTTGCTGCTATAGATTTAGCAGTTTGTCGACCAAAATTATATTGATGTTATTACAGTTACAGTTATTATTGTGCCGCTGTTGTGCTTGCGCTCCACAGTAGAGTAGAAGAATGTGTTCCTGTGCCCCGGTTCCTCTTGCCCTGACTGCAGGGCTTTTTCTTATTGATCGGCTCTATTGATTGACTCACACAGAGATAAAGCCACTGACAGGCTGTAAGTGTCGCATTTGAGACATTCAGGGGTTTTGTGATGCTTGTAGCGGTGAATGAAATGACTCGTCCAACAGCACATGAACACACGGACTGTAGGGACGCATTGGACACACACTACACATGCATAACCACAACAACGCACACACACACACACGCACACACACACACACACCATACCTCACATAATCATTTTCACAAAAGGCTGATTGTATTTCTGCATTCAGTATTTTGCCATAAACTCCATCAGCACTCAGCAGATATTCCTATGCTGATTGCCAAATGGAAACATGGCAATGATATTGTGATCACATGGACGATAAACTATTGATTGTTTGTGTATCTATCTGTCCCCGCTGTCTATACACTGCCCCTGTTGTTGAGTTTGTTATTATTTCCAACAGACTAACTCTCTGCTCCCTCGTCACCTCATTTGTGTGTCACTGTCGCCACCCACCCACCCTCCTTTTTTTTTTTTCTCACTCCTCTGTCCCGACTTTCTACCTCTCCACCCTTGAAATCCCACCCACCACACAGAGAGAGGGAGACAGGTGCAACAGGAGGACATGTCTCCTGAGATGGCTTGATAGATGAAGGGCAGGTGTTTCATCCTGAAGAATATTCCAGGTTGCCTGGCAACTAATGGTGTCAGGGGTTACCCAACATGTATTTTATCAGTCCTCGATGTAGTGTTGTCCTCTTTTGATCTGTCTGTATATTTGTCATTTCATGATCTTACGCTCTTAAATCAATACGTTTGTTCATGTGAGCATGTTTGTGATTGAGTCTGTGTGTTTGTGTGTGTCCAAGGCTCTATGTCAAGTGTGTGACAAATATGACGAGGCTGCTGCACATTTTTACTGGAGGTTTTTCTGCCTTCCTTTCTTTCTTTCTGTGTCCTGGAAACGTGGTTGCTCACCAAACAAATGACAGAGTGTTTAGTTGTCAACGAAACTAATCCAGACAGATGTCATGCTTTGGGATGCATTAAATGTTTTACTCAAATTATAGATATATTAATATAGATAAATAAGGATACATTTTGCAAAGGCACAATGGTTAGACTCAATCCAAAAATACTATGCAGAGTAAAAACTGCCATCAAACAAAATCTAATTTCAGGTACATAGTTTGACTTATGATAAACTGAAAAAAAAACAATGCAAATTTATGTGGTGAAGATACTTAGTTGGCCTTTAGAAGTTTTTATTTTTTCGCTTTCTATTTGTAATTTTGCATTGTAATATAAATTTGTTTTGATGAGTTTTTGCCTCCTAAAACCCTATCTTAACATTCCCAGACTTCAGTAGGGTCTCCTCAGCTCTCGGGATCCAGCTGGTTTTCGTTCTCACCATTTACTATAGACTCATTTTCACCTGGATGTGATGTGATTGCAGTTAAAGGGTGGCTTGAATAGAAAATCAGCGGGACGGCTGTGCTCCCCACCGCTTCTCTGCTGCTCAGACTGGACATGGGAGAGTGCAGAACACCAGTGTGCAATCATTTCTGCAGTTTTCATAACATGTCATAAGACAGTCCAGTCATTAAGTCAAGCCTGGACTGTATTATGTCCAAGGTCGCTCAAAGTCAAATTAGAAAAACTGTCATCTTGATGTAGACAACAAAAAGTCACATCCTGCAGTCTGCAGACTTTGTATTAAACTGAACACATCAAAGTGATTATTGTCAAAACAAACTGATTACTTCTTTGTCCTACAAAATGATAGAAAATAGTGAAAGAATGGCCACCGTTATTTCCACCATTATTTGACCTCTTCAAATAACTAGTTCTGTCAGATCATCAGCACAAAAACCAAAGATATTAAATGTATGGTGAAATATAACACAGAGAAATGTGGCAAATCCACCAATTTGGAAGGAATGTTTTTTTCTTAAGAAATGACAACTAATAAATATGTGTTAAATTATTATGCTGAAAATAAATGATTTTTTTGCTATCACATTTTGTATTGACATTCTAGAAAGTTTTCTCTTCAGCAACGTCCATCCTAGCCACTGAAATTTCCATACTGATAACATCGAGAGAAACACATAAACACTGAGATTTTGTGAGAATATCTGGAGGAATCCACCTTTTTGTTGTTGTTGTTGTTGTTGTTGCTGTCAGACTGCTAGTAAGATTAAATAATAATGATATTGTTATATATTTATCTAAAAGAGAGATACATCCTTACAACTTTCAAAATTTCCACTACCTTCAATACTACGCATACAGTAGTAATATTTTTATTTGCATTTTTTGTTAACATTTTTCAGAACATTACAAAATGCTCTGCAACTGGATTCCTTCAGAATCTAAATACAGCAAGTTAAACCACAGTATAAAAGATAAAAGAAAGAAAAGTCAACCAACACACAGCATCTAATCAAACAATGAATTTGGAGGATAAAAGAGTTTAAAACATAAGACAGTCATCAAGTTTTTTAAATGAGAAAGAATATAAATAGATCATAAAAATCCTGTTGCATTAAAGTGGCTTTGAGAAGTGATTTAAAAGTGGAAACAGACTTGGCACACCTGAGCTCCGCAGGCAGGGAGATCTACAGCTTGACTACAAAACCTTAGTCACCAAAACTGCTGTGAGATCACAGAGAACGCTGTGGCTCAAATGGAGTTAACATATCAACGATGTAACCAGAAACACCGCCGTATCAGGCTTTAAGTGGAAGGAGTGAGATCTTTAAATCTGATGTGAACATTACAGTCAACCAGTGTAGTGAGGCTATAGTGTTTATGACTTTATTTGTGTGGTTTATAACTATGTTTTGAACAAGTTGAGATTGGAGACAGATTTTGTTTTTTTGATGAGGATGTGAATTGCTTCTATCAAGACTGACACCAACATGAATGACCATTTTAAGGTCAGACAAAACGAACTATTTTATTGATTCAATTGATGAAGGAGAGATGAGGGTCAAGAATTACTCCCATATTCTTAAAAATTGAATTGATTTTTGGCAGTGAGGCACTCAGCAGTGCTCTTAATGGTACAGGTAGTTTCTGATGTGCCAAATAGTTTCAGTTTTCTGTTAAGCTGGAGAACGTTGTGCGAGTCAGTCAGTTCGCCTGGGACTGGGAACCGCCTGGGAACCTGGGACTGCTCTCATCGCTGTGCCATTGGATCAGAGACTTCCTCACCAACAGGCCTCAGGTGGTGAGAATCGGGGACAACACATCCTCTACACTGGTCCTGAGCACAGGCACACCACAGGGCTGCGTGCTCAGCCCAGCCCTCTTCACTCTCTTCACCAGTGACTGTTCCTGCCATCCACTCCACAAACACCATCGTAAAGTTTGCAGATGACACCACCATAGTGGGCCTCATATCGGACAATGATGAGACCCACTACAGAGAGGAGATCCAGCACCTTACTCAGTGGTGCTCAAACAACAACCTTGTTCTGAACACCAGCAAGACCAAGGAGGTCATAGTGGACTACAGGAGGTCCAGGAGGACAGAGCACGCTCCTCTCCTCATCCACGGGGAAGCAGTTGAGCGTGTCAACAACATCAAGTTCCTTGGGCATTCACATCACATCTGTACCTGACCTGGTCCATGAACACAGCTCACCTGGTAAAGAAGGCTCAACAAAGACTCTTCTTCCTCAGGAAGCTGAAACATGCTGGACTCTCCCCTCAGCTCCTGACAAACTTCTAACAGTGCAGCAGTGTGGTATGGCAACTGCACTGCACAAGACCGAAAAGGTCTGAAAGCCCGGGTGGTGAAAACAGCACAGGGGATTGTGGGAAGTCCTCTTCCAGACCTGGACTCAATAAACGCTGGCCGGATCCAGAAGAAGGCCCTGACATATTGCCGCTGACCCTACCCACCCGGGAAATGGACTGTTTATACCTCTTCCCATCTGGAAAACGGTACAGAAACATAAAGACCAAAACTACGAGACTGAAAAACAGCTTTTTCCCCAGAGCTGTTCAATCCATTTCTCCCCTACTGAGAACTTGAGCCAACTTGACTTGACTTAAACAACTGACCCACCCCCTACTGTGCATTGCTGCTGCAACTTTGGATCTTTAGATATTTATGTACATATTACATATTTTTAGTTATATGTATGTTTAAAGGTGGAAGTCACCTAATCTTAATTTCATCATATAAAAACATGATGACAATAAAGATTCTTGATTCTTGATTCTTGAAATCCAGTACAGGCCAGGATACAGTGCACTGTGCTTTTTCAAAGGATATGTAACTGTGTGTCTCTGGACTTGTTGTCTATTTCAACAATAATGACCTAAAGGGAGGATGCCTGTTAGAGTGTTGGGCCTACTAGTGATTGCTGAAGAATACCACAGAGGTTCAAGAGGAACTGTAGTTGAAGAGGTTTTTGCAAGAACTAATAAGATTAACCCATACAGAAATGTATAATGCAAGCCCTAAAAGATAAATCTAAACAAATGGAAGATAAATCATAACTTATAAGATAGACATAGATAAACATAGAGAAATGAGTAGAAATAAGTTGTATTCCATTTGTAATGAATAGAAATAGAATAAGAAATTCAACTAATACTGTGAAGAATAGCATAAGAAACTGTATGAAGTAAATTTAGGTGGAAAACAACATGGAGGTATGTTGAGCTGAGGAGATGAGCTATAGACACCGAGCTGAGATCATACAGTCTGCTCAGAGGCATCAAGGAGTCCTTTCAGAGGAATCTGGTGGTTTTAAAAACACTGGATGGACATCATGTAAACTCTAAACCTAACTATGTACACCACACTGTCACTAAGTGCTCTTGAGTTCAGTCATTTCCTCAACAAGTTCCACATACAGATGGACAGAAATGTTAAGTGCTTGTGCCAAAGGCTTTTAAACGCACAGCAGAGTAGTATAAATCAAGGCACAGTAATGAGCTGTGGCAGAGGCTCGATGCATTTGCTTACAGGATTAGTAAAAACATAATCTTTTACACACATGTATGGTTCTTTTAAGCAGCAGGAACTCAGCTCAAATGTTCATGTTAAAGGATGACTGCAGTCAGATGCTAAAAATGACTTCAGCCAGCACAGTATGTGGTAATGCACAATTTGAATGGTCCACTGAATGATCTTTTAAAATTCAATAAAGTCAGTGTTCAACAAAGTTACTAACAGGGCTGGGTTAACTTGCTTTGGGTGGAATGTAGGACAAAAATGAACTGCTCCCGATAACCCCTTTCCTCTCGCTCTCTGTGAACAGATATGTAATTATATGATTTTTTTTATGTAGATTAAACAGATTATTTTCTCAATCAATTGATTCATTATTGGGTCCATAAACCAGCAGGGAACAAAGAACTGTGGCCTTGACAATTTCCTAGAGCCCAAAGTGATTTCAACCTGGCATATGTGTGAAGTTTTTGAATATGTATGAGGTGGTTTTCAACATGTTATTGACTCCTGGTGAAAGCACAAACTGAAACACTGGGTTTCAATTGAGCAAGATGCTGCTTGGATACAGAAATGTATGAAAATGTGATGTTGTTTTCTTTCAAGTACCTAGACCATTAATTCTTTTTGCTCTTTAAAACTTTATAATCAATTATTAAACTAGTTTTGTGCTGATTTACTTACAGATTGAATCATTACAGCTCTGGTGTGAATCATTTCTTCTTCTGGCCTATTGCTTAAACACAGATTACTTTCTGTTCCATGTAAGCACAGGTTGGTCTGTAATGGGGACACTTTCATTTCAAGACAAGCACCAGAAGACCTTTATAATGTCAGGTAATATTGTGCTTCAGCAGTGCATATTCCTGTTTTCCTAAACTAAATTACATTCAATAAAAAGACAGCAAGAAAACTGCCAAACAAAAAATCTGATGATCTGAGGCCCTGAAGCGTTTGCATGCTTTTCCCAGTTGCCAATCCAACCATGGTTATAACTAATAATAGCTAACATTTTATTGAAAATACACAGCTCATATTTTCAGTGCTACCTTCATCGCAACTCCTCTTTTTTTATTGCTACATTAGAGAGCTCATTCTGCAGTGTTTTGGAGTTTACAATGAAAATATTTGACACTTTTAAGGTTGGAGTGTGCCTTTGTTGGTTTGACCTACTGTGTCACATTTTAGCACACACGCATGTAACACAGTCAAAGAGAGACCATAAACTGCTCCCAGACAAACACACAAAGGTTGTCCTTGACCCATGCTTATTTTCCAGTAGGAACACACTCTGCCATGGGCTATATATGTGTGCTAAAGAAGAAATTGCACGTGCATAAATCTAGGCTTACACACACACACACACACACACACACACACGGTCACATATCTAATTGTTCGAAAGTCTTGAGAAGTGCTGTGAAACGGTCTAGTAGGACTGGGTGGAATTAATTTGCATTCAGACAGCATTTTCAAAGTTTGATTGGCTGTTAAAGCAGCAGCCCTGTGATATGCTAATTACATGCAAAGGAGCCACCCCGCTGACAATTTCTGTCTCCGAAACTCTGATAACCTCCAAATGATAACACATGGAGACAGACACCAGTAAACACACACACACTCACTCTCTCTCTATCACACACACACACACACACACATTACACTTTACACGCACACACACACACACACACACACACACACACACAGACAGATATAGACACAGATGCAAACATTGTTCTACACACGGTGTGAAGCTGAAGTTCTTAATTAGAGTTTATGCTCATTTTGCTGCCCTGCTGTCAGGGAAAATAAGAGTCTTGGTGTGTTTATTCTCAGCTTATGTACGTCTGTGTGTGTGTGTGTGTGTGTAAAGCTGTCTTTCTGAATCCTTTTCATTCTGCACACATCTCAGAGTGTCTCTGCCCATTTTCTGTGTCATCAATGACCCCAACTGGTCACCTTTCACACCTGTCCCACCATGCCTCTAGTCTGTGTTTGGGGCGCGCACGCACACACACACACGGAGACACACACACACACACACACACACACACACACAGACAGAGTCATGATTTCCCAGAGGCACTTTTTCCTCACTGTCTCTCATTCTGTCTCCTGCTCCGCCTTGTATCTTATTTTCTCTTTACTTTAAAAAATTTCCCTTTCAAGTCAACTCAAGCAAAAAATGAACAATTTTAACTGCCAGCAGGGGGTCTTACAGGGACGTATGTGCCGTTTGTACATGCATGTGTTCATGCACGTCTGCACAAACATACTGTAAACTTATGTCAATGTGCACACAGCTGAATACCAGATGTTATATGAAAGAAGTCTGCTGCTCCTTTTGTTGTGTGTTTACAGGCTGCGGGGATGCTGCACGTCTCCAAACGTGGGCTTCCACTTCTTGTTTTATTTCAGTCACGCAGTGTTCACAGGTGTACATGTGTGTCATAGTTTTGGTCATGTCTCCAGGTGCAGCCTCCTTCTCAACATCAAAGCCAACAGGGAGAGAGTTAGTGTATCGGTGATAACTCTAACCTCTGTGTTCTCAGGAGAGCAGTGAGAGTTTAAGTCTTTGATGGGCCCATTGCACCTTTTTAAAGTCTTGCTCGTGGTGGAGTGGATTGATGTCTAAGAGGAGGCACACTTGCTTTCATCTCTTTTGTCTTTTTCCATCCCTCTTAAAACTGCCTCTGCCATAATTATTTTTTTTTTTTGCCTCCCCTCACTTTGCATCTGCATCCATCTGTTTATCCCTCGCACCCCCCCCTCCGGCTCTCTCATTCTCATCTTTTGCCTGTTCGATAAGGACGAGAGGTTGTGTGTCGCACCGTGGTGAGATTGCATTGGGGGCAGAGCTTGTCTGGTCCCTAACAAGGCAGTGTGGGAAGCTGCTTTGATGTCACCAACAATTTGAAGGCAGTAATGAGGAGGTGGATTTAGTTCTGATTGGAGCCGGCCCTTTTGAATCAGAGTTCAACCTTGTGTTTGTTGATTGATTGTTGTTTGTTTTTTTTCTTTCTTATTTTCCTACCACCCAGTTAATCATTCCACTTGCTTGATCTGGGTGATAGGCTGGCTGTCAGGAAGCGTTGGTTTTCTTGGCTAGAGTACAGGTAGGAAACAAGACAGTTGCTTAAAACTTCTAGCCGTCCTCTGTTTGGAAACATTTCAACAACAGCTGCGCTTAATGAAACCAGGCAAAGAAGGGCGCACACCATACGCGTTGCTCCAGCTGTTGATGAAGCACTTCGCATTGAGGGGATGCTCTACTTTGTACTTTTCTTATTTTGTTATATCAAGGGTAACACAATCAGACTGCATCCCTCAATGTGAGCAAGACATCAGCATAATTCTCGACTTCTCAGCCAAACACGGTGCCTGGTCTGTGGACATGGAAAAAATCAGAGTTGACACATTTATCAAATGGAATTTACTCCAACAGTCAAACCATTAGGCCGTAAATTAAACAACAAATCACTGTAATTGCCATTGCAATGAAAACATATGAAAGTCAGGCTTATAAAATAAGCTGTGGGCGTCCGCTGAAATGCTGATGGTGCCGCACAATGACACAAATAACTCTGATCTGTGTGGCTGAAACGGTACCAGCCACACAGAGTCCCTACAGCTGCTTGGCTCTGCAATGTTGCAGAAAAGGGACAGTCAACAACCTTCTGTATAGGGAACAAATTTGGAAAAGAGACGGACATGTGGAATAATGAGGAAGACTTATTTTTTCTCTCTCTTTTTTCAGTGGTAGAAAGGATACAGGTAGTGGGATCAGGTTTTAAGGACCCTTAATTCTTTGACATTAAATACATCAGTAAGCAATATAAAACTTCAGCTCATGTTATTCTTCTATTTGTTCTTCCCTCCCCCCTCCCTATTCTCTTTCTTCTGATTTTCTCTTCTCTTTCACCTCCTCTGTTTCTTTGTTCTTAGTGTAATCTTAGTGCTTGTTAACAGCATGTTACGCCTCTTCTTTTAGTCACTTTGTTAACTTTGATAGATGAGCCAATTGCTTTTTTTCTTTTGTGAATGTGGGAGATGAAAGATATTACTTATCTTATGTTACTTGCTGCTTTTAACTATGACTTGGATTTTTTAAAAAAAAGGAGCTAATCAATTTAAACTGATCCTCTCACAGATTTTCTGTCCCTGCATCCAAATTGTGTTGTGTTTTTTGGTGCCAGAAGATATGCTGTAAGTTTACAATTAATGATGCAGTGAGGTTAGAACAGGGGTGTCCAATTTTTTCATGCCAGGGGCCACGTGGAAAAATAGTATTTAGTTCTTGGCCATGAGCCTTTTGATCTAAGAGACTGTCTTAATGAGCATATTTTAAGCACTTTGTGCTGTACAGTTGAATCTGCAGTAAGATAATTTCATCACTATTAAATTTCACTCACAGTCTATATGACTCCTAATTGGAAGAGTGATGTTGGGCCTTGGTCTGAAGAGTTGCTGTCAAGTTAGGTGTGAGTCTTGTAGTGGTGATTGGCACATTGTCAAATAGCTGTACCACTCTGACAGTGGAGGCTGCTGGTGGTGGTCTCGCAGAATATCATCACTTTATGTTTCAATAAGCTCCAGCTACACGTCCTCCTGTACTCCATCACTTACATCAGCAGAGACGAGGATTTGACATCAGGTTAATGTCCTTCTCAATTGCAGTAAAATCTTGAAAGTGGTGGACCAGTTCTGCAGTCACTGATGTGAATGCAGTGAGATGTATCCACAATTTCGCAGAAATCTTTGGGCAGCAAAGAGTTTGGAAGTATGCAAAATTGCTGCGACCGATTTGTCTGTCCAAAAGTCAAAACTTTGCAACAAATGGTTTGTGCATACATTTGTAACACAAGACCATCTTTTCCTCACAAGCCTTGCATGTTCAGATGACCAGTGAGATCTTTTTTTTTTTTAATCTAATTTCCACCCATATTTTTATATCATGGACTTAATAAGTCTCCATAATAATTACAGAAAATGATACATCGATTTTATAAAATAGAAATTAGCTCTAATAATAAAACATGCAAAGTTGTGTCTGATGCTTTTATTATGTATAAAGCACTTTTTGTTGACATTCTACACACACACACACACACTGGAGCATGTGAGAATACACTTCGTCATATGCTTTTTCCTGCTGCTCTGCCCATTCTGATACATAATACATTACAACTGAGACCAAGTGGGCTTCCTCCTCTTTCCCCTCTCTCTCTCTCCCTTTCTCTCGCTCTCCCTCTTCATTCCACTTTTTCCTCCTCCTTCTTCACCTACTTCCACTCCCAGCGATGATGTTGTTCTCTCATCCTCCACCCTCAGCCCCTGTCTCTCATCATCTTTCTCTCTCCATCTTGTTATATGTTACCATATTGTTCGGTCCCAGCTGTGATTTATTCATATTGGTGCCATAGCTGGCCTTTCCCAAAATGGAAGGAGGGATTGGTGGACAACAGGCAGCTGAGAGGAGATGTGGGGAAAAAATAGAGGAAGTGATGGGTGGCACTTGACTGATTTGACTGATTTGACTTTTTGACGTCTGGGTCTGTGTGCAAAAATAAATCACACCTATTAATGAATTTTGTTCATCCACTGCTGTAAACCACAGAGGAAGGATTTGCAGAATTACATTTTTGTTCAATTTTCAGCAATTGGAAAGAGTGTCAGCCACACTTTCTGAGAGATATGAGTTAAGGGATTATATATTCTGGCTTTTGCTCCCCTGTGAAATACCCTAAAAATATCCCAAATATACTCTGTATACTGTGTCTTCTGTTCTGGCAAACATTTGTGACTAAAATCTGACACTGCCAGATGCATCTTCTGTATTGCATCTTATTGTTTATAGTTGCCTTCAACTCAAAATGTGTTTTGCTTATTGTAAATTTACCTGAACGTTTGACCTTCACGGTGCAGATAGACATTTGTGCTGAGGTCGACACTGGAAGGCTGTTTTCACATTCATCTACTGAAGGGAAAAGTTTTAAAACATTTTTTTCAAGTACCAAATGTGCCAAGAATTGTTATTCAAAGCTGAGTATTTTTATCTATTAAATCATGTGTGGTTGGGGTCTTAAAAGATGGTAAAATTTTTGTTGTTTTTGGCTTTGGGAGAGAACGTTTATTCTGTTCTTCTTTTCTTTATACCTGAATCATTTCTTCACCTTCTGCTCAGAGAGTATCCTTGCCTCTGTTACTGCAATAAACCCACTAAAAGTTCTATGATACGGGTGTAAAACTTGTAAAGGAGGCAGGAGGATAATGATTTTTTTGTTCTCTCTATTCAAAGGTTAAAACATGAACAAACATGTAAAACCTCATTTGGATGGACTGCTCAGGGCATCAATATGTGGAACTCCTCTGAAGCCTCAGACAAGTAGTCATAAATCTTTTCATTAAGTTTTTATGGTGTTTTTATTGTATTGCTGTTTGTGCTCGGTGCTGTTATTTTTTTCTGTTGAGTCGTGTGTCCAGGAAAGTCGATGAATGGACGGGTGTTGTAAACTAGCTCAGGCTATAAATGCATTGATATGTAGCTTTGGCCCATTTGTGGTATTTAACCATAAAAATAAACATTAAATAATTGTTTGAACACAGCTTTATTAAAATAGGTTATTTTGAGAAAAATTTTGAGGAAATTTTTAAAAGTCCAAGACTGTGGGCTGCTCCTCAGACAAACTTTGGAAAAAGGCATCCCTCACCCTCCATAGCTTATTTGGTTAGTTTCACTCAATTCAGGATGTCAATGGGCTCATGATTATTTCATGTGATCCCATAGACACTCAAAAGTTCCTGAGCCATTTTCTCTCGAGACTTGAATTGAATTGATAATACACTCTTAGAAGTTTGGACATGCAAAAATAATAAAGAAGCTAAATTTAGGGAATGTGTCAATGAATTGAGGTGTTGTTTTCTCTGTTATTTTATCCTCCAGGAGTGCATCGTGTGCTCATATCATGGCCACACAAACACAGACAACAAATGAAGCATCATCAAAATTGTTAACTTTTTTTTTTGTAGTTAGTTTGACTCATGCTTAACTCCATTTTACACTTTACAGTTAGCTGCTGTAACACAAAGTGCTGTTGCCATGGTTACCTGCAATTTATTACACCTTGTGCACCGTTTTATAACAGTGATCAAACTGTGCAACCGGAACTTTAATTGAGGTGTCTTAATACACAATTTCCACCGACATGTGGCAACCAATCAGAAAGCGATATTTCCTGTAGTCACGTTATATTGTTTCTTAATGGTTGCAGTTATACAATAGATGTGATGTAGGAAAGGGTGGAGTTTGTAGTAGCTGATGGGGTTGTTAGATGACCATTACAGTATATTGTCCAATAACCACCAGTTTGCCCAGTGAGCTGCCAAATTGTTTCCTGTCAATATGTGTGTGTGTGTGTGTGTGTGTGTGTTTGTGTGAACGGTGGCCGTGTTGATCTTGTGAAGCCAGCTGCTAGGTGTGTCTTCCATCAGCTTCCCAACAGGAAGGATACACAGACCCATTAGAGAAGAGAGGAGAGAAACCTAATTGACCGACAACAGAACATCAGAGTGGACACACACAGTGGTTTCCACCCTCAACCAGTCACCCATCCGTCCTGGTGCTACAGCGATGATCTTTGTAAACACATTTTTCTTGACATGGACCATTGCTGTAGCTCAGGCAGGCAGGCATGGAAGCTATTTTATTGTCACATGTTCCATATACTGTTGATAACAATTATATATACATACATACATACGTGTGTGTGTGTATGTATGTATGTATATATGTATATATACACACGACTAATCCTACTCATCTTAACTAACTAGGTGCTCCATGTGATCAGGTTCACACTCATCTAATTCCCACACTGCTCCTGTTCTGCCTGCTGCTTTACAATTTGACTTCCTCCACTTCCACAGCCTCCTCCAGCATCTGCATGATGCAGGTGTGATTTCAGGTGATTTCCCCTTGTTTTTATAGGGTCTGTTAAGCTTCTTGACCTTGGAAACAGCAGTCGACAAACAATCTCTCCTCAAGATAATTTTTCCAGTTGTCATGGAAATTATGCTATGAGAGTATTGAGAGTGAAGTAAAACTGTGAAGTTGCAGATGAGCAGCTAAACAATGACCTGAAAACTCACTATAAAGCTCTGTAAAGGGGAAGCAGATTCAAGTGATAAGTCTCTGTAAGGTCAACCCTACAAGCCACCCCCTTCACATTGTCACATTGTTTTCATGTTGTCATTTGATGTTATTATTATAAAAATGTTGTTTACAGCTGCTTTGAGGACTTATCCAAAGTGGCTTAATTGTGTGTAGGAAAATATAATGTGATCACAAGCTCCAAAACAGCTACTAAATAGACCTCAGGGTGAGAATGTTTTGCTTTTATATGAGTCACACCACCAAATTCAAATACATACTGCGTCATGATAAAGTGAACGGTTCAGTGTTTTATTTCACCTAAAGAATCCAGCATCAACGTCCTGGGTACATGTATTGAAAACAAACAGTAAATCTTGACATGAGTGTGTTGACTATAAGGAGTGACATTTAGCTGACTCACAATATGCCGTGAAATTGCGTCTCAATCAGCAGGCTGCTGCTCTGCTTCTACAGCACCTCCTGATGGCTAAAAATATTTTAAAAAGCTACAAAGACAGCATTGTAAATGCTGTGTGAAATGGCACAATGCATTTACATTTCATGACCGTTTTAGGATTTTGTAGACTTCCTGATGTCATCACTGATTTATAATGCTCTCTCTCTCTATCACCCCCCTCTCTCTTTACTCCCTGCCTCCGTCCATGACAGCTATTAATAATGAATGGCTCTGACTGTGTAAAATGCCAGTCTCTTGCATATCAGTGAACTGTCCCTTTTAGAAAGCTAATGTTGACAAATGACTGGGAGAATAAGGCATTTGAACACACTATTAACCTTTGAAATGTCATTGTGGTTGCGTGTATGCTTGTGCTCGTGCATCGGATAGACTGTGTGTGATTGTGCGTGTGTGTGTGCCCACCCATAAAATGTTATTAGGGTCTTTGTTGGCCGCTATGAACCTTCATTGACCTTCATTATATTTCTGTCTTGTCATTCCAGTTGCTTTTTCTTCAAATGCCGTCACATATCACAGCGATTATGCCAGATGCTGTACCTCCTGTGCATACGCTAATGCAAAAAGTCATGCGCAGACAAGTCTCGCACACACACACTCACACACACGCATAAACACACACACACACACACCAGGATACCTCCATGCTTACATATGCTGCTGCACAGTGAGTCGAGCGGGAAGATAAGCTGCTGCACTCTGTCTAAGGATGAAGGGTCTAATTGGCTGCTTAACTAGAGATTTTATTTTATTACACACACATGCACACACACAAACACACACACACACACACACACACACACACACAAGCCATGCCCTTGGGCAAATTTCTTTTCTTCTTTGTCGTTAATGAATAGTACAGTGTTAACGAGATAACGCTAAACTGGACTCATTAAATCACGCGCCTGTGTGCTCAAGATCGAGAGTTTTCTGTGTGAGTGAGTCAGAGGGAGAGAATGAGTGAGAAAAGAGAGAGAGAGAGAGAGAGAGAGAGTCTACAGGTTGCTGAGCTGCTTAATTACCTTGCCATGGAAAATCGTGTTAGCACTGTAAGAGGTGCTGGATTAAATGTCAGCATATCCGCACATATAATCAGCACATCAGTGGATTCAGGTGTGTGCATGAATGTGCCTGCAAATGTGTGTGTGTTTATAGATGCACTTTGTCAATTCCGGTTGCGCTCATCTCAAACTGTTTTTTCCTTCTGTCGATTTGGGAGCCCTCCTCGCGGCTCCATTTACTTAACTAGGCTGCCTGAGTATGACAGTGTGTGTGTGTGTTAGACCCTTGTGTGGGTGTTGTCTGCTTTGTTTTATCGTTCTGCACTTGCTGATTAAACTTGCTTGTGGCCTCCTGTTTCTTTCCCTCCCTCCCCTGACGATCTCCATCTCTTTTGTATCGTCCTCTTGCTCTTCACCTCCTGTTCACTCTGTCTCGTCACCTCTCTTTGTTTCTCATTTCTTTGTGTGATTTGTTCTCCTTTGTCTCTTTTTTATATTCCTTTCTTAGTCATCAACTTTCTTGCGTGTCCTCATGTGTTCTCTCCCTCCCTGTCTGCCTCTGCTTACTGTCTGGCTCTTGCTGTCTCATAAGCAGAGATTACATAATTTCTCTCCATTAAGTTGAAGGTCATTATGCTCAGTCATCAGTCAAGGGGAAATCAGAAATTATAATGTACAATTCAGTTTAATCTAACTGACCAGAAAGCTCTATTTTTACTAAACAGTAAACCTCACAGGGCGTTTTGAGTGAAATTTTGAACTTTTCACTCTCACTCTTGGTTTATTTGACAATTTACTTGAAAACATAAAAAATAAAAATTATGATGTCATATAGGTTAATAGAAAACTTAATTCAACCCTGGGGGACAAATTCACAAACCACCCAGCAAATAATGTTGAAATTAGTCCGTTCTTGAAATATTAAATTCATTAACACATGAATGCATCAATAATTCTAATTTAATAACATAATAAACATTATTATGAAATAGGCCACTCTGAATAATTAGGACTTTTACTTCAGTATAATGTGATGCAATACTTTTGTACTTTTACCAAAGTAAAAGTTTGAATGCAGTATAAGATCTGAGTACTTCTTCCACCTCTGATCATGCGTAATGCTGTTCTACTTCAGCTTTATTTTTGTCTCATTTATCCAGTAATTTGACACATAGATAGATACACATGTTTACACTTAAGCAAAACTTGTGCTGTGTTCTTTATGAATGAAATTACAAGCAACATGTCTGTAGTTATTATTAGTCAGCTACATTTTCAGTTTTCCTTTTAAGCGAACAGAGATCATAACAAATAACACTCAGTGGAACCTTGTTTGGGAATAATTAATCATATTTCCCTTCATTAGTTTGCACCTCACAGCATAATTACTGCGCAGTGTACATTATAGAGCTGGCTGAACTTGAATTTCACAGCTACACTGCTGTTTGAAGCCTTATAATGTGACTGAAATTAAACACTTTAGTGTTTCTGTGTTGCAGAACCTCTGAATGTACTGAAAGTTGATTCAGTTTTTGATTGTGAAATTCTTGCTTTATAAGGACTTGAATTCAACATTGCTTGACCTCTCAAATCTATCAATCAACATTTTAAACAAAGTAGCCTTTAACATTGTATGAAAACAAACAGTAAATAATGGACTATATAATTGTTCTAGTTATGACTTAATTCCGAAATATTTAATCAAAAAACTTATGAATAAGACCTGACTAAGCATTTATGCTTTTACAATTTTTGATACTGAATGCTGTGGACACATTTTGATTAGCACTCCAACAGTGTTGAGATTTGTTATGCAGTCTTACTGTAAATAATAATTATAATAATAATAATAACTTAATTTATACAGCACATTTCAAAAACAGAGTTTACAGGATATACTCTGAAAGCAGTATAACAACAGCAAACCAAGCAGATCCTAAGCCAACCAAAATCAAAACAGAAACAAAATCAATAAAAAAATCATGAAAAGTCAATGACAGATAATAAAAAGATGAGATGAAAACCTTCCTGTCTCAAAATCTTCTGATTTTCTAAAACCTAGAAAAGCAACATCACTTGAACTAACTTGAACTTCGTAGTTTTATAAACTCATGTCAGGCTCACTTTGAATTTGGTCAAAAAGTAGATGCTTCTGAGCAATTTATTGGTATTACTCTGTGCTGCAGAGATCTTGATCTTAACTTCTTTGTGCATCATTGAATATTACATAGAGTCTATTCATTACTCTCTCTATCTCCTGTGTCCAGGATTTGTGCTCTGAGCAGCTTTAATTCTGAGGTCACTTCCAGTCAGGATATAGCCTGCACATTCACTTATGTGTAAACATTACTGGGCGAACATCAAAGGATACGTTGTTATCCTTTGTTTGTGTTCCTGTGTGTGTGTCAGAGAGCTGTATCGCGCTGGACACAGGTTTACGCTTAAACTCGAGTTTTGCGCGCTTGCTTTTGTGTGTTTACACCAGTGAGTGTGATATGTCATATGTGTGTGAGTTTATGCATGTGTGTATGCACTGGCCATTGCGCTCTTATCTCAGGTGTCACACAGGAACTGAACCAACAGACGACCGGAAGCCTTATCGCTCCGAACACCAACACACTGTTTACTCGGACAAGCAGACACACACACACCTTTACTTTCCTCTCTGGTATATTCATTCAGCGTAATGAGAGGAAGTGTGGTGTTTACTGTGCGATGTGTATGCGTGTGTTTGAGTATGCATGTGTGTGTTTCTGTGCCTGTACAGTCAACAATGTGAGAACAGGTGGCGTTATAATAGTACAGTATACTGGATGTGGGCAGTTCATGCATGTAATTGGTTTAAGGTCAGATTCAGTGTGCGAAGCCATAACTGCAGCTTTAAGCAAGATTACATGCGTGGTGTGTGTATTTACATGTACATAGATATCTGGTGGGCTTAATTTATGTTTATATACTTTGTGTAAAGAAGATGATATTGATTAATAGCAGAGAAGATGCACAATATAAAGAGCTGGATGACCTGTCCCTAAATACTGAGACGGATGTTCAAACGTCAAATTATGAGATGTTTCTGAACACCATTTTATGATTTCTCTTCATCGAGCTGTCATGTAATCAGAAAAGGATGAAATGGGGACGCTCCCAATGTGTTGACCTACAAGCCATTCATCAGGCAATGTGCAAAAAAGATGCTGTTTATACAGACAAAATAAGTACTTTTCCTATGTATGCTGTTTTGATGTGCACACTATCCACCGTCTTTGCAGTCACATATTGACCCATGAATGGGATGGCTTTGGCCTGTGGGTGGAAAATCCTGTGCCATATGACTGGGAGACAGTTTCCACTGCTGTCCATGTGGCCTGCTTAACACAAGAACTGAACTGACCTGACCTCTGATGCACACATTAATGTAATAGCAGCTTCGAATTAATGCAGCTCACATACATGAAAGCTGGTCGTTCACCGATCACATGGTTGGTGGCTCGATCCCCACCTCCTCCTGTCCACATGTCAGAGTGTCCTTGGACAATTGGTGCCGTCATTGTGTGGGTGAATGAGAGGCAAACTGTGCTTTATAAATGCAGCCATTTACAGTTGTTACCATTTACATACAACGTGCTAGTATAGCATTAATGTCCATGTTGCAACTGTTTTCTCAGCTGTAAGATTCAGACAGACTATTACTCTCTGGCCTATATATTTTTTTAATAAACTCTCAGATCTACACAGTGCACTTCTCTGCTTGTGACTGCTTTGTTATCTAGCAGACAGATAGCTCAATCATAAAGGGTTACTGAGTGTAATTATGGTTGTTCACAGGATGAGCTGCAGAATGTAACTGATGGGGGAGCATTATGTTTCCACAGGGGGGACATATAAAGCATTATAGATATGTTTTCAGATTGCCTTCAGCAAAAATAAGAATAGCCAGACTGCTGTTCAGCATATTCGTCTACCAGTAGGTGATTAATTGCCCCAACCAGATGTGTCATTAGCAGAAATCACATTGCATATGTGCACAGTGTAGCACTGTAACTTTAAAACTAAGATTCAACATAGAGCACTAATGAAAGTCAGATTTTCTTAATGTACAGATAAATATGCTGTAAATGTTCCAGAGCTAGCGCAGTAAAACAAGCCCTCCTAACATTCAATCAGCAGGCAGGGCTGACAAGTAGCAATTTAGTTATCACCTGTGAAAAGTACTTGTCAAAATGTTGTTTTCACTAGTTAAAATGTTAGTGACATTTCACTAGTACAAATGTATTTTTTCATGTAAAAATATATACTTGTCAAAATTGTTTTACAGTTTTACATTTTAGTGTTGACATGTCACTTCCACTAAATTGCTACTTGTCAGCCCCTACAAATTGAATGTCAAAATGGTTTGTCCTAATGTATGTATGTCATTGAATATTTAATGATATTTGAATTAACAAAGACATTTTGACTGGTAGAAATTCCATTTTTGATAGCTAAAATTGAATTATGACTAGTGATAAAAGGAATAGCTGATATGCCAAATATAATTGGGGGAATATAATCCACTTCACGAGTTGGTATAGTATAGTATAGTATTTCATATAATAGTATTTCAGATATCTTACATGCAATTCTAGATATCTGAAATTGCACTTACCAGTTACAATTCCAAGCCAGTGTGTTAATAATTTTATTTTGATTAGTCAGAGCTGAATTTTAGATATCTAGGATACTGTTTATGATATCTATAATGTAACAGCAATTGTAGATATCTACAATAAACATTTCCACTGATAAGAACTTGAGTTGATATCAATAATTAACATTTTGACCAGTGAGAATTGAGTTGTCAAAATGACATTACAAATATGTGACTAAGAATTAAAACATATCAAAACTGTGTTATAGATAGTTAGTAATGTAATGTGTAATGTAATTTAGTTTTAATAGAAGTCAGTGGTAAATGTTTACAAGTTTTAACTGAGATACAGATTTCTACAATCAACATTTCCACTTGTAAGAAATTAATTGTTGATAGCTAGAATTAACATTTTAACAATGAATCAATTGTAGATATCTTAAATTAGAATTGTTACTAGTCCAAATTACATTATTAATATGTTGGCTTGGAATTCTAACTAGTCAAAAAGCAATTTATTGATATCTACAATTGCTTTTACTGCTGCTAATTAAATGTTAAAAGCCTGTGCCACACAGACAGTTGAAACACTGCCATTGATCAAAGAGATACAATATTTATGCTCAAGTTTCACATTTGCGATAGTTAGTCAATTTGACGAGCAGGCAGTAACCCATTGTGACCAACCCACCAGATTGAATAATACAGAAAGGCCTGCACTTTTTTGTTTCATTTTGCGATTTTGGGAATCTATCTAGCAAATGCAAGACGCATGGACGTCCACACTGTCCACACTGATTGTACACCTCCACTGGTGTTTGGCCTGATTAGACCTTCTTTCAGGACTGCATGGACATGTAGAGATTGTGCTCCCTCACTCTCCTGGTAGTTTCTCTCAAAAATGTAATTAATTATTTGTTTAAGACTGTCCACCACTTTCCATCTTCAAAATCTATCTATTTTCTGAAAAGACTTTCTTCTTGTAGGAATGCTAATGACTTATATTGCATAATCTTTTGTCGGGGTGGAAAATTGACACCAGAGACAATGTAACAGTGATGGTGATCTTTCCCTAATGACCATGACCTTAACCAAATGAGTTTAATTGGCCAAGTTCTCCCTAAAGGTGGCAGAAATATTAATAAGTCATTTTTGGAACAGTCGCCTGGGTTTGACATGCAACTTTATTTTATCATTTAGGTATGAGGACCTCACTGAAGGTGCCCAGTATTTCATGGAGCTTTGGGTGGTAGCAAATGTTCCCTCCAGACATCATATTATCTGCAGCTTTCACTGTTTAAAAGATGACCATGCTCTCTCTCACACCTGAATTTGTCCAGTCATTGCACAAAGATGGATTTCAGGTCCATTCAGCCACACCTCTTGGTCGGCCACAAAAACACAGAAAGTGCCTTCTGGCGTTAAGCCCAACAAGATGTCATTATTCATGTGCTGTTCTATTGATGAAATGGTAATTCACCCTTTTTAGGAAGGCTCTGTCTTTAAAGTTACCATCTTACCTTCACTGTTCACAGTGTTGTACTAATCTGTGATTCGTGTTTGGACGTCTGTCTTCATTTATCTCTGCTAAAGTTGTGTGTACAGGAGCATGTCAAAGCTGTTGCTTTATGTTTGCAGATGAGCTTTCATTTTTTTTCCACTGTTTGCATTAATGTAAGTCGCTCTGGATAAGGATGTCAGCTAAATAATGAAACAGTAAATGTCCGTACAATAGTGAGGTGGGTGAGGGGATTAAAGGGGAGAAGTGAGAGGAAAAGGAGGGAGAGGCATAGGGGGTTGAGAGAGAGTCAAGTAGAGAGAAGAGAGAAGGGATGATAAGCAGAGACAGAGAGAAAAGAGGGGAAGCATCTCGGGCTTTAAGAGGGAGTTTAGGAGAACTCTTTATCAGCCTGTTCACACACTCATGCACAAACAAAAATACAGATACGCTCACATTTACATGTCAATTTACATACACAGTCCTCACATACACCGACTCTCGTTTCAAAACTCAATTTCAGCTCATTTGCATCCACAACTGTGTTCAGAGCAGAGTGACAGTTTGATAATTTCTTCCTGTCAGCCTCCTTCTGTATCTTCCTCTTTGTGTCCCTTTCTGAGAACATTAATTGAAAACATCCTCCCTGTGCTTGGAGGTGTCAAAAGTGGGTGCCGTCATCCACTTTTTCATAAGGAACGCAAAAAAAAAAAAAAGCCAATATTGCTCTGTTGGCAACACAGAAATAAATTGGACACCTTCGTGCAGAGAAGGTGTTTTTTTTGGTGTTGTGGAAATCATCCAACCAACCCTCAGAATCTGGGGTTACCTGAGGAAACAGCTATAAGAAGAAATGACTCACTGATTAATATGAACGATTCACTTTCCACTTAAGTCAAGTTAATCTGTGAATTGTGTTTAGAATGACTCATAGATTTCCTGGAAGTTTCCAATGGCCCCTTGAAGAGTGTAGATGAAACTTTCAGTCCCACAGCTTGAGCTCTCTCAGATCTGATCTAAAGGCTTCTTTTTCAGCATTTTGTGCCATTGTAAGCACTACTGTTGGCTCTAGTACTGCCTTAATTATGGTCATGGTTATATATGGAAGGTAAACACAGAGTTTGTGAGATCTTTTGAAACAGAATATTTTCGGGACTGTTAGGATTGGCCTATCTAAACCATATTTGATTGGCATGAAGGGGGCTTGCCTTACAGTAAATTGTATTAACATGGTATACAACCATTTTTAAGGTTCTTTTGAAGGTTTGCACATAACATAGCGCACAACATTTAGGAAAAACTGGTAACAAGAAAAGTCTTGATTGACAAAAAAAAAAAACTACTTTTGTGAGCAAACTAAGCCTGAAGTGTGATTGTATTGAACATGCATGATGTGAGTGAGCAGCACAGCTTCCTGTCTTGCTATCTGCAAAGTTGCACGGTCTTAAATTTGACAGTCGGCATCAGTTGTATGCAAATCAAACTGAGAGCAGAGTGAAATCCATTGGATTCGACATGCCTCAAAGTGTCATCCTGTTGACTCTGCCTTCTGTCAGGCTACTTCTCAGTGTCATTCGGCAGCTGCGGATGTTACATTCATCCCAACCCGTGTGTCAGGCTAATGCCTTTAATGATTGGCTACATTGATTTCCATTAGAAAAATGTTTGAGGCAATCACAGAGGTAAATATGACCTCATTGTATTGGTAAACCTGGTAGGACACGTGTAACTAATTCTTTTATCATCTGAGAATTGCCTTTGCACCTCCCTTTGTTCCATGTTTCTCTCTCATGTTTCCTCCAGAGTCTTCTTACTCTCTGTAGATTCGCCTGCCTCTCCACCTGTCAGTCCTCCTGTGGGGAGCAAAGGCTCACACACATCATGTGTCTCTGGCCTCAAATCAAAGAAAAAGCATACTTTTCCTCTCAGTAGCAAATATAAAACAACTGGAACAGTTTCAGCACAGCCGTAGCTTTATGAACAGCAATGTGGTTAATCCTGAACATGTTGATGATTTAAATCTTCTCAATGAAAAACCTCATGATCAAGAACAACAGTCAGCATGTGACGGGATTCAGTATTCAGTGTTGGCAGTGGTAGAATCTAATTCATTCATTAAGTACATTTACTCTTATTAAGTATTTACTTAAGTATAAAGTCAATGCACTTGCACAGTGAAATGCAACATACACAGTAATGCAGCAGTAATAATAATCCCAACACATTACATATTAAGGTTTTGAATGCACAGCTTTTAATTGTAGTGGGGTACTTGTGGTATTAGTACTTAAGTAAAGAATCTGATTACTTTGCAGCATAAAACCTTATGTGCAATTTCTTAACATGTTTTGTTTATAGATTTTTTAAAACATATTGCATGGCAGACTTTATAGCAGTTTTCCCTCTTTTATTGAAATTAAATAATTAAATAATTTAATTTAGAGATTCAAAGATTAAAACACTTATTTCTAACTCATTTTCATGTTTTACAACCAAAAATTGCATTGCAGACATAAATGAAACACTTTTTCTCAGATACTTAATATTTTATCCTGCAAGCACTTACAAATTTATCATACGAGCGGTGAAACTACTCACAATATTGCGTCATACTGTATTGCATAGTGTTGTATCACTGTGTCGTATTGCGTCTTGGCAGGGCTGTTTTTAAATGTATCACAGTGACAGCAAATTATATCCTAGGAGCTGATAAAATCCGGATTTTGTGATTCTGTCCATCCTCGGGTGTTTCTTCGACTTCAGTCCTCCCAGCTGTATTGGTGCCACATTCATCTCCATGTCTTGACTTGAAAGTACTTGTAGTAGATGTAGGAAGGGAAAATAGGCTGTAATAAGAGAAAGTCAGGCTGAAAGTTGTGACAATAATGCAGAGAGTAAGAGGTGAAGAAATGGGATCGAGAACGATGGAGAACAAAATGGGGTGGGAGGACAGAGAGACCCAGAGAGCGGAGAATTCAGGGGAGAATGAGGTCTGTTTTCACCGGGAGGAACAGGGGAGGTTGTTATGGCCACGTTACCATGGTGACAGCAGGTTTCTAGTACTGCTTTTCTCATCGTCTTGATCACTGACTGTGATAAAAGGTGTTTGTGTGTGTGTGTATTCTGGATATATGTATGTTGGGCTGATAATGGCAGTGATTCCCTGAACCTGTATGTGAGTGCATATAAGCCAGTGAGATTGCATGTGTTTGTCTGTTTATGTCATGACTTTGTGCTCTCTGTGTGGCTGTCATTATTGTGTGTGTGTGCATGAGGTGTTTATTCACGCTGTGGGAACATAAACCTGTTTTAATAGGCACATTGTGGAGACTCGCCTCCCATATGGAGACAAAATAGACATCCACATAACATAAATCATTGCATTTTAGGGTGAAGACTTGGTTGATTTGTGTGTGTGTAATTGAGCAAGTGTCTCTCTAAAAAAAAGGTGTTTGGACTGAGATGAGGGAGGTATTGAGGAGGGTCGCAAAAGGTAGAAACAAATAATTTTCTAGCAATCCCATCAAGTACGGAGAAAGCATTTAAGTGGAAAGCGTGTAAACGACAGAAAATAGAATCAGCTCAAGTTACATCCTAACGGGTGAGAACCGGAGAGAGAATGAGAAGGAGCGAGAGGTGCAGGGGGGAAAGATGACAGGTGAGGAAAATTGGAGAGAAAATGATTTCTGATTTCCTCAGCAGCAGTGAGGAGATTGGACAGGCACAGCTGCCGAGATAGAGTGCTGCACACACTCACACACACACTTATCCACTTTCACTACTACACTTTGTCAGTACTTTAACACTGAGTGCTATGAGCAGGGCCTGGCTGCAGTAATCACGAGATAAAGTGTTTTAATCGTGGAGCAGAATCACTTCCCTTATCCTTTAATCACTGTGATGTGGGAGGGTTGCTGTCAGAATGTAATCTAGTACCAACCAGCTGCTGAGTATCAAGATGTAATCGAGTGAAATACTTTTTTTTCTACCGTTATCATGAATATGATCAAAAACCTCACTTTCGAGTATAGATAGTTTTGTTTAAAGGGGTCATAAGTTGAAAGGGTTGTTATTAGAGCAAATACTGTGTGTGGACATTGTTGCAAATCAATCAGCTGGACTGCTGCACACTAGATTGACCCACGATTTGCATTAATATGATAAATCACCTTAGTTTTTCAGGTATTCAGTTCACTGGATTACCCCAAAACATGTCTGTTTATTATATCTGTTCATATGTGATTTTCAACACACATGTCGTTGTTATATAACATCACATACGCTACAGTCAAAGACGATCCAAATCATTAAATATTAACTCAAACTCGGTGGCACATGGAGACACATGCAGACGTTGCATACTGTATGACCAACTGAGGATTCCCTGCTGGAGTGAGTTCCTGTTGACAGACTGCTGATCCTTTGTAACACACACACAGACATATATGGTATAAGCATAAATGCATGTGCTGACATGTGTGCTGGCTGGAGTACTTGTGTCACAATCAATCAGATTGTGAGAGAGAAAATGCCACAAAGATAAAGAGGCTGTAGCATGAACAGAGAGAAGATGAGATAAGAAAGAAAGAAAGAAAGAAAGAAAGAAAGAAAGAAAGAAAGAAACTCTGCACATGCATACACAGCGTGAGTGCCACCCTACTGTACTGTAAATCTGGCCTACTTGGCACTGTAGCCTCTCCGTGGATTAGACTTTCTTCTTTCGTCTTGTTTTTCTTTTTCCCTTCTTTGTCTTATTTATCCCGTTTTTTGGGGACAGACATGATGTTTAATTCTTAGCCTCTTTAGGCCCGCTGCTTCCCTTTGAAATGGAAACAATAAGCTCATTGGTATTCCTTATAGAGATGTGTAAGTGTGTGAGAGAGAAAGAGGGAGAGAGAGAACACTTGTAAGGGAGGTGGACTGATGTTGTAATTGATGCGGGGCATTGAGATGAAGTCAGCACTGAAGTTGCTCTTCATTTCTGCTCTGTGTGAATACAGCACCTCTGAGAGACATTGTCAAGAAAATGCAAAAATTGGTTTCCATTTTGGTCGTCAGTCTTCACAAAGCAAAGGGAGCGGTGCAGTTGAAACCTGACAATAATCCAAATGAGAATGGGAGCCCTAATTCACGCTGCGTTCAGGTGCAGTGGGGATTCAAGGTTACACACTACCTGCATCGTATTTTGTCTAGGGTAAATGCAGAACACACACCATATAGTCTGTTTTTCTTGCATATGAGAAACAGAGATAAAGCAGGAAAGAGACTGTCAGAAAGGATAAGAATAGATTCCAGTTATACACTGAATTTAAATACAGCTCCGACTTCAGAATGAAATCAGATGTGCATATGATTTGATCTGCAGTAGGAGGTCCAACTGTGTGTGTAGTTTAGTTATTTGTACACTTGGGGGCACTCTGACAGCAGCACTGATTTCTTTGACATTGTAAATCTGCAGCGAGAACATAGAAAAAAATAGAATCGAAGGGGGGAAGAGAGGGTATTAGAAGAGAGAAAAAGACACTATTATAAAGGAAAAAATGAGCGAAGGAAGGAAGGGAGGGAAGAAGGAAGGAAGGAAAGAAGGAAGAGGGAGGGGAAAGTGAGAAAATATGAGGGAAGAGAAAGGACGAGACCAGAGATGAGCAAGGTCAAACGTGTGACTGAGGTCTGTTTATTTAGGCGTGGATGTGTGTTGAGGGTGTGTGTGTGCATTTGTCATACATGTTCATGACTTGAATGAGTGCACATGTTGAGGCAGAGTGTGTTGCCGCATAATTGCCTCTGTGTATTCAGAACTAGAGGGTGTGCCGTAGTGTTGACCTGTTGACTGGCTGTCTGCGTCACAGCTTCAAAGGACTTGCTCCATTTCTGTCCTCCTCAAACTAATGAAGTGGTCATCTTTCCTCTGTCGGTGACTGCTCACATTTTTCTGTCATTACTCTCCACTCTTCGTCCGCTCAGCCATACACATCAGTGGAGTTTTCGGCTCTGCAGCCAGGCCACCCATCTGGACTGGAAAAAATAGTTAAATCATCGTCAGAAGATGAATTGATCATAGTTCTGATTATTTGTTTAGACGTGTAAATAATGATTATTTTCAACATAATTTAATTTGCCAATTATTTGTTTGATTGAATTTTTAATTTTCTTGGTATGTAAAATGTCAGACTAAAGTCACACTTTAGGTTTGTTAAGAATTCAAGTAAATTTTGAATTTATTTGACAAATTGCTTTAAAAAATCTGTTAAGTGAATAGATGTGAAAACTCAAATTTCAAATTTCAAATTCAAATTTATTTATTTAGAGCCCAAAATCACAAACATTGTTTGCCTCGGAGGGCTTTACAATCTGCACAGTTGTGACACCCTCTGTCCTTAGACCCTCGAACCGAGTCAGGAAAAACTTAAAAACTTCAAAAACCCTTTATGGGAAAAAGAAGAAACCTGAGGAAGAGCCACAGATGAGGGATCCCTCTCCCTGGGACGGACAGACGTGCAATAGATGCCACATGTACAGAGAACATCATCATCAAAACTGTTATAAATAGTTGTAAATTGGAGATTTATTGCCCTTTAAACCAAATATATCTGTAGGAAACATGGAGCACTCAAAAAAATGAAATCTGAACTAAACTTGGTGAAATCTTAGCAAAATCTATTCGCTGAGGAAGATCAAAGTCGTACGGCGACTTTTCACAAAGACTACTTGCCAAAGAGCTCTTATCTCGATGTGCCATAAACTTTTTCACAGTTGAAGTTGACACTCTTAACAACATCCTGGTGCCTGCTTTCATTCCTCTCCGCCTCTGTCGGTGCTGTAAAACATCTTGCATCATTATTTTACATGTTACAAGGACTTGGAGACAGAATTCCCGTCTGGTAACTCTGCCTGTTTTGTGGACGTGAATAAACAAAACAGATTCGACTTCTGCACTCTAACAAAATCAAACAGAGGTCTAAACTTGACTCGGGTGGTACTGTGTGATGCTTGTTTGGGAGCGTATTCCAGATACGCTGTACCATACCAGTAGCTGAGTAATACTCCCCTTTTGAAAATGTGGTTACTCTCTTTCATAACTCCATTTAGTCCCTGAGGTTAGTTCGAATACGCCATCTGTACTAGAGGGTCGGGGTTGCTCTTTGAGAGGATAAAGCCGCGGCAAATGTGTGCATGCATTGCGTGTGTGTCTGGGTGTGTGCACGCCAGGGTCAGCGCATTCACTGCTTCATTATAGAGAGGAAATTGTGGGTATAAATTGTTCTGTGATTTTTGCACCTCGGGAAGATAGGGTGCCATAGCAACAAATCGGAGTCATCGTGGTTCTTTCACGCATACACACACACACACACACACATACACACACTGCCATCGTCATTACCACTTGTAGCATCTATTCAGCCGCCTCACTGCTGGCTTGCAGCAGATAGTCTCAATGCTGCGTTCAGATTGGTTAAACTGAGGAACCAATTAGATTAAAGAAATGAGGAGATAAAGAGAGCGCAGAGGTAATAATGTAGCCAGACAATCTCCGTCTGATCTATTTGGCTACTACCAGTGCAAACATGCAAATGCTAAAACACAAATATCACACCTATATTGAGTTCACATTCCCAAACACACACATCACAGACGCAGTGCAGGGTGGCACTGCTGAGCTCTGTCGCCCACAACTCATTAGTTGTTGGGTAGTTTTCAGGCAAGAAAGTAAAAGAGGAAAAGAAATGAGAGAGAGAGGGTGAAAGAAGAAGTTTTGTTTCTTTGCTTCCTCTCACTGCCCCTGCATGACTTCTCCATCTATTATTTTTTAGTTTCTTTCTGCAGCTGCTGTTGTTGTTGCCGCAGTGTTTCGTTTTTTTTTCAACCCAAGTTTAAATCTCACATGTAATCATATATGGTGAAATATAATCCCGCCAGTCCCTTCAATTTGTGAATTAAAAAGACTTTAAATAGAATAAATATATGTGCATTATGGTGGACCTCGTTTAGGATCGAAGTGGCCTGAGGATAGAAGCTCTTGCTCGCCTTGCTTTTCTCACAGAAGAGTCGTGTTCTGTGATGTGGACACTGAGGTAAAGGGGGGTGTATTTCCCTCCCTGTTTCTTCATGATATTCCACTATCCGCTCTGTAGTCTTGTGGAAGTTCAGGTGTAGGTTCTTGTCCCTCTACTTCCTGCAGGTAGGCCTTTCATTGTTATCTGTGATCAGGTCCACCACAGCTGTGTTGTCGGTAAACTTGACGAGGGGGTTTGAGTCAAAAGTGTTTACATAGTCATGTCAGTTTTTGTTTCTGCTGGTGATTTTATGCAGCACTCACTCGTTTTGCATTTGACCTGTGCGTAGTTTTTTTTCTTACTCTTTGTAGTGCATGTCAACGTACATGTACCAACAACTGTGACACCTTTTAGCTAGGTAAGTTACCAGAGGCTACGCTGACGACGATTGACAGGGTCAGGTCCCTCCCCTTCAGCCTTTATCAGATTTGCCGTCTTCCTTCCATTTCACTGTCTCCTTGTACATCTCACCGTCTCTCTTTTGCTTCCCCCATCCTCTGAATTTTATCGCTAACTCCTCACACTGCCTGTGGTTTCGCCACTCACCTCTGACATGATCAGTGGAAACCAAATACTGAAGGAAGGAAACGTGTGTGTGTGTGGGGGGGGTCCGCGCGCCTGAACATTGTTGAGCAGCACAGCAGGAAGGAAGCAATTAACTATGACAGGAGAAGAGCTGTCCTTTACACACATAAACAACGACACAAACATCGTCATATCTTTGTTTATGTTCATGTTGGTTTATTTTGGGACGTGCATACTATAAGACACAAAATCAGAAACTCATGTTGGTCTTATCCTCTGTACCACACATCAAAAGTGCAGCTAGGCGCAGTGTGCGGTACCTTGCAAGTATTTTTCCTCAGATGTGTCTGACCTCTGGTAATTTCTTGTGAAGCACTCTTCATAAAGTTTTGTAACTATATGGCATTGCATCATTTGCTAATGCTATATAGACTAGCTTTTGGGTTGCCAGGTTGAAAAAAAAAAAACTTTGACTTTGTATTTTTCCTCATCCAGAAACTTGTTTTGTTTTTAGCTCTTTAGCTCATCAGGTGTGGATCTCCAGTGGATCATTCAAGCACTTACCTCGTGAAGAAAGAAAGAAAAAAAGCTGCACAGCCATTTATTAACTATTTACCAACAATTAGGACTGCAGGCTTGATAGATTGCTAGAAAAACCCTTTATTAATGACTTACTAACATTTATAACTGCAGACATGATTGCTTAGTAGAAAGTAAGAAACCCATTTAGTAATGTAATTGGCAAAGGGTCTAATTTTCATCCATCAAGTCTGCAGTTGTAAATGTTAATAAGTTGCTAACAAATGGATTTTCGTCCAGACGCACTGCAGCACGGCCCAACAGTCCATTGGAGGGTAATGATGAATTAAAGTGCTAGCTAACAAGAGTGATACCGGAGGAGAACCTATCAAGGGGATTTCTCACCTGGCAACGCAAATGTTGATCTTATAAATGGCTTTCAACTGATCTATAAAGAATTAGTTTATTTATTAATTATTAATACCGTTTAAATCACGGTGCCCTGTTAGAAAGTGGCACCGCATTTGCAGAGCAGAGTCAGAGTTAGAATCAAATAGATGCTGATTGGCTTTGCAACCTTAGAAAGGACACCTTGGAGCTCGCCTCCAATACAGACCTGCTGTTCTTATTTGGTGTATTGACTTTAAGGCTGTTGCACAGTTTGACTGCATCAGGCACAACACAGGAATGTTTCTAAATGCTTATAAAGTACAATTGTTAGTCCCCAACCAACACGTTAACAATTTAGGTACGTTTATTTGAGAGAGAGGACTGTATAAATAAAAACAAACAAACAATCTCAGAAAAGAAAAAATTCATGATGAGTTAAAAAAATTACTATTTTTAATAGTCCCTGACCAAGGTGTGGAAAAAAGCTTCCTAAAATACATCAAAGGAAAAACAAACAACAACAACTTTGCAAACAAGCAGGTCATATGAATAAGTGCTTAACAAGAGAGTTTAATGCTGACGTGTATTTATTAATCATACATTGTTTTAATTGGTTGGCTGGTTTTGTTGTTTGATGGTGATTTGGCTGACAGACTAAAGGCAGCTTCTGTATTCATCGGATTTCTAATGAATCAGACATTTACAAGAGTTTTTTTTATATGTGACTTAAAGGGAAACATAGTCAGTTAACGCAAATATTTGAATTCACTCACCACCTGTATATGTCATGTGATTTTAACACAGCATCCATTTATAACATTCAATCAGTTTTTGTAACGCAAACATGGGAACTTGTCATGAAGCCAGCGCAGAGTTGTTTCTGACCCTTCAAATCCACTCGCAGCCTCTCAGCATTAGCAGTAAGTGACAGCGCCCCTTGTGTGGATCAAAGGATCAGTTCTGACGTCCGTACAAACAATTACAGAGTCAGACCTCAGACAGTCCAGGGTCACTCCAGTTCTCACACAGAGGTCATTCAAGTCATAAAAGAGACCGGTCAAAGAACAAAGCCAGCGGAGCATTAGTCCATTTTTGTTGCTGGAAGCCTGAGAAAACTGGCTCATGCTTTTTTTTGCCAGATCTCATGTACTGAAACAGATCATCTCTATGGGGCTCCCACAGCTTTATCATCAGTACTTCACACGCTCAGCAACATGGCAGCCTCTGATCATCACAGATCCACTCTGCGTTTTGTACTCTGAATCTTCTCTTTGAGTGTTTAAGCTCTTACTTACATGGTAAAACTCCTTTTCACTCTGCTCACTTTAAAACTTTAAAAGGTAAGTGGACTTTGGAAAAAAGAGAAAAGCTGGATTTCTAACCGGCTACCTGCTGAATAGCCTCCAATTTCAGCAGCAGTATGCCATCAATCAGGTCCAGCAAACTCAGAACTTATACAACTAACCAGCTGTTAAGGCTGCTAGGTGAAATTCATGTCCCATACAAAGTAAAAGTAAAATACACTTTGAGTTACTGGTGGATAAGCTCATTAACAGACGTGCAGCATCAGGGTGGCACCATTGTGTCGCTCAGCAGGTGCGATTTCCAAACAGCAGCAGACTGTATAGACGTTTCTATGGAGCAGTAAGGTCTCTTCTGCTTTCTCTCCTCATCCTCTCATCCGCCTCTACTCACTCTTCGACACTGCTGAGATGGACTCTAGTTAGCAGACAGCGCGTGTTGGTATGGAAACTGGCTTCTAAGCTGTTCAGGTTGCCAACGTCCTAACTCACATAGCAACCAACCAACCAGCCTCTCGAAATGTTGACGGGAAGCAGCTTTGTGATTTCTGATGAATAGAGGCCAGAGAGGTTTATTATTTTTGCCGTGTGAATATTCTGCTTGTCATGGCACAGCGCTATAGATGCTGCATACCGGCGGAGAGCGTCAGGCTTGTCGACTGTTTGAATGAAATGACGCCCACGCACCTACTGCACGTTAATATGGACTGGTATGGAAATGAGGCACATTCTGCGGTGCTTGAGAAGTTATGTGTCATCGTAGGACCTTTGCTTACGAAACACTCTTTTCAGCTCATTTGATCAACTGATGAATTTTAAAACACAAAATGGATCCCTGCCACTTTAGCAATAAAAGCCCTCAAATGGGTCTTGCGGCCAGAGTAAATTTGCAGCAGTGCAGCCCAGACTGCAGTGTCCTTCAGAGTTTAAAAGTATTTTTTTCCACATGAAGACAAATTTTCAGCATAGTGCTCAACAACACATCCTGTTCATTTAACATTTGCAGTCATAAATACACTTTCAGTACGGTAAGGTGAAAAATGTCATCTTGCCTGCTTCAGTACTCGTTTCTGTTTTTTCTGCATCCCTTTGGCAGCATTATTGATGCTTGTTACATTCAGACACATTGTTTCAAAGTGCTGTGCCTTTACAGAGTACGCTCAGCTTAACAAACGCATTGCAATGTTGAAATAGGTTATCAATACAAACAGTGCAGCTCGCTGTTGAGTGTGTGTATGTGTGATTGCGTATGTCTCCGTGACTTTCCAAAGTAGGGCGTGTCATTGTCGCTTTCCTGCTGTTGTTTTACTGCTCGTGTTGTTTAAGGAAATTATGAGTAACAATAAGGTTAAGTAATATTCACACACACACACAGAGACACTCAGACACACTTTTTTCCAAGTCGTTAGTCTTATGCCACGTGGTAAATGCTTTTATCTGAGGTATTTTACAGTTCTGTGAGTGCACAGATTTTCAGCATTGACGGCCTCAGCAGGAGGCCTCAGCACCAGCACCTTTTTTTTTTCTGTAGGTAAACTCACAGTGTATCCTTATACACCGATTAAATAAACAGATTCAATCTCCCATACAGCACTACACTGTATGAATGCATTGTATGTTTAACACCAGTGTCAGATAGATAGATAGATAGATAGATAGATAGATAGATAGATAGATAGATAGATAGATAGGTGAACATTGTACAAAGTAATTCAAACAAAATAATGAGTGACCTGGATATAATGTACATAATGTGTCACAATGTTTGACATGATGGAAAACCACCAGTATTAAGAAAGTTAAATTAATGCATTTCCATTGTCGATTAATCTGTCGATCATTTCTGAAAATAATATTGTTTACCCTTTGTATTGTCACAGGAAATGGATAAATTGTGAATCACAACCTACCTGAGCCCACAGTGAAGCCCAAACTTGCACTCTTTTCTTTCACTACAATATGAAGCTGAGAGGCAGAAAAATACATGCAATTATTTAAAAATCAAAATGTTGATGATACATTTTTTAGGTAGTTAAGGTAGGGAGTAAGTTATTGAAAACGCACTAAATTACATCAAGGCGTTGCATTTTGCAATTTACAGGTATGAATGTTGAGCAAGAGCATCTAATCCTCATCCCTGATCCAATCTGACCCCCTACACCTTACACTCCCACTGGATGCATGGTCATTTACTGCCTCTCTCACTCCCTCTTCCTCTTTTCCCCCCAAATGCACGTTTCTCATCAATTTCTGAAGCAGCCACCTCAAGACGGGGACCACTATTGTTCCACAGAGGAGGATGTCATTGCATTTGCAGATCCCTTTAAACTGGGATGGAGTTGCAGGGAGAGAGACAGTAATATGAAAGGCTCTTAAAATTGTTCATGTCATGGAGGATTGGTTTTTAGAGAATACTGCTGATGGTTTTGATTTTAGCAGAGAAAAAGAGATAATGAAATGAATCTGTGGAGTGGCAGTAACCTGTCACCTGAGAGGTTGTCCTATAATAATCATCATTAATCAGTCAGTGCCATGACAGCACAATGGACAAATATGCACTTAAACCTGCAATTAGCATTTTTAACAATATAGTAAAATGGGGAACTAATTTAATAAAAAATAAAGACACCAATTATTTATTTCATTGCAACATTTTCAAGTCAGATGTTATGATTACCTCCGTCCGTTTTCACAAGCTCTGTCAGATCAGCAGGAAGAAAACTGGTTGTGTGTGGGATGAGAGAGGCTCGCTCTCAATTGACACCTAGGCGTGTGTGTATGTGTGTGTGTGTGTAAGCACGCAGCACGTATGTGTTTGAGTGTGTGAATCCGGATGCTGTTAATATAGCTCCACCATTATGTAGATTAGCCCTATTCCCCTGAGTGCACCATCACTATTTAGAGCTTTCAATCACTCTGCTGCTGCTTTATGGGAGTCAGGACACACACTCACACACACACACACACACACACACACACACACACTCTCTCTCTCTCTCACACACACACACACACACACACACACACACACACACATACATGCATTTTCAATCACTGTTTTTTATGGACATAATATACATGCATAAAACCACATCACATCCAGCAACACACACATGTTGACATATAGTTAACACACACACACACACACACACACAGCAGACCAGGTAAGGTGAAAGGCTGTATCCTCATCAGATTCCAGGTCCCTGGATTGCTAATTATGTTCTTCTGCACTGTAGTTATTCATGCTGCTGCACTTCATGTGTGTGTGTGTGTTTGTGTGTGTGTGTGCATGAGTGACACAGAAACGGCAACTGAGTAAGAAAGTGATCAGTCCCTGTTTTAATCACAAACTTGGTATCAATACTCTATTCAGCTGAACTAATGTGGTTTGTGTGTGTGAGTGTGTATGTGCTGTGTGTGTGTGTGTGTGTGTTTTAAAAGGTATTCTAGATCACAGAGTCCACAGCAAATGAGGAGAGACAGTCTTTGAGGAGAATTTGCTTTGAACTAACCCATTTTCAGGTGTGTGTACTTCCTTGTGTGTTTTCCTGAGCGCATGTGAGGGCCTGCTCTCCTACCTGTCTGCTCATGTGAGAGACAGAACACAGAATTGATCATATGAACAGCGTGCAGTACTGATAATCTCTTTGTGTATCTTGGTGCTGTTAGCCAACACTGGTCAATACAGTCTGAGATTGCGTTGCACTGGAATAACCTTTTGCCATGTTTACAAAACAAGCACACTCTCGGTTGATATTACAATATGTTAAAGCACACAGAAACGTGTTTAAAACGAAGAAGAAGAACGAAGAATTTGCAAAACACTTTGATGTTTACAATTTCTCTAATATGTAAAAAATGTGGGTTTCATTTAATGTAAGCATTTAGCAACTCCCAAAAGTGTATATCTAATATAGATGTGACATGTGTACGGGGTAGGAAGAAAATCATGTTTTTATGTGTCAAAAAAGGCTTAATGATGACACTGATCAAATATGATTTTGAAGTTTCTGAATTTTCCAAGATCCTTCTTTTATTTCAGGCAATTTCAGCCTCCACTAAACAGCAGTACTTAGTTCTGATTGTTTTTCCAAACAATTAACGGTGTCTTCTCCCAGTCAGGCCAATTTTCAGCATTTGAACCAAAGTGACTTGCTTCATTTGAATTAGGGGAGCGAACACTATGACTGTCTGCCTGTGATAGCTTCAAATATATTCAGTCAATACCCTCTGAAGCATGAATTCTTATCTAAGCCACCAAACATTAAAAAAATAAAACTTAAAGTCAAGTCAAAATCCCAAGCAGACAATATGAAGAAGAACATGTTTCATGCGATATAACACATTATGCTTCGGGCAAGCTTGCTTTTAGCACATGACTCTGAGGTTCATTGTCTCACTGATGGACTACATTAGGCAGTCCCATTCTACCTGTTGTACAGTTTCATGCTAAATGTCCTGTCACCACCAATGTCACCTCGGAGAGTGAGAGCTGTCAGCTGCATGCGGGACATTTCCCGCAGCAGATTGTAGCTGAAATGATGAATCTGTTGGTTGATTAAATGTATAGAGGAGCTGCGGTGTAGATAAATCTTTGCTGCATTATGAATATGCATGTGACTGTGCTCCTGTTTGGCCTGTTGCAGGGCTAAATTAGGGTTTATTTAGTTTTTGATTTTTTCTGGATTAATATGCTGGGGATCCATGAATTAAGTGTGGGTGAAAATCAGATTATAAAAATAGCATTTGAAAGGCAACACTGCAGTTTAATCATAGTTTTTGCATATTTTCTATTACTTTGAAGAACCCTGAGGCAAGATTTACTTTTTTTACCTTTTTCATTTCACTTTGTATTACCTGAAGTGTTTTATAAACTGTGCTTGCAGTAAGAGGACTATGTTAAACAAAACAACGGAAAAGTCCATTTGTTAGGTCTTCTGGTGCTTTTTAGCTTATTATATATGGCTTTAATATTTTGAGCCAATATGAAAGAAAAGCCCTTAAAGTGCTCAGAAAAAAAAATGGAACCTGCAACATCTGCAATTCTGCATCTACTGATGAAGGTCATGTGACATGATTGAAAGCTCCAGAAAACATGAGTGGACCTTGGGATGGTTATTTTTAATCATCTACATAATAGTCATTTCTCCTCCTACCAAACGGATAAAAAACATTCATACAAGCATTTTCTGACCTGTTGCCTTTATCTTTATCTTGATTTTAGGCAAGCTAAAAGTACTTGGATAATGTTTGGATAAGATTGTTGTCATAGTTAAAAAAAAGGAACACAAGTTGACAGGTGGTAGGAGACAGGATGCAAACGCAGTCTCCTGACACCAATGATTGTTGATTGACCCTCTCTCTTAGGGGTTTTGCACTCGTATAACAATGATACAGTTTTTCTTCCACGCTTGTCACTTGTCAAGAAAATGTCAATTTTATTCGTTTGAACAAATGGCCATTCGTGTCTTTTTCTGTGGTGAGCACCACATCCAAAACGTGTGAGAGAATTGGTTTATACACCTTTGAAAAAAGGTTGTTTTTGTTGAAAATCAGAAAATTCCTTTTTCTAGATATTACTTTAGATATATGCGATGATGTTATATATGTGATAATGTTCATAATTCTGCTGCTTCCTGCGCAGTCACACTGAGTCAACTCTGTGCTGTACCTGTTTTTGATTGTGTGCATAATGCCGGTGTGCATACTGAGAGTAGGAGACTGAAATATGGGGAGAACAGAGGGAGGCAGTAAGACCCAGAGGAGGAGCAGAGAGAGAGAGAAGAGAGAGAGAGAGAGAGAGAGAGAGAGAGAGGAGGAGGAGGGACTGTGCTCACTCCCGGCTCTATGCGTTGTGGCTCGTGGTGTTAGCACACCAGTGTGTGTCTCAGCCTGCCGGCGCGAGTGTCTGCACTGGTGCGTCGCTGGGTGTGTGAATGTGTGTGTGACTCCAGCGCTCTCTCTGCATACGACAGGTGGAGATGACATGACTGCGCTTGAGAGGAAGAAAGGGAAGGACCTGTAAGGACTTCACACACACACTCACCTTTCAAATTCCTTCACTCCTCAGTTCAGGGAAAAGATAAGCGTGTTGAGTGCGCGTGTGTGTGTGTGAAAATGCTCTTTTTCCAGCTGCTTATCACTCAGTCTGTAACAGCTGACTCCATGTGTGCACAGCGGATGACTCAAACACACAAACACACAGAAACAGGTTCTGACTTTTATTTTTTGATGCTTACAGACGCGGTCAGCAAGTGTTTCTGCGCCCTGAGGAGAGTTCAGCTCCAGCCCTGACTACTAGACAGTCCACCTCGTTGTCCGAACAACTCCAGGTAAGATTTACTCTTCTCTTCCCCGTTGTCCATGCTGTGTGAAAAACAGGATGCTGTTTCCTTTGCGCCCTCTGTGCGCACTCCTCTCTCTTCCTTCCTTTTTTCTCTTTGCCATCTTTTGTCCAGTCTGCAACAGCTACAGGTAGACTGTGATACATACTTTTTTGGTTTTCCCTTTTATAAAATCTCTCTCAAAATCCCTTATGCGAGCTTCCTGTCTTGTTCTGTTGGTCCCTTGATCTCCTTCTTTCTTATCCTCTTACACATACGCACACACACACAATGTCTCCTCAACGTTCTTGTTTTTGGAGCGATGAACTTCTGTCAGGAGGAGGTAAGTTTCAGCTCCTGTTGCTGCAGCTTTCTGTCTTTCTCTGTTCATTGAGTAGGCGAGATACTTATTACCTGCCTGGGGCTTCTCTGTGTGTGTGTGTGTGTGGGCTCAGATAAAAGATGGAAAGATAAAACATAAAACAGCAATAAACATGAAAGGTAGGAAATTAAAGCCAATGACATTTTTGTCTGAATGGCAGATGAGCGCTTGTGCCCGAGCACCTCTATTGTGTGTGTTACATGCGAGTTTACGTGTGTATGTGTGTGTCTGTGTGTGTTGTAGGTTACTACATTTCTCAGTTGAGTTGATGCAATTTCTTTGTACAATCCCCAGAGCAGTAAGCCCCATTTTGTTATGTCTTTTTTTTAAACTTACATCTCGCTTTGGTCTTTGCTCTTGCTCCTTCTTTCGTCTTTGTGTGATTTGTGACACACGAGCAGACGGCTAAAACTGCTCCTTTCTTAGATCCTCACATGTGTCATCAAGCAGAATTACTTTGAGAGCGTGTGCTTATACCCAGTGTGAGTACAAGAGTGTTTCTGCGCTTGTGTCTGCGCTTGTGTTTTATATTGCTCTGGGATTTAATGTTGTTGGCAGCAAAATAGAAAAAAAAATCTTTGATTGGCTGCCAGTGTCGACATGTTCTGCTCCAATCCAATTACCTTTACAGATACACACTCACAGTGACGCAGGCACATGTGCGCGCACTTTGATGACACACAACCTCACATGCACAAATGTTGTCATTCATACATGAAAGAGATAAATAACCATGTAAATAATATTCTCTGTGAAGAAATACTTACTCATCAATTTATGTCCATGTGTTCCATGGTAAACATCAATTATATACATATACATACCGTACATACTTATATATATATATATTACAGTAAATATTCTGCATGTTAGTGTGTGTGTTTGTGTGTGTGTCTGTATGTGTGCTTGTGTTGATAAATTTATTGAGATGCACACAAGCAAAACAACAAAACAATCTCTTGATATTTCAAACGTGCTCTCCTATAAATATAGTCTTTTGTGTGTTTAATTACGATTGCACATTTGTTGCCTTTATTCAACCTTTATTTACACTGGCAAGTGTGTGTGTGTGTGTGTCTCCATGTCTTTGTGTGTATCTGTCGTTACAGTGCTAATGCACTCCTGAGTCAGCCCTCCACATACGCATTTCCGCAGTCAGTTTACGCTACTGAAAGTCCTGTCCTACTGCATTCTTCTCTTACAGCCTTTGTGTGTTTGTAAATGGTTTGTTGCTGATGGCCGTTTGCTGAAGCGTCACCACTCACTGTAAGTCTGTTTGTGATTTGGTTGCTGGTGGACGCTCAGTGCGTGCAGCGTCCAGCAACAGGAGCTGCCTGAAAGATGTGAAGAGGTTTTACAGTTTTGTCTCCCAGGTTCCACAAAATGGTTTTAGTAATGTCACAATCTTATCCTCTGGTTTGACGGATTATGACAAAGATGTCTGTGAACGCAGGCGTCCAAGTGTCCACAGATGCCTAGATGCTTATCTGTATGTGATCTGTCTTGATCCCGTGCTTTCGTATAGTTTCACAGCATGAAGACATGAAGTATGTGTGTATGTGTGTGTGTCTGTGAGTGTGTGTATTCGTGTGTGTGCGTGCGTGTTCATCTGTCCGTGCGTGTGAACCAGTGAGGCAGTAAAAGCAGCAGGTTAATCTCTTCTCAGTCTCCAGAAGAACAGATGTGAGGATTAATTCGTCAGGGAATCGGGGGTGGTGCTTACGTGCTTGTGTGTCAGTGAGGGAGAGGCCGTGTAGTTCCACTAAAATTCAACAAAATAAGTGTTTGTGTGCATCCCAATGTATATATTTTATAAGCGCTGCTGTTCTGGGGGTTTGTGTGTCTATGCAAATGTATTTTCTGTTTCACAACTATCCACATTCACACATACTGCGCAGTGCAGTTTGTGTGAGACTCAACAAGTGTGTGCACTTTTTAATTTTTTTTTTAACGAAATCAGAAGCAACCCTTGGGGACAGGTGTGTTTATTCACCTGTCTTGACCCCCGTCTCTCCCTCCTTCAGCTCTTTCACAATTATCTGCGTCTCTCAGCCTCATCACTCTGCCATTTAGCTGCACAGATGTCTCTACTTTTTTCTCCTCATTTCACAAAGATGATGTGTTAAAAGCAATGGAAAATTCTGAGCTGAGTATTGAATGTAGCAAACACCACTGCGTTTTTTATTATTTTTACGTGCGTCTGTGTGAGTGAGTTTATCCAGAAACTCCATACAGTGGCAGCCCAGATATATTGACCTTAATGACATCAACGTGTTTTTGCTGGATGTAGTCAGTTTAGCCTACTAAAGTTTGTTCTCTATAGTGTTTTAATTTTCAGTTTGGGGACAGGCGGGACACTGTGTGCTCTGACCTCACTGCTGGAGGAAAATAAAAAGAGCATTTTCTTAATAACATGAAATACATGTGTCACATTGTGATGACTATTGACTATTGTTATTCCAAAGAGATTTGATATTAGGATGCCAGATCACTGTTTCCCCCAGTTGGTCACGACATTTGATTAATTGTATATCTCACTCTCGCAGTGTTTCTCTGCCTCTTTTTCTAAAGAAACAATCTGTGCATGTTTGCCTTTTTTCCATTTTGTAGATTGATATAGAGTATGTGAGCAGGTGGGTGTTCATAGTCTCGCTCAAGGGCGAAACAACAGTACATCAACTATCAGTGTAGAGGATTCTTTTGAAGATCCAGTACGAGTCAAAAATGGATTATATTCTCTATTTCTTTTGAATATACTGATGCTGAAAAAGAATTCAGTCATTAAGAATGAATGTAATTTTTTGGGCTCAAAAAGTATTAACTTAAAGACACACAGGATGATACCATTACATCAAAAATAGACAGATTCTGATGCCATGTACTAGTGGAGCTCTAGTGGATTTTTTTTTCTCATTTCATCGACACAGTGTAAAATCTAACATGGTTGTTTCAGACCTATGTTAAATTATCTCCAATGCCAGCACAAGACTAGAGACCCTCGTGACCTGTGTAGGTTGTATACTACTATACCGTATGTGAAGTGATGGAGGAGCCACTACAGGAAGAAAATGGATTGTAACTCATTTCGCATCACCAGATATAACCACTGTGTGACATGACCCTCGAAATCTGCGGAAGCAGTGTTCTCTGTGAATTACAGGTCAGTCTTACCTCATCCAAAAACACTGTAATGCTTTACATTTAGAACAGGCTCTTCTGGCTGAACCTATTTGATCCACAGTGTTGGGGTCACATAGAGCTCGAAAATCACCGTTCACTGTCACTCACACGGTTTATATCACCAAGTGTGCACTCCTCCTGACGATTTTATGGCATTGATCGCTGATGGCTTCACTTAAACAACTCGGAGTGGGATTTGCAACATTCTACAATTCTCAACACTGTTCTTCGATCGTTCTTCAATTGCAAACATCGAGGGACTGATAACAGGTAAGGCATGACGTGCATTCATAGTAGCTGCAGCAGCAGAGAATGTGCAGTGAGGTGACAGCTTGAATTGAATTGATCACCCGGCTTGAGGATCAGCTGGCGCAGCGCTAGTTGAGTGGTGTTTGTGAACTGGCTTAAGGACTATGTTTATTTTATGTATTTGCTCTATAATTGATTATTTTGGAAAAGTTCAGTATTATGTCTAGACAAGTAAGGTGAAAGGATTTATACTGCAGTAAACTATAGTTTCCGTTTCTGTGTTCAAATGGGTGGTTTCAGCCGGGGTTAATGACAAGAGGATGAATTCACATAAACAGCATTTTCTACAGAATTGTTTACGTACATCTCTTGTATACATTTCTCTTTTCAATTCAGTGGTCGCTCCATTTGATCATGGTGAGCACTGAGGAGCCATTAAAATACCACCCACCTGTGCTGTGCATGATAACAAAACAAACCCTCTTCAATGCAGCAAAAACACTGACTAGTGCCGATTTCGAGTGGGGGGGCAGGAGAAACAGACAAGATCAGCATCCAGCAGTAAACATTATGCATCAATAATAATCTGTTAAATAAAACACTACAAAAGTCAGAGAGAGATATCATCCCTCTGTATATGTAGTGAAGGTTGTCTGAATCTGTTTAGTTGGATCACAGCAAACTTTATATTTCCTGCTGTAGACCAAGGTCACAATGTTAACGTCTGCCTTCTTTAATGCCTCCATACGAGTGTCAGTATAAAGGTTACAGCATCACTCTATAGCAGTCAGGCTTTTATTGTATACCGAAAGTAAAAGCACTTATTCTGTGAGTGACATTATTAGATTGTTAATACTGATGCATCTCACACGTAGCATTTTACTGCTGTAGCTGATGAAGGTGGAGGCCACAAGATAAATCGGAGGTGTTCTGGCATGATTAATGGGAGAGGAAAGACCTTCTACTTATCTTGTCTTCACTGTGAAAAAACATACGCTTTTTCACAAATAAGGTAAAGATGTATAATTTTTCCCGTTTGGGCTTCAGTCAGTAAGTTAGATGAAGCCATCTGAGAATTTTAAACTAATCTGAAAACAGGCCAAAAATGTTGGAAACTGATTTATTCTCTGATAATCAAGTGTCTTTTATAAGCATATGTGTTTGATTTTACAGTATTAAACAGTAACTACAGCTGTCTGATGAATGTGATGAATGAGAGTAAGAGTAAAGCAGCAAAAAAAATAGGAACCTTTCTAATAATAACAAAAGAAAAACCTGCCCAAAAACCTTTGCGTCATATTGGGTTAAAGTATAGCTTTTTTTATTTATTTGATCCTTTCGCCTGCTGTGGTGCCATTTCTTCCGTTGCAGGGCTCACTGTGGCTGAATGATGCAAATCCAGACACGGGGGAGAGAATGTTTTACATTTCAGGGGTACACCAGCGTGACATTATGGGCTGTAGGGCTCAAAGCGACAAGACAAAATTTACACAAGTAGAGACCACTGGTCTTCGCCTGCCACGCCACTTTGAATCACGTATTCTGATAAATGACCACCGACACAAGGGCACCTTCACTACACAGCAACCCTCTGAGAGTGCCGTATGTATACGTGCGTCAGGGTTAGTGTTTTTTCTTTGATAAATGGACTGTATTATTCACTGCTGCTGAATTTGATCTCAAGTGGATCCCTGCAGGGTATTGAGCAAGCGCTTTCTCTTTCTCCTTGTGTGTGGGTGCTTGCTTGCACATACTCACACAGTCCACAACCCCACATGCGCCTTTCTGCAGGTAAATATACAGTATGATTGTGCTTTGGCTGCTGTGCAAGGCCCCTGCTGACTTGCTAAACTTCAAAGTGTACGAGGAGGCATTTGAGCACTCTCCACTCATTCAGACAGCTAGCCAATAATCATCATCAGTCTGTTGGCTGAGTTAATATAATTAAAAACAAGGCAGGAGGGCACACGAACGTACTGGCACTGCAGATGCACACTGAGAGGCAGCGTGCAGTGTTGCAGTGGGTTATTTTTGTTAAGCAGGTTCTTGCATTTTGTTTTTTGTTTGCTTGTTGCCGTTATACGAAGCATCTTGTTTCTGTTGTTGCTCAGCAGGTTGAGTGGGTTGTTTATTAAATGCATGAAGTTAGTAGATTTAAAAGCATTCAGCACAACAGGTTGTGTGAATTATGCAAATTAGGAGAAGTAAAGAATGAGTCACATTTCCTTTTTTCTTCTTTCTTATTATGATAAGTTAAGAATATCTAATTTAAGCGAAATGTCTGTTCAACATGCAGTAATATTATGGTGCACAGACAATGACAGAATGAAAATGTTGTTTATTTGAATGATTTAATGCTTAGTGCTAAGAATCCGACCTCCCTTCTTGGTCATGTGAGTGCTGGTTTTGATCAATTGGATTTGTTACATCATATGATCAATGTCAGAGGTTTTGTGTCACACCACCTGTACAACACCTGTCCACAGAAATATAAGCTCTTTACTAATCCCTTGTTTTTACATGATTAACTAACAGTTAATTAGCCCATACAAAGAGAAAACAGTTAAATCTGACCTTACTGAAATATTCTGTGTAAAGACAAGTCAATATAAATTAGGTCTGTGTTACATACATTGTAGTCATAATCCATGAAGAAGGAATGTAAACCAGAAAATAGACCTGTAAGTAGACCTGTAGACCTGAAAATCTAAAGATTATAACTTAGCACTGGAAATATACAACAAAGTGTGATTATGCAACTGCATGCCATATTTCTTAACTCTCAAGTATCTTGGGGGAAATTTTCAGAACTTGCTTTATTGCAATTGCCAATGAGAGTCCAACAGTGAGGAGTGGGAAGTTTTATTGTATTGTATGTATTGTTGTAAGCGAAGGACAAATTACCTATTCTTCTACTGGACAGCCTACTTTGCAGTAAATGATGTCTGTCTCAAGCCAATTCATCCATTGCCTTGCCCGAGCACAATGAGAAAAACGACATTGCGAGGTGGTTTTGTCGGGCTGGAAGGCACATTCACCGCTTCGAGCAAAGCAGAGGAAAGAAACAACTGATGAGTCATCACTCACCTCATGTAGGCAGAAAGACTACAGAGAAGTTCTCCTTCTGCAACTATTTCTTAAAGTGATACTCCACCCAAAGCGTCAGACTTGCCTCTGTAAGCGTGGAAGGTGTAGTAACTTTAAAAAAGTTTTAAATGGCCTGGACGTTTTGCTTATAAGAAGTTGTGTAAGTTTCGCCAAAACGTTGTTTTCTCATTCACACTTACACTTACACCCAATCAGGTTCGCCTTTTTCAAATAAATTTATTCTTAGTCTTCACAGTTACTTATTGTAAAGGACAGAGGACACAGTGGTTAAAAGTGGTGCTGTTATGTGATAAAAAGTTGAAAAAATGTACATGAGTTGCTGATAATGAGCCTTATCATTAGGTTCATCTATTGAGTGTAGCCAATTAAAATCTCAGACAGTTCTGATTCCCTTTTGACTCCATTTTGATTCACTAATTGAGAAACTGCAAGTTACACATCAGTAGCGATGGCAAACTGATGCATTATGGGATTTGTAGCATAAAATAGTATGCACATGGTGGGCTCTACATTTTTCGCCAGTGTTGTTGTTGGTAACATTAAGGGCAACAGTTCACTAACATTTATATTTTAAATTCAGACACTGAAATAAAATGTAGAAGTATTTTTTAGTTAAAGCAAATTAGGATTGATTTTAGCCACAGGGCTATTCTACATAAATAAACATAAATCTGTGTCTCTTCCTTCATTCCCACTGCCTATGATACGGAAACACAATGTTTTTTTACCCCCTTTAAAAAAAAAGTTGGAACATTTCTTCGCTGTTTTCCAAGCCAATGTATAAAATCTATCTAAAACTTAAGGTGGGTGGCCTGCCCACACTCCTTTTTACAAAAAGAGTAGATGGTTTTCTCTTCATCTGGCATCACTGCAGTAGCTCACCGCCAGCGAGGCCAAGTTAGATAAGGACGTGAGTGCAGAGGCAGGAGAGAGAGGCAGCATGAGTAATAGACAGTTTGTCAACCGCGAGAACAGCAACATAAGGGGATAGATAGAGAAATAGATAGAGAGATAGACAGATAGATGGGACAGCAGAAAAAAAGATTAATGGGCTCCCAAGTAACCCTGGTGAAAAAGGTGCAGTTTTCTATTCACTCCTCATTTCCCTCTTAATATGTCGGTGTGTTTTTTGGGAGGTTGTTTGTGCATTTTAGTGCTATTCTTTCTGTCCCATTCAATCTGCGGTCCTTCCATTGTGGTAATAGAGCATTAGTGAATGGAGGCTTGAATAGAGGGGAGAATAAAAGGCAGAGAAGAAAGGAATGAGCCGAGGAAGTGGGTGAAAGAACAGCGAGGGAAGAGGTGTCAGTATGTGATTTCCCCGAGGGATTGAACTAAAAGAGAGGGGCGTGTCCCTTTCGCTCTGACTCTCTTTCACTTGGTTTGTGTCCGCTTGTGCAGACGTGTGTGCATGTATGTGTAGGTGGTTGGGTGGGCTAACCTACAAAGTGCACGCTTGCACTGTGCCACTCTGCAGAACTGACCTTCATGTATCTCTGACATGCTCCATTTTTCCCACTGGGCAGAAATTTCAATAACCCACCACTCCAACAGAAGTGTGTGTGTATTTGTGTGTGTCTGTGTGTGGGTACACGTATACGAGTGTGGGGAAAACACGTGCATGCTCTTGCATGTAGGTGTGTTTTTAACACTTTATTTTCACCTTTTTCAACATTGGTTGACTTACTGACTTATTGATCCAATTCACAGCAATAATGGAGAAAGATCTCCTTCCGTTTCCACACATATACACTACCAGGCGCACACACACCTACACATTCATGCACTCAAAATTTTCCATAGGCACAGAGGTCAGCATCTTCCAGGCTTATGATCCTTTTACTCCAAAAGCTCAGCTTCGTCAAGAGGGATACATTGAGACATGTGAGTGGCTTTTAGATATCCCTGTGGAGAAACTGACAGTTAACTGACGTAAAAATGTGGGCCTCTATATCTCAATGGACAGTCAATGTAAAATTGAGCTGTATTTGGCACAACAAACAGTCCACATACTGATACAAGATATCTCATCTCAAAACTGTATATTCAGCTTTAACACACACAGTGAGTATTTCTATGCATATAAATGAATGCAATAGTTTTTCATCATTAAACCATAACATGTAGGTATTTTGGGGGATGTCATATAACCACAGTGCTTCCAGTTTAATTCTGGACATGAACTTTAGTCATGTCTCCCTCCTCTCCACTGTGCTGTCAAATAAAGCCATTTGTTTCAGTCACTGTACCACTAGCATCCCCACATTCAGACCACTCCTGCTGGGAAGGTTTCCAGAGTCCTCCTCCTTGCTGCTTTTTCTATTGTGAAACAAAGAAAAAGTGAAACATGAAATCCCTCCACTAAAACATGTAATTCAGTCACTTATTTGCTCTGCGGAGTCAGGCCTGTTTCAGTCCTCTGTGACAAAAGTAGGCTAACTAAACACTGTTAGGGATGATACTTTATAAACAAAAGCTCAATTGCCCGGCATTAAGGCCACAAATAACCCATAATTCGTACATGTGTAGTCCATTTCACCTTACATGAGATGCAGACATAAAGCTATATAATTTGACTGTACTCTAACTCTTTGCAGATGATGCAGCACTTTCCAGTGCACTTGTGATGCTGAAGGATGAGTTGTTTGATTTGGTGGGTGGCAATGTTGGTCACAGTCAGCAGGCCAAATGTCACAGTGGAAAGGGAGAACATAGCTTGAATGGGGGTTATATCAGGCAGCCGCCGAGTGCATCGAGGCATCACCATCGGCATTTGAGCTGCACGAAGGTCTCTCTAAAGACGAACTCATGCAGCACCAGCATCATTACATGGTGTTTCGATAAGGAGTCGGTGCCTGAGGGTGTAGCTGCTGTCACCTGCAGTGTTGATGCAGAAGGTATAATGGTTGTACCAGTACTAACACAAAGATTTGTGTAGTTGACAGATTTGTGAAAGTGAAGCATAATGTTTCTCTGAGAAGTATGTCATGAAATCACACACAGCTCCAGGCACAGGTTGGCTCCCCTCTGCTGCTCTGACGCGGAATAACTTAACCAGTCATGCCTTCGAGATCCACATCACAAATAATTTAAAGTTTAAGTTTTAATGATCAAGTGATCAACAAAACTGAGGAAAGTTTAAAATTTATTCTGAGAGGAATTTTGGCAAGTTACTATGGCAAGCTGTGTTATTGTGGGATTTTAATTTCTCACGTCTTTTGTTTGTGTTCATTTCTGAAAATCAGCCTTAAATTGCATGCCTGGTAGCAGTATAAAAGGACTAAAATTGACTTTCACGAACTCTAAGAAACCCTGAACATTATTTGTCTGGAAAAAAAGCTTTGTTTGTGGAGCTATTTTGTGAAAAGTCCAATTAAGGTGACTTATTTGCAAGGAGTAGACAAAATAAACTCAACACTTCATAAAAAAGTACATTAACTTTGAAGTGTATGAATTACAGTTACAAACACTGCTGCCACTGCTGGGTGGGTCATATTATACCGAATGCTAATTAGTAGCCTTTGTCAGCTATAAAGCGGCATAGCAATCGGCACTTTGATATGTGGGCTTTCAAATCAACAAGAGACAGACCTGCAGAGAGCCGTTATATTGTAAGAATCAGCTGAAAAATAATTTGAGAAGCTGAGAGCAGCAGTTTGGAAAATCAAAACTCAGACAAACTGCATTAACAAAGAAGAGCAGAGGCCACCAGTAGAAACCGACTGAGAGCGACTGATGGTTTATCAACTTCAAAAAGATCCCTTTTCAGAGGCTGTTATTTTGTTTAGCCTCTTTCGACTGGCAGTTGGCCCTGGCTTACTCATGAACACATTTGATCCTGACTGACGCTGAAGTTTTTCATGTCTCTGCTGTCTGCTCATCTGTGATGCAACTTGGCAGCTCGTCCACCAAAAAGACGTTAACTAGTGGCATCTCCATATTAAACTGTCGTATTTGATTCTTTCTGTCACAGCTTTTCCTCTCTCTCTCTCTCTCTCTCTCTCTCTCTCTCATATGCTCATATGCTGTCTATTTTTTATATCCCTCCATGTTTTGTTTTTTTTTTCTGCCTCGTCTTAGTGTGCAGACATATCACACACACGTACACACATTAGACAACTAGTTACCCTTGAACTTCTCGTAATTGCAATCTGTCCTCTGAAGAGTCTTGCCATGTCGCGTTTCAAGGGGCTAGACTGCCATCTACGTCGAAGTATGTGACTACTGAAGCGCTCGACAGGCGTGTAGAGCAGTGTGTGTGTCTAATGTGTCATTCAGCGCTGCTTCAACGCAGCCGAAATGTCAGCGTGATGTTGACGCTCTGTCCATCTTTTCACTTTGTGTCCTTTCTCTTACTAGTGGGCCACTTTTCATCGAAGCCTCAAGCTCTTCACTCTTGATGTTTAAGCATAACCGAATGTATTCCCACTCAATTAATTAGTGTTGTAGGTAGCTCCAGCATTCATTTTCATTGAAATTTAAAGAAAACCGCAGCCAAACCGACGGACCCGCTCTATTGGCAGCAGAATCACAGGTGTTGCTGTGGGGGAGACTGAATGGCATAAAACCTAGCTAATGTGTTCCAGCCTTGGCTAATCCTGTTTGACCCTGTAGATGAAAACAGAAGAAGGATTTTTTTTTCCTCTTTCCACTCATGCCATTTTACATCCACAATTTAATTTTACAAATGCTTCCTGAGGGCTGTTATATCAAATGAAAAGTAAATTGCCGAATTGAAAACAGCGAAAGGACCGATGGGCTCCTAACAAAACAACATACTCGATGCAGGGTATTTCTAGATGCCAAGACATTAAAGAGAACAAAAAAGGACAACCCAATACTTCGCAGCTCTATTAAGATCTGGCATGACATGCATAGGTTTGTAGGTAGAAAGGGTGCCTTTTCCTATTTCACCCCACTTATGGGTAACAGAGACTTCTTACCTGGTGTTGAAAATGCTGTATTCTGCTCTTGGTGGGAAAGGGGAGTGAGGGTGGTTGGAGATTTGTTTGATGATAACAATGCCCTCATGTCCTTTCCACAAGCACAAAACAGATTTGGACTTCCACAAAAATATTTTTTTGCCTATCTTCAAGTCCGTCACTTTATTAATACAAATCTCAAGCCAACTCAAACAGAAACACTGAAGGGACCAACTGATAAGTTCATAATTAATTTTACATTGAATAAAGGTCTTATCACTTACTTTTATAATAGCCTTCAGAGTTGTAACCAACACAATGTTGATGGGCTGCTTAAGCAATGGGAGGAGGACCTTCAAAGTGTATATGATGAAGATGCTTGGGAGGGTTGTATTCAGACCACTCACTCTCTGTTTTTCAGCAATAAATTTAAAGAAATACAATATAGAATACTTTATAGACAGCATAGGACACCTCATGTTATGAACAAAATTGACCCTAATAGATCACATTGTGCCTTAAATGTAAATTGACAAGTGGGACATACACTGCTTTTGGAGCTGTCCAAGAATATCAAAATTTTGGTCATGTGTATCTAAGGAAGTGACAGCAATATTTAAACAAAGGATATGCAAATATCCAGGCCAGTTTCTATTGGGGCTGACATCTTTGAATAGAGTTATAGACGTGAAAAGATCAATTTCACTCAATAAACTCTTATTTTTGGCCAGGAAATGTATATTATTTAATTGGTTCAGTGAGAAACCTCCCACTGTAACTCAGTGGTACAAAGAAAGAGTTTTTCCTATGGAAAGACTAGGTACTAATTAAAAGGAAATGATGACACTTTTATGGATATATTGCGGCCTCTGATGGATTACCTGCCTAAGGATCTCAGTGAAATTATCCAGAGGGGAAACATAAGAAACATAAGAAATATTTCTTGACAGGTACAAGAACACATATTTCTTAATTTTCTTTTCTTTTCATTTTCTACTTTATTTGAATTTTGCTTATTCATTTTCTCCCCTGATTATTGGAAAAAAGGGAGAACAAAAAAAAAAGACAAACAAAAAGTTAAAAAAAAAAAACAGCAACCATCATGTGAAATCATCTTTATCAGTTATTCACTGTCAGAATAGAAAACTAAAACAGCACCACAATGACCATTAACGTAATTGACCTTACTGCATTTTCACCCAGGTCAGATCCTGGAAAATGTGTACATCTAATCAGCATTAAATTACCATTTTTCAGCATCAGGCACCATATAGAGAGCACGTGCACAACCACTGCTGCGATAAAATGAAACTAAATCACCTGCATACAAAACATGATTAATTACAACATCGTGCAGTCTGTTTTAATTATTTTACTGCCTGAACAAGTCATCCATAAACAAGTTAAACAAGAGTGGAGATAATGTTTCACCTTGCCTTATACTCCACTGAGTAAGAGTCAGATAACACCACGGTTTGACCTCATCAGGAAACATCACTGGGGGGAGTTTTCTTCATCCCATTCAAGGGTCTGTGGTGCTGTATGCTGTACAGATTGTGAAGCCCCTTGAGGCAAATTGTGATTTGTAATCCTGGGCTATATAAATAGAGTTGACTTAACTTGAAATTACTTGACTGTATGTGGGAAATACACAGCCCTGAGATGACTGTCATGTATGATGGACTCAAAAGACGTTAAATCAGGTGGCAAGATGTGGAATTTTTTTTTTGAAATGCTTATTGAAGATGCTGAATGTGATCAGTTTCACATGCAAAACAGTCGTGATTATTTTTCCTGCTTCAGGCGCCTCATTGTCAGTACAGTAAATGAAATGAGTCGTAATAAAGCCATCAATATTTAGTGATAAAGTTGCTTTTTACTGTTATTCATAATTCTGACCTTTTTCAGAATTAATTAGTACTTATTTAGCTTCTCCCTGGCGAGGGGATTGGCCCTCATAGAAGTGTTGTTTCGTTTTCTGGAGTGAAGTAAAAGTCTGAATATAAATGTTTTAAAGACCGAGTGAGGATAAAATGTCAATATGTGGAATTTCTCCCCTCAAAATCAATTTTAACCCTCATGTTATGTTCATTTCATGTTAAACAATTTTGTGTTCCCGGTCAAAAATGACTATATAATAAAAACTATAATAATACATATTTTATCACTATTTGTTGTGTTAGATTTTTTTATCAACTTAAATTCTTGTGAACATATGAGCACTATAAAATGGTTTAACCCTTCTCCTGGGATTTTCCCTCTTGCGTTGTTTTGCCTCCGTGTTTCACATTTTGAGCAGTGTGAGCCTCGGTGTACAATTGGCTGAGAATGCCTAACAAGAACAAGAACCATGACATTACTGTGTTCATCAGTCTATCAGTTTTTTTTCTGATAACAGAAAAAACTGAAAACTGATATGATATAAAATCAGGCTTCTAAACTTGGTGGAGTGGGTTAACTCAAACTTCAATGGTGTTTTTTCTCATGCACATGTTGGACAATATGTGCAGATTGTTGCATGCACCTTGCAAATATATGCATTGCATTTATTATTCTGTGTCATCTTCAGATTCTGACACTTCCTCCTCTAATCCATCCTTACTGCCAGTTTCCTGGCCTCTCTCCTCCTCACCAGTGTGGTGATCAAATATATAATCAAGAGCCTCACTTACGGTATATCGGCCTGTCATGGTGCTGCCACATAATGAACCATGAGCAAGGCCTCATAAAAGCAATATATACCAAAGCTATACGAGAAATGTTCAGTATTATTGAAACTACGTTGCAGCTGTCTGTGAGAGCTGCCAAAAGGTGTTGAAACTCTACTGGGCAAAGGTTCGTGTAGTGGTTGCCAGGGAACCCAAAAAGTGTGTGTGTGTGTGTGTGCACATGCATGCATGTGTGTGTGTGTGTGTTCATCTGGCAAATGACGATGTACCTGAGCTCACTTTTACACAATAATTGTCGTCTCCCCCATTCATTTCTAATGACCGGTCATTTTCTGACCAGTAACACCAAGAGTGTACAAAAGTTGAATAAAACACACAAAATTGTATTTAAATCAATACAATTTATTTTGTGTGTTGAAATCCTCTTTGTGGACAAAGTCATGGAATCTTAAGGTCAGTCTGATCAAATTAACTACATTTTTCAGAGATAAAACTTTTAAATCGGTCAAATTTGACCGGAACACATGAGGGTTAAATCAATATCAGTATTTGCAGAGCTTGTTAAAGATTGAGTTTAAAGTTCATGAAATGTCTGCTGACGGTGAGTGCAAAAAGCAGATAAGAGAAGAGATGAAAATTCAATTTAGAGCATGTCAGCAGGTAAAACATGCTCAGCACACTGAAAGACGAAACAATGGAGCCTTTGAAGGTGAGCAGCGCCGTGTTATCCTCCTCCACTGACTCTGTGATGCAGCAAACTCAATACTTTGTCCTCGCTGATACGAGTCATCGCTTTCACTGTGACTACCTGTGGTTAGTCATCAATTTGTATGTACATTACATTGCATCAAACGTAGGTAGCATTTATAAAACCCAGTTTTGTCATCAAACGTTTAAAGGGATGCAGCTTCTGTAACACCTGCATCGAGTTGTTGAATGTCCGATTTCAACTACCCTTGAGCTTCCAGTGTTTACATGATGCTGCACTAAAACACACCTTCATTAAAATTGTAATTGTAATGTTTTGCTTTGGTTGTGCTTTCATATATTTTTGTCCTTTTTCTTTCTTTCTTTTTGTTACGTGGTAACTTTAAACACAGTTAAACACATTTTGAACACCATTATGGTTACAAACATGTATGAATACACTGAAAATGACTTTTAAGTAATAGCACATTTAATGACTTTTTTGTTGTTCTGTGTGTTTTTTGTGTTTTTGTGTCATTCTGCGCCAAATAAGCTGGTAAAAGGCGGCAAAGAATTTTTCAGTCCAGTAACCACACAGTCCAGTATCTGTAGCATTAATAGTATTATCAACCAACATGATGTCTATTTATTATCACTGTTATATTTTCGCTAAAGATACAGTAGATGCTCCGTCTGAACTGGGATAAGTTCACAAAAGATTTTACAGTATTTACTGTTCTCCGCACCCACTGTGGGATGGCTCTTTTTCTCTGCTGTGCTCCTAAAGGATTTCTGCAGTTGCTCTGTCTACACTTTGATCTCACACCATAAAACAACATTTCACTTTCTGTAGATTATTTTTTGCTGTTGTTTGCAGTCAAACATCGAAACAAGCCTCACACGGGATTTTGAAGAATGCAAGTTGTTAGCTGAAATTAATTCAAAAGGCCTCATGAAGAAGTGAGGCATACAGGAATAAGATCCAATTTGTGATTTTATTAAACCATGAAAAGAAAATGATTCTACAGAGCGTTTATATCAGTCTACCTGTTTATTTAATACTGTTCCATCAGTTTGGGATATCTAAAGAATTTCTCCAACCTGTCTGATGAAATGCTGTAATTAACTTTTCTTGGCATAAACACTTTATCTGTCTTTCATTTCCAATTTTTACAGTTTTACAGTGTTTCTCTCCTCTACGTGTAGACAGAGAACACAGTGACAATGCTCATAAAATTGTGATAATAACAGCAGTTGAAGTGAGTAACACACCCCTTACTCAGCAAGCTGTAACGCGTCGTGCAGCTGTAAAACATTGTTGGAAACAGCTTCCTCTTCTTCTGCTACATTGGATTTCTCCCTGTACTATTGTTTGAATTTTTACTTTTGTCTTCATATCTGAGAGATAAAAAAAACCCTGATGTCGGTCAGTGATGTGTCACATCAAAAGATGAAACATATTTCTCCCGTCGTGTGGACATTATGTCACTTTTTATAGCATTTGGTTAGCCCAGCTGGTCAGTATAATAAGAGATCTATACTATCCAGAGTGGCAAAATGTGTCTCCTTAGAATTACAATTCGATATTGTTTTCCCCATTACATTTTGTGGTGAAACTAAACTGCTGCTTTTCTTATGTTCCCTGGAAACATTCTCTAGTGCTACATTTATGTACCGGGCCATGACAAGGTGGTTCATGTGAACAAAACAAAGGACTTTGATGGTTTTCATTAAATATTGATAAAGTAAACACATCCTGTCTCGTGCATCAAGTCACTTTGAACTTTTTCTAATTTAACCAAGGCGATGATCTTTCTCTCACCTTAACCAAGTGTTGTTAATCAACATTTGCCCCTTGGCTACTGTGAGCGTTAAAAACATTTCCTCATTATGTTGAAATTATGTTCCTTTGGAAAATATGTTTGAAAAATCATTTCAAGCAGAAAGTGTTCCTCAAACACATATAATTCTCCCTCAGCATTTTCTTCAGTTTGCATGAGCACGTTGTGGCACTGCGCTGGGAGAAGTTGTCTTGCACACTGGAAGTGATGTGTCAGATGGGTATGCTGCAACATTTTTTTGGTATAAATAGAAGAAAAGCTGCCTTGTTTTTAAAAACTACAATAGCTGCCATGTGGGCTGACACTTCATTCAGTGGCCGATTGTTAATCAGGGTTTTGCTCTTAAGCATTAAGTGAGGTTAATTAATTAAAAAGCCAATTAACCAAAGGTCAGCGAGCCTTTCTGTGATCCCTGGATCCATGATCTGTGTGCTTTGTTTTTTTATACCATTTGTTCCTCTTTCACTTCCTCCATCTCAGTGTATTTCTCCATCTGCTGCTCTGTGTCCATCTCCCAGCATGCATCACTTCTCTGTCAAGCCATCCATCCATCCATTTTCTGTACCGCTTATCCTGTCTCACAGGGTCGCGGGGTGCTGAAGCCTATCCCAGTTGTCATTGGGCGAAAGGCAGGGCACACCCCTGGACTGGTCGCCAGTCAATCACAGGGAGAAGCCCTTGGTTGGGATCGAATGGGGGTTCGTCCCGACATCCACAGGTGTGCGCTCATCTAGTTGAGCTATCCGGCCGCCCCTCCATCAAGCCCTTACAGTCAATTATCTGCCTCCTCCAAAGAGCTAATCTTAATGTTTACCCTGGCATTGATTAGCCAATAGCAGACAGGTGGCCATTGATTAAACCAGCAATTGTATTGCTCCCTGGAGAAACGGGCTTGAGGACAGTTGCAAGTCACAGAAAATGCACACGTATGCAGGAAGAGAGACAGATAGGCAGTCAGGCAGGCAGACACCAAGGCTGGCAGCTGCGTATATAGATCACAATAAAAAAGGAAAGCACAGACAAAGCAAACATAAATGTCCTGTAATATAATAATCATGATCGCATTACGTCGTTTTATTATGATATTTTGTTACGCTCTCTTATTACTATGCTGACAAAATCACATTTATGCCTCGGATCAAATGCATTTAAACATGCTGGCACCTGTGCTGAACATGGTAAGCTGACACACACAAACACGCAAACCCGCGCACAGAGACTTGCAGCCACACACAACAATTGTGCACACACGCAGACACACACACTATAAGACAGAAGGCAGCATGCTAAACAGCAGGCCCGTTTCATTAAATCAGATGGGAATGAGATGTTATCTATTCTAACCACACTCTGTGGCTCCAAAATCTTTTATCAAGACAACACAGCTAACGCCCAGTACACTTCTTCCAGTGTGTGTGTATGTGTGTGTGTATGTGCTTGTGTGTGTGTGACAGTTATTAAATGGGCTTTGTCTTGTTCGGCTCCTCAGGAAATGAAGCTGACATTACTCATCTATCAGGACCACTATCCATCCCCTCATCTCTCCCCTCTTCTTGTCTTTACCTCCTCTCACTACTGTATCTCTCCGTTCGTCACCCCGGTCTCTGCGCTTCTTTCTCTCTGTGACTGGCTTTACTTTCACGCTTTTTCGCATTTTCTTTTGTCTTCACCCCCTTCTGTCTGCTCGATCTCACTTCTTTGCCTGACATGCCACATTCTCCGCTTTTCTCTCACCCTATTCATCTTCATCTTCCGTCCAACTTTCTCTGCATATGTTCTCATTTCCCCTCACTTTTTTGTCTCTTTCTCCCCTTCTGTTCCACTCTTTCTCCTTGCTGTTTCCATCCCTCTCTTCCTTCCATCTGTTATATTTCCTATTCTCTCCCCGTGTCTCTGTCTCTCCTCTTCTATCTATCAATCTCCAAATCTGCCCCTCTTCATCATTCTCTCTTGCTCCATTCTTCTTCTCTTATTTATCTTTTACACAACCCTGTTCCCCAGCACAGGCAATTCATCTTTGGCACATTCAAGTGCACTAAACCCTCTGATAAAATGAATGCACTGTCAGTTTTTTAATCCCTGTTTTTCTCAATGCCTGCTCATAGCAGCTTGTGATCAGCGCTTGCACACTGATTCCACATTGATTTTTGTCCGTGTGATGACATTAACACCAGTCTAAAATCTGCTTCGGTGACAGTTTTGGCTTCCACTTCAGACCTAAATGACATCACACGCATTATTGCCTCACACAACGACTATTGTATTCAGCTTCCTTCCACTTCTGGTTTCTGTTTTCAGTGAGAAACAACATCAAGCGGCTGATGGCAAAAGCTTTAACAGCGCATAAGACAGGTGCAAAACATTTTTACGGCCCTTGAAAGCTCAGACAAGCCAGCCTATTTTCACCTGTCAATGTCAATGCAAGCACACACAGCTTTGTTTGCTTCATACAGTTTAATGGTCGATTTTAATCATAATGGCGCAACAGCTGTTTTATCAACTGTTGTCAGAGGTGGAAATGGGCTGGAACGCACCACAGTGTCGCTGGGGAAGCAAAAGTTGTGATGGAACAATGTTCCAGCTGAGATTTCAAATATCCAGGGACTGGTTTTGTTGGAGAAAACTGCCTGTGAAGATAGTTACGCTGGCTGTTAGTGTGTACACTAAACAAATTATGATTTCTTATGCTTGTTCTATGCTATGCAATATGCATGTACGGCTTACAGTGTCAAGTAGATTAGAGCCTGTCAAAGAACTGAAATTTATATGAGCTGACTTTATGCTCCCAATACATGTGTTTAATTAATTTGTTTTGGTGCAGGATTAAAATAGATTGTTTATTTGATGTGTTTATCTAAAAAACTGCCAGTGTATCATAATTTGATTCATAAACTCCCAAATATCAATACCAGTTATGAGCCTCGGTATAATCACTAACAGCAAACACATAGTACAGCAGCTTCCTTCTGCACTACTCTGACATATATCATATTTTGTCTGTTTCATTTATATTCAGGTTATGAAATATAAAAAAGATAAAACAGAAAGCACGTGCAAAAGTCATTTGTAAAAAGTGCGGGGTCTCTTCTAATCAGTCAGAAAACTCATCACTCAGGCTGAAGAGGAGAGAGGAAAATATGTTTTCTGAGTCTGAATACACAGTCTCAAATAAAAATCAAGGAGAAAAATCAGCAGTTCTTGACAGCCTTCATTTTTCTGATTAGCTCTCATGGTAAAAAGGGTTGATACTTCTGATGTGAAGTAAACTCAAGCTTGTGAAAAATAAAAGCTTCCAGCATATTTTAATTTTAATGGAAAGGTTTGTATTTTATACCTGCAGTAATAGTATATTACAATATTTATCTTCTGATTACAAAAAAAGGAATAATATTAATTAGATTTGGGCGTATTTTGGGCGTTGGACTGAAAAGATGCTTTTAGAGGTGAGCAACTTCTCAAAAAATGTTTCCATTAAATTCCTCTACCCATCCAAATATTCAGGAGGGTGAAAATACTGAAAACAGACGGTACCTCATCAAATCAGTGATAACAAATTCTAAAGTCAAGGTTCACTTATTCATCCCGAGGTCAAGAATGAACCTCCACAATCAAATCATCAGCACATTATTTCCCTCTAAGCTTAAAATTCACAGTTTGAGGGCAAGTCATGCTACGATTATGAAAAACGTTGGACCTAAATCTCCCTTAGTTCAGATATGCAATAATATGAAACTGTTGAAACTGTATGAAACATACAAGTGCAGACTGCAGATTCACTCTAACATGTGTAATCACTCCCGGATTTCCTTTGTTTGATTTTTACAGCCGGGCCCATTTCCCTGTGTTACATTTTTCCTCTCTATCATGTTTATATCAGTCTCCTCAGACTAGAGTCAACAGATTTTCACAGTGCTTTGTATGTGTTTATCTGTGTGAGAACTACTGCATTATATGGAGGATCAACAGTTTTCTCTTTCACTTAACTACAGGGAAAGAAAAAAATAAATACCAGGTGATTTACTTTAATATTACATCATTCACATTGCTGATTGATCCATTACATCACATTACTACCACCAACCTATTTCTAACAATGAGTTAAAATTATTAAATATTTTAATAATAATATTGTATCAAAAATGTGAAAACAGCGTGACAACATGAAAGATGTCGCTCATTCTGATGAACCTACAGAGGATGGTCACTCTGAATCTGCAGCTCCCCTTATTGTACCACATTTTACTGTGACTTTCAGCTCGCTGTTTAGCTCTCTGGCTGCAATTTTGATGTTTTTGATTCACTCTCATGACTCTCATAGTTTCTTTTTCAGCACTGGCAGCTGTTTTCAGAGAGAAAGCACTGTGCACTACCTGTTCAGCACCAAACAGCAGACAATTAGTGACTACTTGGTGAACATAGTTGAATGATATAGACATATATTTTCCTCAGGATGTGGTGGAGACCAAAACAGAGTTAACAGATAGTGAATATTGAACTTACATTCATCAGGTGAGCAGGAGCACGACTCCAAGTAAATGATAAAACTGCTTAATGTTAACTGTGTCAATTTGATTTAACATTGACATGACATTTTGAATTTACAACTTTCCTTTCTGCTGCTCTGAAGTGACCCAAAAAAAAACAGATATTGCAGCTTTGAGAAAAATTATTCACTTCTGTAGAGTGGATAATCATGTAATTTCTTGCATCTGCTCTCATCATCTCTTCTTTCTACATTTTGTCAAAAGAGGAATATTGCATATTTCCCCTCATTTTTTCTACAACCCTAATTCCACTCCACTCATTGATCTCACTACCATTTAACTGGTTTGGTTTTCAGCCACTCATATGTTCTTTTTTTATCCCTGTCCCTCTGTTATTTCAAATTTGCTCACTGGGTTGGTTAGTGTGTGTGCGTATGTGTGGGTGTAGTGTGGTACATTTTAGTTAGTGTCATCCTTGGACCCCTGCGGACCAGTAGCGATCTATAGCGTACACACACAGAGGTGGTCCTTCTCTAATGACCAGAGCCACCATGCAGTCTCTTCATTAGCCTTTAGACCCCTTCAGCCATGTCATCATTAAAATAGCTCTGCCATTTAACGCACACATACACACGTGCACACAGAGAAAAACACACCATTCCTGTGTCATCACCATTAACTTACTGGACTTGAATGCACCTAGATGTACGTTTTGAGAGAGAGACAGATCGAGGCAAGAAATAGAAAGAGTGGGTGGGAGAGGCAGACAAACCGAAAGGAAAAGAAATTGAAATAAATTTCAAGATTGCTGCAAGAAAACAAAAACAACAGATAAAACAGACGTGTGTGGATAATAAGCAGATGGACGAGGTGATGGAGAGACAGAAAGAGGAGAATAAATCAAGTGCATTGTGCCGTTCTTATCCTCCTTTTCATCAGGTTGTTGTTTCTCCTCAATGCTGTTTATCACCGTGGCAACTGTCACTTAGACGTGTCGATGTGGGGGCGCTGGGAAGTGAAGATGTGTTATTCAAGACAGGAAGCAGAAATTGTAGGGCCGCCGCCGAATCGAGACCAGAATAATGGACGTCAGTGTTTAATGATTGTCCTCAGTGGACTGAATATTTTCGTTCCTCTACCACCCTCTCATCAGCGGGTGTGGTGGAGATTATTCAGCCTCGGGCTCTGATGAAGGCTGTTTTTTTTACACTCTAGAAATAATTAGGCCTGTATTATATTTGTTGAGTGAGATTATTTTTTTTTAAATGTTATGCTTTCTATCATCAGGGATGGAGGCATAAAGCAGAGCTGGAAAGCAGAAGGCAGAGAGGAAAGTGCAGCGATCTGTGTGTGTGTGTGTGTGTGGAGGTAGGAGTGACTCGTAGAGTGTTTGTCAAGTCGAGTGAATTATTTTTCGGCAACACAAAAAGTGACAATATAATTCAGCAGGGATGAAAAACATTGTTCAATAATTAAAGTATACAGTGGCCCTGTAATGCACCACTGTACATAACACACACAATACAGAACCTATTGCCTTAATCCTCAGCCAGATGCAATTTTTCTGAACATGATTTTTCATCTCTGTCTTTCTTTTTCTTCCTGTATATGCAGCTACCAGTGCTGCTTTTTGTGTGTATGCTTGTGTGTGTATATTCTGTGTGTGTGTGTGTGTGAATGTGTACTCTGTGTGGGTGTGCATGTGGAGGTTTCTGCCGTTCTCCTCTGCTCTTTATGAGCACTTTTTCATTATGAGATTCTTTTCAGTGCCTCATGTCAAAGATCATATTCTCGCCCACTCACATACACACACACACACAGTGCACGCAGCCTCAGATGCTGCCCATATATGCTGAGACGAACAGTTGTGTGGAAAATTGACTGATTGTGTCTTCTTTGCATGTAGGTGTGTGGGTCTATTTTCGGTGTGAGTTCCAACTTTTCCAGGAGTTTCTTAATCCTCAGTAAGTCAGCGAGGCCATCATTTCTCTGCATGTGTATGTTTGAGAGGAAGAGCAAGAGAGAGAGAGAGAGAGAGAGAGAGAGACAGAGAGAGAGAGAGAAGATGGTGGTGCAAAAGCCAATTTAAGCAGAACTATGCACAGAAACATGTTTCATGACCTTGAAATGCACTTTTCCCTGTTTGTTTCTTTCATGACCAGTGTACTTTGCATGCTGCAAAGGTGGAACAAGATGTCCAGGAAGTTACAGCGGTGCAATATGAAGTGTTCATATTTAAATATTAGATCTCAGATTGCAAAATAATCCCTAAATAAAGTGATAAACACATGGTTTTATATTCTTTAACCAGGATGTTTAACCCAACATGTTGGGATCGACAACAGAAAGGCAAATTCAGTGTGATCATTACAGGAATACCAGCGTGTACTGTGCTGATTCTGCAACCACAAACCACCAACAAAATAACGTAACACCTCATTTATTTTTACTTTCATTGTACTTTTTAAAATTTTGATGCAGAATCAGTAATAATGCCACTTCACTTGACCATGTTGCAGCACAAATATGAACAAGTAACAGGTCTAATTTTGATTCGCCATTGTCCTTGCGCACATGACCTTGCGATTTGCACTTGTGATTTGTAGTTGTGATTGGGCTGTGAAGAGGCCACATTGTTTGTATGAAAGAGAAAAAATACAGCAGGATGTAAGAAACAAATGTGTGAATAAACAGTAACTGTGTTTCCGCGGCTGTGCCTTTTGAGTTTGTGCATGATTTTGTTTCAATGTTTTCCAACTGTGGCTGCCACTGTGTTGTCAGTCTTGCATTATTTTGTACATACCTGAGTGTGTGTGTTTGTGTGTGAATGTGTCTTTGCAGTCTTTTGACGCTCTCTTCAGTCCAGCAGTAAAAGCTGACCTCCCCTCTGGGAGGCAGCACAGGAGTAAAAGCCTTCCCCCCGCTGACTCTCTAAGCCTTTCCTTTCACCAGTAAATTAACATCAACATGGGTGGGATGGAGCAGGCAAGACAGAAAGTGTCAAGAGTGAGGGTAAAAGGAGTCAAAGGTGGAAGTGACAGTTACTGTACATATAATAGAGAAAAAGTGGAGGTTTCACCAGCTTTTATTGTTTGGAGTGGAATAGAGGGAGTACAAAACAGAAGAGAGAAATGGTCTAAAAATTCAGTATATCTTCAGTTTGCAGCTCTCAAAACAGATCTTAGCAGTGATGAACAGTAAACATCTTCAAGGAGCAGATTCTTGATTCAATCATATCAAAAGTATTTTCTCATGCTTTTAGTCTGATTATATCGACAGTTTGCTGTTATGGCTGATTTTGAAAATTGGACTGAGCAAACTTCCAATACCACCCTGTTTTGAAGGTTATTTGTCCATAATTTTATTAAACAGAGTGGAACATACTGAGCGTACAAATGGACAACAAAGAAGAAGTGACTTAGATTGCAGAAGTGGTTTTAAAAGTTTTTTTAAAGGTTTTTTTCCCCTACCATGAAATCTATTAAAATCCATCATGATCAACAAAATTTTCAACTGTTCACAGCTGCAGCTCTTCTTATAGGAGAAACCTATTGATTGCTCAGTTAGTGATATGGATTGAGACCCTGTGATGAAGGGTTGACCCGTTCTACCTGCTGAGCCACTTGGAAAAGAATAAAATAAAAAAGCAATCAACTGACAACAGTCAGCTGCTCTACAGGGCAATACTGAACACACAAAACCAATAAACACAGTAAACCAATAAGAAAGCTTGTTTGTTTCATTAGTGTTTGTATATTCTTTTGTTTTATGTCGTAACGTGTGATATGAATCAATTTAAACCAAAATATGAGGATCAAACAGGCTCACTGGGTAAAGGCAAATTATGCGTTTTCAACATATATTATTATTATCAGTAGTAATTGTAGCATATATTCATTTAATACTTATTGGTTATCACAATTTCTAAGTCTCAGATCAGCCATTCCCTGAGTAGCTATATTGCTATATTGCTTTCACTAATTTGTGAACTCTAACTTTCAAGGGCTCTGGTCTGTTTTTTTTTTGCGTAGTCAAGTGTCCCGAAGAGGGACCTATTTGTCACATGGTGAAGCACACTGACTTTGTTTGTTATAGTAAATCAGTTTTTTCTTTGTACCTGGGCTCCAGTCGCTACAGAGCCGTCAAGGGACTGTTCCTGAAAATAGGATATAGACAATTTCCTCAAACTGTCACCGCAGCAGCTCTACTGTCATATTTGTGGAAGTGAGAAACCGTGTGATGGCTCTGGGCATAATGTGTGCTCTCCTCTATAAAACGTTGACCCTGTGAGAAAAACCTTAATTTCATTTAATCTCCAAAGAGGCCTCTGCTGGTGATTCTTTTTAGACATGAATTTATAGATTACTTCTTACTTGTGCAATTTTACTTTGCCGGGTTGAATGCCCGCCAGTAGAGATGCTGAATGGATGCAACTGGCAGCTAAGTTGAAGCAATACAGCACAGCCACTGTACATATTAGTACACTAACGCCATTACTGTGAATGAAACAATGATCTGGTGAAGGCATTTATTGTACATGATTACTTAAACTGATTCTCACAACAATTAAATTATTGCAAGACTATTTAACTTTTAAAGTAAAAAAATAATGCAATCATCCTCTACCAAATGATTTTTTTCTTTCTTAAGCAATAAAAAGGCACCCTTGCTTAATTCAGTACACTCAGGCTAAGCTACCATGGCCCCCACTGGCTTCATTAGGCAGCTCCACTGGTCTTACAAATAATTACTAATAGTTACTTAATAGTAAACTATGTCGGAAACCTTTCCACAAAGTACGCAAATGCATCTTTAAGGTGTCTTCACCATTATGCTGTATTTGTCACTTGCAGTCATACTGGCTGTTTATCAAAAGTTACATAGGCTTTAACATATTTTAAGTCCAGGGGACCATGTTAATCCTGCCAGTGCAGGTCAAAAGTGAAGTCACAAATGAGCGATGACAGAATGCAAAGTAAATTTCTACTTTGAGCTACAGCAGGACTCTTTATGTAGTCTGTTGTCATTCACCCCAAAAAACCAACGTACCGTCTGTAAAGACATTAGCTTTAGCTAGCCAGCAACGTACACACAAGCTGTGTGCAGAGTGTGTCTGTATTTGTTTGTGTGCCAGCTCAGCCTCTGTCTGAACTCACCAGACACTCCAGCTTTCTTTTTTTGGTTTTCTTTCCTCTCGTCTCTGCATGTTTATGAAGTAGATTCATAAAGCCCCAGTATAAGTACAAACTTTGAAATTTGTTGAAACATTTTCAACTCAGGCAAACATCTTTGCCACAGTTCGTGTCACCTACTATGGAGCAACTTAGGAACTATTCACGACCACTGAGGACTTTTCAGTGAGCATGCATATGTATGAAATCTTAATCTTAAATTTGCTTTGCGTTCTGCTGTGACTGGAGTCAGATCTTTTTAAGTTATACACACACTCCCAGCAGTCACAGTGACAAATTTCAATTGAATTACATTGATATTTGTATTAGTTTTAATAGATTAGCAGCCAACAGGACAAACTTAAAATGTCTCTGCTCAGTCTCTGTGTGAAGTTTTTTTCTCTGTCTGCTGGATGTTGGACTAAGTATAGTTGAAATAAGGTGAGAGAGATGACTATTTGCTGCTCTGTCACTCTGATCCTTGTCTGCTGTGTGCATCATTCACTCCTCAGGAGACCACCTCGACTTCTCTCTTTTGTGTCTTCTTCCCTCACTTCATACCCTCAAGTCAAATCAATTTAAAGGCACTCTGTTTGGTGATGATGGCATTTATCCATGGCATCAAAGCACAATAAGAGACTCTCGGCCTTCTCATCTAATACATTTCCTCTGCTTTTATCAATTCCCGTCTTTCTCTCCTACTCGACATTTTTCTTCCCTCTGTCCTTCTGGCTGTCCCTCAGCACCATTCCTCTCTCATTTTCTCTTTTAACCACTCTCGCCTCTCCAGTGTCCATCTGTTGATCTCTCACAGATGCTCAACAGAGAAAACCACTTTTGAAATACATCATTTTCAACCCATTGCTTCTTAAAAGCGAGTATACATCCCTGAACAGAGAAAGTTTGGGGATGGGGCTAGACAACATGCAAGGACACTTACAGCACAAATACCACTGCTCAGGGTTTATTTCTCTGGGGAAGTTTGTTTGTTGCTCCATGTATTAACCTAAATATCTGCTGTTTTTGACACACTTGTTACAGCTACCATAATTTCATTTTTATTTCTATTTTATTCACTGGTTGGAAAGTTACTTAAAACACTAACTAACACTTGAATAGGACCAATTTTGTGGGTAGCAGATAAAATCCAGGTGCCTGTAGGTGATAGGAAATGACGCAGTTTACTCAGTGTGACTCTCTCAATTAAAATCAGTGATGACATCAGTACCGGCTTGTACTTATCAAGCATCCTGAAAATTATTCTCAACTTGCCTAAATGTATTTGTGCCCCTTCCAAGTTTTGAGGTGTGGAAATAACGTGGGTTTCTTTAACCAGATGTAAACTTGTCCAGCATAAAACCAATAAATACTCCCTGACAAGTGTAACAAGTGATTTTTAACATTGATAACCCGTATGGTGACATTGCCAAGGTGTGAATGTGAACATTGTCCAAAGCTGACAACATGCTCTTGCTATAAAGGAGCATTATATCATACGTTGAGGCTTGTATAGCTCTAGAAAGGCAGTTTGGAGGACACTTTTCAGCCTGACTCAGAGAAAGGACAGCTGAGTAGAATACAGCATTATGTGCTTAAAGGCGCTCGCTGTCCCAATGTTGTTTTTGAAAAAATGAAATAAAATACATGCTGAAATTCAGTCTGGTAAAATCCACACTAGTGTTGTCCATGAAATGTCATTTATGAGTTTCTGTGTAAACAAACCAAGCTTCATGTGCAAAGTAGCTCCTAAACCTGTCTATTAAAAACCACTGATCTACTTAACAACAGCTCATTGACAGAATCAAATACAGTACGCAAATCAGTGGGTGCTTTCTGTGCTAAGCATTTAATAAAGTCAGTTTAGTAGCATGGTGTGAGTTTAATGATAAATTAGGAATTCATATTCAGTCAGCTCCAATTATGAGCTAATCTTAAATTTGAGAGCCCTATCATGGACTGGGAGCGTTGAAATGCTGTGGGGGTTGTATGCAGTCGATATGGCGGATGCCTACTCTTTAATAATAAGAGGAACACATAGGCAGCTTTCCTCTGTTTGGAAAAGAAATTGATCTGAAGACTTTTGGTGGAAATATGAGCAGTGGGCTCAGCAATATAATCAGCTGCAACCTTTAAACAATTGGGTGCCAAGCTGTCAGGCCTTGGTGACTTTTCTGGATCAATAGCTTTTAAAGCCTTACACATCTGCACACTGGAAATAGCGATGAAAAGAAAAGGTTCTCAGGTGAGCCACTACTGAATAGAGATATCACAGAAGTGGGATTTTAGCAACGAGACCCTGAAGCGGACGTGATAAAACTGACACAGCTGGTATTAAATTCTCATTAACGTGCCTAACAGTGTTTTGGTTATTCTTAATATCAATTGCATTGGCTAAAGGGAAGTCTGATGGAGCACTGGAGCAATACAGAATTTTTATCGGCTTCTGAAATTTAGTCACATTTTCATTCCTCAGACAGGACAAACGCTATATCACCTGCAGTTTTTGTAGTGTGTTGGCACCTTTGGCTGTATTTGGTTTTGCCTTTATTCACACCTGTTCAGCAAGTTGAATTGGCACCAGAAGCTAGATCAGACTTGCTCAGCCAATGAATTAGCGATTTCCATTTACTGCAGTTTATGGTTATTTTGTGCCTCTTTGTTCGCTGCGAGCTGAAAGCACAGGAGCAAAGTAAGGCAAAGTAGAACTTCATCGTACCAGACATCAGAAATATTCTCAGTTTGTATTTGTTTGCTTAATGAGATTCGCCATGGCATGAAAATAGTATCTAGTTTGTTTTGTTCATCTGTCTGCAATGCTCTTCAGAGTACGAAAACAGATTATTGACCAGTTAATTTCTTTTTATCCAGGCGCAGAATGAAAAGCGTTATTGGGAGCCAGCCATCCATGAGCTGTAGCCTTTTCTCTGTGTTCAAATACAACTTCACAACAGTGAATGTGATGCAATGTGATCACTTGGTCTTTGTCAGAGGTAGATCTTCGAAACCAGCTTGGTGTTTTCGTGGCAAAAAATTAAAGGATCAAGCTTTGGTCAAAATTGTTTCACATAATTAAAATTATATGAATAGTCTATGTACAGGCAATAATTCCTCCTAGAAACATTACATGTCTGAGTGAGCAGTAAATATATTCCCATGCTTAACATCAAGTCAACTTGGCATCAGAGATCAAACTGACTATCAGTGTCACTGGAGTACATCTTACACAACACACTGACTGTACACTGACCTCCATCTGCTTTCCTTCAATCTTTCAGCTGCCTGTAACGACTGAAAACATGTATATATTTATGCATTTTATCATATACATATTCCCCATTTTGTTCAAGCTTCATGCTTGGTAGATACACACACACACACACACACACGATATATACACAGTACATAGATTAAATTAGTAAACTAGTTTTCCTCTACTGTATCTTCCTCTTCATGTATTGTGCTTGTGGAAATGTGTGTGTGCGTGCATACATGTGTGCGCCTTGTGTGTGTGTTCTTCACCAGCCCTTGCTGTGGGGGTGTCTGTTATTATTAGCACCTCTGTCGCCATGGAAACTATTTCAGTTACACTAATTGGCTTCATAACAAGAAGAGTGGGTACGTGTTGAACTGGCAGAGAGACGGAGAAAAATCGAGGGAGAAACGAGAGAGAAAAGAGTGAAGAGGACAGAGGAAAAGTTAGAGGGCATGAAAAGAGTTTTCCAGGGTGCGAAGTGGAAATGCACAGACATGTGGACGGGATGGAAGAGACGGCTGAAGAACAAGGATAGAAATGCTCTTTTTCTTCCCAGATTTTTAGAAAATAGCACACATATTCCCACGAGGTCCTGCACTCAGGCATCTGTTGTGCAACTGTTTTTGTAGGATGTGTGTGTGTGTGTGTCTTTATTGTCTGATGCTGTGGAAGAGAGTGAAGGCAGGCCATTGTAGTGGTTCACTACCATGAGTGATTTAACGGCGGCTGTTGCGGTTGCTAGATCAATCATGCAATGTGCTGGAGTCTGCACAGAATCCGAATCAATGGAGATATCAGGGCTTGTTTTCCTTCATTCACAAGGCCTCTATTATTTCTTGTACAGTATCAGAAACAGGCTTCAAAATTATCCAGGCTGCATCATCCATGTTAACAAAAACGCTGCGTTTTGTAATTTTCTCTGCTTCTGTTGCTGTTACTCACTGTGTGAGTTATTTTCTGATTAGCGCGTACATGTAGCAGCCTCTCACTGGACCAAAGAATATTTCTCTGACTAAATGAAAGATGCTGCGGGGCGATGTCTGTAAATATAGCATGTGGACAAAACTTTACGCCAATCACTGCCAATCCGCTGCGACACAACACAACCACCTGACACAAGTGTCCGCTAAGAAAACATCACACGTCACTTTTGCAGATTTTGTCACATCTTGTTTCACGGGGTCTCCGTCAGCCCGGGGAGCTACAGTTGTACCAAGCAGGGTTTGACAAAAGCGGCAAAATACGAGTAATTAAATGTGACGTGCGTTGCAAAATGCATAGACAGAAGTAAACGGCCTGTACTTTAACTCAAAATGACACCAGCATTCTCTTTTAACACTGGCTGGCTGCGAGCTTGGCAGTGAGACTTCCAGCAGGCTGGTCCATGCATATTGGAGGCACACAGATGGCCTCATCGCTGAATATGGATGAGGGATCTGACACCACAGCTCAGACAGACAGCGTGGAAGGGAGTGGGAAAGAAGGAAAGAGGAGAGGAAGGGGAGAAGGACCGAGGCAGACTGGAGGGCAGATCAATAAAGTGGGACAGGTGGCAATTACATATCAGTAAAAACATCTGTTTTTCATAACCCCACTCCATTTTCTCTTTCCCCTTATCCCTTTCTTTGCCTCCCCTGCCTCCTCAATCCCTACTCTATCCCTCTGGCTACAGCTATATGAATTATGAGGTACAAATGAGGTGTGTGTGTGTGTGTTGTGCTAGAGTGCAGTCGTGCAGTGCATTGTGGTTGTGCTTGCCTATGAGTGGGCTGAAGGCCAAGAGCGAGCGAGAGGCGCAGGGCAACAGTAGCTGCCACGGCATCTGTCGGGCTGAGGGTGTGAAGGTATTCCCTGGCGATACACAGAGGTTATAAAAAGACGCGAACTAACACATTTCTCGCACAGATACGCAAACACAAACAGGCGAGCAAGTGCATTCTCGCAGACAAAAAAAAAACACACACACACACAGACACATGCAAAGAGGCAAGAACACACAAACACATATTCGCTCCTCAGTTATGACTGTACGGCTGAAACATAAATAAAACATCATTTGCCCGGAGCACTGCAGGGTGTAATCCTGTGTGTTTGTGTGTTATTACATGTCTAACTCTGTATTTGTGTGTATGTGTGTCTCTGTGTGTGTGTGTGTGTGTGTGTGTGTGTGTGTGTGTGTGTGTGTGTGTGTGTATGTGTGTCTGTGCCAGGGCTAATGAGGTCTTTAGTAGAGGTGATCTGAGCCAGTCTGGCGAGGGTGGTCCAGCAATCCTTCCATGTTACCATATTAAGTCAGTTTCTCCCTCAGTGGGAGAAAAGAGAGGGAGAGCGAGAGGAGAGGGGAGGAACAAGTGGCAGATGTGAGGAGAGAGGGATGAGGAAAAGAAGGTGTTGTCATGAGCGGAGAGAAGATCAGGGGAAGAGACCAAGAGTGAAGTGATGGTTAGAGGGAAAGTAGTGTGAGGAATATTGTCAACATTAAACTCTTTTGAAAACTGGAGGTGCTTTTAAGAGCGCAGAAAGAAACTTGCAAGGTTTCTCAAAAAGTGGATCTTTCATATTACAGAGATACTGACATTAAGGTAATGAGCTGTAGCCAAGTAGGTGTACTTTATTGTAATGTATATCAGAGACACCTCCTCTTAATGATCAAACAAATGAGTTGAATCCAGGTAAAAAACATTATCCTGTACTGGTTTGAAATGATTGTATGAGGTGTGGGATTTGAACAGGGAACCTCGACTCCCCACTAAGACCCTAAAATAAAGTTTTATATTGATTGTATAGTGTTTGTGAATATAAATGTCATTATTCTGTAAAGGAACATCAGGTTTTGTACATTTTGTTCCAATACATGTAGGTGCAGAGCAGAAGACGAATACTTTATATTTTACAAAGTATACAAGATTGATGTCGCACCTTCCAGGCAGCTCCTGAGTTCAGTTCCCCTCTGGGGCAGTATGAAAATCAACTGAGAAACTTGCCTCCTATAGGCAATCCATCATGGTGAACATTTAATCAGCTTTATTTTTTTGGCAGCGTTACTTACTAGCTTCATTACGCGCATGCAGTCACAGAAAAGAGTGTTTTAAAAAAACCTTTCTCTTGGTTGTTCACTGACACTTTGACATCCAATATTAAAGAGCTGAACTGAATTAATGCTCAGATGAGCAATTTGCTTTCCACAGTGTCTGTGTTTGCTTATTGTTTGTCTTTCTGATTTGATTTACCCAACAGCACTTCTGTAACCTGCGCAGATACTGCAGTCTGTCTAATAAAAGTCCAATAAAGGCTTGTGTGGGGTTTCACCATTTCCTTTTTCAGTGTAATTGATCGCACTAAGAAAATCAAACAGTGTAAATTCACAGAAATACATGTTATATAAAAGATATTACATTACATGAAAGACATTGTGTAAAATAAATAATTATAAAACAATAAATTAACGCATCCTTGGCAAATAAGCAAAAAATAATATTAGAACCAACTTCTGAAGCCTGATAAATTAACACAGCCTGTCACAGTGAGGTATGCATTAATAATTCATAAAACAACTAAGAACAGTCCAAATAATTAAAATTATATCATTCATATATACAACTCTACTGTATTAAAGGTGTGTGTTACCCAAATTTCACAAGAGGAAGGAAGAATAGGCTCTACTCACCAACCAACTAAAATGAAGCATTATGCAATAAATGACGACAGACTTAAAGCTCCTAAAACACCCCCATGGTCCTTCCCCATAGAGTTGTCACTTTGGCTGCCTAATTAGACAGATGACAGTGTGACAGTGAGCCAGCATGCACGAATACCATGATCCTGAAACTGGAGCAGCTAAATGGAATTCAGCCATCATTTATTTTATTATTTACATCTGTGCTTCTCCGATTGTCATGTTAGAAATATCCTTGTGAAAAAGGCGCTTTGTTATTAGCACATAGTTTCTTGAATTCCCAGCATGGCTCCTCCTATCGTTTACCTGACTGTAGGTCTAATTAGTTACTGAAAACTGCGGCTGTTTGTTCATGTGCAGCCAATAACTGTTTAAGCAGTCTTTTGCTGTATGTATCTTAACAATTTTGTTTAGTTTTTTCTTTTTGTTCCTCTATGGAAACATTAATATTGAATTCATAAATTCATCATAAACACACCACAGGCAATGTCTCCCATGAAGAAACATCGTACCAACTTTTCAAGCCTACAGGGGGCTTGAGTGTTTTATACTGCAAAGATAGAAATATTATGGATGAAGTGTCACTTCACATTATAATTTGCCTTCTACAATGCAGTCTAAGTAAGTCCTCTGTTTCATCCATCAAAAAAGATATAGTATGCTTGGCAGTAATGTAAAAGATTGGTGATTTGTAGTTAATGGACTAAGGCATGCAAAAACCATCATTATGATTCTTTAAGGCTCCGATTTTCTCCAGGACTTGAATACCAGCTTTGCTCTTCCTTTTTTCTCTCTTATTTTCTCTTTTTCTGTGTCTCACAAACTAAGGGAAGCATAAAATGGCCCTCCTCAGGGAGCAGCTTGTAATGTCTGTCTGTAAGATTGAAACAGGCAAAGTTTCACCTCCGGCTCGACTCCCCAGTGGCTGCTCATATCAGAGCTACTGGGCCTCGATTACTTTTTCCTGTATCTCCCGTCTCCATCACCAGCAGGGAGATGAAGCACTTGGTGATATATTTCTCTGTCTGGGTGCGGGGACGATAAGTCAAGTCCCTTTTGGGTCCATTCACTCCCGTCATGACAGATAAAGTATGTTCTTTTTATGTGTCTGTGTGTGTTGGCGCGTGGACGAAAGGGGACTCCTCGCAACAAACTCAACTGGTGGCTCAATAAACTAATTTGACGATCCAAGTATCGGTGTCTTTCTGTTTGTGCGCTCTTTGTTTGGCGCTCTCAAAGACTATCTCAAGTCTTTTGTTCCATCCGTCACTGCTGTCACTGAAATGATTTTCGCCTTATTTAGTGTGCAAGTTTGCTCCTTTTTTTGTTTGAGACTTTGCTTGCTTGTTTTGTCTTTTCTCACGATAATTTTGTTTGGAGTTACATTGATTCAATAACGTATTGTTTCTCAGATGAGAGGCGTCATTTTTCTTTTGACACTTGAATAAGCAATTATATTTGGAAATTATTGGACTTGATTCCAACAAAACTCTATTCATATTTATTTTTTCTTTTTTGATCTTTGAATCACAGCGTTTCCACCCACATTGGACAAATCTGCATCTCAAACCGGGACCACTATCTCTTCCCACCAAGTGTTTGAATTGCCCAACCCTGACTATAATGTCTCTGCAATTCATTTGCCATGTCCACGTTCATTTTCCAAACTTCACCATACCATTCCATTACTATGCACTGACACTGTAGAAATGTTGAAAGTGATTAAATTGATGCTTTTAAAAATACTGGGAATAAGTTTTGAAATTCTGGCTTGAAGTTAGGGATGCATATTTGCTGCCAAACAAACTAAATTCATGTGTACAGCTTGCGAATTAAAGGAGGGATGTGCAGAGCCACATTCTGAATTAGTGATGCGACTATATGTGCAACAGTCTACTGTAAGTTCACGCACACACGCATGCACACACCCTCAAGTACCTGTTAGATTTTCGTGTCCACCTCAGATGTAATGGCAGTAATTACAGAGAATCAAAGCACTGACTGAGACAAGGGCAGAGATGAAGAGACGGCGAAGGACAGAACAAAGAGGGGATGGGGGGAGATGACTGAAGAAATGGAGAGCAGAAGAATAAGGTGTGGAAGCGTGGGGGAGGGAGTGAAGGTGCAGGGGAATAGGTGGAAAAAGTGAAGAGAAAGAGCAGAGTGATGAAAATTGGCACCCGCCTCGCCTTTCTGCACAGTCAGCAGAGAGCAATGGAGACGAGACAAGGGTGCAAAGAAAGAGGGTGGCTTGTATCTGCGAAAAAGAAGAGAAAGATGCAGCAAGACGTAGAGGTGGATGGTAAATGTAAGGGAGAGAAGCGAGAGGCGTCACATCGGGAAACTTCATAGAAAGAAGACAAGGACAAGAAACAGCAGTGACACCTCAGTATTTGTACACCGGATAAAATATTAAACATCAGACAGCTACATCCAAAGCTGTGACGCATGTTACTCGGAGGAAGTGGTGATGTGGGAGGTGAGGGGAAAGAGAGACGTGTTACACAACCATGTGTGTTGGTTTGTACTTTCGCAGTGGTTCAACTCGACGGGCCATCGATCCACCAACCAAACTGTTCGTGTGTCTTTGTTTTCATGATGACTGTGCACCTGCAAGCTGAAAGGCGCCGCAGAAGCAAAAACAACTATTAGAGTTACTCAATGAGAAAAACTAAACCAAACAAAAACATCAGATTCGGCAAATGAATTCCACTTTGCTCATTATGTGCACATGGTCAATCACTTTTGTGTAGAAAACTTGGTGGCTTGGAATGTACCTTAGCTTAACCTTAACGATCCATCTGAACTCACAAATTCATTTGCTCTGGGCTTGTTTAAACAATCAAATGAACACCCCGCGAGCACGTCATTATACCCACTCCTCTTCTTTGTCTCCCTCTCTTCCTCTCTCTCGCCCTGTGTCTCTTTTAAGGCTTTAATTATTTATGATTTAATCACAGGGAGCGCTAACAGCCACCACAGCTGCTGCCTGTCACACACACACTCGTGCGCACACACACCGATACATGCAAACGTGAGAAAACATGACTAAGGACACTATGTCAGTTTGATTGAAATTGTTCCTGTTTTCCATGGTGATACCTTAATAATACAAATTTAAAAAAAACTAATGATGTGATTGAAAAAGCTCAACACGTACATTTTGTTCACTCATTTAACCTATTCCCTTATTGATATTTTTTAATTCTCATGTCTCAGAAATATCAACCTTGTGTACACACCTCTCTCTGAACACACTGTCAAAGACAGGCTAAATACTTTGTAATAGATGCCCTCCAATCAGGGTAAACATTTCTCATTTGGTGCCCAGGCAATTAAGAGCAATTCTTAAGAGAATAAAATTGCCTAAATCGAATACCTTAACTGTCTAATTCTCTGTCTTGATGTGTGTAACCAAGAAACAGCCTCTCTCAAGCTGTAAGCAAAGCAGGAAGTTGGCGAGACTGAATCATTTAATGCACAATTTATGCATTGGAGGCTGGACTGAAAGTAGAAATTGAAATTGCCTTTCAGGCAATCATTATTCTCTCCCACACCTGTTAAAATGTAGGACACACTATTACACTATTACTACACTATTACATTTAATGCTGACTTTTTCACTTGTAGGATACAGTTCAATTAACTAGATCTTGCTTTTAGATATTAACATATTAACTATTGCTGTTTTCTGAGTTTCTTACTTTGTATTCAGTGAAGCTAGCAGGGGGGAAGGAGGATAATGAGAGAGAAAGGGGGGAAGAAGAGAGGTTGTGTCGTCCCCTCAGGGATTAGATTGGCTGTTAAATTCAAATCATCGAGCTGAAAGTCAAAGACAGACGGAGAGAGGAAGGTCGAGTTTACGTACAGAGGACAGAAGAAGACAGAAACACAGGATTAAGAAGAGGCATTCTTATTGTAATGTTTTGTTGTTGCCCTTTTCTCTGGTTTTCTCTGGTCGACACATCTCAGATTTTAAAAACCATACAAATTGTAAAGAAATATTGAAATTTAGCATGCACTTTTGTCCAAAACGTGTTGCCGTTCAGTCCCTGAGAGTTCATTTGGATTCTACAGGTGGACAAGGTTTACATGACTGACACTGGAAGAAACGCTGAACCTTTCAAATTAAATTTTCATCTGGTAATTGGGAGTTCTGTCTGAATGACAAACAAGAAAATGACCTTTCCTAATAAGACACCACTGATACTGTTTTCCTGAAGACACAGACACACACACATACATACACACTGATTGAAACGTTACGATCCAGGAATAGAGATGTTCACAGAAAGTAAAAAAAAAAAAAAAAGAATTCTCATACATCTAATCATAGCTCTGTGCGTGCCATTATGTGGGAACATACGTGTGCATGTGTGTGAGTATATTTAGACGTGTCGACATGCCTCCACAGGCAATCCTCTGCTGGGTTACCATGGAAATGAAAGAGGCAAATTGTCAGTTTGCACTAGGAAAGAGGGGTAAGTGATGCAGAGCCTCAATGTCTTTGTGTGTGTGTGTGTGTGTTTGCAGTGTGTATTAACTTCATTTATTCGTTTGCGTGTATATAGTCGCTCCAAGAGACTCTAGTGGGATTATGTGTGTTTGTTTTGGTTATTGAGGCTGATAAAACAATATTAGTGGCATCGCTCCCTCGCCCTCGGCCACTCAGTGTCTCCATGCGTGTTTGACCAGGAAATTAAATCTTCCATGCTTTTCAAGCGAGGCTGAGCCGTTTGATCTCCCCCATTGTCTCTGCCAACGTTATTGACCCTTTTCTACCTGCCAATCTTTTTCCTCTTTCTCCTCCTTCTCGACATCTACTTTTCCTTTTTACTGTTATCTCTCTGCGTCTCTCTCTGCCCTGTAGTGCATCTGTCCACCCCTCACTGGGCGATCGTGGGGTGATGCAGCTGTTTTGGGAGGAAACAAAAAAAGACAGATGATGAGATTTTTGCCAAGGTTCATTTAACTGCTTTTGGGGGGCTGTGTGCTCTCCAAAAGCAGTTAAATGAACCTAAACTGTTGAAGACGCAAAGTTTAGATTCCTAAACTTCTTAAGACAACCGTGAAACTGTCATGTTGAAGAGCCTGCTTTAAAGAAGTTCACTTTAAATTATATTTAAATAGACTGGATAAAATACTGGAAAAGTATCTCAATATGGTCTATTTGTTTTTAGCTGGCAGTGTGACTCAGCCATGTCAGCCATCAGTCGGTCCTCTACTTTGGTCCAGACTGAAATATTTCAACATCTACCAAATGGACTGATATGAAGTTTAAAGTGGTTGGTTCCCAGAGGATACGTCATACTCACCTTGGTGATCTCCTGCCTTCTCCTTTAGCGCCACCATGACGTTCATATTTGTAGTTTTGACGAAATATCTTGACTACTAGTGAATGGTCTCCCATGAAATTTGGTGGATACATTCATGTCCCTATCAGAAATATGTTTGGTCATATCTCTTCATTTTGACATCATCAGTTGTAAATTTTAACATGTCAGCCGTATTTTCTGTGTAGCAACTACTTACCATCACACTGCTGTAGATCCATGTTAAGATCTAAAAACGTCATAGCAATCATTCTATCAGGGATTTTAAGGCAAAGAAAGAAAAGCCTTATTAAAAATTTGGTTTGCTTTTGGGCTTGAAGATAACCTCTTGTTGTGCTTTTCTATCAAGCTTCATTCCAACATCACAGACACAAACAATATTAACATAAAGTGGATCAAGTTAGTGGCATAACTGTAGGCAAGGTAAACCTCTGTGCGACTGGGAAATTGCTCGACAAAATGTGGGCATCAGTTTTGAGGGAAATTACAATGTAATTATTTTGTCACATTCTTAATAGTCTCCTAACCTCGGGGCACATTGTTCACTGTTGCGTAATGATACATGCTGACACTGATCAAAGTGAAAGTAAAACTGCAGCCCACAGTAAATTGTGGGGACAAGATCAGCACAATCCTCTTCAAACAAAGGGCACGTAGGCGTGAAAATACGCCAGCAATAGACACAAACTCCGCCCCACAACAAGGAGAGAAGGACCAGTTTAACTGGGCAAAGCAAATCTGCTAGAACGAGGAGAAAAATACAAGTCTATATCTCTCTCCTCTCTTTTTATTGCCAGTCTTTCCATTTGCTCTCTGTGTATGCTAGCAGTGCAAAGGTTAGTCTTTAGCCACACATGCTTTCACCGGCGGATACTGAATGGAGATGCTGAAAAAGATATTGTAAGAGCAAGCAAGAAGAAGGTCAGGAAGCAGCGATACAACAATGAACTCTGTACTTTGCTTGAGGGAGGCCTAAGGGAGTGTGAGAGAGTTCTGCCTTTGTGTATATACAGGAACGTGTGTGTGAGCGTTTTCGTGGAAAGAAAGATGTGTCATTACCGCAGAGACAAAGTGTCCAGGTCTGATATGGCGAGACCATTTGGATTATTAGTCCACGCTCGTACACCAGCTATTTCTCCACAGAGTGTGAGCATGTGCGCAAACCGAGACAGGAGCTATTATTCTCTTCATCTCATCCTCTCATCGTTTTTCATTTCATTTCACTTCATCTGTGTGTTTTTCTGTGTCTATCAGTGTGAGTGGCAGTGAGTGGGCGCATGAGAGCGCGAAAGAGGGATGAAGGAGGGGAGGAGTGGAGCGAGAAGAGACAGCGTCGGGGCTGAGAGACATTCGCGGGGACAATGCACAAGATCCACTGTAAAAATCAGCACAAAGTTTGGATAGAGTGCCTGTATCCGAATACACACACATACACACTTGTATACACAGATTGAATTTATAGGATTATCAGACAAGGGGAAGAGGCAGGAATGTGACGTCCAAAAACGATGTGCTCTGTACGATAGGTAATACAGGATTTTCTGCTTCTGTTTAATCCAATTATAACAAACAGCCAATTCTCACATTTTCATGAATAACACTTCACTTCTAATGCATAAAGCAGAGGAAACCTGTTGAAAGCACACACTCTGCTCACTCACTTTTACTTCGAAATGGAGCTGTCGTCAGTGGAAATTCTTTTTTTTTTTTTTGTAACTTTAGGTATAATTTTGCTAGTTTGGCAACTTTAAATCCCCTGAAAATCTTCAGTCATGACTAAATAAGACATTTTTAGGTATTATTTTTTAGGAGTTTAACTCAAACGCTAATTTGCCTCATCAGGACTGTGTGGGTGGTTTGGATGGATTTGATTGACGATGACCAAACAACCCACCAACTGTCATCAGATTGTGATTAGTGCACAGAAGTAACCCTTTTTGAAAGTTTTTGAGAGCACTGAAAAAACACAAATAAAAACAAAACTGGAATCACAAAAATTGTTTGAGGTTTGACCCCGTCGCTCGCTGCCTGAAGCTGACTGAGAAACTAGGTTTTCTGGAACCTTTTAAAGTTTTCAAGTCTGTCAAATCTAAAGATCCTTCTTAGAGGAAAATAAGGGAGTCTTGTAGCTAAGTTTGCAGTGAACTTAAGAAAGGGATCCATTCATCTAAAGGTAAAGTTTTATGATAACCAGGGAGTGCAGTATGCTAAAATGGATATCTCTGCGTGTCTATGTTGATGATTTTTACACCAAAAAAGAGATGTTCCTGTTTATTTATTTATCCTCAATATTTTTTTCACTGATTTGAACTGAATAGTGTCACCATTACATAGTTTGTCCAGCAGGGAGCAATGAAACTTTCCAACTGTAAAATATCCCTCCTTTCTTCAAATCCCAAATAGACGTCAGCCTTAAGAAATGTAGAATCGCAATGCCATAATCATGATGTACATTTACATAAAGATAATGAAGATTTTGTACATACCACCTACTCCTAACAGTTGTTTCAACATCTAAAGTTGTGCTGTGTTTACTTACATCGTGTCCCCGTGTCTCTCTGTTAACCATCTGAGAGTCCTCGCTTCACAACCTTCTGTTAGGGGCTACTAATGTGTATTTTAACTGACTCCCATCTGCCTGTGTGCTGTTTTGCTGCACCGTGTACTGACCTATTTCAAGGCGACATAAACTGCTGTTATGCTGTTAGCACTTACTGGAAGAGCGTCAGCTAAACGGTGTGATAATACCGAGCTAAAATGTCTGTTAAAAAAAAACAAAAAAACCTCACTTTTTTTCACTCAACAAAATAATGACACCAGTAGAAAACAGAGAGGGGATTGGGGGAGTTGTGATATAATGAGGATAAAGAATAATGGCACCTTTTACAGTTTCATTTCTCAGTAACCGTAGAAACGGCCAACAGGAATGTAAAATTGCCATCACCTTGGGAACCGAATTACATGTAGAGAGCGAGATAGAAATGTATGGAACGAGTCGTGACATGATGGATGTCATGTGACAGGTTGTACTTAGCATAATAAGGTGCAAGGTGTGTGTGTGTGAATAGGGGTATGAGTGTCAGCCAAACAAAGAGAAATCAAGGCATAGCGAGGACTTAATCAGCACTCTTTTCCTTTCAGTGGAGCATTCTGATGGATACAGTTATTATGTAAATGATTGTTCCTGCGTTTCCTAATTTTGCCTTCTGTGTCACTACCTCCTTCGCACAGTGATCTAAAAGCGAGTGGGGGCGGGGTTATGTGGGTGTAAAAGATTAGTAGCAGCTCCTCTATGAGTGGAGTGAACAACGCTGACCCCTGAGTCACAGTAACCCTCAGATCAGAGCAGTGAGTGCTGTGCTGAGCTCTGTTTTCACTGCTACTTTAAACCGGTTGTGGAGATTTTCTACACAAATTCAGCCCGCTCTTTAGGATCTGGTTGAAACATTTTGATCCCGTCATTCTGCTAATCCCTTTTTAAAGGCAGAACTCTCTTAAATTCACCCAAAATATCTTTGCAGTCTGCAGGAATGTCTCAAAACAGCCTGCAGAGCAGATTTAGGAGGACCCCCTTCTGAGATAGTATAAAAGACAGCTTTCTAAATTCTGGAGCCCCTTGTCTCAAACTGAGTCTGACTCATCCCATCATACAGCTTTCCTATAGAGCTGAGGAAAAAAAACAAGACAAAAAGCAACATCCTCAAACAAGTGGTGAAAAACAGAAGCTTTATCTTCTTTTCAACCTCAGCCTAAATATAAAACGATCGTCACATCTCGGTCACATCATTCAGACAAAAAAAAACTATGTTAGAGGTGCATTGGCGGGAGGTTGTTTCAGGTGCAATTGAGACGATGAAACAGCTCAGGAGGGCCAGTTTTAATAATAGATACATTCACACAAGTCACTCAAGTTAACAAACATAGAAAATAAATGTACAAAATAAGCATAGTTAAGGAGGATAGGACTTGTTGAAAACTAAGGAAAAACACAGAAAAGTGTGTTGAATAGTAACACAGGTTGTCATCTTACTTTTTATCTGACCACCTTTTCATGCACGAGTTCAAACGCGCGTGAATCCCTTGACCATGTATGAAAAACCTCCCCCTTTACATTTCAGTTTCTTTGTTTTTACAAAGAGAGTGCTTGTTAAATTCTGAATAAGATGGAAACTGGAGTTTGACTTTGACATCCTCCCACTTAAACTTTGACCTTAAACCAAATGGAAATATATCCATCAATAAAAAAATAAACAAATTACATCCGGCCCTTCACTCATTAAATTACAATTCCGAAAGGAAAAGTTTTGTTTTACTTTGCAGCGTAATAAGAGCCTTGAAAACTGTATGCAGCTTTTCAAGTCCGTTGAGAAATATTTTACTCTTCTTGTTGAACCTTACAGTCAGTTGTAAAACATTTGAAAAAAGATTAGCGAGCAGGCAGCCTATGAGTGCGTGCTGTAGCTGTAGATGGGGAGAAAAGTGAATGATGCACACGGACAAAAACACTTTTGTCCCGATTTAAAAAAAGTACAGTTTTTTCTGCCTCAGCAGAAACAGGAGAACTTTGTAAGAGTACAAATACTTATGTGTGTGCGCTCATGAGTCTGTGAAGCGCACAGAATACCTGTTTGAATTGCTGCATGTGTTTTCTTTTTCTTTCTGAAGCAAATGTTCTTGTATCATTTTCACAAACGAGAACAGCAGCCGTCATCTTTCGTTCCCCCTTTCGGATCCCTCGATCCTCTCCTTCCTCTGCCTTCATCTCTCTCAGGTCAGGTCAGGTTAGATTCCAATAAGCTCCAAAATAATCATCGTAATTTATACGGGGGAGCTTAGAGTTGAGGCCTGACAGAAATTCTATCTGAGAGTGGTCTGAAATATTTTGTGGGTTTATTTTATCTTGCATTGCTTTGATGTTGTCCTAAAATCTTTATGTCTGCAACAAGGTTGAGTTTTTCTTTGCATTCATTTAATTCCCTTACTTATTTTGCAATCACTTGAGTGTGCCACACAAACTGATATAAATATACAAGAATTCAGAAACTAAAACTCAGAATACGACTGAAAATGAGTAAAATAAATGTTGACTTATGTGGCAAATGTCAGCAGAATTAGGTTACACAATGCCAGAGAACATAGCACAAATGTTAATTATGTATTTGGCATTTCACTAATTTGAGGTAGCTGGAGGGGCAAGACTGCATCAAATGTGCTTAAACAGACATTAGTGCTTGCAAAGACCACACAGAAACACACAGAGATGGAACATCAAAGGCTGCGGAGTGACTGGTAAGTGACAACTTGATCAGAAAGTTTTATGTCTCTTTTTCTGACTGATCCGACAGAAAACAGACACACGGCCTCTGTATCCTGGCAACAGCCCTCTTTCTGTGGCACAGAGAGATGGACAGGATGCAAGGGTGTGTGCGAGTGTGTGTGTGTGAATAACGGATTGTGAATACACTTGTGTCTTCTGTCAGTTTAACCTCCTGAAATCTGTCGAACGCAGCGACCGATCCAACTTCACAAGCTCGTGCTGTGTGGCCAAACGTTCAGACCCACAGAACTTTATTTTCAATCCTCACAGCATTTTTGCACTGAATTTTTGTGAGGTCATTTGACATAAAAGAAAACATTTAAAATATTTCCTTTTGGGTGCAATAGGTTTTAATGGAAGACATTTTAACATCACAATACGTCACGTCACAACTTCACAATAGGAAAAGCACCTGTATAAACAATACAATTAATGATGGCTGAAATCCATTTTAGCTGCTTCGGTTTCAAGGTCCCCTGCAAGCTGTCTCACTGTCACACCAAATGAATCTCCTTGCAGCTCCTCGACTTTGGAACAGCCTCCCACAGTCAATTAGATCCGCTGAATCGGTGCTGTGTTTTAAACGGCTCTTGAATGGCTTTCATGCTATTTTTTAATGAAAACTTAGTGTCATCGTTTTTCTTCCATACATTTCTACAATTTTACAGGGTAAAGCATTGCTTATACACGATGCTGGTCTCATCATTTTATTTTTATGTGTCATACAATCAGATCATTTCTGTGCCAGCAAAAAAAAAAACAGAACATGGTCGCTCTTGCAGACTTGTTGATCTGTGAATTTGAACTTTCTGAAGAATGTGTCCATTAAATCAGCAAGTCTGAAAGTGAGACCAACACTGGGCATTTGAATTCAGCCACCGTCACTTGAATCAAACAGAGCCTTCATTCATGTTATCAGTAACACCTGAATTTTCCTGCTATGACAAGTCAAAATGTGTGCTGTGAAAAAGGCCTGCGGTGCAGCTATATTAAACATTGTGTGTTGGGTTAGAATATTCTATTCAGCTTAAACATCATATTTCAGTGCAGTCATGTTGTCATGTGGGTGGATTAGGTTTTTAATTTTAAATAAATTCAAGGCATATAAGAGGACTTCCTGTAAACATTTATGTCATTTATTTCTTTTTCAAACACTTTACAAACACTTACATTTTCTCTCAGACTAAATCCAGTGAACACCTCCCAAACTGACTTTAGCAAATAATTACTGAAATTCATCCATTCAGGCCAGTTTGCGGCGTCAGCAGTTTGAATTCAAAGAGCTGCTGCTGTCGGCCAAAAAGAGGTCCAGTATTGTGTCTGTTCTGCTTGGTTTGATTCAGTCTTCAAATTTATTCAGTTTAACTGGTTCAGCAGAGTTTTCAACTAACCCACATTTGCATGGAGAACATTATTCTGATCCTGCGGCAGACTAGATCTGAAACATGAAAATTGAATGACATGGAGTCTTTACGGGTGTTATTATCACAGGGGAAGTGATGATGATGTGACAAACTGCATTATGCCAGGGGAGAGAAAAATTAGATTCCCATAGCAGATGTAAACAGAATCCTGCATCATCAGATCAAGACACAATCTGGAGAGGGGGGATGTGTGTTAATGCCAGGTGAAATGGGACCTTTTGTGTATTTGATTGCATTGGAACTTGTGAGCATATCTGCGTGTAAGTGTGTTTGAATATATGAGAGAGAGAAAATCGGACTTTGGCGCACCACGTATGAGAGATGTCATCTCGCGTGGGTGTAACAAAGAGAGCATACCTCTATGTGTGTGTATATGTGTGGTGTGTGTGTGTGTGCACGCATGTATGTGTGTGTGAGTGTCTTAATCCTGCCCGTCAAAATGATTTTACAGCCCTCGCTCATCTCCTCCAGTCTTTCCAAACAGAGGAAGAGAAGATTAGTCACACCTCCTCCACTCTTGCTCTCAGTCTCTCCCTTTATCCTCTCTTCCACAAGTGTGTATCTTTGTGTGTTTGTGCGCGCGTGCGTGCGGGTGTGTTTGTGTTTGTGTGTGGGCTCAGCGCTTTTACGTAAAGCTCCATAGAAAAGGCACGAGTCAAGCAGAGAGTCCTTGGCAGCAAAATACAATTGCAGCTCAATGGACCATTTTCTGCAGAGCTGACCCTGCCATATTGAGTTTTTTCACACACACACACACACACACACACACACACACATACACATACAAGAGGCTTTAGATGATGAGGCTGCAAAGAGACATTCAAAACGCGCAAGAAAAGTGATCACACACACGTACAAACACGTACAGAAAGAACTGCGCAGCCACATGAATGCAACAGCATGCGTACACATGTACATCACACACAAACACAAGCTATAGCTTAGTTCTTTGCCCCCACACTCACTTCACTCACACACACACACACACACACACTTACACACATAGATACGCAGATGACAGAAAGCAGTGGTTTTTCAGAATGATGTGCCCACATTTGGCTTGATAATGATAATTACCACCTAATCACATATTCACTCACAACGCGTAATTACCGTAATTACCAGCTGTTTGTACACAGCTGTTTGTGTACACAGTGTGTGTGTGTGTGTGTGTGTGTGTGTGTGTGTGTGTGTTTATACAGTGTGTGCAGGCATGCATTTGTGCCTTAAGGTCAAAGGGAAGTGGGTGGCGTTCCCTCCAGTGTGGAAGTGTGTGTGATGACATGATGACCTCTCCATCAGTGCCATTCTGTCACCTCTGACCTTTAACCAAAATGAGGCCTTTTTTTTTTTGGAGGGGCGGGGGGCACCTTCGTTTACACAATGTCACGTTGCTTTTTGTGATATTTTTCTAACCACAAGTCCTGACTTATAACACAAGTCTGACCTCTCTGCTGTTAGCTTTTCACAGTACACTTTAAAGAGACTCACTTACTTCATTGTGTGTGCCGGCATAATTTTCTCCACCAAGCAAAATCTGTTAAATGAATCCATTAATGAATCTTTTTCTTAAAGATTCTTGTTTTCGTATGCAGACTATTTTTATGAAATGAAAAGAACCTGAATGTTTCCAAAACTTGCATCACACCAAGGATATACTGGAACATTATGCTGGAAAACTGCAGATGTTCACATATCGTAAAAAAAAAAAAAAAAAGTGAATAATAAGCTTCTCTCTCTCTCTCTCTCTCCTCTTTATGTCTCTTCCCCTCTTTGCGATGCTCTCCGATGTTCCACTTTCAGGTAAGAGATTAATGCACACTCAATGTATCACAGTACTGAAATAGATAGATGGATAGATGGATAGATAGATTTACTTACATACTTTTACATACACATGAATTTGGATGTCCTCAGAATTTCATAAAAAAAGTCTAATATTAGATATAAACAGGAAGATTGATAGAATGAGATGGGCAGGATAAACAGGCCAATGAACAGGAAGATTGATCAAGGGAGTGATAGAAGGGCTGGCAGATCAACAGATGGCCGGATTAATAGATCTCAGATTAATAGATTATCACACAGACAGAAATAGACAGATGAACAGAGGGATGGAAGGACCCAAAAAAAGAGGTTGACAGAAGGACAATCATATCTACAAGTCTGCTAACAGACATTTTGGCTGTGATGGCTTTCCTCTGTTGCCATGGCAGCACTGTCACATACCAGCTGGACTGGAGGAGAGGTGCCCTAACGTGCACGCACACACGCATGCATGCAAACACACACACATGCATATGCATTTTTTTTCTGCGCTCTTCAACCAAATGACTCATTTTACTTAATAACATAAATTACAAACACTTCCCTGTAGAGAGGAAAATTATGTAAATTAAATCATTATTGCCTGCCTTTAGTTTAACACCCGACTGTGAGAGCGAGTGCATCATTGACGATAACGGCAAACCCTGCAGTTGATTTTACGGTGCTATCAGTAAGATGTGGCTCTTTAGTATCATTCAGTGGCAGCCGAGAGAAACTACAACAACATTAGCCGATTTTTGCTTGCAAATTTTAGGCTTATCTCATTTAAGTGATACAGAGCTCCGGAGATAAGGCCTCATATCATCACAGTGTTTATATAACTAACAGAGTTATTCTCCAGGAATTTCTACACCACCACCGTACAAACTAGCTAGCTAGCAGCAAAGCTAAAGACGCCATGCTTCACATTTAAAATCACATATGTGACTTTTTTTTTTTTTTTTTTTTACAACAACAGCAATTATCATTTTCAAAAGCTTCTTGCTATTTCCAAAAGCTGCACTCGCATTGTGGAAACACTATGTTAAGGCCATAGTGCCCACTGGTAAGTTCAGGGCGTCTGGTAGAACTGAACTTGCTGTGCCTGTTCAAAAAGCTTAAAATCTCAGTAACTGTGTAGTGTCGTGATTAGTAACTCTTCATCTCTCATGATTTATGGTCATTTTAAACCAGAAAAATATTACTGACTGCACTTTAATATGATTGTAATCATAAAAGATGAAACTAAATCCTAAGCGCCACTTCAGTTAAAAAATCTTCTCATACATCCTGTTCTCTGTCTTCAATATATTGGTGTCACAGGGTTAACTTAAGCTTCACCTTTGTTAACATAAATATTATTATTATAAGTCTCCTCCACTTGCGTGCCAGAGTTCAGTTCAAGACATGCAGATTTACAGAAAAGTTCAAACTGCAGGTCATCTCACCTCTAGTTATGCCTTTTTCACTGCCTGTAGCCATTACTCTTTCAGTCATTAATCCCTTTTTTTATTATTCTCTCAAAGTCACCCACCTCCCTCTGTGTCTCTCTCTTCTCCTCTCCTCTCCCTGCATGTACAACTTGCAGACACCTAACCTTTTCCTAATGGGTCATAAAGCGAAAGAGAACACGCTGTGGTCTGCATGCTATCAGGTCAACTAGAACACACGTCTACGGATCTGTGACAGGTGGTAAATACAAGCCGCACAGTTTGGTCACATTCTTCAAAAAAAAAACAAGAAATCAGCCAATAAGTTCAAAGGTCACCTAACTCCTAATCCTACCTCCTGCTGAGCAAGCAACCCTTCACTCTGCAAAATAAGAGTCTTCCAGCTCCTCCTTCCTAATATACAATTACATTAAAACATTGTCTTACAATGGACAGTTTTAAACAAAAAAAATATCGAGATATATAGAGATTTATTCCATGTATCCTTCCTCCTTGTCTAAACTTGTTTCCTAGTTCGGTCTGAGATTTGCGTGTGTTATGCTTGGATGCCACTAAGGCAGCCTCAAGCAGAAATGAGGAGCGTGCTACAGAGGTCTGTTAAACTCACTTCTGTCTGACTCCACACCTCCACATTTATATTACATTTTCAACCTTGTGCTCTTCAAACCCAACCGACGCCGACTCAAGTGATCTAACTTACTTTGCGCTGCTTCCTCTGGAGCCACGGGGAGGCTTCACGCAATGTTTTTCACATATGCAGAAGTAATGTACTGCCCAAGACCTGTAAACAGACTCTGGTATGTGACATCAGTTCCCCTTTAATTTCAGGTGTAATATATAATATATAAAGGGACTTTCTACCTATTTTCCTCTCTTTTTCTTCTTACAATTTTCCCACATTCTTTCTTCCTTCTCCTCTCTTGATTTCTTTTATTCTTTCTTCCTCCGTTACCTCCTCCCTGCTCCCTCTAACATTTGCAACCCCAATTCAATCTACCTGAACCTGCCGTTTATTCTAATCCCATGTTTCCGTCAGTCCCTCTTCCTCCCTCATCTGTCTTTTCAAGTTACATCGACACACACGTACTTACTCTCTCTTCCCCCGCACCCATTAAAATCCTTTTCTCTGCCATTGTCTGCCATGTATCAATCACTTCATCCCCATCTATTTTCACCTCATCTCTTGTTTCATGTTTCCTAATCTCTCCACCTGCTTCTCTCTTGTCTGTTCCTCTGTCTTTCCCTCGCTGTGCCTCTTTTCCTTTCAGTCATTCTTACACTGCTCTCTTCTCCCGTCCTGGTGTCTACACCTTTGACTTCAATCAGTCTTATTGATGAATTGATTACAGTTGAGGGGAAGATTCAGATAGGGTTAGGACCCATTTTGCCTCACTAGTATGTGCATATCTTTGTGCATACTGCATGTGTGTTTGTGCGATGTACTAAGTCTCTTTACCTTTACCACCTCTGTCCTCTTAAAAAACTGTGGCTTTACTTCACGAGTTGTTTCAAAATATGCATGTGTGCTTTTGCACAGCAGCATACAGTAAGTTGTTCTCCTCAAATGTATTTAGAGACTTTACCCAAGATTCAAACAAATGCACACAGAAGCACTCGCAATACACACCTTTGACACAAATGTGTAATCGGCCATGCTGTCGCTCTTCATACGCATTAACCTGACTGTGCCTGCAGACGATATATGCAGTTCAAACACTCACTCGCCACACACCAAACTGGCCTTAATGAAGGTAAGTAACACGACTGCGATAGCAAGGTTCAAATGATCGACCTTGAGTGTGTGTGTTTGTGGCGGAGAATTAATGGCCTGATTATAATCTCTGTATTTGACTGTGCCCACTCTGAGGAAACACACACACACACACACACTGCAGTTATGCTCAGTATTACAATCTTATTGCTAAAGCAGCTTTGAAAAATAGATGATGATATGTTTGTTCTCCGTGTGTGCCTTCTTTGGCATCTCTGTCAGAAAATGTGAAAAACGCAATTTCAGCAGCCTAATAGTTTGGACAAAAATGCATCTTTCCAGCGTTTACCAGGTCAAATGTACTCAAATGTACTCATCACATGTACACATGTAGGTGTTTTACATTATAAAATATGCATTTGTGCTGATGTCTGCAGCACACTGATCAGTTGTGACGGGTGCATGGAATAATGTTTGTATGCCTTCTGTGAATTAAACTTGTATTTAACAGTGTCACTGTAACACACACAAAACAGACATATACACATACACACACACACACACACACACACACACACACACACACAGGGATGTAGTTATTTTGAAATTCAAAGCAGACTCCTGCAAGTTCCTGATAAGGTAGCCCCGGGCAAGATACAACAAATATTAATATTAGTTTTTACTATTTCACTGCGTGCTTGCATCAATGTGTAAATGTGCGTGTGTGTGTGTGTGTGTTTGCTCATCAAATGCTTCTACCCTCAGGCCATGAGGATCCTAAATGAGGTCACTGCCTAAGACCCATTATACACATATATTTATTACTGTGATTGTACCATATATGATTACATGTGACAAATAAACTTGATTGATTGATTGACTGATCAGTCATGTCTTGTCCAATCAGCTAAGTGGGCCTTTGCAGGGGTTTTTATGCTCGAGTGTGTGTGTGTGTGTGTGTGTGTGTGTGTGAGTGTTTGAAATGCATGCGTTAGACTGCTTCATTTAATTCATTTACATTTAATATATTAGCTATATTAGCTTTTTCCGTTTAGTCAGCAGATCGTTTAAATGTCAGATTTACAGTTTGTCAAGCTCTACTCAAAGTGAACAAAACGTGTGACAGGTTTAACAAAGCAGGCACATTTCTTCCTGCTGGCAATACAATCAGTTGAACAAATTGCCTAGTTCAGCTGTAGTAGATGAGTACCCAAGCTGGTAGCGATAGGATGTCAGCGGTGTCTTCACTTCTCTGCTTCATTGTCACACCTTACAGTGTATATTCTGACTTCTGGTTGAGGTCTTTTTGATTGTTTCTTTCTGTCTGTCTGTGTGTGTGTGTGTGTGTGTGTGTTTGTGTGTCTGTGTGTGAGTGAGTGTTTTATCTGTAATTTATGTTCTGCCACAGCAGGTCTGTGTGTCTGTGGCAGGAATCCTTTAGTCAGAATTACGGCCTCGAGCAGCAGCAACACACTGTCATGCTGTGTGCGTGTGTGTGCGCATGCTTGTGTGTGACCTCTGGGACGAGTATTGATTGAGTGTCTGGTGCCCTGTTGTCAGCTCACAGTTAGCCTCATTAGAAATAGGTCTTGCCGTCCCCTCCTCTTCCTCTTCCTCTTCACATATCTTCAATCACATCTTCCTCCCGTTCCACCGCCTTCACCTTCCCTGACCCCGTCCTCCTCTCCTCCCCTTTCCTCTCCTCCTCTTCTTCACCAGTTCATGACAGCTGATGCATGGACAGCCGGGGATTGGCAACATTTTTGTCAGCAGTAATGATAGTTTGCAATCACACTCAATGTGGAACACATAATGGGCTGTGAAGGACAATGATTTGATGAAACAAAATACTGGTTTGTGTGATTATTGGCAGCGGCTCATCTTTTCACCTCTAACGGCAGCTGGTGAATAATGAAAGCAACATCGTCCCTCATCGGTTCTTGTAGGATTTCCACAAAAGATATCATAATTACCCAGAGGATGAAGACGTCCTTTTGTCCCAGACAGCCTCTTTGCAGTTTGAATAGTCTCAGGGAAAATAAGTCACTTGTGTAGCACCTTTCCAGGCATGAGGCAACAATGACCTGTTACTAATTTTAACACATAATAGGACATATAAAAGATAAAATGAATATGGATACTGAAAATAAGGAAAGAGGAAGATAACATCTGTAAATCTATTTGTATGGAAGAGCTTTCCAAATGTAACACTCACAATTAATGGCTGTTTTAAGGTTGTTCTTTGCCCATCAGGCTGTGTGTGGCTTCAGTGACTCCATAAATGTAATGTCAGAGCCCGACCATGTTACCTTGTGTGAAATGAAAAAGATTTTGAAATCGAATCTGCATTTCACTGGGGTCGAGTAAAAAAGAGGCCAGCCACGTGGTGATGCGGGACCTGCGAGAGCATTTGTCAAAAGCCTGGCAGCAGCATCCTGCGGCAGCTCCAGCCAGGTCATTGTTGACTGACTGAGGCAGGAAAACAAGCCAATACCAAAGACCTGACATGATGAGATAAAAGCATGAACGAAAAAAAAAAAGAATGAAAATGAAAAGCTGGACAGGTTTCCCATCCATCGCATGGTGAAAAAATACAGAAAGACAAAACAAATTCACACCTACAGCCAGTTTGCAGTTTCCAGCTCACCTGGTTTGCTTGTCTGTCTCTGTGGCACAAAGTCCACATGAATACACAGAATATTGTCGTATCCACTGAGCGTCTGTGCTGCTGACTTAATAATTGCTTGCTTGAATTAATCAGACTCACCCAGATGAGTGTGAGAACTATTGACAGAGGAAGCCATGCTGAGTAAACAAGACTGTGTTTAGGACACAAAAACAGTTAATACACACCCCCTCCTTAAGAATCCAGCAGTATAAGTCAATTTATTTTTATTTGAATCATCTGCCTTCTCTGTGTGTCACAGGCATTGTTTAATTATCCAAAGACCAGAGTGGCAACGAATTAGCTCACTCCAATTAATAGACCCATCCTGCCAGCTTGTAATTACTGTTTCTGGGCTTGTTCCATATTATGTTCATGCTATCGGGGTTATAATTATTTTCCTGAATCACACTCTTTGCCAATGGAAACAGTGCACAGTGTATTTCATCTAACCTTCAGTATACGTCAGCTGTACCAGTGCCAGAAGGGCTGCATAATGAGGCGCTGTGGTTCAGTGCATTTTTTACTTACTTTTTTAACATTTTGTCAATTTGTTTTAAAACCACATGCTATTTTGTTATATGAGATGTACCGCTAAGACCATGGCATGAGGGAAGAGGAGTCTAACAACAGCTTCAAAAAGTTTATTGCGTTTGCTGACAGCGAACGATGGCGCTGGCTGCAGTGTGTGTGTGGGTGGGTGGGTGGGGAGGTTAGAGGGTTTTTTAAAGGACAGTCAACAGGTGCCAGAAACCAGGAGATGATTGAGGGAAGAAATTCAGGTTACCTGCAAAATATATGTGCAGATTCTTACAGAACAGCTTTGGAAACAACATGAAAGCTCTTCAGAGAAAATATTTAAACAAATTTTAAATAAATTTATTTATTATTATTTATTTATTAGGTAATTTGAAGTATGAATTCACAAATTTACTTTCACAGGCCAGGTTCTCTATATAACAGATAATGCACTTATTGGAGTTTATATTATAATATTACAGATGTCATAGAACCAAAATTTATTTGATAGGGGGGATGGAAGAGCATCACACACATATATACCATATATACACACAGACACACACAATCAGAGACTCTTTCTGCTTAAAAAGTGATCATCAGAGAAGATGCAGATTAATTTTCTGTCTTTCTACTGATTTATTAATTGACTCACTGTTTTGGCTCTACTGTATAGCCTGCAGGTATCAATGAATCTGTCTGTTTTTGGCAGGCCTGTCCAGGGTACACGCTGCCTCTCATCCAGTGGGTGCAAAACCAAGCATGTTTTATAAATGAATGGAAGATATAACATGGATATATAGGATTTGAACAAATACACACAGAATATGTACAATATCAGCTAAACTAAACAAGATTATTCATTTCCCTTTAGTCTGCATACATAATGTCTTGATGTTTGATTTAAAGTTTTTCCTGTTACCAATCAAACAGGAACACACAGGTCATCGGCTGAAATAATAACTGCACTGAAAAGTTGGTTCAGCGATCTGACAGTCCGAACTTTTTCTGAGGAACTCATCATTATAGTTTACAACCTGAGAAAAGACTTGACATGTCTGCCACCAGGGCCAACACCTCTGTTTGCTACTTACTCACTGTCACTCCTCTAATGTGTTCACAACCAGCTTTCACCGCAAAACCACCCCACTGTCCTTTATCAGTTTCTCTCCTCATCCACAAGCATACATAAAGGTGTAGTAAAGATTTATGGCTCATATGAACAGGAAACAACCCCCTCATCCCCCATCCTCGCAGACACTTCCTGTCAACAACTCCAACACACCTTCACACTCATCAGTTACGGGCAATCACAGTAATGGTTTTTGTTTTTTACATCTAGTACTTCTAAATCCAAATTGACCATATGTTACTGCTGCTTGCATCAGTTTCTGTATCATACTTTCAAAAAGAATTGTTTTTGTGGACCAACCTTGTTTGAAAACTAGAACAGTGTGAAATTAAATATTTATGAATACACACTTGAGGATCACAAAATGTGTTTTATGTCAGAGATTTGAGGTAACCTCTCTGAGCTTAGAGCTGTGTATAGTCAGTACTCCTGATGGGTGTTTCCCCTGTTTACGCAGATTGAAACACACACGTGCACGCTCCTGATGGGTGTTTCCCCATTCCCCATGCACACTTGCACACACACATCGCTTAAGGTGACCCAAGATTTTTTAAAGGAAAAAGACGTAGAAGAGGAAAAGAGGTCATGGGAACGGAGAGGAGCGAGTTAAGAGACATGAGATGACCCAGTAGAAGAAAAGATGGCAAGGGAGGGATGGATGGGGGAAGAGGGAGGGTGAGGAAAAACGGAAGAAAGGAAAGGGAGAGGTGAGCGAAATGTCAAGGAGACTTAGAGGTAACATCAGGAGACTGAGGCATTGTATTGCCATGCATAAATGTGTGTGTTGTGTGTGTGTGTGTGTGTTCTGACTGAGCAGATAAACAGGGAAGCTCCCAGAGGGGAGTCCATCCTGGAATTTTTAACAGGAAATTTATTTTACCCCTAAACAATGGTATAATGAACACACACAGGTGCATGCATGCACACACACACACACACACACACACACACACACACACGCGCATCAAGCCTCTGGCTCTCATTAGGAGTGCAAGACAGTGCAACAAAACATTAAATCAAATCACTCACCTTGGACAGTATTTTTTGCCTTAGTATCTGTGTGTGTGTGTGTGTGTGTGCATGTGTGTGTCTGTACAGAATATGTGTGTTCTTGCGTCAATAAGAGTGTATATTTGTGTTTGATTTAATGTTTTTATAGTTATTCAATCATTAATATCGTATTTGTGAGCTTGCACCTGTGCATATTTCCATTTGTGTGTTTGGGGAGAACTAATCACACAGTGTTTTATAATTCAATTTAATGAATTTTCATTTTTAATTTGCTGCATTCATGTGCAATAGCTGCCCCAGGTGTACACTTTGAAGTGGGATCTCACACAGACAAGCGTGTTGAACAGACGGCTGGAGTCAGGTGAAAGGCTCTGCGGTTAAAATAACAAGTGTGTGAACACGTGAGCACAGGAAACAAACCCCTCTCTTTCCTCTGTTTCTGCATACTCGGCAGTACGCAATATGACGGCGGATGAGGCAGGATGCCATTCCCCTTGCTAGCAAAACGACAAAAAACGACAAAATGTATATCCTCCCCTTTTAACCTGCCATTGTCCTCTTTGTTTTTCGCAGTCAATTCCTTCTGTCAGTTTCATCTTCCATTTATGTTTTGCCGGCACAAGACAGGTGGACCCAAATGCAGGACAAAGACAGGTTTAGGTTTTCAAAAGAAGCTTTTAATAAAGTTTCTTAGAAAAAGCAGGCTTGGTTAGATGTCGTGGCTTGATGGCTGGATCAATGAACACATGAACACGAGACAAAGACGAACATGAACGCTTGGATAAGGTCAACGATCTGGCAACAAGACATGGGCAACGCAGACAATATATACACATGAGGTGATGGGGAACAGGTGGAGACAATCAGGGCGGGGCAGACAATCACACAGGCGGGAAACACACAAGGACAGGAAGTAAAGGGACCTGGAACGAGAAGAGAGTTAGGGATTTCAAAATAACATTACAAGCCAGAAAGAAACAGAAACATGACAGACATGGAAACTTAACAGACATGACGAGACATCACAATTTATAATATTCTGTAAATTATATCAGAGTTTTCCCTGCCATTATGTTATTTTTTTGCACCCCACCTAAGCTGTAGGAACCAGTCACTGTCAGCACTGTTAAAACAGTTTAAGTCTCACTGAATGAGAAATTAATGAGTTTACTGGAAAGTGTACTAGCCCTGCAATTAGAAAGCAGTGTATTATATCGCCTCTGACAGTGAATCATCTACTGTAATTCTGTTAGAATGCGGTTTTATTTGTTTATTTCAAGGGTCCCCATTAACGGATGCCTGGCAATCAGCTAATCTCCCTGAGGTCCACACATGACACACAATACATTACACATTACAGGATGGAACCGGTTGTTTACAAATGCGCTGAGTTGAGCACTGATAAAACGTTGTTCATCACACCAATAGGCACAAGAATGGTGTTCATTTAGTAATATGCCTGTGTTTTACATGTTAATTTTCAATAGACTGTGAGTGCATAGCATGCTAGTGTTTTCGGTTTAGTGGCCCAGAGCTGTGGAAAATAAATCACTAACACAACAACAGTAGTTAGTAACATACTCTTTGTATTATGTTTTGTACAGATCTGTTGCACAGGATGCAGCTCATTGTTGGATCAGGACTTGAGCATCAGCTGGTTCAGGTGTGTGAGAGCAGAGTAAAATGGGCAGAAAGAGCTTCCTGGATGACTTGAGTTGGAAACCAGGCTTTGGTCTTGACTTAAAGCTTTTTGCACGCTATTTATTGTGATAATATTGGTCTAAAATTATGCGAAATTGCATAATTTTAAGTTAAAAAATCTGATATTATAAAGGTCATTTCTATGGTTTCAGTCATTATCTAGCTTTTAGATTAATGTGAACATACTAATACAAGGCCCTGTAATTATATTGGTACATCTCATATGTATTAACATCAGTGATAGCTCTGAAACTGGTTAGGTAGATAAAATGTGACTTTGACCAAACAAAACTTCCTCTTTAAATGTTATATATGTTGTTATATAATCTGAAAGCCTTTCCCACCAGGTCTGTTATTTCTAAGAAACAGCAGTTTTACTTCCAATCACCCCACTTCACAGTTAAAGGCAGGTTCAGAAGAGACTCTTTTACTTGTTGCCAACCATCTCCCATGGGTGGCTTCCAGTGGCTTTGAAGCCCTGCATGCCCCCATGAGTGATGTGACATAACATGGATCCGGAAGTTTTCCAGCCCCCTACAACTATTTTCAAACATGACTGATTCCAGCAGCCTGTTTCTGTAGATCTAGCTTGTGCACACTGGAGAAAACACAAAAGCAGAGACAGCAACAGCAAGAACCTGAGCTGAAGCTGTGCAGCAACAAATAGAAAAACACAACTTACTTTACAGGTCAAATAGGTTTCTATGGATTACTGACACATAAAAACATGTGTAACCTATACGTAAATACTTTATCAAGTAATACTTTGTTACTGATTTTGGAATCAATTAATGAATTATTAATTATGGTTATAGTTATAATAAATTGCTTGCATAATATAAACTTTGTTTTGAAAAAAGCTTCCCATAATAAACTCAATTTAATCTTCCAAATTAAAGGATAAACTACATAGTTTGTCCATGCCCTTTAGAACAACACATGTTAAGAAATCACTGTGGAAAAATAAATAATAACTTATGATCTAGCATCTCTGTGTTTGAGGTTTGGTTAAGAAACGGTTGTGGTTTCAGATAAGTGAGGTAGGGGGGGTTTCGTCATGGTTACTGTAATAAACATTTGGTTAAGTTTCAGGCATGATTGTGGTCAGACACAAAAAAGTTTGAATGTTGGTCTATCATTTGCCACTTGCTGAAACTACCAGTGCTGTTCTTGGGTCTCAAATTTCATGATGTATTATTTACTTTTTGAAATGCAGCAGTCCAACGAAGTTCCAGGAATCACTCTAGGAAATTATTAGGAACATACAGACCTATTAAAGTAGAGTTACCGGAGCATCTTTTCAAAATGATTTCTGTGTGACAAACCACCAGTGGAGCCGGAGTTCGGAGGCGAGATGCAATAAAAACCACAGAGTTGTGCAGTGTGACATTATCAGGTGCTGCATTGTGAACTACGTGGCAACTGTGATATCTGTATCCATGGCGATTTGTTTGTCTAGTGCGCAAGCAGTTTCCTTGGCAGCAACAGGTGTTGCCTTGTCTGAGCATCTAAAAAGTCCAGGCATTTTAATTCTGCGACACCACCAGATATAGATGAGATAGATAGAGATAGATAGATAGATAGATAGATAGATATAGATAGATAGATAGATAGATAGATAGATAGATAGATAGATAGATAGATAGATAGATAGATAGATAGATAGATAGATAGATAGATAGATAGATAGATAGATGTGGCGAGTAGGAGGGAGATAAGAGCAAAGGAGAAAAAACAAGCTAAAATACAGAGAGAAATGGAGCTGAAAGTTCGAGCAGGGTAAAAACCTAGTGGAGGATAAAAAAGGGCGAATAGAGAGTGAAATGGAGCTAAGAGAATGGCGAGAGCATGTGGGTGTCTGTTCCTGAACAGAAGAGTCAGATTAAAATAGAACAACAGCCATGTGACGACAGTGTGACTGTCAAACACCTGCAGCGGGGAGACAGAAAGAAAGAGAGAGGGAGAGGGAGAGAGAGAGAGACAGGCATAATAGGGTGTAAGGGACAAATGGAGAAACAGACAGGTGACAAAGAGGCAGAGGGAAAGGGGTGGGGGTGGAAATTGTGAATAGCGAGACTATGCAAAGCATCAGAGCGAAAAGAGCGCCAAAGAGGGAGAGCGTGAATGAGACACAGATGAGCGAAAGGTTGAGAACAAATGAAAACGAAGGTGGGAATGAAGAATGGAGACCATTATTGTGGCCTCCCTGCCAGAGTTTATGAAAATGAGAAAGAGCTGGTGTTTTTCTCCTGTGCGCTCCCATCAGTCTCCCCTTCTTCCTGCCCTGAGTTGTGAATATCTCCTTACAGCAGAGCTGCTGGAACGAGACACAGTGAACCAACTTAGCTATCATTGTCTCTAACAAAGGTGCTATCATACACGACCCATCTGTTGCATTTTCATAGGTAGTTTTGGAGCGGCCATGATATTTAGACAGCCCTGATTGGCACTTGTTGACATTTGAAAGGAGGCCAGTCCCTCTGTGAGAACTGATGACAATCAATGCCGTTTAAATTAGACAAGGTGCTTAGCATTTTACTGCATTACTACTCAGTGTGCATCAGGAACAAACACAGAGACGAGACTGAGATATCATTAAAAGGTTATATATTATATCATATCAGACATGCTGTTAGATTCAGCATGATGTTGGTATCACAATCATAATCATCATTTGGAGGTCTTTCTGAGTATAAAGTAATTAATTAATAGTTTATATGGTTACAGTGCAAATAAGATTGTGTAATAGTTCATTTGGAATGATGTTTTATGGGGACAGTTTACCAAATTGTTTACTAAAGTTTACCAAATTGCAAACACATAGAGTCTAAAAAGTCTAAAATTTACTTTCTGCTTGTATCCCTCAATGCATTATGGGACTTGTAATTTTAAAACAAAAAAAAAAATCAAAAAGAATACCACAAATGCATTTTTTGTCATTATTAAGGCGTCAGAGTGTCTCATTATCATCTGTCTATATTTTATACTGTTTACATTTACATACATTTATACTGTTTACACTGAAATATGAATGTGTAAATGAAAATAATTAAAATGCGTAAGACAATATTTTTTCTATTAAAAATTTCCCATAAAATTTATAATACAATGCATACAAATCTCTTCAATTTCTAAGCAGCACAACTTGTTAAATTTAAAATCAAAATATATAGCATGGCTGTCTAAGGCATGTAGTGACATCTGCAAATACAGGAAGTGAAAAAAGATTAGAACAACGTAGGGTTAAAACCTTTAAATGAAAACAACATCACAAGTTATTAAATTGCAATTAAAAGGTTTACAACTCTCCTCTAATGAGTAGATACTGAATAAATGTTGAAAACACAAATGACATTCATCAAACAATTCAACAAGAACACTGAGGTGAACTTTCAGATTCATCACCAGCTTGGTCAGAGTCGTCATTGTTGTCATTGGTGTAATTGTAAGAATGACACCCAATGTTGGGAACATTAGTGCCGCTTCAGTCGCCGTGGACAACGACCACCAGAGGCGATAACAGGGGAAGAGTCAGACGGCTCAAAGGATACTGATCCTGCTAGGTCACAGCCGAAAAACAAAAGGTGACATGAGACTCGCATGAACACGCAGCAGAAGAACTCATTCATTTACTCACACAGACACTCATCAACAGGAGTAAAACAGATGCAAACAACAAGCTGGCTGGACAGACTTATCCAAGAATTTTTAACTGTTACCAGGCTAATATAAAACTTTTTTTTTTTTTGTAAACAAAGTTTTTACAAAAAATTTCCATTCATATCGTCTACACCCATGTTTCCATGTAAACAGAGATAAAAATTACTTGTAGTACTATTTGCTAAAACTTTCATTATGTCCTGACAGTAGTGCATGAGACAGAAAAAAATGAGGCTCCTCCAGCTCCATCTGCTGCCTATTAGACCAATCGACTAGAATCCACCACGCCCGAATCAAAGCAACCAATTAGAACAAAGTATCCGACGAAGCATCGATCCCTGTATCTTCTGCACACTGCAGCAAACAACCAGGAAGCAATAACAAAACAACTGTCAAGGTCCGTAAAAACAAAGAAGATCTTCAGTGAGCAAAAACAAGCAAACACAATGGCGGGCAAACAACCACCGAAGAACCAGGCAATAACAAAACAACTGTTTTGTAAAAAAAAGAAGACAAATAAAGAAAAGCAAGCTAAAAAGAAAGAATCTAAAAAGAAAGACTGAGTGACTTCAGAGGTGCAGTGGAGAGAAAGGGGCGGGTGTTAGTTGTACTCATTGTAGTCGTTGATATTTTCAAACCCACTCTTTTCTCAATCCTAATTTCAGTAAAACATGATGACTTGATAAAGATTCTTGATACTAACTGCAGTTTGTCTGAATTTGAATGTAGAAGCACCAATAAAGGCAAGAAAAGATTTATTTATTCATTTGTTTATGTAACACCTTTCAACAACAAAAGGCAATTCAAAGTGTTTTACATAAGACATAAAGGCATTAAGACCACATATGAAAGAAATACAAGGAAAGTGTAAGTGCTGTGAATAAATCTAAATTCATCTGCATCAAGATGGAGAAGTACCAGTTAGCCTGTTTTATATAACATATATCTTTTTATGCATGTGTTGGATATTTAGCATAGTATGCAGCAGCAATCAGCACCAATGGAAACCTGCATATAAAGGAATTACAGAACCCATTACATTTGTATTTGTACAAAAATAACAGTAAGAAGGTATTTTTTACATTATGATAAATGTGAATTTACTCATAGATTCTCAAAGGTTTTATATGGAAAAATCATACTATAAATCATTGTGCTTTATTTCGAACCACTGACTCTTTTTAATTCTCTTTTTCGTCTTTAATTAAAACGTCATATTGATGAGCCCAGGTGAGAACAGCTGTCTGCTGTTGTCTCTGGAGATGCTAAACCAGTTTTAGACTGACTGACAGGAGAATTGGAAGACGTTCATTACTGCCAGGATCTCTCTGTCAAGTTTTACAGCACGTGGGTCCGATTCAAATCAATCTTGTTGGATTCGTTACAGATGAGCTCGTATGAAATTTGGCCGAGGGCATTAATTAGAGCCTTTATTACATTCCAAAAAAATGGAATATGAATGATTGATTTCCATTGTGGATCCGTGATATGTTGGAGCACGGTGACCACAAAGACAGTGACAGTGACAGTGTCAGTAGAGATCTCTTCAAACTTTCTTGCAATGCCTCAACAGTTGTCTCTCTCCTCCGGGCAAAGTGTGCTTCATCACTGAGCAGTTTTCTGTCTTTATGGGATTGGGTTCCCCTGTTTAGTCTGTCAATTCTTGCCTTTCTACTTGTTCTTTCAGGTCTGAATTTCTGTTTCTGGCTCCTTCTGTCTATCATCCCCCTCCCTGGAGTCATACTGAGGAAATATTTATGAATTATGGTCTGTTGGCTGGTTTCAGTTTAATAACTTGCACTCAAAACTCCAGAAAAATCCTGTCTGTTTCGCTCTCACTCTCACACACACACAGGTTGGTTAAATAAGCAGCAGCACCGTGATGCATCTGTTTCTTCTGTTCTTCACACAGCCATAGGTCAGCCTTATCATCGCCATAGCAGCTTCACTTTATTGTTTTACACCTCCTGTCCTTTATCTACTCTTTTGTATGTGTGTGCGTGAGTATGTGCGCGTGCGTTTGTGTGTGTGTGTGCGCATGACATGGCCCGTCATTATGGCTTGGCTGTATTCTACAGTGCATGTGTCTCCAGTATGTTAGTGATGCTACTGGAGACCCAGCTCTGTTGGAATAACAACCAGGACCCACTGCAGCACTACCAGCCTCCCTCTGGCCATGCTGTGTGTGTGTGTGTGTGTGTGTGTGTGTGTCTTTTTCTCCAACTGATGCTAAGGCTGACACACTGATTTAGTCTTTACATTTGTCCCTCTTCACCCATCTCTCCCTTTAGAGATTGACAGACAACTGGCAAAAATCAATCCGCGTCAGTAATTCACTTAACTCAAATGTTAAAGAGTCAATAACGCGTCCCTTGTGGACTTAAACATGCAGCAGGTGAAGGAGAGGAAGCAGGCTAGTAATTTGAAATGCACAGTGGGGCTTGTCAGAGCATGTAAATATTTGATTTTACATAAAAATCTATAGGCATGAGGGAGGATGCCTTTAATCATCTGTAAGTGTGGCACCATTACCCTTCAACCTCTTGCTGTGAGATCAAGGTCGAAACAGCAAACCTCTTGAAATGCAGATTGGCTTGATTCACAGAATCAGATGGCTCTGTGAACAATGCAGCAGATAAGAAATACCCTAAAGGCTCCAATTATCTCCTTAAACTAATCCTCCCGGTCAAGTCTTTGGCTAAGCTAGGTCTTTGTCTAATGTGGCCAATTTACATTATTAGTATTCAGCTAACAGGCTAATTCTCAAATGAATGTGTTGCCCTCAAAACATTCATGAGTAATGCGAGGGTGTTTTGCACCGTGGATATGTTACAAATGAAAACCAGAAGTTTTTATTTCTCTCGATGATCAATAAATGTTGTATGTTTTTGTATGTCTTTTTAGTCATTTTGAGCTGAAGAGGCAATAATTTGTCTAGTAATGTGGACTATAACTCACATCCTTCGCTTCACATGCTCAGCAGTTAATGAAATTTGTCCACAACTGACAGCTAGGCCAGTGACTCAAAGGAAGTGTAAAAACTGTATATTTTGAAGGTTTTCCAAGTACATGTTCATATTTAGGTGACAAATTTCAGGGCATTTTTTTAATCAAAAATATTACTATTATTGAATCATTTCCAGTATTTTCTAGATGTGATCACAGAGATGTATGAAATAGAAAAACTTCAAAGGTGCCATGTGTTCCTTTAAAAGGGAGTGGCTCAGTGGAAGAAAATAAACTGATTCACTTTGATGATGATTACAGGTTTGATCTTCCACAGTAGATGGATGTGAGTGCACAGGGAGAGAGAAATGGAGTTGTATTTCACCCTGATTTCATAGCTAGTTTTCCAGAAACAGGACCTCTAAGTCACGCATGTCACATCAGCTGATCAACATCTGATCCAAATAAACTACAGTCATTCACCTTTTCCCACAAGGCCATTCTACCACAACTGTCAGATAACAGCTGGTCTCACATAAACAGATTAGAAAAAGGGAGGCCTCTTTGAATATCGTGAAATATTGAGCTTGACAGTTCGTTATTTATGTCGGAAGCAGCAGTAGTCATGGAGATGGATCAAAATATCTCCATGACAACTGATATATGTGTGCGATCTGTAGATAATTAGCCATTATGTTCCTCCATATTGTATTTAGATATTGTTGTTTCTGTCTATTTTTACACATGACATATGTCGCATATCCGTCTTGGAAGAGGGATCTTTATTTTTTCTATCCATTAAAGGTTTTTCTTTTATTTTATTTTTTCTAAGGATAGAGGACATGTTATGTTGAACAGACTGTAAAGCCCTTTGATGCCATTTAGTGATTTAGGGAAAAAAAACTTCATCTATTGACAAAGATCATGAGATGTGGCAGGTTGTCTCTAATAATTGCCTGTCTCAAATAAAGGTCCTTTCTCTCTTCACCTCAGTTAAATAAAAAAGAAAAGTGCAGATGTTGCTGCACCTTATTCATTCATTCACATGTACATGGCTGTTAACTGCTTGTGCTAATATCTTGCAACACCACCCGACTCCTATTCTTTCTCTTTGTAAAACAAATATATTTGTAGTAGCTTTTTCTTGCATCTTACATTATTTATATTCCATATCTCACTACTGTGCTCCTCAGGGGCTCAACACTTTGCACACTGCTACTGTTGGTGGATTCACATGCAGAGCCCCACAGAGAGCAGATCCTCCACCACCAAGTACAGCTGTGTAACTACTTGTGCAGTTAGGCTTTAACCATTAGAGAGCAAAATACAGACAACATGAGAGCAGAGTGGCAGAGCTGGGTCAAATAGCTGCGGGAAATAATTCAGTTTTAATCATACTTCTACATACATACAATGGGGGAAATAAGTAATGGACACGTCAACTTTTTTCTCATTATATTTATTTCCAAAGATGCCATTCATGTGACATTTCTTCCAGACACTGGTATTAACTCAAATAATCCACACATGAAAAGAAATCACAAGATTCAAGTCCATAAATAATGATTATGTGGAATTAAGTGCAATAACACAGGAAAAAAATATTGAACACACTATCTGAGACTCGTTTAATACTTTGTGGAGAAGCCTTTGTTTGCAATGACTGCTTCCAGACGCTTCTTGTATGTATGAACTAATCGCCCACACTGCTCAGGTGTGATTTTTGCCCATTCCTCCGCACAGATTGTCTTCAAATCTTGAATATTCTTTGGTGCCCTCTGGTGAACCCTTATCTTTAGTTCTTTCCACAAATGTTCAATCGGATTTAAGTCAGGTGATTGACTGGGCCATTCTAACACATTGATTTTCTTTTTTTTAAACCATTCGAGAGTCAACTTTGCCGTGTGCTTCGGATCGTTGTCCTGTTGAAAGGTCCAGCCACGTCTCATCTTCATCATCCTGGTGGATGGCAGCAGGTTCATCTCAAGAATTTGCCGATAGATGTTTCCATTCATTGCTCCTTCAATTATATGAAGTCTGCCAGTACCCCGAGATGAGAAACAACCCCATGCCATGATGTTTCCACCACCAAACTTCACTGTTGGTATAGTGTTATTTGGGTGATGTGCAGTGCCATTTCTCCTCCAAACATGGTGTGTAGTATGACAGCCAAAAAGTTCAATTTTGGTCTCATCTGACCAGACAACATTCTCCCAGTATTCCACAGGCTTATCCAGATGCTGTTTAGCAAACTTTAAACAAGCTTCAACATGCCTTTTTTTGAGGAACGGAGTCTTGCGGGCTGAGCGTCCATAGAGGCCATGGCGGTGGAGTGCATTGCCTATCGTTTTCTCTGTAACACTTGTACCTGCTGCCTCCATGTCTTTCTGGAGCGCTTTCCGGGTGGTCCTTGGCTCTTTGAGAACTCTTCTGACCATCTTTCTGACTCCCTGGTCAGAAATCTTGCAAGGAGCTCCTGTGCGCGGCCTGTTGATGATAAGGTGATGCTTCTTCCACTTGCGGATAATGGCCCCAACGGTGCTTACTGGAATACTCAGATTCTTTGAGATAAGTCTATAACCAGTTCCATTCTGATGCTGAGCAACAATCAGGCTGCGAAGGTCTTGAGAGAGCTCCTTGCTTTTACCCATCATGAGATGTGTCTTGTTTGACTACTTGGTGAAAAAACAACCTGTTTATAGGGCCATCAATTAGCACTAACCCAGCTGATGTTGGTTTGCACTTATAGGAAGTACAAAGACTAATTACTTTCAGGTTTGAGATGGTATGGTGCCTTTCCTTGCCAAACTATACAGCTTTCCCATGGTGTGTTCAATACTTTTTTCCTGTGTTATTGCACTTAATTCCACATAATCATTATTTATGGACTTGAATCTTGTGATTTCTTTTCATGTGTGGATTATTTGAGTTAATACCAGTGTCTGGAAGAAATGTCACATGAATGGCATCTTTGGAAATAAATATAATGAGAAAAAAGTTGACGTGTCCAATACTTATTTCCCCCATTGTATATCATGTCATATAAAAAGGTTTACAAGTCAAGCAGTATCATGAAAGTTGTCTTTCATATAGACGTATAACTTAAAAAAAAACTACTCACTGGATTATGTAGATGTGTTATGTGCCAAAAAAAACCTGCCCACCAGGAAGCATGCTAAAATAAACCTTAGAAAGACTGTGCAAATATTATCTGGCCTAGTTCTGCAAAGTAGAAAATTATCTCAACATTATACAGCACTGATTTTGCTCTATCCTGCTAGCTACAGCTCTGTCCATGTAGACTTAATTAAGCTTTTCAGTTAGTTGTCCTCCTGGAGTTATGCTCCAAATATCGGGCTCCCTCTCTATTAACTCTGATTTATGACTGCTGTAGTTCATGGACACAATTCAATGAAAGGGTAAAATTTTGTCTACATTTAATAGCAAGTCAGAATTTTCTTGTTCAAAAGTCTTTTTTATCCATATAATCTCATTTCCATGCAGTTATACCTGTAGGCTGACACCAGCAGCAGAGCAGCTTCACTGCGATGTTTAAGGCTTAAGTGCTGCCTGAAGAGCAAATTGAGCGTAGCTCTTGCAGGAGACAAATGCACACTTCAGACACCGTGTACCTGTCTGCCAGCAGTTGAAAACCTGTACTAAGTACAAATAAAAGTCGAAGGTGAGATAGAAGGAAGTCACCCAAGACACCCTTTAACGAGGAAAAAAATCAGAAAGAGCAACAGAGGAGGAGTCACTCTCCCAGAATGGACAGACGTGATCGATGTTGTGTCCACATAACAAACCTCTCAAGAGTACCTAATCTTTTTTTTTTCTGAATTAAGAAATCATGACAATTGGCTACTTTTAAATATTATTCAATCTTCTACAGGCCTGCTTAAGAACTTGTGTTTCTATAGTAAACCACAGCGTAGATCTCTTTGGAAGAGGTGGAGCTGAAGAGGCTGTGTATAAGTCACTGATACCATTTTCAACAGGGCCTGTCGCTGCAGTGAAAGAAGCAAGTGACAAATGTGGCGAGTGGTAAATATATCAGCACCAAGGACAGGCTAGTGTCGCTTCAAATTTAATTAGGAAGTGATCTGACACCACAGATGTGACAGTCAGAGAAGACACCTGTATCCTGCATGATAGTATCAAATCCAGGGTGTTGCCACTGACGAGGAGGAGGTTCGTGTACAAACTGAGTGAAACCAAAAGTATCAAGAGGTGCCAGAAAGGCTTTAGTTAGAGGGTCGAACTCGGGGAAGTCGGAATAAGGTTGTGTAGAATATCACAAGGTAAATGATCTGAATCTGTTACCCCGGACAGAGGAATTCATAACTAAGAGATGTTTTTAATAGAGGAGCTTTGGATGGGTTGAATTTAATATCAATGTCAATTTGGAGGTTAAATTAAAGTTAAATCAGCCGGAGCAGCATGTGCGTCGGTATAGTTAGATGGGGAAGCTCCATTTTATGGTAAGAAAACATTTGGTTCCAGCTATGTTTCACATAAAGTAGTAATATTCAAGCTACGCTGAGGAATAATTTCTCAGTAAGCCTCTGATAGACAGTGATCTGATATTTGCTGTGGCACTTGTTGGGGCTGCAGCCTTAATAGTAATACGCCACACACAAAGTGTGGGGATACAGTTGTGATTACGTAGAAGTTCCCGTAAATGTGTGGCACTTGTAGGTTCCTTTGCTTTCACTCTTCTGTCCAGTTCAGCCCAAACCAGCTCGATGGGGTTTAAGTCTGGAGACTGTGCTGGCCACTCCATGTTTTCAAGCTTACCATCTTGTTCTTTTTTCCTGAGGTAGTTCTGGCATAGCTTGGACTTATGTTTTGGGTCATTATCTTGCTGTAGGATGAGCCCCTGACCAACTAGGCTCATACCAGAGGGGATGCATGGCGCTGCAGAATGCTGTGGTAGCCGTTTTGGTTCAGGGTGCCTCTCACTCTGTACAAGTCCCAGACCATCACACTTCCTCCTCCATGTTTGACAGTTGATGCCACACACTGTGAAACCATCCTTTCGCCTACTCGACGCCGTACAAAGATCCTGCGTGATGAACCGAAGATTTAAAATTTTGATTCATCAGTCTATAATACCTTCTTCCAGTCTTCAGTAGTCCAATGGCAATGTTTCATGGCCCAGGCAAGCCTCTTTGTCTTATTCTGACGACTTAGCAATGGCTTTCTTGCTGCAACTCGTCCTGTCAAACCTGCAGTTCGAAGTCTTCTCTTCACAGTTAAAACTGAGACTTGCTTACTACGACCACTATTAAGCTATGCTCGAAGCTGTTGTCCTGTGAGCCGCCTATTACGCAAGCTGTTAACTCTCTAACTTGTCCTCTGATTCCTCTGCCAGACCTCTTCCTGTCAGAGTTTGCCCCAGTTTCTGACTGCCTTTTGATGGTGAAGGAAACTGTACTCACTGACACCTTGACTTTCTTTGCAATTTCTCTGTAGGAAAGACTTACATTTTTAAGTGTTATGATGGTCTATCTCTCTTCCATTGTTAATTGCCTTTTTCTCGCCATTTTTGTAACAACACACTACTTTCTGCAGTACAATAATGTTCAACTGATGCTCACGAGGGTATGGTTCCACAGTGTGTTCAAACACTGCTTTTATGCAGACAGAGGGGGTTGTAAGTAATCCAGCAAAGTTGGAACACCTGTAGGAATTAGTAGCACCAGCTTTCAAGGCTTGATCACCCTCCATTGCTACAGGACAGCTTTAAATTGTTAATCCATTTTGTGTTCCCTGAAAAAGGCCTTTTTGTATAATTCTGAAATGTACATTATTTTTCAGTTTTGGGTAACTTTACCTTTTTTTTAACCTCTGGTAGTTCACCACTTACCTTTGTATTATTTCAAGCTATTCATTGGACTTGAACAACTTGAATTGCAATAAATAACTGGAAAAATTGGGGTGTTCTAAAACTTTTGACTGGTAGTATATTTAAGACAAGACAACTTATGTGACCAAACTGTCAGTCTGTATCTTGAAAGTTTTCTTGGCTGAACATAATAACTAAGCTAACTATATATATACAAATTATAGTTTTATGTGAGCAGTGTGATGCACGAAATGTCAGACGGTAAACATAAGAGCCCAGGGAAAATACTGTATGTGTGCATGTGTCTGATAAAGATTAAGACAGAGAGGAATCTGCGTTTAGTTATGCCAATCACTGGTGCCCTTCAAAATGTCAGAGCGCTCTGAGTGATTAGAAAGGCCGCAGATAAAGACAACAGTGTAGACCACACGCTGACAAAAGCAGGAGAGATGGAGGATCAGGAAGGGAGACTATGTAAAAGTTAGAGGTTCGGGTAGGAAGGTGCAGGGAGGAAAATGAGATGTAGAGGAGAGATGAGATGAAGTGGAAGGGGGAGGAATGGAATAAACAAGAGGTAGAGAAACAAAGACAACAAATAATTCACAGTATGTATTAGTGTGACATTTACTGCAATGTAACATTTTAATTGTAATTACTCCTACTGCTGCATCCTCAGCAACTGGAGGACAATACTTCCTGCTTCAGATGAGTGCATTGCTAATACAAATTATGAATGACAGTAATGCAATGAGCAGAAGGGAATCTATGAGAGTATTTCTAAAATTAAATAGAAATAATTAAATAAGGATAATGAATATACACCATTATCATAATGGCCCTTCACGTTGTCCTGTCGTGCTGTTTTGGTTCTAGCTCCATCGCAGAGAGGGATTTGAGGTCTCCCATATTAAAAATGTACTTTGTCATTTGTAAACTCAATTCAGATAAAAGCTTCAACCAAATTCATATAAATTGAAATGGCATTAGAGGGAAACAAACTGTGTCAGTATAAATCAGTCAGTCTTTTCATTCAAATTTTTGAGACTGTCATGCTTCAGTTTTGAACTAATTGAAGGATTACATTGTCGTCTATCTAATTCTTCTTGCTGGGGAGGTTCAGTGATCCTAAAAAAAAAATCCCACTGGATGAGCTCTAAAAGCACCATGTTCAATTAAGAAATAAAATAAAGCTTTTCTTTTTCAGTTCCCAGCATTTTTTTAGGCATGTGACGGCATCAAAATAGATTAGATATAGAGTCATTTAAAGATAAATTGGTAAAAAGTCAAATTAATTTTGAAAAATGATATTTCATTCAGCAAGAATAGTGTGTGTGTGTGTGTGTGTGATGTTGATGATGGCGATGGGTGGAGAAGCAACTAAATTAATAGATGGTTTAAGGTTTATGACGAGAAATGATCGCGAAAGGTCATAAGACAGAGTCTGACATTTACCAAGGCGTATATCTTATTGCTAGTAATGCATATTCACACACAAACACACACGCATACACGCACACACACACACACACACACACACACACACAAAGGATGGCAGGTTTCCATTCTCGACGAGTTCCTGTCAGCAGAGTGAGGAAGATGGGGAGCCCGAGACATTCATTGTTTGTCTGCTGTTCAGAACTGCTTTCGATTGGGCATGCAGGTGGCTCAGTCAGTAGAGCGCGCGCCTATGTATGAGGCCATGAGTCTCGCTGCAGCGGCCTGGGGTTCAATTCCTGCCTGGGGCCCATTTGCTGTGTGTCGTCCTCCTCTCTCTCTTCCCACCTTTCCTGTCACTCTTCAGCTGTCCTATGAATAATAAAGGGTAAAAACCCCAAAAAATAATTAAAAAAAGAACTGCTTTCAATCAAACCTTACTTATCAGGATTTGCGTAAGCATTTCAAGATCCATGGCTTAAGATGCAACACATACACACACAGACCCACACATGTGCTGGCAGAGCTCCAACTTCATTACAACAGCACTCTGGCAGGCTGATTGAGTGATCAAAGCTAATCGCATTTAATCATATCTAATCATATGTAATAACCAACACTGAGTGCTCAGGCATGACAGAGTTCTCCACTCTCTCTCTCTGTCTCTCCCTTTTCCACTCTTCTCCTCCCTCTCTCCTTGACCCTCTCCCTACCTCGCCCACTAACAACTCCTCCTCCCTCGTCCTCCTCCTCTGCTGCCCTTTCTTTGTCTTCCACGTTTGCTCTCGATCAAAAACAGGACTGAACGTGAATGAGAGACAGAGACAGAGGTATAAGGAGTGTGTCAAAATGGGGGAAAAATACAGATAAAAGAGAGGGCGACAAACGGACACCCTCAGTGGAACACTGAGCCCCCCAGCAGACGTTGCTTGCAGTACCTTTGTGGTATTGTGCACTTAAGGAAGGAACAAGATGCTCCTCCTTCCGGCTCAGCTGTGTGACTAACAGCTTTGTCAGAACAACTGGGAGAGGATGATCTGGCAGTCACAGGAAATACTTTCAATGTTATCATCTTCTGTCCAATTTATATTCAGTACACTGTTTTAAAAGCTGCAGGATCTTAAAACTGCAATTTCTCCCTGTGTGTTTCTGCGCTTTGATCAGATTTTGAAGTCCCACTAGGATTGCCTCTCTAGTCTGCGGTTACATGTAATAATAATGCAGTGTGATAACTGCAACTGGCAGGGATTTAAGTAGACAGCACACAGAGAGTAAACGTTCATATGGTATGAATTTATAGCTGTCACCTGGGATGTTACGATGGCTCAACTGATAAAGTTGTGGTTGTGAGACAGCCTGGTTGCAACATTTGTAGAAGCAGAAAATGTTAAAAAAAATAATAATAATAAAAAAAAAAAACCTTGAGGCACAAACTCAATCTTGCATTGACCTTTAAAATATAAACTCCTCTGTTATCTCAGATCAGCTCTCCTGCATTCTTATTCTTCTCCAGCCAGCTTCCAAACCTAATATTTATTAAAGTAGACAGTTGTTTTGAGGGGGCCCAAAAGAAAAAGTGCACCTGTAGAAAACAAACTTCCCTCATCATGTAGTCTTACTGTTGCTTTTAAGGCATTAGTATGCTTCAAACGAAGCGTCTGTGCCTTTCTGACATTGAAATTAGGCAGGCTGTTTGGTAGTTTTTTGTCGCAATTTTCTTCTTTCCAAAATCGACAACTGGACAAGCACGGCCACTTTATGCCTCCAAGTGGCCGAGTGTGCAGAGACAAGAAAGTCTCTTGAGCTGTCTATTTATATGATTCATCGTGTTTTTCCTCTCTTTGACAACAATCTTTTTTGCTTCCACTGTGGCCACTGGGAACAGCTGTGAGTACTTTTGCATGGTTGGACACTTAGTACAAACTAGTTTGTTTCAAGCATACCCCAGCCTTTATTCTGAAGGGGAGTCACTTCCTTCTTGTTTGTTTCAGCTGCGATGAGATTCTTCATGCTTGTCTGTCTTCAGGATTTGTGGGTCTAGTGGATTTTTGATGTGGAAAGATATTTTATCAGAGTCAAAAGATATAAAAATAGATAGTTAAATTTGATCGGACTGATCAGAGGCAGACTGTAATTAAGATAACCAGCAATCTCCACCAAGTTAAGTGCTTCCCTACAATCCTCAAAGAATGCTGCAATGATAAGAAAGCAAATATCTGTTATGTAATACGTGAAGCTTGAGATCCTTGCCGGTAGTACTGCCAAACACCATTTCATTTCATGAATAATCAGCTGCTTCCTGCTCAGCAAACCCTGAAAATGAATTATCAAGTGCTCGATTTTCACAGTGCCAAAATGAAACAAAAGCATCGAGTGTCCTGAAGAGCAAAACTAACTCCAGTAATCCCTGACGATGTCTGTGCTCAGTTCATTTTTTAAGTGCCTCACTTGTGCCTCCGACAAGCACAGATTGCTGTGCGTTTACTGAGTGTGACACAGTTTAAATATTGTTTCAGAGGCCTTCGCAGCCTGCCAAGCTGAATATCTGGGGAAGAGCTGTTGTAACATAAACCTTGTGCACACACACACACAAAAGGAAACTACAAAACTACAGCCAAGGCCTCAGGTTTTTGTAGCCTCGCATTGAGATCATAAACAAACAACCAAACAGACATCAGGGCATCTGTTTGTCTCCCTCCCCAGGATGCTTTGCTGCGGCTGGCGGCGGTGGTCGACGCACGTTCGCTGCGAGTGGCCCTTCGAGACAGCACACAGGAGCTGCTACCCGGCACGGTATTTGCACCCACACACACCTGCAATATCTACATTTGCAGTTAACATAAATGACATTTCCTTGATGTATTACCTAGGGAAAAAAAGCCTCCTGATAGGATTCAGGGGTGAAGGTAAATGCTTTATTCCTGACATAAGACCAGGGAACAGAGGCCCAGGCCTTGTTGCAAATGGATGAGGCTCATCACTCATTAAATTAATTGGAATCTGATTAATATTACAAATGAATGTGCGCGTATGTGTGTGTGTGTTGTATTCCAGGAGTGTGTCTGTGTCTACATGCTGGAGGGAGACTCGAGGCTGCTGTCAGACGACCCCCAACATGAACTACCACAGGACGGAAAGATCAGGTGTGTACTCTTTGTCTGTGTCTGTGTCTGTGTGTGTGTGTGTGTAAAGCAGAAAACTGCAGATGTTTCGCAATAGACTGAGGGAGAAATGAGGAGGAGAGACAGCTGTTTCCTCTGCGTGAAAAGCAGGTGTCACCTGAGTGAATATGAGCCGCCCGGCCCAAAATCACATCATCAGCACAGATACAGGAGTGTCACAGGGAGAGATCTCATCAACGAGACACACGAGGACCATCTCCCCTTTCTCCCATTTTTACCGTCTCTCGCTGTCTTTTCTCATCTCCCATCTCTGTTGCGCTCTCATTAAATCCCCTTTTATTACACATCCCTCTCTGTCAAAATCTTCTTCTCTCTTATCATCTGCTATTCCACCTTCCCACCTCACTGCATCAGTGTGTCGTTGGCCTTTTTTTCCTCTCAGCTTGCTCTCTCCCTGAAGAGCCGTGAAGCACTAAGCCGGCTATGTTTCGGTCTTTCTAACCCCCTCCTCACCCCCCACCTCACTCCGCTCCTTTTTCTCTCTCACCTTCAATCCCTCTCCCCGCGGAAGCCTTGCAGGGCTAATAGCCGAAGTGACAGCACCCAGGGTCCCACAGTGAGACACGGCGATCCTCTCCTCTCTTAAGTGCTGTCTGAAGCTCTACAACCCTGTGTGCTGCTGTGACTGCTGCCCAGGCTCCGGCAAAAACCAACACTGCATTATAGATGAAACTGTCTGTTTGTCAGAGAAGAACCCTTTTTCCAACACCTCATTGCCACACAAACACCAAAGCACACATGCTTATGCACACACAAACATGCAAGGACTTGAGCACATAGACACACACTCACACATGCATTTATCAGGGCTGTATGCAGGCTTGTGGTAGTGGGGATATTAAAAGAGCTACAGGGCACTTTGTTACTTTTTTCCCTCCAATTCACCTGCTTATATAAGCCTGTTATCAAGACCTTGGCATATACGCACACACACACACATTCACAAACAAGCACAAACACCTCTACACACACACACACTCAATGAACCCATCTGAGAGGCAGAAGGCCACTTTGTTTGAGTTCACTCCAGCCCTCTTTCTAATACATACAAGCCCATTAACTGGACCTTGATACACACACACACACGCAGTTCAGCCAAGACTGTCTCTACGATCGTTTATCCTCTAAACTATTTGTCATGTACAAGATAAGTGATGCCTCCGAGCCAAACAAGCAATTGTGAGAAATGCAATGAAAAAAGAAAGACCAAGGTCTCACTCGTACAGAGGACAGTGTTACATGTGCACAATGCAGTTGCACAACAAGAGTTTTTCAGTTGTAAGTTAGTTTTACTTCCGCTGAAAACATTTTTTTATAGACAGACCCATTCATATTTTACTTAATATGCAGATGGTTGTTAAGATATTTTTGACTGTTATCTCATTGTGGTTTTACACATTTTGAATTAAAATAAGTCAGCTGCTCTTGATTTTCATTTTCAAATTATATAACACCTCATTATTAAACTTAGACAGACTTAAACTATAAATTGAAATGTGCAGTATATGACCTTTAAGTGATGAAGCAAAACACATGACTACAAAAACACAACCAAATCAACAGCTGGAAAATATACTTAACATATACTATACATCATGTAGGTGACTGTCCAGGTTTGTTTGTTTTTTTTTTCACATAAACATCTGTCAGAAACTGCAGTGATCCTTGATGACAGTTAAGCAGTTACAACAAATGTAGCTTGTAGTGCATTTTCAGGCAGGAACATGAAGTCATTAGCATCACCTAGGTCCATTAATCATCTGCTAGTTTCTGTGAGTGCCACCTACACACATACACACACACCTACACAAGCGCACACATTTACTGTATCTGAGTGGTCTGTTAAAATGTCCATCTCCGAGTCTTCCACGCCAACTTTGACCTATATGTTATCCATTTTGAGGTATTGTTGTTGCTGACTGTTATAGGCAGATTTGTGAGCTTTAGTTGGCCTTATAACTATCTCCATACACCACACAGTCCAGACATTTAAACATCAACTGCATTATCTGAGAGGTTTGTCATATGTGTACAGAGAAAACTAAATAACAGTATTTTTCTAACGCTCCAGGGTGATTTTTTTGCTCTTTGCCGTACCCATTATGAATTAGCTTCATGGTCGTGCGGGAAAGCTGCTTTGAACAGAGACAAACACAAAGGTCAACTGCATTTGCCACAGTAGAAAACTACAACAAGAATGTTTTTTGACTGAAGTGGACTTGTTTCTCGGTGAGCTCAAATAAATGGACACGTTTAAATCAATGCACCATGCAGAGAGCTGCAGTGGTTTGAGGGGATTTCAGACTCTGTGAGCATGTAATGGAGTGACTGCTGCTATGTGTTTGTGTGTGGTTTTGTATGTTTGTGTGTGTGTGTGTGTTGCTGCAGGAGGGTTCAGTAAATTATTATGTGAGGCACATGGATCATGAATGTACCTGTGTGCATGAGTGAAACTATTTTCTCTCTTTTTGTTGTCCCTCATTTCCATATTAATGCCAGTCTGAGCATGTGTGTGCTCACCGAAGTGTGCGGCCAAGCGCATGCATGTTTTGTGCACGCGTGTGCAAATGTACGTGTCTTTGTGTCCGTTGGCGGTAGACGTCCAGAATAAGCAAGTCCTTGTCTCATATTTTAGCATGAGAAAGCTACTCCCCACTCTAACACACAGACAGACCTTCACCATCATCATTCACACCTGGCCAGCACACACACACACACACACACACACAAGTGGCTGTATTGAGTTCACATAATTTCACAATGAATAATAGTTCTATTCAGACATGTTTTGGTTGGTGTCGATGAACGCAACGTGTCTGTTTCTGTAATGCCTCTGATTGTTTTTCCATTTGCTCCAATTGTTTTCCAAATCCCCTTTTCTTCATTGTCTCGCCAGTGTCTAACAGACCGTCTCTCTGTTTCTCACTCTGACTAATGTGTTGTTGGTGATTGTCTTCCTCAAACCCGAGTCCCACTCAACCCGTGTCTGTGTCTCTCAGGAATATCGTGGACCAGCTGAAGCGATGTCAGTGCGCCGGCCTTCCTCTGCCCGAACTGCCGGAGAAATACAGAATCTGCCTCGCAGCACCGTTACCAGCGCACAGAAGAGGTTTGTGCACTTGTCAAGTAAGAGGGGCATTGTGATTATGCTGGTGGACAGACAAATGGACCAACATCTGTGTGTGTGCGTTTGCCTGTTTGAAGATGCGTGAGTGTGTGCATGCAGAGGATCAGAGAGATGCCAGTATGTGGGAGAAAAATAAAAAATGATATAGGTATGGAGAGAAGTAGTGAACAAGAGATGATGATTGCAGAGGGAGAGGTATGGAGCATCGTGGGCAGTAAAATTGGACAAGAGGCCGCAAAAAAAAGCAATGAAAGGTTTTTGATGAGAAAAAAATGCGAGAGCGAGAGTAGAGCGCATGTACTCTGCATTCCTCTTCAAATTACCGTCTTTTTATTTTTATCAAAAAGCAGAGATTAGATAAGAACGTGGAGGGATGTAATCACAGAGGCATCTAAATATACACATGCATGAATGGTCTGCACTCAGTGGATCAATAAATACCACTGAACATGTAGTGAGGATGCGGAGGAACGAGTTCGGTAGTTCAGTACCGATGTGGCAAACACATCATTGTGTTCTGTGTTTTGTCTGCTGTCAGCACACACACAGCAACACTCGCCTTCGTGATCGAACTTACTTTGTCCATAGAGATCTGCTGTTGCTATCTGCTTCACATCGACGAGAACAACAAATGAAAGAGAAGGAGAGAAAAGAATAAACAGTGTTGTGCAAGGACATTAGTTTTTTTTTTTTCATGTTCATTTCCCCTGTGTATTTCTATTAGTATTAGAACATGAAGAATAAATAAGATTAGGAGAGAGACAAGGACATGGGAAGAAAATTAAAGGAGCAAGACCCTGTTTCTGTCTGAATCAGTATGTTATGAATGCTTTTCTTTCTTTTCTTTTAGCTGTTGTCATTCCTATCTTGGATCAGGAGCGGAACAAGGCCATTGCTGTCTTACTGGTGAGTCCTTGAATTCAGGGACATACAATAAAGTTTCAAGAACTCAATTAACCCAAAGTAACGAAAGCTACCTCTATTGATTATGCCAGTACCTTCTCATTTATTAAAAAAAAAAAAAGGCGCATAGTTAAAGTCAAATAAGATATATGGATTCATCTGTTTTATGTAACATTGACAAATGAAATGAACTCCACAGAGACGACAGAGCCTGCAGCAGTCACGCTCGCGTACTGGACTGGACTGAAATGTCTTTGTGTGTTGCAGGTGGGCTGTAATCCACTATCTGATCAGGATGAACTGCATCTTAACTTGCTGGAAAAACATGTAAGCTCTTTGTTTCTTTGTCCCTTTTGGTCATAAATGTGAAGAAAAAAATAACTTAGCAACAGTAGCTGACTCACAGGAGGAGTTGGCTCTTTATTTAAGCAACACGTTTCGGCTCTGGGCCTTCGTCAGGGTGTTTTACAGCCTAAATATACCCTACAAGAAGGCGTGATCTTTCTTTATCATCCAGTGAGGACTGCACACATAGCTTGCCAGCCTTTAAAAGATGCTGCATCTAAAAAAAACACTTGCAGAAAATACACAACAAAAGGTTACATAGACAGCAAAAATCATCACAAAAGCAAGGAGAGAATTTAAGCCATGAACTGCTAATTCAGTGCCAAAACTATAAAACTTGTTGAATAACTGTGAAAGACTGTAAGGAGTTTGCTCAGTTGTAAGATTCTAAGATTATAAATCCAGTAATCGTGTCCCTATTTCTTCAGGAATTTGATATCAACACCCCTGAGTTATATATATTTCATATCAGTAAGTCCATCATTGAGTGTCTGGCTACTGGATGTTTTATATCTCTGCAGCATATATGTGTGTTGCATTCACACTCACATGCTCAGTAGGAATTCCTGTGTCAGACTGGTGATGTTTACTTTCTATTCATTCTTCTTGGCTTCCTGCAGGACTGGATGAAAGATAAAAAAATTGCATCAAACCATATTTAATCTCTCTCAAATCATCTTTAATCTCAACTGACTTTGGTGCTCGTGTGTGTGTGTCTGCTTACGTGCAGGCCTCAGTGGCGTGCGTGCGGGTCCATGCTCTTCAGGCGTCCTACCAGAGGCCTCCTCTCAGCCCCTCTCCCATACAGTCCCACAATGCACTGCTGCACCTCAACGTCTCAGACCAGGACTACTGCGAACTGGACCGCAACATCCTGCAGCTCTGTGGTATGTGCACACACACACGCACACACGCACACAGACACAGACAGTTAGCAACACATGTGAGGGCATATTAAATAACCCTCCTTCTTCACTCTCCTTCACACATATATCTTTCCTGCCCCTCATATATATACAAACGCAAACTCTAAGGCAAACATGATTACACACACACACTGGTCTATGTGAGGTGAAGTATGTTAATAGAGTAAGCCCATCTGGATAAAAAGTGCTATGAATTTAGATGGACTGTCAGCGCCACAAGGAATGTGTGACAGCTCCTGTGTGAATACAGAGGGCTTTGCAAAAACACTGTTTAAAATCTCATGCATAATGGAAGTGGGCTCGCTAATACGTACACATACATCAATGTTGTTTACTCCCTGATAATTGTCAACAAATATGAGATGCTTTCAGTCTCCGCAGTTTCTTTTTTTTTCTCCCAGCCTCTGCTTCACCTTTCAGATTCTCCATCCAGCTCTTTCCTCCTGTCTTCATCTGCAGTCCAGGCAGCCTCCCCCACCATCCCTTGTCTTGTCTTCATTATTAGTCCCTCTGTTAGCTGGTGCCCGTTCACCCTTCCCCGACCTCGCTGTCTCCATGCATCCCCCCCGGATTGCTTTCTGTCCACTTGCGTACATGCTCTGCATTCCCTGTCTTCCTTAACACCAATCTGCCCTTGCTCCTCTGTGGTTTTTACGCCCATCACTCACTCTCTCCCCTCCCTCGCTTTTCTCTTTCAGGTGAGCTCTTTGACCTTGATGCAGCCTCTCTCCAGCTCAAAGTCATCAATTATGTAAGTGGTGAGATCACTCACACGCTCCCCTCATGCATATACACCCATACACACAGAGTTAAAGACGTACAGTACATGCAAAACATGAAATCCTTCCGAGTGACTTGTTCCCCTCTTCCTGTCATTACCTATACCACAAGCTTTTTATCACACCATTACTTCATCAGTCTCCCCACAGTATGCCCCGCTCCATATATATGATATACTCTGTAAAAAAGGAGAGAAGCTGGGAGAGAGGTGTAAAGATTGATGAGGAAGGAGGGGGTAAGGAGATATCAGGCTACAGCTTGTGCGTAAACCTGACAAAAATGTCAATGTATGGAATAATCCACAGATAACAAAAATATGAGATGGGGAGGGATAAAGCAGTTTTGAAGGTTATACTGTATGAAAGGGATAAAGTCTCAGTCCATCAGAGCTTCAGAGAGGCCTAATGGATGTCTGCACATACTTGTGACTCTTTGTTCATGAAAAAAAAAATCAAGGACCTCACATTCATTGGTTCTAATGTCTCAATTGTGAGGAATTTTCTTTCTCTTTAGTGATATTTAACTGCATATCTTTGGATTTTTGTAAAAGTAAGCAATTTTGAAAATGTATTTTAGCACTTAAAGAAATAGTTACAGACATTCTGACTATTTTATGAGATTTTTTTAGATAATTGAATTGGTTGATCAATCTAGGTAATAATCAGCAGATGATAATTGTGAGTCTGCTTTTAGAGATCCAGGCATTCAAAGTATATTTCATCTCCACTTAATTGTCGCAAGGGATCATTATTTTTCTGTGTCTGTGTTTGTTTTGATATTAAAGAACAGACAAGACCCAGATTTTTGTAATTGATAATATAAAAATATCTGGGAAAATCTGATTTTATAAATACCAATTTTTGCTTAAGCACTCGGCTCTTTTCTTAGATTAATATTTAATTAAAGAAATTCTGGTGCATAATCAGCAGCTCATTTTTCTAATTTTTATCTTCTTTTTCTATAGTTTTCTGTCAAAGTCAAAAGAGGACCTTATTTACTGCAGTGATCAGTGTCCTCTTGGGCGTAAAATCGAAGGGGAGACAAAGTCTTTATGAAAACTGGTTTGAAAAAAAAGCTATGAAAACGGTCAAATGTAAACAATTATCACCTACCTGACCTTTCCTACACCTGTGCTACCTCGGCGCTGCAGGACTAGATCAATGGGGTTGAACAACAGCGCTGCAGCAGCGCAGCCTGCATGTAAAACAGCAGCTTTTGATGCCTCCAAACCTGCATTTGTAGTAGTTTCCCTGCCTCTGAGGGAAGGGAAAGGGAGAAGCTGCGGTAGTGAAGGCTGCATGGGTTTTAAGATGTATTTTGAATCTGACATGATTTGTTTCGCCTGTTTATTGTTGCTGTTGTAAAAAAGGGGTGAGGGGAGAAGGAGCAGAGGAAGGAGGGAAGAAAAGGAGATTGTCGTTCTTGAAAAATCATCAGCTTGGTGGGAAGTGCTCAGGGCAGCTCTTATAGGATTAACAGCATTTGGGAAAAAGGGGGTGGAGGGGCTTATTATTATATGTGGGTACAACGCCATGCTTTATCTGTGTGTGTATGTATGTTCATGCTGCATGTGTATGTGTGAGTACAAATGTGTGCATGTGGCGTGTGTGACGGGGGGCGATTGTGTTGGCAGCGGCTGGTGTTTATCCCTGTCCTGCTTGTTCTCCATCCAGCTTCGTGGATTACAGACAAGAATGGTGTGTGAAGAGACGCTGCTCTTATAGCTGTATGTGGGTGTGTGAGTGTGCATGTACATGTGATCACATATATGCTTGTGTACCCACCTACAGCATGTGTGGTGTCGTTGTGTGTACAGGTGTGTGTGCTCCCACCTCAGAGTGAATTTCCATTTAAGAATGCGAATGAATTGCTTCCCATCACAGGTAGCAGCAGAAAATTGGTTGCAGCTCTGCAGGTCTTACGGCAAGGCTGAGGGCACACACACTCCTTCATTCATACACACAGACACATTTATGTGACTTTATCTTGTTTATGCAGGGATTTCACATTCAAAGACAAACCTTGATCTTCTAAAATCAAAGCATGTTCCTCTATGTTTTGATGAGATGATCAGGTTTTAAGAGATTTCATGAGTGAAAGGTGCCCATATAGTCATATTAATGGGAATATGTATAATGTAAAGCATATAATGTGTATAAAATATGATATAACCACGCTGGAAAATGATGTTTATAGCTGAAAATACAAAATACTTTACATTGAAAATACAGTTGAATATATTACCATTACAGTGTTGGTATGGTAACAGGTTTTATTGCGTGTGATACTTAATTTGTGTTTTCTGTCAATAATAGAAATGTGTATCACAATAATAACTCTTTTCGATGCCAATGTAAGACAGTGAAGGTAATATTGAATTCCTGCCCCACCCCAGCTCAGTCATTTTCCACAGTCCGCTGATTTCTAATCTTATCTTCACACCTAGACTACGCTCCGGGGGCTCTTAAATTGAGGCTTTAAAAACAATCTGACTGAGTCTGATAAAGAGAGATGTCTGTGATGATATATCAGGACTGATGTTGTGTTTGTGTTTCTCCTTCAGCTGCAGCAGCAGACTCAGTCGCAGTGCTGTTGTTTGCTACTCGTGTCTGAGGACAACCACCAGCTTTTCTGCCAGGTAAACACACACACAAATTCCCCTTACATCTTTATCACACTCATACACATTTTTTTTCTTAATCTTGTTTTTTGAAATACCACAGACAAACACACACACTTAAAAGCCATTTTCCACTTTAGAAATTTACCAGAGAGTAATTTGGACATCAACAACTGAAATAACCTGTGACCTCTGTGACCTTTAGGTAGTCGGAGACAAAGTCCTGGAGGAGGAGATCAGCTTCCCGGTGAGGCTAACAGACACAGTCATTTACTCACACGAACATTCATTTATTAATTCTGTCATGATTTGCATTTACTGGTCTGTTTGTGTTCTTTTGGGTGCGTAATGTTCTCATCCACTCACTCGTTCATTCACTTGTTTTTCTCACGCTGGGGACCGTGAGGTGGCACACTGCAGGAGGTTTTTGTTGCCATTTTTAACAAGCACACTTGTCTTGCGAGTGTTGTAACCCCGCACGTAGGTTTCTTTGACAGACGTGACAGAATAAACCTCCCACATGTAATCTTTTGTAATCCCCGGCAGAGGTTGTAATTAAGAAATTTGGGCAGGAAAAGTAATCACTTCCGTCGGGTCGCTTTAAGTCTCCTGTCCCTGGCTGTGGTGCAGACGTTGCAGTTTAAACAGGCTTTCCATTATGGTGCAATGGATTGTGTACCCCAGGCTAAATGATGTGTGAAATCTTGATTGTAGTTAGTGCAGAAAGATATTTGGAGACCAAAAACACACCCTGAATGGGTTATTTGTGCTAATTTAACAAGGGAGGTAATAGACTATGAATAAACAACCTTTATTTTTATATTTTACCCCTAACAGAATCTCAAGGACTCTTTCAACCATTCTGTTTTTTCCCGTCTCTTGCCCTCATTACATTATTTTTCTTTGTTTTGACTCACCCAGTCTTTCCCTCTCCCTTCTTCTCTCTTCAGCTGATGTTTGGGCGCTTCGGTCAGGTTGTCGAGAAGAAGAAGTCGATTACTCTTCAGGACATCAGTGCTGTACGGAGACATCTTATCTATCTATAATCAGTCTACAGCATTTGTATTCTGACTTCACACTGAACTGATGTTTCCGCCTGTCTTCCTCTCAGGAGGAGCGCCGGCAGCTGTCCAGCATGTTGGGCTGTGAGATCTCCTCCATGCTCTGTGTGCCAGTGGCCAGCAGGGCCACCGGTCAGGTGGTGGCACTAGCGTGCGCCTTTAACAAGCAGGGCGGGCAGAAGTACGTATGTGAAACGTCTTCATACTATAAGCTATAAGCTAACGTTTTTTTCCCTTTTGAGTGTTTTGTGCTGTAAAATCTCACTGAACCATTTCAAAAACAGGGATTTTGTAACCTCTCAGCTTGACTCACCAATGGCTTATTCCTGAAGTATATTTAAAATGCTGTGACGTCAGTCTAAAGATAATTTGGCTTTTCCTTAATTCCTGAATTTGAATCTGACAGCGGCTTACAGTAATGTTGGCATGGGTGGCCTGATTGGTCCAGCTCAGCAGCTCAGATATGTTGAGTTTATAGAGCGTGCTGCTGCCTCCACTGAAATCTGCCACTGACCAGGAGAATGTGCTGCGTGAAAGGATACCATCACTGTGGAGCTTGTGTCGAATCACCCAATGTGTGTGCGTGTGTGTGTTTTTGAGCATACAGATGGCTATGTGATGATCTGGAGTCAGGTCATGAGTCTAAACAGCGGGTGGTTTGGCTGCCTGATTTGGCACGATGTCTTGGCATCCATTTGTGTGTGTGTGATGCTGCCAGGAGCATTGCTGCTATCACCTGAATACAGAAATCTGTAAAAACGCACTGTGACTGTATATTTAAGAAACAGTCTGTGAGAAAAGAAATTTGCTTTAATCTATCTATCTATCTATCTATCTATCTATCTATCTATCTATCTATCTATCTATCTATCTATCTATATGTTTTTACTTATGTTAAAGTGCTGCCAAATTAGTGTATTTTATCCCCTAAACACACTTCACACACACGCCTCACTCACACACGATTGTGCTTACACGCAATCCCTCTTCTGTGCATGCTTTCACTCTCTCTCTCTTTCTCTCCCTCTCTCTGTCTCTCTCTCTCTCTCTCCCTCTCTCTCTCGCTCCCTCTCGCTAGTCTCTGAAGACTAAGATAGATGAGAGGGGATCATGTCCTATAATTTCTCCCTCTGCCAGTGGCACTGATGACAGTACCGGCATCTCATTACCATAGTAACAGAAGCAGGATTATGGTCGCAACTGTGCATAAAATGTGATAAATCTATCTTTTCCTCCAAGCACAGTCATCCGGATTTTAGTAGGGGCATACATCTCAGAGATACAGCCCCTCATCATATACAGATTGCACATTCATATGCAGAGTTTGTTGGAATTTCTCTTTGCCTGGCCTCCCGACAGTGTAATTTAGCCTCTTGCCCCAGGACACGGGTGCATGAGAACATATTGTGACACTAGTAACAGGTCCGTAGCTCCCTTTTGCTGCCAGCAGATAAGAACTCTGCACACAAACACAGCACAAACATCATTTAATCTCATGTTACGCACAGGGCGGTCAACACAGGATGAGGTTTGATGTGAGCGGCGATATTAGGAAGGCCATATTAGTTGGGTTTATTTAAAAGGACCACAGGGTCTCATGCCGTCATTATCTGTGAAAAACAGCACTCAACCCCTTGTCAATGTCACACAATACCAAACAGGCCACACACTTTCTTCATTCATTCTACATAAATCACTTTCTTTGCTGAAAGCGTTCTTTCCTAATGTGTGTATCCAACTTCTGGTCTTTGGAAATTGACTCCTGCTGGTTTTCATTCTAGCCTCGGAAATGGAGCCTATTTTCTATCATGACTGCAAATAACTAGCTGGTACAGCACAGTCTTATTCTCCAGCCTGACTTACAAGACTAAAGACTGCTCTGTGTGACTCTCCTGAATGTCAGTTGTAATGCCTTTGCAGCTCTTGTGGGAGACTGAACTTAATTGCCCTTAAACTGAGTTTCCCAGGCCTTTTCCAAATCCTGCTTCCTTTGCTAGGATCCCTTGGAGTCTAAGCTCAGGGTAAGAAAGCCCCGCAGCTATACGCTGCTCCTGACGTCAACGCAATAATGTGACACTGCCCCCTGTAGACAAAGAGCGATGACTGCAGGCAATTACTGTCGTCACTGTGGTCTCTGCAGATCATTTCATTCATCAGTCTTCATTTGGCTGCTTAATACTTTCAAGTTTTCACATCATTTAATTTTGAAGGAGAGTGAAACTGGAGTTTGGTTCTGTTTTCAGTCATTTAGACATTTTAAAGTAACTTCCCCTGAATTCATTCACTTCATACCCAATGATAAATTATTCTTTCTTCACCATGTTTTTACTAAATAGTTTTGCATCCTGCCTTTCTTTCAGGGCTGAAACTAAGGATTATTTTCTGTATCAATAAATATACAAATTATTTTCCTGAATGATCCACTAATTGTTTGATCTTTAAAATGAGGTGGTAGAAGAAGTGCCAAGATTTTACTTAGTTTTGTGAAGGAAAACTTAACATACTTATTGAAAATAAAAGTACTCAGGTTGCAAAATCATATACGCATTATTGGAAAATGACTTTTAATTAATGTCAATTGTGTGTCATTTTTACAGCTTTATATACAGTTTAAGCTTAATCAATAACAATCCATAATGTATTAACTGATGTTTTATGGATGTAAGTCTTGAACTGAAAAGTTCAGCTGTTGGATGATTATAGTGGAGTGAAAAATGCAATGTTTCTCTCCAAAAGGTAGTAGTATTACTGAAATGTGTTGTATAAATGTTTCATAAAATGGATCTACTTACTTACATAAAGTTCATGCATCTTAAAATTGTACTTTATTTGAGTATAATACATGAGTAAATGTACTTGGTAAAATGGTGAAAATTGTCAATCACAGTTTTCTAAAGCTGGTTTCTAAAGGTGATGTCTTGTTTTGTCTGCACTCTAAAACCCAAATATATTGAGTCACTCAATATATCAGTGCAATGAAACACAACAGAAAAAGCAGTAAATCCTTATATTTGCAATGCTGAAACCAGAAAAGTGGTTACACTTGAAAAATTGTTAATTCGGTTGCAGATAGATTTTCTGATGATTGAATAATAAATAAGATATATTCTCCTAATGTTTAGGAGTCCTACAGCGGCATATTAGCTCTGTCTAAATTTAGATTTATCATGAGACTGTGTGTGTGTGTGTGTGTGTGTGTGTGTGGTGTGGTGTGTGTGTCCACCGTAGACACACAGAGGCAGATGAGCATGCAATCCAGCACTGTTTCTGCTACACTTCAACGGTTCTCACTTCAACTTTGGCCTTCCAGAAAGAGCAGAAACTCAAAGTGGAGTGCCAGGTAATGTGAGCGTACACACACACACACACACACGCACACACTCACACACATACTGTATGCCTACATGAATATACATGAAGTTGCCTTTTTAAGAGCTTCTCGTATCCAATGTTTCTCCTCACAGGCGCTCTTACAAGTGGCCAAAAATCTCTTCACACACTTGGGTAAGTTTTTCCCGCCTCCGTCTGTCTGTCTCTGTGAAGAAAGAGCCTTGTAGGACAATTTGCGTTAATGGCCGATATTTAAGTGATCACCAAGTGAAACGAATGGCGCCCCGAAATTGAATGAGATATTACCGAGCCTAAAGGTGATTACACCCAGGATCATAACCATAAAATCAAAAGGGCATTAAAAATGATGGCTCCACCTCTCCGTCCTGTAATTACATAGAGGCATTTAGATTCTTATCTAACAGTAAGCACCGACAGTAGAATAAGTCATTGATGATTCATCATGATTGCTGGTACAAAAAATTGATCCACCGGTAGAGCAAATTGCCTCTCGCTGCTCCGAACCGCTGATTACAAAAGCTCTTATCAGCTTGTACAGCTGATCCACTGGCACTCACTGTGTAATCTGTGTTTCTGTCTATCTGGCCTTTGCTGTATTCCTTTAATTTCCTCTGTTTTCCTTTTATTTCCTCTCTCACCCTCTCTTTCTTTCCCTCTCTTTCTCCAATTCTTGCAGATGATGTGTCAGTGCTATTACAGGAAATTATAGTGGAGGCCAGGAACCTCAGTGATGCGGAGATGTAAGCCCTCTGATTCATCTTCAAAGGGATGTTTCAATGTGTGTGTGAAAGAGGGAGTGTGTGTGCGCGTGTGCATGCGTAGTGTGAATGTCTTTATCTCCATTTGAAAAGGCTATGTTGGCAATTTGCTCTTAACTGACTTGCCGCATTTAATTAAGGTTACAAAATGACCCAAGATTAAATGAAATAAAACACTCTCATTTTCTCCGCCATGCTCTCTTCTCCACTGCCTCCAACTCCGTCTCTCTCTTGTTTCTCCAGCTGTTCGGTGTTCCTGCTTGATCGTTTCACACATGAGCTGGTGGCAAAGGTGTTTGACGGGGGTGTGGTTAGCGACGAAGAGGTATATTCTGTTTATTTTCACTTATCCTTCATTACGCCAGGAACGTCCCACTGAGATACAAGATCTCTTCTTCCAGGGAGTCCTGGCAGAGACAGCAGCCTAAGTTTCACATATTAGAGCACACACAATATAGCAATGAAGCAACACAAGGGAAACAGCAAAGAAAAAGATATACAAAGGCCACAGCAGCAAAAGTTTCCATAAGGGTAGTTTGTTTAAAAAAAAAAAAAAAAAAAAAACCTTTAAAGGTATTCAGAGAATGGAGTACTAAGATAATAGCATTTTGCAGCTTCCATGCCCAAGGTGAATAAAAAGAGTTTTACTAAACTCTGAGAATTCAAATTGTAGGAACAGTAAGAATAGTAGTATATATAGTTGTTGGTATGAAAGAATAAAAAAAGATGGAGATATAAGTGTGTAGTTTACTTAACAATGCATTTTTCCCCTCTGGTACAAAAAGGACCACCCTAAAAAATCATATGAAATGCAATTGTGAGTATGTGAGCCTGCATCTATTACAGAACACAGAATGCAGTGTGTTTTAGTGCGGATGAATCTGCATGAATGTAAATCACATCAAAGTAGATTAAAAAATGAGTTTTGCACAATTTCATTTCTGGCCTCAAAAAGGAAGGTATTTTTTAAGTGGAAAAAAAAGGGTTGACTTAAGCGTTTTCGATAGATATTAATATGCACACTAAAAGTTAACTTTTCATTAAGTTTTCATGACGCACAAGCACACATTTAATCTGTGATGATTGTCTTCCAAAATATATATTATATGTATATTATCCACAATCTATTGTTAAAGTGTATTTATGCCTTTATTAGAGACAGACAGAAAATAAGTGGAGGTAGTGACATGCTGCAATTGAACTGGTCCCTGATTGAGGACAGTGGTTCATTTTCTACATTTCCTGAATGAAACTACTGTCAGCCATAAAATAAAAGCAAAAGTGTACAAAAAATAAAAATAACATGTTGTGCATGTTGTGTGTGTGTGTCTGTGTGTGTGAGTGCAGAAGGAGTTTCGTATCCCTGCGGATCAGGGTATTGCAGGTCACGTGGCGACCACTGGTCAGATTTTGAACATTAAGGATGCCTACTCTCATCCTCTCTTCTACCGCGGCGTGGACGACAGCACTGGCTTCAGGACTCGCAACATCCTCTGCTTCCCCATCAAAGACGAGAACAACGGTAGCGACAACGACTTCTCCACACACACAATAGAGAAACTCCCTTCTATCTAAACGCGCAAGATTTCTCAATCAAAATTTATTTTTCATTTTTTAAAAGGAGTTTTTCATACAAGTTGAATTGCTTTGCAGCCACTAATAACAAGAGAGAAAAATATAAAACAAATTGGAGACTAATGCACACAAAGAGTAGAAATGATAAAAGTTACAGAATATAAAGTATAAAATAGAAAAAAGGCAATTTAAACATCCAGAACAAGAAAGATAAAAATATAAATAGCTAAGTAATTATTTGGAATAAACAATGAAACATAACAAGTTTTTGGCCATTCTTTTATTATTCAATGTTTAAAGATATTACATGTTCAGTTTCTCTTGGCCCAAGTGTTTCAGCAGCTCAGTGCATTAAAACTAAAAGCTCGCCAGATCTTTGCTCTACTTTAACACAATGTGTCGGCATGTATCATCTGTAAAGGAAGGTGTCCACAGGTTACCTCTGTAGAGTCTAGTAATGGGCTAATCATACTGGTTCAATATTGTCTTTTCCACACAATGTCAGTTTTAGCCTCATTACACTTTTGCTACTAGCTCCTCTGCTGTCCTCTAGACTACATACCTACTCTTTCTTTTTTTCCTTTTAAAATCAAAGGCACATTTCCGCACAGGTGCTCTCTCAGAATAGCACAAAGAGTTGTTACATCACAGCCTGTTGCTCCTGAACGTTTAAGTGCACAGTGCAATGCAGAGCACTTTATGGAGAGGAGGACCATCTTCAGTGTGTTCCATACTTAGAAATTACAGAAGACTTTGATGGTGCTCTCGACTTCTTGCTGTATCCAAGCAGAGAAACTTTAGGTTCGGTGTGATCTGTCTCTATATAGAAAGCTGTCTGAAGCTCAGATTAAGAGTTTCAATTCACATCTTTTTATGTGCAATTAGGTTCAGCTCCAGTGTGAAATTAATTGAAGTCAGCAGACCTGTTTGATTCGACGCCCGCTCCGCACCTTCGACTGACGCATTCTGTGCCTCATTTTCCCGTCCTTGACTCTCATCTTCCATTTTTCATCCATCCTTCCATCCATTTTTCTTCATCATCAACTTTCCCTCCCTCCATCCATCTTGCGCGTCACTTACTCCTTTCCTCCCTCAACTCGTTGCCTCCCCCGCCTCCCATTTTCTCATTCCTCTCCTCTCTCCTTTTTCACGTCTGTCCTCTTCATCCTTTTCTTTAAATCCTTTTTCTTCCAGAGGTGATTGGGGTGGCCGAGTTGGTGAATAAAATGAACGGGCCATGGTTCAACCGCTTCGACGAGGACCTGGCCACGGCTTTCTCCATCTACTGTGGAATCAGCATCGCCCATGTAAGTCTCCTCTCCCACGGAAAGAACTGACCCTCTGTAACCTTGAACTTTCCCGGTTGTGCTCATTGAATAGCCGCAGACGCCTCACCAATCAAACCAAAGCATATTTAGAGTAACTCGAAAATTGCTACTACAAGATTGCTAGACAAACATTATCAGCTGTAAATTAATTAACAGCTTCAACTTCTCACTTCACAGTATAACACTGCCTCTATCACTTACTGTTATTATCTCCCTTAGCAGCAGGGAAAAAAGTATGAGGCATTAAAAGGGAATAAATGCAGCGTTTCTTAAGATCACACATTAATCTTCATCCACAGTGGCTCATTGTAAACAATCCCAGGTCATTAACTCTGATTTTAAACACAGCTCAAAATGAAATGTAATGTATAATAATATCATCTGTGCAAGCTCCGCACATCTTTATGACCATTAATTAAATTTGACTGCACAGAGAGGACTGAAAGGAAGTTAAGAAAATAGGAATGTACAGTACATCCATCACGATGAGTCTATTACTCCTTAAAACAGTGCAGTGGATCTGTTGTTAGTGCTCTTAGGGAGAATCGATCCTGGCTGGCAGAATGGGATCAGTTCGCTGGGAGCAAAGTCTCGAGGGAAATTTAAAGAGCTTCAATCTGTGATGTAACTGAGTGGCTTTTTATGGTGTCATCGTTGTATGTGGTGGTATGACTGCTGCAAACCCATTAGCACACACTGATGATGACGACGATGATCATAATAATGTATTTTGTTGTCGTGACCCACATAGCTATCAGGAGACGTTGTGTTTTTTATTGTTCACATTGATTTCTAATTGTTTGCAAATGGATCTAAATCTAACAACCGAATACTGATTATCTGAAATCCAATTTTTCATTTAGTGTTAAAGTGAAATTTTTATTAAAACTGATTTGTTCTTTGTAACTGAACATTTTTCTCTTCTCTTTAATGATGCCCTCGGACAGTCATGCAGTTGATTTGTAAATTTATTGATTTCACATAATGTGCCATAGGAAAGAAACTGTAATAGAGTTAAAGCAGAGACAACCGGATAAAAAGGAAGTACAGCTGTGACAATATTTTATTGAGCATTTCCACTCCACCTTCATATTAATTAGATCATTTAGCATTTGACCTTTGAATGGCCGCAGGTACTCGATAGTTTATCGACAAACTATAAAGATATTTGATTGGAAAGATAATTGCCCTCTTGGTAGCTCATCAATCATTTAAACACGACCAAATGCATTATTTATGAGAGCCCAATCTGAATAGTGGTGTACAGTTTACTGTGGCTTGTAAAGAAATTATTTTCATCATAACTGAAATGTAAGCAGCATCGAGTTTTATTTACTGTATGTTGTTGTTTTGTCAAGTAGATTGACGTTCATACACAAGGGGCAGAAATGGGTTCAGCCTGTCGATCTATAACAAGACAAAGCTTGTCATCAGCACTGGGACTTTTCTGAAGATATTGTAACAAAACATTTTACCTTGCTCCTTCTTCTTTTGGATGCCACAGATCGAACACAATTTCAGCCAACCCAATTATCTTTGCTAAGTGTCGATGTAGTATGCAGGTATCTGTGGCAGTAATGACTAAACTGTTTGTTGTAGCGTTGTTGTATCTTGGTGTGTGTTTCTCCAGTCTCTGCTCTACAAGAAAGTCCATGAAGCTCAGTTCAGGTCCCACCTGGCCAACGAAATGATGATGTACCATATGAAGGTAAAAATTACTACTGTACACCTCGCTCACTCTCGCTCGCGGACACATCGTATTTCCTGACACTGTCAATATTATTTACTCCATATGATTCAGTATGTGTACGTTGCAGGTCTCAGAGGAAGAGGTGTCTAAGCTGCTGGTGACGGGGATCGAACCCGTGAGGGAGATCGACCCCTGCTTCGCCGAGTTCACGTACACGCCTCGCTCACTGCCCGACGACACCACGCCTCTGGTAAGGAACAGCTGTTGAGAGAGAGAGAGAGAGAGAGAGAGAGAGAGGAAGAGAGGCACGGAGTGGAAGAGGCAAAAAAGAAAAAAGAAAAGTGATGTAACTGATCCTGTTGTGTGTCTGCAGTGCATCCTCAGCATGTTTGAAGACATGGGTTTCATCAACACATACAAGATTGACCTACACACTCTCGCCAGGTCTGACAACTCCATCAATTCATATACTGAATATAAGAGTCTGTGTGTATGAGTGTGTCCTCCGATTACTTTCAGTACAGCGCGTTGATAAATTGACCTGTGGTTTCCAATCTGGTGTAGATTTTTTTCTTTTTTCCTTTGATTTAAGAATAAATTTCTTTTCCATCATCTGATCAGATTCTTGTCAACTGCTGTATAATGTTTGGAGTAGACAGACTTTGAGTGCTTTTAGTGTTGAATTATTCTAATATTCATAAGACCCGAACCCCAAAAACTTGGGAAAAGAGAAGTAAGCACTTCTTTAGTAACAGAACTGATTAGACATCAGAATTGATCAGAAGCATATCGGAATATATGTTTTAAGTCAAAATGATTCTTTTTATTATTGACTACATGTGTTGCACATGTCACTTGTTCTGTGCTGTGCTGTATATGATAATAAAAGTCCCGCTTGGTGTCAGGTTCTGTCTGATGGTGAAGAAAGGCTACAGGGATCCTCCCTACCACAACTGGATGCACGCCTTCTCTGTCTCACACTTCTGCTACCTGCTCTACAAAAACCTAGGGCTATCCAACTACCTCGAGTAAGCTTAAAACACTCTGCTGTCCTGTGTTTCAATTATATAAACAAGCAAGATATTGAATTTTAGCATTGCTTTTGATGCTAAAATAATGACACTAGTAGCCAAGAGTTGCCATTTTGATCCTTAACCCTCCTCTTTGTTCTCTTTTTAGGGATATAGAGATTCTTGCTCTCTTCGTCTCCTGTATGTGCCATGACTTGGACCACCGTGGCACCAACAATTCTTTCCAAGTTGCCTCAGTGAGAGCACAAATTATGTTTTTGTCTCTGCTTTATTAGACAGCTCAAAAATGTTGCAAAGGGGAGAGAAATGGAGAATAAAAACATTAAACCTCCCGAACACATAGAGTGCAGTGGAGCAGCTGCTCTTTAAAAGTGGAGACTGAAAATGGACTTTTAGATGCTCAGGATGAAGCGCGTCAATAAGAGCCGGGCTCTGGGTGTCTCATAGAGATATCTAAGTCTGTGGCTCTTCATCTGTAAATTCGCCCCAGTGAGACACTAGATGTCATTGTGATTAGATGCATGTTGCTCTGCTGCACTCTAATCATGCATAACCCTCCAGCGCCTAAATGACACTCACAGCAACTTTCATTATGCAACGAAGGTCATAATTTTACCAGCTTGTTTTTTGCCTTTCTGTTTGAACATTCATATTCGAGCTGACAAGTGCAATTAAAGAGAAGAATCGAAGACTGTTTTGTCATTTGAATCAATACAATGTGTACACTAAAAGGATTGTGTCTGTTTCTATTTTCAGCAATCTGTGCTGGCTGCTCTCTACAGTTCAGAGGGATCTGTGATGGAGGTAAGCTCACAGCCAGTCACATCATATCAGAGAGAGCTGACTGGAAATCAAAGCTGTAATATCCCTGTGCCTGTATAAATCCATATTATGTACACACAGAGGCTACATTATTGGATGTACCTGCACAGTTTATTGCAATTCAATACAACAACTGTGTCATAAATTCCACCTTTGTTTGTTTATTGCTGAGGTCATTGTTAAAGGTCATGTTGTATTGGACTACATTATGTTGAGAGGTTGAGACCTCAATTTATTCCCTTTATTCTCCTTCCCATTTACATAAACGGGGGTCAAATACTTGAAGCACCTCACAATGTAAATAAGTCCACACCAATACTAGAGGAATTTTCTTTTGTTTGTTTGTTCCTCTCTTCTTGATGAACTTCATTATGTGGCTCCTTCTTATATTGTTCTGTGCTTCTACGACACCTAGTGGCCAAAATTGTACTTAAATTTTTGTGTTGCGTTGTAGTGTTTTAGTATATGAGGCAATGGGAGGCACAAAAAACTGGCTTTACTTGTTGCATTTTAACGTGACTCCACATTCCTTAAGGAGAAATATTTTTGAATGTCCTCACTGAGTCTTCTGTCATGCTTTGTTTGCCACGACAGAGACATCACTTTGCCCAGGCCATTGCCATTCTGAATACTATTGGCTGCAACATCTTTGAGAAGTTCTCCAGAAAGGTAAGAATACGCATTACAAATGTCTGTCTTTGTTTCTCTGTCTATCGCTTTTAATTTCCATTTACTGCGTTGTGGAGCTGAAGTTATTTTTGATGTTTTTGCAGGACTACCAGCGCGTGCTGGATTTGATTAGAGACATCATTCTGGCTACAGACCTGGCTCACCATCTTCGCATTTTCAAGGACTTGCAGAAGATGGCTGATGGTACGTTCTAGTAGTTCAGTATGCACGGCCATGTCACTGCTTCTGCCTTGTACTGACATCCCTGAACAGCAAAAACAAGCTTAGGTCAGATGCTTGGTCCAGACAGATGACACCAAAACAACGCATTTAAATTTTTCTGTTGTTTCTAATTTTCTTATTTAAAACAGGTTCATAGGTTTCATAAGAGAAAACATGTAACTTGAGTGATATTTAAAGGAAACAGTCTTGAATATTAGTTATTCACAATTTTCATAATAGTGTGATGAATCACAGGTAAACCTATATAGCTTATGTCCATTTTTTAGAGTTAATTAATCACTGACTGTGACATTATGATCCACTTTCCTCAGCAGTATTTCTTCTTTCTTGGGACCGTACAAAAGATTGACCCCAGGTTTATTTTGCAAAGATCTGGGGTCAAACTCGAAGCATCTATCAAAGACATACTTACTTATCCTCTTCTTTCATTGGACTATTTACCCTTTTGAGGGGACAGTTGCTTACTGGGCTCTTATGTAATATAATTGGCTGTAACCTCCTGGCCTGCGGTTTGTTACGCCTGAATGCAACCAATTATAAGTTATACTGAGTGGAAGTCTCCTCAGTGGCATCAATTTTGTGCTGTTAAAGCAATTCAACGACATTAAAAACCTCTAAATGAGTTAGCAACCACCTCGCACCACAGTGTGTAACTTGTCAATCATGGATGAAAATAGACTGACCGTGCAATGAATAGAAATATGCAATGTTAAGATTCAGCCATTGAAACATAATTTCTTCTTACAAAACACACAAACTGCCATTAATGTACACTTGTATTTATCAGTACACACACAGGGGCCTTTAAGTACAGGACAGTGAAATGAAAGGGTTTAAAGTTGCTGTCTTAGCAATTTTATCAGTGTTTTTTCCTTAAATCTTCACAAAGCTTGTGTGTGTGTTTCAGATGGATACAATCCAAAAAGCCACAACCATCGCTCCTTGCTGTTGTGCCTGTTGATGACATCGTGTGACCTGTCAGACCAAACCAAGGGCTGGAAAACCACACGCAAGATTGCTGTCAGTTCACAGTCTATAACAAAGTTTATTATTTACACAATATGTGTAACCACAAATTTAGCTTTTTGTTTTCTAATAGATGACAAACTAAAACATCCATTTGTCTCCACATTAGGAACAGCAATTACATAATGAAATATGAATCAGCTCACAGATGAGTGAACAGCCTCGTCTGGGGTTTGTGCTACACCATTTGACAAATATACTGTAGTATATCCAGTCATGTAAATGTGCCTAACTGTTAGTCCAATTACCCCTGTAATGTGAACAGTTATTAATATAAATATTTAGCAATTAGCGTAGTTGTAGAAGTATACTAGTGAACGTAATAGTGTTAATTATAGTTGTTCAACACACTCTTGCCACTCTCTTGCCAAGATATTTCTTCACAGAAGCTCCTATTTTCAGCAGTGCATTCTTGAAGTTTTACAGTCCCCAATGACTGTAAAGTGAAACTGACCCATTTCTGGGACAATAAAGATTATGAGATGCTTAGCTGTATGGTTGGAAACAACCTTTCGGTCTATATTCCATTATGTCCTATTCAGTGACACAGCTCTCCATTTTAGGATTATTTTTAATCTTGGTCTGCCCCCTTTTCAACACCAAACCCCTGACCCTTGTCCTAAATCCCACACTCGAGATCTCTGAAAACACGTTTCTGTGTCATTCAGGTTCTGGCTTGTATTGGTCTCAGTTGGTACAATATTTTCATCAGGATGGGGATTAATGCAACACATGCAGCAACTAAGCCAGATATTGAAATGCAATAAAGAGGAATGGCTTGTTATCTTAGATTACAGCATTGTTGTGATTCAGCACCATCCAAGTACAGTAATATTTGCAAGTGTGAGAAACTCTTTCTCAAAACTAAAAACACACTGTTTGCGTCAAATGTGGTATCATGGTAATGTATGTTATTACATATTAGCTTTTAATAGTGCTCATTTTAAATTTCAGTGAAAATCAAAACTTCTAAACTGACAGTTGTTTTGTCTCAAAAAATATGTATCAATATGTATAACGAAGTTTATATTAATTTCCTGTTGACATTTTCCTGCTTTACAGTGTAACATTACATAAATTTAAGCTGTATTTTAAGATAATTAGTGTCACTCTGAATGTGAAACCATATGAACAATAACAGATGTCTGCCTCTGTGTCCATAGGAGCTGATTTATAAAGAGTTCTTCTCTCAAGGAGATCTGGTATGTGTCAGTGTACGCTCGCTGTTAAACAGCATGTGAAATTATTTAGCAAGTGCCTTAAGTATGTGTCATTTTACACTATAGTGATCCCATTACTCATGTCTGTCTGCACTCTGTGTGTGTGTGTGTGTGTGTGTTTGTGTGTATGTCTACAGGAAAAAGCCATGGGGAACCGTCCCAGTGAGATGATGGACAGAGAGAAAGCATACATCCCAGAACTACAGATAAGCTTCATGGAACATATCGCCATGCCCATTTACAAGTTCGTACAAACAGCTGAGACATCACACCCTTCCTACTCTGATCTGTTTAACCACATATATTATTGTTTTGGCTTTATGGTCCCACAAGTTTACTTACATCTTTGATTATAGCAGGCTGCTGTTTTCAGTAAAAAAATCCCTGATAAACTCACTGTACACTCTCAGTTGAGCACACTCCTCTGATGTAAAGTCTGGAAAAGAAAACAAACATATATCTTAGCTCACATGAGACTGTCCTCTGTGTTTTCAGGCTGCTGTCTGAACTGTTTCCTGGGGCCACTGAGCTGTACGAGAGAGTGGCGGCAAATCGGGAGCAGTGGACCAAAGTGTCCCACAAGTTCACTATCCGTGGGTTGCCTAGCAACAATAGCCTGGACTTCCTGGACCAGGAATACGAGCTGCTGCAGTCCCAGGGTGCGTTCGGGAGCGATGACCACTGCCTCAACGGTTGCCTTGACGATGCAGAGGGAGGGAGGGGTCAGTGACACCAGCAGGATGGCGACGGTTTCTTGAAGTTTTCTGTGGTCCAATAAGAGGCTGAGGATACCTTTTTAGCGACCCCCAAGAAGGAGGGATCTCTCTGCTGTCAATCACTTAGGTGTTTAGCAGGCCATGCAGAATGGACAGGACAAACTAATTGAATCAGACAAGTGATTTGAAACGAGCGGATCCACCTGAGCTGGTTCAGTGATTAGATGCTACATGTTGCTTGTGTCTCCAGTTCAGGAAAGCAGAAGGTGGTGACTTCATCTTTTTCAGCAGCTACACTGGAAAAATAAGTTTTTACCACAGTGTCACAAGTTCATTCATACAGTACTGATCCTGATTAAGATTGTAAAAACACACACACACACACACACACACACATATGTACATGCACATACTGTTTAGAATCGCAACAGAGGAAAAAAACATTAATTCTTATGGAAAAAGACTACTTCAACATGTAACGGTGAGATAAAGTGCTATACTTTCTGTAAAATGTTTCATAATAGCTTATGTTGATTTAAATGGCTCCGCTTTGTTCACACACAAGCAGCTGCCATAGTCCCTCACCTGATGCTTATGAATGCATGCTGTATGGACACCTCATTTATTATTCCTTTAATATTCCTCATCATTGATTTCTCCATGGCTAGGAAATTAATACAGGCCAATTTTTATACCATCAGAACAGATTTTTGTATTCTGCTCTTCACAGTATATTTAATCAGTTCATCACCATGAAGTTGTACAGGAGAGATTTGGTTCATTTACTCACACAGCACTATAATACTCATCTGTGTTGATTCACTTTACCTCATTTTTTGGGGTGTTTAAGGGACAATTTGACAATCACTGATCAATGACAGAGTCACAGATCCCTGGCCACAACGGCCCACTCCATGCATAAAACATTAAAAACCCACACCCTGTGCATATTAACCGCATGTCACTGCATCAAGTGTGTATCAAATAAAGGCCACTCCATTTATTCTTCTTCAGTACATCCACTCCCAGTACTCTCACTCCCTTGCACCTACCTTCCTCACTTCTGTTTCTTTTTAGTTTACTGATTTCCTCATAATCCACTTTAGATAGAGAGCAACCGAAGCCCTTTAAAAGATCCATCTCATCCGTCCGTGTAAATGTGCCAGAGTAGAGCGTGTTATATGGAGTGTGTCATTGAGTGTGTCATATGGATCTGCCTTATTGCGCATCTTTGCTGCCTTTCTTAGAGCTTTTAATATATGAAAATTAAAATAAAGAGTCGGTTTAGTATGTATGTTGTAAATTTGTTATAGGCATAGTTTGAGTATCAGTGTGTTGACTGAATGATCACCATGCTCAGAAGATGTATATTTGTGAAATACCTGTGTGAAGACCTCAGATGTCATTTCATTTAACTACTTTCTATTTTAAGTTATGTATACAACCACCAGTGGATATTTGGCAGACACAACAGCATTTTCTCAGTTCTCAGTGCACTCAGAAACTATTTTAAAGAAGGAACTAGAGATGTAGCCATCATAGAAATTGCTCTTTACTGAGCACATCACCGGTTCACTTTTGCTGCATCCCAAAGGATATGTGAAAAATGACAAAAAAAAACTTTTGGGGCAGTGGTTTTTTGTGTTATAATATGCCATATTGAGTTTTACCTTACCATGTTTCAAAAAAGGAAATGCTGCAGAGGTAGGGTAAGATAACCACAGAGTAGTTACAAGAAGAGAAACTTCTGTAATGGACACTACTGTACTGTATGTAGGCTGTTTGTGGAGGGGTGAGCGAGCCAGTGAGCTGATGGACGAGTGGGTGAATAGATGAAACAGACAGAGCAAGAAAGAGAGAGAGAGAAAAAAAAGCGAAAGAGAAAGCACTGGAAATATTTGGTTTAAGATCCAGAGAGAAATGTTTGGAATACTCAGCCATTACAAAGCTGTTGTTGACAGCGACGATGCAGACGCAAGCCTCAAGTGATCCGCTAGAATTTCTTCAATTATGCCCCCTTTCACAAACCCCTTGTAATGCCAGTGAGGGTAGATGAAAGCAAAAAATATTGCAATCATAGGATTTAAATATATAATATTTAATTGAAAGGGTCTCATTAGGGTGCATAAGAGAGAAGGTTAATTGGTTAGAGGAGTGGTTTGATGTAGGTGTTATACCTACTTTGGGATATGCATTAGCTCGACAGAATTAAATTGTTTGATCTGCCTTTGTCTTGTTCATGGACTTTATATTTTTACGATAATTTTTTTAAAGGGCATACACGTGTCTTGGTAGAAGAGCCACACACTCTCTCTCTTTCTCTCTCTCTCTCTCAAGCTCTTTGTCTCACACATGGGTTTTCCCATTTCTATTATTTTAAAACCACTGTTTCATACGTACCTGCCTTTTCATGTGCAATATGAACTGTTTGCCTCTGTGATGTTGCATAGATTCCTATGTAAATACCTATGCCTCTTGTAGAATTATTACTTTAGCTCTGAGTTCCCAAAGGCATTTAAGTGTTTGATCATTTTCCACTGAAAAAAAAAAAAATCTAATGCCTGTGACAGTTTTAATCCTAAAATGCTTTTGAGAGTCCAGACCTAGGAGAGTTTTCTATACTGAGCGTGTATCTGTCCCTTTATGTTTGTTTTAGGGCGTCAGGGCTAAATGTGCCAAGCAAATATTGTCTACTTCCTGGCCAAGCTGCAAAGTGAAAAACAGGCATACCTTCAGTTGTTTTTTTTTCTTCTCTAATAGTGGAGTGAAGTTGAGGGCCACGTGCTCACGTCATATAAAACTTTTTCTGATACGTCATGGTCTGAAGTTACGACTCACCCAGGAAGCGTGAACCCAGTCTATTTCCCGTCATCACAGAACAGCAGGACTCTAACCTGTGATGTAACGTCATCGTAATGATCACCTGTGACATAATTGTTAAAAGTAATTGCTGTAAATATCAAAGTTTTAAAAGAAAATGTTACTTGATTGTCTGTCATTATTACAATGGGAAGTATTTCAATTCTGTAATGTATTTAAAGTGGTTGCATCCTGTTATCTTTCTTTTTCATGCCATTTTTGAACAACCCCAAACTTAGACTTACAGACAGAGGGGATGAAAGAAAACGATATGTGTATTAAGGATATACATATGATATTCTACCACAAATAAGAACCCAATCTAATCTGAACTGTATACATGATGCTTATACTGAGGACTAAATCTCATCTGTTGATTATTTGTTTTGTTGAGTTCTGAGTGCTGGTGGTCTTGTTCTTCTTCAGACGTAATGAACGAGAACATTTTTGACAAGAAGACAAATGGATGAAATTTTGATTTTTTTTTTTTCTTGGAATAAATCTGGTGAAAAGCTTCTCAGTTGTTGTCTCTAAAAAAGTGCACACCGCACATTATTACAGTTTTACTTCACCATACTCTGCACCATTACTACACCATGAAAGTGTATGTGGTTGCCTGCTCATGAGATCAGGTGATCAGATCAGGGCTCTGCGACACAGATTAAGTCATCTCAATGGCATCTGTGTTGATCCTGTTGGCCTGTCCCACATATTGATACTGTACAAGCATGGCCACATTAACACGCTGGGGGCCCCGGGGGAAAATGCAGTCCGCAACATCTCCTCTCTACATTCTGCATGTATTTTAAGTTTTTAAGTATTTAAGTTATCATAACTTGTTTGCACAGAATCTGAAGCTTTCATTAGGATAAGATTCCAGTGAGGACACGCCCACAGTTGTGTATTTGGAAATATACATTGCTTAAGACTTTGACAATTGTCCCTTCACAGGTTTTTCACCTGAAATTACTCCTTAAAATGAGGCTTATTAAGGGATGCAACTGGATTGAATCAAGTCATTATAACTCAAATGTGAAAACAAAGCTAGAAGAGCTTTCCATTCAATTTAAAGAATAATATTTGGCATCCCAATTCAAATCTAATTGAAAACAATCTATAAATCCTATGTGCGAGCAATATTTGATTTATGAATGTGAGAAGAGGGACAAGAACAGACAGGACAAAGTTATGCAGGTACATTTTGCACTCATAAAAATGTTAAACAGTGTAACTACAACAGACGGGGGAAAAATGAATCTTACGTAAAAAATACAAAAAACAGAATAGTTTATGTACATCCTAACTATATTATATCTTACCACAACCAAGTGTTAATCTGCTGAGAACAAAGAGTCAGGCAGCTCATCATAGCCCAAACCAACCCAATCACACAAAATTAAACTGGAACAAAAAGGAAACTCATATCACAGAAGTGGACTTTACAAGAGCAAATAATCTGACCACAGTAGAAATAAATACAATAATCATTATAATCAAGAAACGGTTGCACTTTACAATAGTGTAATGTTCATATATAACATTGACTGAGGAGTCTTTTTGTTTTTGTAAGTATAAGTACATTTTTCTGACATTATTTCTGTATTAGTGTTCAGTTTTGTACTTGAGTCTAAGTTTGATTGCAGGACATTTACTTGTAATGGTGTATTTTACAATTGAGGAGGACTTTTTCACATCATTAACAGTAAAAATAAGTATATCACTTTATAGAAATGCTCCATTGCAAGTGAAAGTCCTTTACTTACATTAAGATGCATTTTAACTAGATTTACTCAAATTATCAAAAGTAAAAATACTCATTATTGTTTATGATGTATTAACATTACTTAGCAGCAGTGATGGAATGTAACATTTACATGTACATTTACTCAAGTGTCACATTGGGCTCAGTTCAGTTGAATGCAAGACTTTTACTTGTTACAGAATATTTTACAGTGTGGTATTAGTAGTATTACTACTTCTAACTACTACTACATCCTACCACTACTTACTTTAAAGTTGTAGTTGATGGATCAGGAGGTCATTTTAACCACTGTATACACAACAATGTGTCATATTTCATGTACTTATGATGTTTTTATATGACCCAGTAATCTGAAAAGTAACAAGTAATTATAGTTGTTAAATGAGTGCAAAAGTACAGTATTTTCCTTTGATGATTATGCAGTAGAGTAGAAGTCTGAAGTCTGAAAAGAAAAGTATTTGAGTCAAGTAAAAGTACATCAAAATGTAAGTACTGCAACTCAAGCAATTGTATTCAGTCACTTTCCAGAAGTGGCATTTTCATTACATTGTGGAATTACAGCTTTTACTGGTAAAGTAAGAAACGAATCTCAGTACTTTTTCTGCCACTGGAAAATACTTACAACCATACCCACAAGCATAATTACAGGACAGAAAAAATAAGGTATCAATACTGTCTGTAATATATGTGCAGAGGTCTTTCAGACCTTTTACTTAAATAAAACTAGAGCTGCCAATTTCAGAATTACGACAGTTCTGCATTCAATGTATTCAAAAATTTACTTAAGTAAAGGCACAAAGGTAGCATCAAAGTATGCTTAAAGCACCAAAAGTAAAAGTACTCATTATGAAGACTGGTGCATTTCAGAATAATAAATTATACATTATTGAATTATAATTGTTGTTGCACTAAGCTGTACATAACTTTAACTTTAATGTTGCAGCTGCTAAAGATGTAACTAATTGAAACTACATTATCTGCTTTATGGAAATATAAATGATTTTGTAAAGTTGCCCCCCCCCCCCCATGGATCAGTACAGTTTTATTTCTATCTATAATATGATATCATAATTTATTTGTTGATTTTATCTTACATTATCAATCTGAATCTGCAAATACAACTAAAGTCACCAAATAATTGTAGTTGACAAAAGAAAATAGAAATCCTCAAGTAAAGTATAAGTAGCTCAAAATGTACAATGTTTGAGTAAATGGGTTAAACATGTGTTTAATCTAAATGAATTTAGGGTACAGGTGGAAGTGAAGTTGAGAAAATGTTGCCAGTTATTCTTGTCTCGCGTGACTTGGGGTCCGTGAGCTGTGCGCAGTGAGATCTGCAGGTAGTCCGCCATTGCTGAGGGAACAACTCTCCATCCGACTTGGCGTTTGGCTGTCAACAAGAAACTTGCGGCGCCGCGACGCGGAGCTACGAGGTCGAGTGAAGGCTCGTCGGCTGCTCCACAAACCAGCCGTCCCTCCCCGGGAAACACTTTCATGTGAATACGGAGCCAGCGGACGGAGGCGACCATGTCCAATCTCAGCAAAGGCGGCACCAAGAAGGACACCAAGATGAGGATACGGGCCTTTCCTGTGAGTGCTCGCCGCCGCAGGAGCTCTGTGTGCCGGCCAGGCGGCGACTCGACCACCGTGGTCTGGGCCTGTAGCTGGAAGGCTAACCAGCTGAGCAGCAGATATGACTTGTCTGTCCGTAAACAAAGTGCAGCCGTCAAATGTCCAGTCGTCCTCCTCTGTTCGTCTGTTTGTTGGGTGGTTGCTCCGTTATATGACCAGCTCAGTGAGAAGTTCAGTTAATCACTTTTATCGTTTATTTTAACATTTAATTAAATTAAACGTTAGCCGGGGGGTTGGGTCAGTCGATATAGCCGATGCTAATATTAGCTCTGGCTCTTGGACACTTGTTGTTTTGACCGCTTTCGGCTTGCTGCTTTATCAGATGCATGTCGTGTTTGTGTCTTTGGCCATAAATGTGTCTCACTTTGTTGCTCTCTGAGATGCAGCAGAAATACCACGGCTGTAGATGGAGGCTAACAACAACAACAAAAAACAAACCAGTTGACCCAATGTCAGTGGTGTGTTTACGTTTATGTCCATATTAATGGCAGATCTGAAGTTGTCTGTTGTTATTTCACTGTTAAAATGTTGACATGAGAGTCCTCCTGGTCCACCTGGCACTCCCTTTGTCTGCAAGTCATTGAAAGACCTCATTTATGAACTGACCTCATTCTGCATAAAATGACATTTCAGCCCATCTGAGTTAGACTGCACATAATCCAGAGACTTGTTTGGTTGCTTCTCTGCTGGTCAGTAATTTCAGCTTGTGTTCCAGTTTTAGTGGCCACATTTGTAAGTGGTGTTTTGCAGAGAGGACTCATGTGAGCCTGTTGAATGTGGCCCAGTCCTGACAGACTTGCTGTTGGAGCAGCATCTTGACATGCATGTGTTTGGGCTTGTCTGCTGAAAAAAGAGCACACACTGTTCCTCCTCACTGGCGGTGGCACATATCAAGTCCACAAGAATGCTGCTGAGGGGAACTGGTTAAACTTAAAGCCTTTGTGAATTGTAATATTACGATGCACCGCAGCTCAGGACTGTGCACAACTTCATATTTTTCTCTAACAGTCTCTAGTGGTTGGTAAATTAAAAATCCAGCTCATGCGCCCCTCATTCATCTGCAAAATCTTGACAAGTCAAAAACATTTTCCAACTACATTGCAAGAACTAAAAAGGCTTCTAAATGTCATTTGAAAACTTTAAAAAAATCACTGAGGTTTCAGTGTGCAAATAAGGAGTGTAAAATTGGAGCTTCATGACACATTTAGAAATGTATGTGGTCAGCAGAGTCCACAATACAGAACCCCAGTTGAGTAATCGCTCAAATATGCACATACAGAAGTGTTCCTTGAATATTTAATACTAATTGGCTCCCTGTATAATGACAGCCCCTACTCATAGGGTCTTTAATTTTACATCTTCCTCATGGAGCTGATGCTCATAGTCAGGGTCAATCCGGCGAAGATTCCTCTGATTTAAGGTTGCTTGTCATTCTTAAGCACACTCAGTTGAACGTACCAGAATTTGAACTTTTATACCTTTATATGTTAGACTTTGTAATCACTTTATTGTGCTGGTTTAATTGGGTTTTGGGAAAGATGTCAAAGGCCAACTGAGAGAGAGAGAGAGAAAACAGGAAGATGTGAATCAACCTTATTAAAATGATTCAGCCTTCCCACAACAATCGACATCCAAGATCCATCAAATTATCTTAGTATTTCTAAAGGGATTCAAAGGTGTCTCCTGGCCAAAAGCACAAAAAACTCAGAGCTCAGTACTGTGTATTATCTTAATCATTGTTTGTCTGTTTTAAAATCAGAATAGAGGTGTATTACTTAAAGAAAGCATTGCGATTTGTGACAGTGAAGCTCAGTCACAAACTCTCAGTCACTCTGAGAGTTTGTGTTAAACACAGCTAGTATCTCCTGTTCATGGATTCAAAATGAGCTGGTATGGTAACATGGCTCTTTGTTGCTGTTCACTTAGCTGTCATGTCAGGACTTTTTTAATGGTAGGCAGTTTTATTTATTCCTGATTGGTTGTTTTAAAGGAAGCCTTTCTTTCAGGTTTGGTAAAACTACTGCCTCATTTGTTCTAATGAGCAGCCATGGTTAGATTCCCAACCCAAACCATGTAGACATTAAAGCATATATTTTGGTGGTGATTCTTAAGGGTGGTGTACACAGCAGGGGGCGAAGAATTGCCTTTGGATATCAGATCAGGACAAGCTGTCCTTTTCCCAGCATATGTTCTCTTATAGTAAGTATACAGATGTGTGAACAGACAGATGTGGGAGCTTGTCAAAGGACAGAGAAGTATTTTGGGGGGGGGGGGTTGGAAAAGCTGTTAGCTCAGGTATAATACCATGCCCTGGTAGAGGCTCATTCACAAAAACAAAGTAAATAATTGGAGATTGTGAATTAACAATAGACTGTTTTAGTTACTCTGCACCCTGTCCTCTGGCCCACATTTTCAAATTTACACAGAGGAGGGAGTCTAGAGGCTTAAATTAGGAACAAGATCCTGGCTAATAATACTAATAATCATAGCTAATTGTAATTTTTCACTGGCTACTTTGTGCAGATGACAATGGATGAGAAGTATGTCAACAACATTTGGGACCTTCTGAAGAATGCCATCCAGGAGATTCAGAGGAAGAACAACAGCGGCCTGAGCTTCGAGGAGCTGTACAGGAATGCCTACACAATGGTGCTCCACAAACACGGAGAGAAGCTGTACACGGGCCTGCGGGAGGTCGTCACTGAACACCTTATCAACAAAGTAAGACTAACACAGATTACAGGCATTTGCAGAACATCAGGCGTTTTTATATTGTGGCAGATTCTGGCGTTCATGACAAGGTACTTAGTCCTGTAGTAAACGCATTAGTAAGTGCTTTAGCTCCCTCAAAATGTTTGAAATTTCGTGCAACGCCTTCACATAAAGTAAGGCTGATTTCATGAAAAGATCCATGTGTCTTCAGCAAGCAAAGGAAATGATCGTACACAGAAAGGTGCACCTCTTCAGCTATAATTTGCCACTCAAAGTCAAGTGATGACTTATTTCTTGCAGAATGAATTAAAACATGCTTTATGCCCCTATTTTTTGTGTTTAAAGTATGTTTGGCTGCTATTTCACTCAACTGTGCAAGAAATAATTACGATGCGTACCTAGAAAATCTGAGACTAAATCTTGATTTGGAAATTCTGAAATCACAGTGGTCCAAATCAGTTCAAGATATACAAAAACTGACCTGAGATTTTGATTCAAATATGGAGCTGGGTTTAAGCTGGACAGCCTGTTTTCAGTCTATGGCTAAATAGAGTCTTTTATAGGTTTGATGTTAAGATTCATATCACTGCTCGGCCTGTGAGTTGTCCTTGAAAATCAAAGGTGATAATACACAACTCTAGCCGTTTCTATTCATGAGCAGCCGTGTGAGGGTGAGTGAGTATTAAATGAAGTTAGAAAGCTAGGGAATACAATGTCAGAGGTTGTTACTCAAGTCTGGAGTAATGGGAGATTTGTACAACATTTTAAGGATCACTCAAACCTCCTTTTGACAGATTTCTCATTTCTGTGACTGGCTGGGAAGTGCCAAGGTTTGTTTGGTCCTTGACTTGTAATTCTGTTCTGGGTTTCCAGCTCTACAAGGGGCCTGCTAGCTTTTCATGAAATAGATTTTGCCTTGTGTGTTGGAGGAGTGCAACAGCATGTTTTTGATTGACAGAGCACAATTTATTGCATTTATTTGCCTGAAGAAATTTGTGATCATCAAAAAAAAAAAAGTTGTTTTCAAATTCCTGTTAAAAATTTGGAGAAACAATCCAATCAGTGAATGATATTTTTTTTTTTTTTTTTTTTAATCTGTCACTTGTTTTTGTTGCATATAATTACTAACAAATTAAGGTTGGCCATGACATCTGTAGTGGATGCTCCTGTGCACCTTACAGTTCCAGCAGATACCCAATGAGCAATATTTCAGCAGCCTGCTGTTGAATCCCAGCCAGATGGGTCTACAGCTTAATTAAATGCACATTCTCAACTTGGCAGGCTTTGGAAATTAGCAGTCAGGGAATGTCAACAAGCAACAGTTCAAAGAAGAGAGATCTGACACCTGTGTGTGTTTGTTGTCTAATAAGGATCCCGATTTCACGTTAGTGGAAAAACTAATTATTTTCATGCAGCCTAAAAATCTCCAGACTTATCTTGGACACTTAAACCAGACTGAAGTACTGAAAAAAACTCAAAGATAGATCCGTTAGAAAGTGAAGGTGTACTATAGGCTCATCCCTACTCCTCGGGTGTCTTTCATTCACTCCACTTTCATTTTTTTATGCCCAATGATTGCTGCCATTAAGAATTACTGACAGAAGGATTTGGAGACATAAAAGCCCTCTGAACAATGACACTGTGTGAGTTTACACTGTGGGCTCAGTTTGCTGCTGAGTGCCGACCAGGCGGCAGGACAGCAGGTGAATTTTGAAGCCAACATGAAAAAGGGCACAGATTCTGTTTCTTTTATGTCACCTGGATCAGGGCTGAAGAGGAGCTTAAAATCCTTCCTGTCTTTGTGTACGTCCTCTACAAACCTTCTGGCCTTCATGGTTAATTTGACTTCTTCTAATCTTCCCCTGTGACTCTTAAAGCACAGCAGCGACTGTATATATACATCCCGCTGCCTCCACAACAATTTTGAAAAACCAGTGGATAAAATCTTACTCATGTTTTGACTACAATCATTTACAGTGATGCATTACATCATTCAGAATTTTTAAAATAACATTAAACAATAGTTTAATTTAACTATGTCACTGTTACACAGTTATTATCGACCAGCAGAATGAGAAACTGTCCAAACAGATTAACATAAAATCAGCTTCATCTTATCAGTGCCAAGCAACAATGTTAACCTCATAATTACTTTTATAAGTAAGCCATGAGTGTGCACAATGAGTCTTTGATTTAAAGGTATACTCAGATTTATGTGTTTGCTTCCGTCCTGCACCTTAACATTTGACATGGATGTGTATAAAAGGAAGTTAGCAAGTCTGTGAGGGATGATCTGGTGTTAGTAGGAGCAGAGGTAATCATTCTTCATGTCTGTCCGGTAGGAGGAAAAAGAGGAGGTCGATGTGCCCTTAAGAATCTAGAGAGACGTTACAGTGCTGAGTCACACTGCAGTGTGACTATTATGAAGCTGTTTTATGCCTGACTAGTAGAGAAAAGGTATTAAAGAAACAGCAAAGTACGATCACAAGAAAAGACTGCATTAACAAGAAATCACAACTGCAAGTGTCAACTTGATACAAGAGCATTTTTTTTCTCTTTTCAAGTATTTTTTTTCCTCCTGGGTCATGCACTGTGTTGTCACTAACATTGCAGAACTTGGTATAGTCCACCCAACTCATTCATGCGTGTTTGTCTCCCCCAAAGGTACGAGAAGATGTCCTCAACTCCTTAAACAATAACTTCCTCCAAACCCTAAATCAGGCCTGGAATGACCATCAAACAGCAATGGTGATGATCAGAGACATCCTGATGTATATGGTGAGTGGCTACTTAAGAACATGACTCATGTTGTGTTATTTGTAAAAGAGAATCGCTATTTTAAAGTGTTGTTCTTGTTGAATCATCACTAAACAATGAAGAGCTTTAGGTGTGCTTTAGGCATATCTCTGGGCAAACTACAGTTGATCTTAGCAATATTTTAGTTGTTACATCAACACATAAGTGAAAGCTGAAGGTTGGCCCAGGAAGTAATACTGAAATTAAACTAACCACTATACCATATGATCATGCAGCACATAATGAGATGATAACAATATTAGGACTGAGCCCGTTTTAAAAGATGACACAGAAACACATTTAAGCAAATAGAAAATATTTTAATATTTTATATCTAATATTGTCCAAGACATTCATTCTTCTTTTTGACCCACAGGACCGGGTGTACGTACAGCAGAACAATGTAGAGAATGTCTACAACCTGGGTCTCATCATCTTTAGGGATCAGGTGGTTCGTTACGGCTGCATCAGAGACCACCTCCGACAGACCCTGCTGGACATGATTGCGCGTGAGAGGAAGGGGGAGGTGGTGGACAGGTATCCAAAACCTTACAGACATCACTGATCGCATGACAACCAAATTAATTGCCAGTTGATGTTGTAGAAAATGGGATTTACATCCTTTACGTTCAAATAAAAATAGGAAAATGTTGAATCATCATTTGTCACCAGGGGGGTGGACAGGGTGCGTGCATAAATAATAAAAGAGCTGTCAAGTACATCTGCTACAATTAAACCTGCTGGGATATTCATCGAAACAGCCTCTGACATTTTACTGATTTACTGATTTTGCTGAGCCTCATGCAATGTGGTATGCTGTTCTTTTCCAATGAGCAAATAATCAAAGATTGGCAGCCAAAGTTAGTGTTAAAATCAAAATTCTTTTGAATTACTGATCATGCCGCCAACATTTCTTCTGCTTCTCTTCTCCACCAGGGGGGCCATTAGAAATGCCTGCCAAATGTTAATGATCCTTGGCCTTGAAGGGAGATCTGTTTATGAAGAAGACTTTGAGGCGCCGTTCTTAGAAATGTCTGCAGAATTTTTCCAGGTTTGTCAAAAAAAAATAATTCCACTGATTGTCCCTTGTTTATCGCTCATTTGAATCTCTATTAGTTGTTACTTTGGCTACACCTTTCCTTTTCTGGAGTCCATGTGTAGATACAGATAGTTCCCCAAACATCTTTAAGAGGATTAACAACACTGATTTTATATATGATGCAATACTTTCTGTAGACCAAAAAGTGAAAAAAGGAAAGTGAGTGTGAGAACATTTTCAAAAATTTTCACTTTTTAAACAAGTGTTTCTTGTCTTCACTTAGATGGAGAGCCAAAAGTTCCTTGCAGAAAACAGTGCCAGTGTGTACATAAAGAAAGTGGAGGCCAGGATCAATGAGGAGATAGAGCGGGTGATGCACTGCCTGGACAAAACCACAGAGGAGCCCATTGTCAAGGTGGTGGAACGTGAGCTCATCTCCAAACACATGAAGACGATCGTAGAGATGGAGAACTCTGGCCTCGTCCACATGCTCAAAAATGGCAAGACGGATGGTGAGAGCGCTGCGACCTTGTTCTGCTCATGTTTTGTGTCTTAAACCTTTGTCATCGGTTCAGTGGCCTTAACGTAAAATCCACACAAGCTGCAGTTAAAGTTAATTCTTGACTCCAAAAAAGGGAACCAAAAATTCCCAAAGCTCTTTAATAAGCCATTTAACTGTCACTTTCAAGAGATATATATTTTACCAGTGCAATAATGTAGTCACAGGGCTCCCCTTGCTCATGTCACAAACAATAAGCTATGAGGAATGTAATTTTCATTATTAGATTTAGATGAAACTGGGACTGCAGTGATGTAGCTCCAGTGATGATGGGTGCCTTGAGAGGTTATTTACACATTGCTCAGAGGTATTTTAGTTCACAGATAAGTTCCCTTTTCAGTAGATCTCAGCTGCTCAATCCTTTTTTTTTTTTTTTTTTTCATTTGGTAGATATGAATTTCTAATATGTGTGCCCGTGTGTGTGTGTTCATGCATATCCATCACAGATTTGGCGTGCATGTACAAGCTGTTCAGCAGGGTTCCCAATGGGCTGAAGACCATGTGTGAGTGCATGAGCTCATACCTGCGGGAACAAGGAAAGGCCCTTGTGTCAGAGGAGGGAGAGGGAAAGAACCCAGTAGATTACATTCAGGTAAGAAGATGTTGTTAAGAACATCTAAGAACTTTTCACTTTAATTAATTTGCTGCTGCCATTCTGATGGTATACATTCTTTGTTAAAGCACTATGACCTACTAACGAACAAGAGAGAGCGGTCTTTACCGCGAACTCTGTTAGAGATCAGGGAGTAATTTCTACTGGCTTTAACACACCATCGCATGCTGAGCCTTGACCATAATGCCCTTCCATAACCTCCCAACAGAGGATAACTGCTCTCACCCCCTGTTTGTGTGGCCGCAAACCATGATGGTCTCTTCCCTTACCACACTCTGTTGTTGCACTCTAACATGTGAGGTCTAACAGACAACAACTTTTTTTTAAAGGTCTTGTGTTCATTTTCCAGTCATTTTGAAGTTCTTGTGTGAAATAGTCTCTGCATCGTAGTTTGTGGCTCCACTCCTATGTTTCTTTGCAGTAGCCTTGTTAATCTACAAACCATGACTCCGTGACTTCTTCCCGTAGGGTTTGCTGGACCTGAAGTCGCGTTTCGACCGCTTCCTTCAGGAGTCCTTCAATAATGACCGGCTTTTCAAACAAACAATTGCTGGCGACTTTGAGTACTTCCTTAACCTCAACTCTCGCTCACCTGAGTACCTCTCACTCTTTATCGATGACAAACTTAAGAAAGGAGTAAAAGGGGTGAGTCCTCTAATAGATTCATACTCTTATTTTAGGACACTGGCCTGCATATTCTACAACCACATATTACAAACAAGCAATGCTTTTATTACTCATATTTACATAGCAGGGAATGATAATATATTTAACTTTTGTAGCTTGCTCTGTAAAGCAACAGGGAGTCCAGGTGATTTATTGACTCTCCTGCATGATTTTGTTTTTTTTGTCCAGTTGACGGAGCAGGAGGTGGAATCTATACTGGACAAGGCCATGGTGCTGTTCCGTTTCATGCAGGAAAAGGACGTGTTTGAGAGGTACTACAAGCAGCACCTGGCCCGCAGGCTGCTCACCAACAAGAGCGTCTCTGATGACTCTGAGAAGAACATGATCTCAAAGCTCAAGGTGAGCAGGAGTGTGATGTGATTAAGATGTGTTCGTTAGAGAAAAACACTGAGATGCTGGTTGAATGAAAAACCTTCGGCCTCTGGGTGAGGAGAAGGTGATCTTTATAACTGTCCTTCCAATCAAAAAAACCTTCTTTACATATTTTCTGTGAGTCCGCTGATACTCAGAGGCGTTACTTAATATCTAATGATACCTTGTGTGATCTTGTTAATTGTATCTAAACTCCTGCTGTAAGCATTTAAGCTTTTTTCAGTGTACAGGTACATTACAGAGGACATGGACAGTAAGCCAACTGTATCTACTTGCTGCTGCAAATTGACAAAAGATCTGTCACCATACAAGTGTTAATTTACGTCGAATGGCTTTTGATTAACCAAATCTGGTTTTCATTACGCAGACCGAGTGCGGCTGTCAGTTCACCTCTAAACTGGAGGGCATGTTCCGGGATATGAGCATCTCCAACACCACCATGGATGAGTTTAGACAACATCTACAGACAACTGGGGTGAGAAGATGCCATACGATACCAAAATGATTATTTTTTGACAGATTTTTTCCGAATGCAACACCAATCTGTTTCAGATAAATGACAAATGTTTGTACTGTGTCCTTTGTAGTTATTTTTTTCTCTAATCACGTTGTGTCTCTGTTTCTTTTCTAATTTCTCTCATATTAATCAGTGGGCTACAGGATGTAATTACATCTGGGCAAACTGAAACCTGATTGCACGTCTTGTGTTTTTTCTGCCTCCAGGTGTCACTTGGAGGAGTTGATCTCACTGTGAGAGTCCTGACCACAGGATACTGGCCAACACAATCAGCAACACCCAAGTGCAACATCCCCCCTTCACCACGACATGCATTTGAAGTCTTTAGAAGGTTAGTCCGCTGTACACTTCAATCACAGAAATAGACATTTACTGCTGATATGTGTGAATAGTTTTATAACTTTGTTTTCAGTCCAAAAATAGTCTATTAAGGTTTATTATATTTTTGAAGCTGACCAGAGTAACAACCTTTTTCACTTCCTGACTTGCTATTGAAAGTGTAAGCTTGTGTCTGTCCCTACAAACATGATTATCTTAAGTTGCGTCTATGCCGTATCGTCAAAATCTTCTCCTCGGACCTGTCGCAGAAATTTAAATTGAATTATTTGTGGTGCATTGACTATTCTTAGATGTTAACCTGGAGTGACTCTGCCTGTAGGTTTTATCTTGGTAAGCACAGTGGCAGACAACTCACACTGCAGCACCATATGGGTTCTGCAGATTTAAACGCCACCTTCTACGGCCCCATCAAAAAGGTATGTAGCACTCTAAAATTACACATCAAGACAGTCTGTATGTTGCAATGATTTTCAAACACAAATCTATAGTGTCATATGAATGTACTATGAAGAATAACAAGGTGACCAAGTTATAAAAATAACAATAAAAAAAACAATTTTTTCTGAGTCACGTTTTAAGATTCTGATCTGTCTCATATCAACAGGAGGACGGCTCAGAGGTCGGAGTAGGAGGAGCCCAGGTTACTGGCTCCAACACTAGGAAGCACATCCTGCAGGTTTCCACCTTCCAGATGACCATCCTCATGCTGTTCAACAACAGAGAGAAGTCCACCTTTGAGGTACACAGCTTAACTCAAAAACTGTCTGCCCAGAAACACAGAGTCTGTTGATTTCAGCAGTTTACATTTGTTATTGTTTCATCATGACCCTGAACTTAATGTCTTCACCCTGTAGGAGATCCAGCAGGAGACGGACATCCCAGAGAGGGAGCTGGTGCGAGCGCTGCAGTCTCTGGCCTGTGGGAAGCCCACTCAGAGAGTTCTCACCAAAGAGCCCAAGTCTAAGGAGATCGAAAATGGCCACGTGTTTACAGTCAATGACCAGTTTACCTCCAAACTGCACCGTGTGAAGATCCAGACAGGTACATCATCTGGTTTATATGATGTTATCTTAAAATAACATAATGAGGCCTCTTTTTTGGGACATGTTGAATGTGGTTTGGTGCTTTCTGAGACAATTGAAACACAGAAAACGTGAGGAAGTGTTGGGGTGGCTGTTTTTTGGTTCTAAGCTGTCAATAAAAGTTCAGTAACTTAAATTTGCTGTGGTAACAAGCAGCATCTGGACTGCAAATACAGTTTGTCTTATGTCTTATATTTTCCTTCAGACCATTTCTTTTCTGCTCTTGTCTCCATATACTCATGGACTTCTAATTACAATATTATAACAACAAATGTTTTCTCCAGCTTGAAACTTTTCTGCTAGAAGACTTTGGCAGAAGCTTTTCTCTTAGATTAGAAAAGCCATTAGGAATGAAGTATAATATTCTAATGTCATCTCATATTCATATTATCAGCAATTAAATGCTCATTAGCCCCACGTGTGACAAAACAATTGGCAATTTTTTAAAGCACTCATTTGGGAAAAAACATGTATTTCTTTTACTCACTACTTGTCTTTGGTATTTACTTTCCTGTGTTGTGCACCACCTAGTGGCTGCTAAACAGGGGGAGTCGGACCCGGAGAGGAAGGAGACACGACAGAAAGTGGACGACGACAGAAAGCATGAGATCGAAGCTGCCATCGTTCGTATCATGAAGTCCAGAAAGAAGATGCAGCACAATGTCCTAGTAGCAGAGGTCAGTCAACAGAAACGGCCCACACACACACGCACACACAACTTTTTCCAAAATAAAGAAATGTCGATTCCCCCCTTTCTTTTGACAACCTGCCCAGTTTTGGACCGTGAACTGCTGTAAATGAACAGACGATGAAACATGAACATAACAGAAAATTCAAATGATGATGATCAGATTAAAAAAAGATGGACTGTGATACACTGAAATACTGTCTTTTGTCTCCACAGGTCACACAGCAGTTGCGGGCACGATTCCTCCCTAGTCCTGTAGTCATCAAGAAACGCATTGAAGGACTCATTGAGAGGGAATATTTGGCACGAACACCAGAGGACCGCAAAGTGTACACTTATGTAGCATAAACAAGTGAATTCAATGAAAGCTAACATCGAGTTGAGAGAAACTGAGAGCCTTGGTTTTTTTTTTTTTTTTTTTTTTTTTTTTGTGGACTGCTATGCGTTTGAAAGAACTTGGAAGTGCTTTCATCATTGATTCTGGGAAACACTGGGAAGCTTAACTTTTCTTCCATAAAAATGTGTAAAAAAAAATCATGCAAAAAGATGTGGAAGTTTTCTAGCAATATTAGATTTCTTCTGCAGAGAGAAATGAAATGAGGGGATCTAGTTTTGTACAAAATCATGTTTCTTGTGGCCTTTGAAAAGAATTGGGCGTTAGCCTGTTTGCCAATTAACTACATGCTGCCGAGAATGAGCGCAAACACGTTAAAGCAAACACGCGGCTACATGGAGACCAAGAAAACATTTGAATTCACTCCTGTTTTAAATGTTGATGTCAATGTGTTCTGTTTGGTTTTTTTGTGGCACATTGATGGCTGTACAGGTTGACAGACACTCTTGGCCTTTTCCTCACAGAGGATTTTAAATTTAAAGAAGAGGACAAAGGGTTAACTGGTACAGACCTGGTTTACAACTGCAGCAAAATACTTTTTGAGTACTTGAGCAAAACATGGAAGAGTGCTTAATTTATGTTGCAAATATGTCCGTTTCTTGAGGTTGTTTTAATGTCTGATATGAATTAAGTGCACCTCACTCAGCTGAAATATTTAATGCCATTTTCAATATTTTGGCCAGGTCTGTGCTAGTGGTCAGAGAGATCAAGAGCTGTAGCTTCACAGCATGCTTTTATCCTACGGATCAATTGGGGGTGGGGGGAATAAGACACAAAAGCTCCATAAATGGTGTCGTCTCTCATGACACATTTTTCACTTCAGGCCTGCTGTATGATCGGCCAAAAGATTTATCTCCTCTAGTTGAATGGAAGGTTCCTTGTGGTGCAAGTTTCAAAGAGAAATTTTTGTTGTTTTTTTTGTTTTGTTTTTTCATTCTCGACTGCATTTTGAACAGGTGGAACCAGTCCAGCACCATGTTCTAATGTGTACAAATTGTAAAATAATTATTGTACTCACTGCGAAGGTGGATTGTACAGGGCCTTGTTTTCATCATATTAAATGTAGAATAAAAAAAAGTGAAGGGGTGGGTTTTTCTTTTTTTTTTCTTTTTTTTATGTCTTCCATGAGAAGAACACGGAAAACTTCAGAAATACTCTCTTCTCTGACCATAATTAAAGCTTAATGTTAAATGGTAAGCCGCAGTCAAAATCCCTGTGTTCACATGAGGAACTTTGCTTCTGAATTACATTGTTTACTACAGCATTTCTTTTCTTTCCAACTTTCCAACAATATTCACCCTCTAATACAAAATGAGTAGAAAAATCTTAGAAATGCCACCAACTACAGCCGTGCAAGTGACCATAAAGTTTGATCATTACCCGTATCAAACAGTTCCAACAAAAACTATACATGAAAATGAAATGTTCGATCAAAAATAAGATATAAAATACTTACATAGTTATGAACTGTGAAACAACCCAATACATTTTTAAAACTCAGCCCAGTACTATGAAATGTTACTTTGTCCTGCATCTTTTAAGGTCATTTTTATTTTATAACAGCAATTTCTATTTTAGAAATATAAAAGTCTGTTGCCCTGTTCAGACCAAAGTGTCTGCCCAGCTGGTCTTGATTGACAGACAAAGACTTAATGATTGAAATAAAACCTTATAGGGGGGAGGGTTGGTTTGTGAATTAAAAGCAGACATTTTGGAGAGAAAAAAATGAATTAAAAAGGCCTGCAAGAGAAGCATTTCGTCATGATGATCTGGCTTTTAAACATTTGAAGGGTTATCTCATAGTGTCATGGTTGAATTGCATGTGATTTCTGCTGTTATTCATGTGACAATTGTTTCCTAATGTGTATATATCTAATCTTGAATATATTGGGTCTCCATACATGATGGGAGGATGTTTGCAGGCAGAGGTGGAAAAAGTTCTCAGATCTTGTGCTTGAGTAAAAACAGCACAGTTTAAAAACACTCTGTTACAAGTAAAGGTCCTGCATTCAAATTTTTACTTTTAAAAGTACAAAAACATTAGCATTTGGGGCAAAAACATGTCCTATTTCAGAATTATGTATTTTATATTATTAAATGATCATTCTTGATTAATTAATGTGTTCACCACTTAAATGCTGCAGCTCATTTCAACTCCTGAACCTATCAATCTACTTTTGCAGAGTAGATTGTAAATTTGCCCCCCAGGGATCAATGACGTTTTTTCTAAATCTATATTATTACATCATCATTTATTTATTGATCATATTTTGTATCATTAATCTGAATCTGCAAAGTTACTAAAGTCATCAGATAAGAAAAATACAAATACTCAATAGCTCCAGACTGTACTTGAGTAAAGTATTTGAGTACTTTTCCACCTCTGGTTATATATGTCTGTTGTGTTTGCTCAGTACACACACAGACGTAGAAACTAAAGGTGTGTGTGTGTGTTTCACAGGTTAGAGAGTCGTATGAGCTTTTCTTGCTCCAAAACCAGTTTAATGCTCTTAACGGGGTCTTAACAAACAATGTCTTTAAATTTCGGGGGGTCGTTAGAGCCTTCCCTCCGCACACTGCATGTCTTTTTCAATCTGCCCAGCCCGTCTGGACCGTCTTTCTTTGTCTCCTCATCTTGTCAGACGCATGCCATCTGCTCCATGTTATTATTATTACGGGCGGCTTTACATGGAAAGCAGCGCCGCCTCAAGCTGCTCCCTTTCTCCGGGCAGCTCCTCAAAAACACACTGCGGGACGTAGATTCCTCTCAACTTGCATGTGGACATCTTAGATTTTATTTATTTATTTTTTAATCATTCAAAGTCCATATTTTAACATAGCGGTGTGTGGCTGCCTGGTGACGTCAGCGTCCCAGCGAGAGTCCCCCTTTTTCTCGTATGTGTGTCCGTGTGTGTGTGTGTGGACTTCACACAGGATGCTTTTCACTCTCAGTCCGGACCGCTGCGACAAAAACCGGCTCAAACTTTGCCGTGCAGGGAGGCTGGAGCTCATGTGAGCGGTGTGCCGGACGATGTTTCGCGGGTCGGCGGTGCTGAAGAGAGCCGACGATGGAAACGTGGACTCCGGAGCTGAAACTGCCGAGTGAGTCAACTTCAGCTAACTAGCTCCGGGCTAACGTTAGCTTTTTTTCTGTTTTTTTCCCCTTTTTAGCCGTAGCCACAACGTGAATAAATTGACTCCAACATATTGAAGTGTGAAGGGGCTGACATTGCACTTTAGCTGCTTTACATTATGTTTTTTTATTATATTTATCGCGCTCTTTGTGGCGTTTTTACTTAACGTTGGCTAACAACAGATAATGTGTTGTCATGGTGACCGCAGCAGAGGGGCAGGTTTCCAGAGCGACCACCGCAAGATGGAGACAGATTTTTGTCTTTTCTCCAAAACAATGAAAAAAGTGAAGTGTGAGCCGAGCAATCAGTCATCTGCTTTTGATTTTGTGTCTCACTCAGATCTGACTGCAGCAGGATGTCTTCGTCTGGCAGTAAGTACTCCTTCACTCCTACAGACAGTTCAAGACTTCACTGCATAAATGTTCAAAGTTAAGCTAAAAGTTCTAAAATAAGGAGATAAAAGTGGTTATAATTGATGCAGCAGAGGCCACTTTATCATGACTTGTAATTCCTATGACGAGTCAAGATGCATATTAAAAAAGTAACTAAGTATATATACTCAAGTACTCTTAAGTAAAGTAAGTTTTGAGGTATTTGTACTTTACTGAGAGTATTTCTATTTTCTGCTACTTCATACTTCCAATCAGCTACATTTATTAGGCAAATAATGTAATCTTTTACTTCACTATCTCTATCTGATTACTTAAATTATTTTGCAGATTTAGATTAACAATAAAAACTACAACTAACAAATAAATGAAGGTGTGTTATTATTGTACTTTTAGAATAGGATAAGTATTTATTAATTCTGAGGGGGATTCACATGCTACCCAGCACCTTCACCAGCTGCAACATTTAAGTGCTGAACACATCAATAATTATAATCCAGTAATATGATATACAATATTCTTTTACCTTTAGCAAGGTAAAGTAAGTCAAGTATATCTTGATGCTAGTGTTTATACTTTTAGATTGAAATTTTGAATGCAGGACGTTTACTTGTAACAAACTATTTCTACATTGTGATGATGCTACTTTTCTTTAAGTAAAATACCTGCCTTGTAAATACCAGTGCCTTTCTGTGTCATCAATGCAGACATAGTGATGAAGCAGTATTCATATCTTTTATTTAAATAAATAGTATCACAAGTACAAGTAAAAGCCCTGTATTAAACATGTTTTTTAATCAAAGTATGTAAATATAATCAGGAAAATGTAATTCAACTATTAGAAGTAAAAGTACTCAATGCAGAAAATTGTCCTGTTGTACTATAATATGATATAGTGTATTATTACTCATGCACTGGATATAGTCTTAACATTAGAAACCTCTTCAAGCTGAAGCCTGAACCCTGATAACATCACCAGGATTTATCTTCTTAAGGTACATTCATATTGACTTTTTGCTGCCCAGAAAAAGGGTGTGATGTCACACTTCAAGCGAGCAAGCCTATAGTTTATAGTGTTGTAGTGCTTTTAAAACAGGTGATGAGACACGCTAGGATAATGACTTCTCCTAATTTCCAAACTCAGTGCATCAGTTTTTCTTTTTGATTGACCAACCTGAACAAAGTTGAACAAAGGTAAACTGATCAGAGCCGAATGGAGATCTCACTATAACACGAAGCCTATTCGTTAATTTGTCTGTTGTAATGTGACTGCAGCTCTCCAAAGACCAACTGAGTCAGACTCTCTGTGACAAGGAGACTTATCTTGATGTCTAAAATCGATGCAGCACCCCTTCAACTAACAACAAATTTGTTATGACATTTACTAAGTTTTCTGTCCTGGTTTTAGCTTTTGCACATTTTCACCTGTCCAAAATATCTTTGTGCCTAGTTGAGCTCATGACCAGCCGGGTCAGGCAGCAGCAGCAGCTTCTGCTAATGAACCTGCATCTGCTGGCCAATCCTGGAGATTCGCTGCTGCTGCAGCACACCCTGGATCGCCTCCTCCGCTGGCTCTGCCCAAGCCTCCGCATCTTCCATGTGTCAGAGAGGGCCTCCCCATTCAGAAGTTATACTCGCCTCTGTCCCGCAGCAGGTAACGATCCTCACTGTGTGGTCTTTACTATAGGCATGTCTCCTTATGCAGTCAGGTTGCAGGGATTTAATTTACGAATCCTTTTGTGCCCATACATTTAAACTCATTGCACATTCCGTGGGTGTATTTTTCCATCTACGGAGGATATTATTCTCATCATTTCCATGCGTGTGAACAAGACAGGAATTTAAATGATTTTTACTTTCCGTTTACATCTGTGGCCCTCTCAAATGTTGCACTGTTAACTGAATAGTGTATTTATTCCATGAATGGCGTAAATACGCCTCCCACAACAAGCTTGCTAGAATTGTATTTAAGGTTGATTGAGAACAAATCTCTTCAGGCTACCCGTCTGTGGCGATCACCTTCTTCCTCCATGAGGCGTACGGAGAGGAGCGAATCCTCAAAGTGCTGGACTTCTTCCAGCGTCCACCCTGGCAGTACCACCACACTGAGAGCTGTGCCAGACGAACCGGAGGGATCCATATCACATCCAGCAGCTCCCCCGCCAATCCCCTGATGAGGCCCTACCTTTTGCCCAGCAGAGACTTCTATAGTTTGGGTGCAGGGATGCCTGTGTGGGGGGTTCGACCGGTGCACTGTGGAGGAGAAATACTACGTGTGACACTGTACAGCGGATACGACAACTATGAGGATGCTGTGCGGCTCTACGAGACAGTGCTGCAGCGACAGGCAGAGGAGCAGAAGACAGGCTTCTGCTGGTTCACTCTCCACACAGGTACATAGCTTAGGTAGCTTTTTTTGTATTACTCTAAGAAGGAAATCAAATAGGCAGTGAGGGTGAGTTGAGGAGACACAAAATCACCAATGCATATATATTTGTTTACTCTACAGAACATCTTTGCATATGGTGACATTATCTTAACAACATGAACTGATCTGCAGTATTCAAAATACCTGTTGTAACTTGGGAGAAATTCTCAATGCAAGGAAGTCAAGTTATTTTACAACACTGGCTCTTTTTTTACTTTAAAAAGGTGAAGAGAAAAGAGTAAAACATTTAATTTCCCTCCACTCTGTTCTGCTCTGCCATATTTCTGTATGTCTTGTTTCGTCTCCCACAGAGCCCGGGCTGTGCCTGCAGCTGGCTCTAAAACAGCTGTCTCCAGGAGTTCGGGTGGAGCCGTGCAGCTCCGCTGTGCTGCAGTTTAGTGTGGAAGAAATTGGCCAGCTCGTCCCTCTGTTGCCCAACCCCTGTACCCCCATCAGTGCTACACGCTGGCAGACTGAAGACCTGGATGGCAACAAGGTTCTCTTCCAGGTGGGTCTGACTCATTTCACCTCATTTCATCCTGTCATCAAAAAGTGATGAAAGGTTTTCATGACAAAGTTGTCAGATGTGTCCAAATGGTGGTGATGACATGATTGTTCAGTTTCTGCTTTTTAATACTATGTTTTACATGCAGCATAATGACTGTTGTGTGTTGTTTTAAGTATTTTAGTCTGCCGCACTCACTTGTTACATTGAATGGATAAAAAACTTCCTGTTGATTTATGTCAGGCTAAATCATGAGGTTTGTTATACATCAGTGGTTGCATCAGTCTGGAGCGGCCCTACATTAACTGTAAACACACAGCAGGCTACTGGAAGGTTTACTCTATAATCATCTCCCAACATACGTCCAAAAGTCCAAAGAACAGGATCTTTGTTCAGTGTTTTTGTAGAACTGGAAATTTTGCACTCAGTATGTAGCTGTAGCCATATTCCTCTATTTGCTTTTGAAGGGAAGTAGCAGTTGTGAATGTGTACATTGTGTCATATTTTATGTTTACGTGTGAAAAACTGAGGATGATTTAATCCGGGATAAATCAAAGATAAGATTTTTCTTCCATTCACAATTATCTCACGTTAAGTAAAGGAAGACATGATATTGTGCTGCCAGAAAACATGGTTTTCATAATGCAAATCATATTTAGTTAGTTTAAAGAACCACATAGTACCAGATGCTGCTCACTTCAGTGTAAATATAAAAACAGATGTTTTATTTCTTCCTTCATGATGAGAAATAATAGAAAATCTGTTTAGATGTATATAGAAATGGAGTTTTACTGTCCTCATGTCTTAAGAGGGTCTTATTATTGTCACCGACTGTAAAATGGTAATTAATGTGAACCCATTCATATACATTGTTCTTGGTGGGGAAACTCCTGATTTATGAGTCACTGCGGTTAAACATAATTTTCCTTTTCTTGTGTCTCAAATTTTATTGATGGTTCTTAACGGTGTCACATTACACAAACCTGATGACACACAGCCCAACAAACCAAAATGAGTTGGAACTCTTCAGCCTGCTCACACAACAGAGTAATCAGTCTGCATTAGCTGTCCTGGAAAAAACACTTGTCAGGTCATTCTTCCTGTGATAATAGTATTAAAAAGACGTGGTCTTTCAAAGAACCGACTCAAATCTGTCACAACCGCCATATGTTAGATGCGTGTATGTTAATTCTGACAAAGTTGCTTAACAAGGTTAAGTATCTTTTCCTGGTATAAATCATAATCCCTTTTCCCCTGTCCTTCTGTGCTGTAGGTGAAAACCCCGGCTCAACCTCAGCGACCTTTGACCTTTGACCTGTGCTTTCCCCCTGCCCTGCCCCAATGTGTCCCCTCGGGGAATGCAGCTCAGGAGCTCGGGACAGACGCCCTGCAGCCTCATAACGCCCCTGCCCTGGCAAACACACAGGCAAGGTAAGTACACAGATGGGAAAAACTGAGATTAAAGATGCTGCACCTATATGAATCTAAAGTGTGTCAAAACAGCTGCATATATTAGTTGGTACTTTCCATGAATTCACAAGGAGCTGGAGGGAGGAGGCAGCAGGAGAGGACACCAAACTGGCAGCGAGACAGGTCTATAAATAAATAGAGCGCAAATGCCACTGAGTCAAATATAATGATTTGACTCAACTCATGACAGCATTATTGTTTACTTTTCCACTGCTCACAGATCGTCAGTTGAATGATCGTTTTTATGTGGGTTGTTGTTGTAATCATAATCATCTTAATGAATCAGAGACACTGTTTTACATTCCATGGATCTACAACTACAGGTAACAGAAACACACCAAGAGATGTGAGAGAGGCAGGAATATGCTAGCAAAGGCAGGAAGAAGACCGCTAAACATTGACCATGAATGTAAAAGATGCAGGATTGCAAAAGTCTTAAAAAATTGCGTTTTGAAACTCTTCTCTGTGACAGAAAGAAAACACACTGAGATGCTTTCTTGTTTAATAACACAGCTTTCTAATTGCCCCACTTCTACTTGATGTGTGTTTGGTTGTCGACAGGCCACAGGCCGCGCAGTGACCCCGTCCTGGAGAAGCTTCATGGAGGAGGTGGTGGAGCCGAGAGCCTGGGATCAGGAAGCTGCTGCAGCACCCCTCCAGACAGCTCCTGTTACTCGTCCCAGCGCAGCAGCCCTGCACCGGCCTCTACCGCCAACCACCCCGACTCCCCTCTGCGCCCCTCCATCACTCGCTCTCTCTCCCACCTCCTTCTGGAGGAGGACGAAGACGAGTCAGAGACCAACGTGGACACAGGAGTGCCTGTCTCACCTCGCTGTGACACGGCAGTCAAAACAATTGCTCGCTCTTCCTCCATGGACCTTTTGGTGAGTCTCCGCTCAGAGAGACCTGCAGCTGTCGGGGCTTCAGCTTGTGAGAGTCTGGCGAAGGAGCTGATTGAATGCCTGCCACGGACACGCATGCACCCACAGGGACCCTCCAAGACATGGGGCTCTGCCAGTTGTGCAGCCAGGACTGTGGCAGCAGGACAAAGCCCCTCTAAAGGCCCCGTGGTGGGAAGCAGGACGACTGCTGAGCTGCTGTCAGCGCATACAAACAACGAGGAGCCAGTCGATGAGTTCTTCATCTGAATCCCTGCCACATGCTGCGGTAATGCACAGTCCAGTTAAAAACAGACTTGAGAAACCCTTTGAAGAGGAGCTGAGGTCTTGTTAGGAGGACGCAGCTGTGTAGCTTGACAAAAGTATACAAGGATACAGAGGAAACCAAAGTTTAACTGCAGGTGACACTTTCTACTCAAAAGTGACTTGGTGTCTAAATTCTTAAAATGGTTTAAAAAGAGAGTGGTACAAGTGTAAGAAAGTGCAGGTAATAATGACATTGTTGAATGTCTAAATAACTTTTCAGATCCAGCTATTGATTTGTGCAGCTATTGTGCTAAAATGTGGCCCAGTGAAGATCAATACAGGGCTGAAATGCTCCATATGAAGTGTTACTTTCAGGGTTTTAGTGCCAGTCAAGGTTTCTGGACTCAGCTCGGTAAGCTGATGTCTTATTTCTCGGTTACCTTTGAAAGAGATGAAAATGATCTCAGCGTGAAGTTGCTCTTTGATGCTGTTGCTGTTGGTCGTGATTAGAATACTTTTTGAGTCTTGATGCTCGTCACATTGCAGCACTGTCAGTCTGTGTTATGGATCTGAAGCCAGGTGTTACATAGTAAGTCTGTTTAAAAGCGCTTCATAATATCCTTTTTTTAGTATTTGTGTGTTGGTGGTGGACTGCAAATGGCCAATTTATCTTTTTTTTCCCCTGATAGCCTAGAGTTAACAGGATTTTAAAATAACTACTTAAAGAGAACATTTGGACAAAAAATGTTGTAATATATATATTATGATTAATCTAACCATTAGAGTGCAAGGCGCCCAACAGCCCAAATGTATCAGGAGACTTCAGAAATGTTAATTACTGTAAGGCCACAGTAAGAAGATTAACTTAAGTGAAAACTTAGCAAACGCATCATGTATTAATTCAAACAGATGGCAGACCCACAGTGCTCAAGATCACTGTAGATCTCTATATGTAGATCATTATCGCTGTTTAGAAACAATGTTAATAAAAGATAATATTGTATTATGAGAGGCAAGGAAAACTATGCATTTAGTGTCCAAACTCATGCCTTTACAACTTTTTCTTTTTGACTAAAACTTTCAGTTGTGGCCGAGGGCAGCTCCAAGGTGTGAATGTGATTAACTGTTACTGTAAAAGGGCATTACTGGAAAAAAAAAAATAAAAGCAAGTGTGCTCAGTCAGAAATCATCAACTGTGAGACTGTCTAAAATGTTTAGCATGCAGGGAAATGTCTGAAATGAATAAAATGTGTCTTTCTGTTGTGGTCGGATCATAAATCTTAACGGTGCGTGTCGTGACAGAGATGGAGATTTAATACCAATGTAACACCACTGTCAGAGTGAATTAGCTGTAGGATCAGTGAACAGTGAGCGGACTAATCGATGATCTACACACACTGACGACAGAGTCACACGCCAGACAGGATTTCATTTTGGGCTCTGGTTGGAAATGTTCATGGTTAGAGTTGAATTGTTGTTCCTCTACATACACGGTTTGACTCACCCACTTGCACAGCTGTCCTAAACTTTATGATGCACTCATTATATTACACATCTCCTGCCTGCTGTGAATACAGAGAGTCAGTGATTAAGATTTAGACCTTCTACTACACAATATACACATGACAGGCCATACTATGGAGTTATTTATACAGTATGTTACACTTGTTTACATTACTGGAGAGATGATTATCTTTACGTTTCTCTGTCAGTGTGCAAATGCTACAAGTGAAAGATTTTAAAATATTTCCAACAATATAAATATTATTTGGTCGCTTACAGAAGAGTGCACAGTCCCATCATTATCTAAACTTTACTAATGAGGCTATAATTGCACATCCATATACAGTATAATTGCTCTGTAGTATAAATATTAAATGTGCTTGCAAATGTATAAAGTGGGTTCAGTTTTGTTCCCTTCATGGTAAGTTTGCAACATATAAACTCAGTGTGGGTTTAAGCTGAGTACGTTAAAGCACCATTATATTACAGTCTACACCGACAAATTGCACTTTATCTAAAGCTTACAGCTCCCTCTGCTGGTCAGAGGATGTTGTTGCTCTGAGGAGCGTTTCTGCAGCCAGTCCAGCTCAGGTCCTTGGCCCACTGGCCCTCTCTGGTGACTCGCACCTTGACTGGGTCAAATCTCCAGAACCGTTGTTCTCTGAACAGGTAGAGGCGTCCGTCTGGGCGGGTCAGCGCGCCATTGGTCCCCTGTGGCACGCCGGTCCAGTCTGTCAGCCTGCGAGGGTAGTAGGGCTCTTGGCGCAGGGTCTTGAGGTTAAGCACAGAGTAGCGGGAGCCCTTGAAGAGGACCATGTGACCCAGAGGAGCATAATAGAAGGCGCAGTCGGGGTGGCGAGGCAGGCCCAGCTCACTGCTCCTCCTGGGGAAGCTGGGGTCCAGCGTGCTGCCGGTGTAGCGCCACATCCGCTTCCCTGATCACAACAAGACCACGAAGACAATGTGAAGTTACAAATTCTACAAGTCTGCAGCAAGACATTATTTTGGTGTTGTTGAAGAAATCATTCACAAAGCACCATCATATTACATTTAATAGAAGTAGCTTAACATTTCACCTTATTACATTAACAGGTCAAACTCAAAGGGCCTCTTTCTCTTTAAAAGATTTCTAGAAGATTTACATGAAAAGACAGAAACGCAATAAGCTCTGCTCTTATAAAAACTAAGTATAACCTTTACAAAAGACAGTAAGGACCTTTATGTTGCCCTCTTCTCTGGAGAGACTCAGAGGGGCTCTGTATCTTGAGGAAATGCAAGCAGCTACTTATGAGAGCAAAGTGTCTCTCTTAGTTCACAGATAACAAAGGATGAAGATGATTTATGGAGTATAAATAAAGCCTCAGTAGAGTGTCTGTATTTTGCATAAAGCTGTGCTGCATTCAGAAGATAAGTCTATGAGTCTAGATAACACTGTCAGGTTTTTGGCCCTCAGCAGGAAACTTGGCGATAACTTCAAACAAGTCATTATCCTTTAGCACGAAGGTGAAGCTACTCTAAAACTACAGCTGAGGCGTCAGTGGGTGTATAGTCTTTAAATAGGCACAAAAGAATCTATTTTGGGGGGTTCAACAGACATGTGAAGTTAGGCAACAGGTTAGGGAAAGTCTTTAAAAGGAAGCCCGAGCCACATTAATGAGCTCGATGAAGCAGCACCTTTGAAGAAATACCACTTGGAGTCCAGCGGGGAGAAGGCAGCAGCCTCGATGGCCGAAGGGAGGTCGGGCCAGCGCTGACTGAGAGGCAGCGGGCCGCTCGCTCCGCCTTCAGCTGACACCGTCCAGTACACGCTGCCCCGAAACACCAGCACCGTCTCATTCTGGTCTGGATACACAAACAGAAAAGAAAAAAAAGGCAAGAAAGAAAGAAAGTTCATTCCTGAGCTTGGAAATAGCAGTTTGACAAAACAGTCTGAACTCAAGGTCCAATTAGTGGCTTTTTTCAGACGATCTAGAGGTTGTATCGTGTACAACATTTTTTTTCCTGTTTAGTTTCATAGTTTTCATAAAGCTTTGTCTACCAGGATCTTCTTTCTGCAGGATTTACTTTGATTTCTCAGCTTTTTGAAGCCACACCAGCAGCCACAGACATGAAGGATGTGTCTGCATGTTACTCTCTAATAATATTTCACTTGGGCCTCACCTATAGTGATGGCATCAAAGACACTCTGGCAGTAGAGCGGCTGCCCTGTGGCCTGATGCCTGCTGTGAAGCTCTGTGAACTCCCACTCCTGCAGCGCGGCGTGCAGAACCTGGCCAGGCAGCCTCACAGGGCGATCGCCTGAAGGTTTACCTGAGGACAGGAACAAGGTCAGCAAACGAGATGAATCCACCTTTGTCATCACTGCTAGCTGCGCTTAACTTTCCCACAAATAAATGTGGTTATAAAGAGGTAACCATTTGAAGCAGTGAAGACAGACCAGACTAATTTTAAAGTGTTTTCTAAATTGGACAGCATGGGAACAAATGGAAAGACAAACAGTGGAGGCTTCTCCTAAAACAGGACTTGGAAAATGTTAACATTTAAATTGTCCTTTACAGGATGTGGCTGGGTTGATGTATACTGATGGATGACATTACACTGCACAGGAAATAAACAATGGACTCTAGATAGAGCCCACACAGGAGCCTCAAACAAACTTATTGAACACTTAATGCTAAAAGAAGAATCCCACCTCCTCTTTTTTTTTTTTTATTACCTTTTATTGGCCTGTGCAGCCTCATAGTGCAGAGTCCAGGTCAGAAGAATAAAGGCGGAACAAAAGTGGAACAAAAGGACAAGCGCAACATACCGAAGCTTAAAGAGCGAAGCGATGGTGCTTTAGACGTGATTATAGCCACTTTGTTTGTAAGGAGCTGAACAAACATTTGTGTAGGAGGTGGATAAAATCAGCACACCCAAGAACAGGATGAAGACTGCAGGAAAAATAGATATACACACCAGAGTGGATAACACATGGACAGCAGCCCATAGACGCTGAGTGTGTGTGTGTGTGTGTGTGTGTGTGTTGTCAGATAAGGGCTAGATGTTGTGCTACTGTTATGCATATTATTTTAATAAGCATTTAAATGTTGCAGCTGATTGAGATGGAGCATTTCTGGTTAGGTAGTTTATTCTATAGAGTATTTTTTTTATTAGGTCATCATATGTTTTGTAGCTAAAAACTCAATCTTTAACTAATAACTGTAACTGGACTGAATTCATTGTTGTATTAAGTACAATATTCTCACAATTTAGTGGAATGAAAATATGAAGAAGCATAGAATGAAAAGGCTGAAGTACCTCAAAATGTTGGTCAAGCATAGTACTTGAATAGTGGTTACTTGCTGTCACTGACATCCATACACTCCTGTCATTTACACAGTAAATATAAATCTATACATTCGTATTGTGCAAAGAACTATAATACAACTCACATTACATCTACACAGATCAGTCTCACTAAAAGGCTTTACAAATGGAAATGATGATTATTGTGCTTTTAGGCACCTGTGATATAGAATATCAGACTGTGTAATACAACAGAACGTGTTCAGTATTTTATGTTGTGAGTCTGTTGTTAGACTTTAGTTACATACTATTCGTGTTTGTGGTCTTCACTAAGACTAGGACATTTACTGAAGTACTGTACTTAAATACACATGCGGTACTTATAGTTTACTTTAGTATTTCCATTTTATGCCATCCTTCTATTTCACTGCATTTTGGTGGGAAATACTGTATTTATAACTGCATAACTACTTAATAGTATATATAATTGTTCAGATCAGCTCCACCTGGATCAACTACAACAGCTAAATAATTAAAGCATTAACAAATGAGTAATAATAATAATATGTTCAATACAAAAACATTTACTGGGGCCAAATTTTGATACTTAAAGTGTATTTTGTTGATATTACTGTACTTTTACTTGTAATCAGGCATTTTTTACATTCTGGCATTACTTTTACTTTACACTGTGATACTACTTCACTGAAGTAATGGATGTGAATACTTTGGACACTGACGTATTCAGGCTGCCCCACATCTTCTTATCTTCTTAGCTTCTTATCAGATCACAATGCCAACAGCAGGAATGGTTCACTCTCTCTCTCTCACACACACACACACACAGCCATAGGCTCATATCTTTAAGCAGAGGTAGCGTTTTCACAGCGCTGCTAGTTGTGGTTCTTGTCTGTCTTTGGAGCTGCTTGACATTTACATGAGAGCTGTTGCAGCCTGAAAATTACCACCACAGGGTAGAAATCAGGTTTAAAGAAATCTCCACCTGAGTACCTACTAAAGCCTTCTGGAAAAAAACGTTTTTCTTTTCTTTTTTTAAGGGCTGATAAACAAACAGACACACACAGACCATCAAAAAGTAATCATCTGTTCTGTCTTCTTCTCATTAATTCAGTGGCAGTATCTGTGGTCACATAATAAACCAAAGTGGCATTAGCAGCTGTGGTCACAGAGCGTGGCTGAGCTGAAAATAAAGACGCGTATCTGAGCGGCGGCCATGCCGAGGCAGCAGGGTGGTCAGTCGCTGTTTTGTTTAAATCCAGAGTGAATAAGGGAGGCCCAGAGGAGAAAAGGCTGGCCAATACCATTTTAGGAAGCTGAGGCCGAAGTATCTCCAGAGGAAGAGCAGATGGTACTCCTCAGATATGAAACAGAAAAGGAGGCATCTGCCTGCAAGCCTCTGCTCGGCCAAATTTCAAGTTCAGAGTTGAACCTGTCCTGCAGTGATGCAAACATTCCTGCTGAATTCATCTGTTTTACACCTCACTTCAGGGCTCGAGCTAGGAAAGATAACTTTTACGCGCATTTGCATGTATTACACTCAAGAGTACCACATCGTCAGAGAGGAGGGTCGAGTTACAGGAGCTGCTTTCGGTGAAAACAAGTTAGGAAGACGTGCTCTTGTGCAACTGCAGCACTCGAGTCAGTATCCCGGCAGCAGAGGAAAACACACGCAACAAGAGAAACGCTGCACGTGTGGAAACCTGCCTCACACATGCCAGGATGGACAACACACTCATGTTAAACAGAAACACATTTTATTTGTCACACTCGAAACACCCAGGTAAACACCGTGTGCAGCACCGAGAGTCTGGATGATAATAATAATAACAACATGCAAACAGGCCACTGAGAGTGTGTATCTGTGTGGTCTGGGGGGGTTATTTTGATGTTCACACCACGTCTGCTGCCCTAAGTCTACTTCTTCCAGCAGCTATGAGGCCGCAGAAGTGAACTTTAAAGACAAACTCAAGTAAGCACACAAAGGGATTTCCACTAATCTCTCTCACAAATAATGCTTCCACAGACTTTTAATCACATTCATAGCTGTGAGTTTTATTTCACTAGAACTACAAACACTTAAATGGGCAAGAACAGGATGATACTATTAGAAAGACAGCTTGGGTCCAATGTAACTCTCATTATAAAAACTGTTTGGCTCTTTTTCTGTCAGGTTTTAATGAACTGTGCCAATTCTCAACAGGCATCACCGTTCTGCTCACTCATTCAGCGTCTGCAGATGGCGGCCTTCAGGGCTGCCTCTCTGGCCTTTTCACAGCTCGTTGCCGTGGCCGCAGATTTAATGGGCAACGGAGCAAAAATGACTCAACTTCTGTGTTTCCTCGAAGGCAGTTTGGTTTCATAACAAGTTGATAATTCAAGTGATTCATTCTGTGTATTACAATAATAGTTCATTCTAAATGGCAGCCACACACAGAGAGAACATTTCCCCTCAGCTTCATTTGATGACTTGGAAATGTTTGAGTCTGATTTGTTGGGTTGAACAGATCATCAGAAAAAGGTCATCTCACCATACAGCTGCTGCACTGCAATGATGTCATCCCAGCTCAGCACCAGGCTGCGGCCCAGTTTCCTGTAGTACGGCGACATCAGGGCGTGACGGACGGGGGAGTGCTCTAATCCCAGAGTGTGTCCGATCTCATGGGCAGTCACCATGAACAAGTTGTGTCCCTTGTGTCCGTTTAGCGTCCACCTCTCCGCCCTGTCGAAGTGGGCCTCCCCGCGGCGAGGCAGGAAGGCGTGAGCCAGAGTTCCTCCTGCGGGTCAAAGAGGAAGGGAACAGTTAAGAGGTCACTGCACAGTTCAGTCATATCCAGGGGTGAGACAAGGATGAAGAGCTTCTACCTCAGGAGAAAGTACCAACACAACAATGTCAAAGAACCTAAGTTATATCGGCTCAGTGTACTTCAGTACACAGTACAGTATCATTATCAAATTAAAGGAAATAGGCCCCTATAACTGATATTTTATTTTATATTTTACTTTGAGGTCAACGTTTTTCAAATGAAACCATCTGAGAAGTTTACAGGGAAAACAGGGAAGCTGCTAACAACAAATTAATGTATTTTATAAGTATATTTTGTGTTTTATCTAGTAACTAAAGTTGTAAATAAATGTAGAGGAGTGAAAAGTACACTGTTTACCTCTGAGATGTAGAAGCATAAAGTAGCATAAGTACCCCAAAATTATACTCATGTACAGTACTTGTATGTACCTAATTATATTCTACCCATGGTCATATCTCATTAAAATAATATTATACTTTTACAAATTTTGAGTGAGGGTTTGTGTGAGTGAGTGAGTAAAAAGGCAAAAAGGCAAAGTCCCTAAAGATCCTGAGTAAATATGCATCCATATGAAGTATTAATACAAAGTTTGCAGCAGGTGATCACACATCCTTCCAAACGCTGACCTGATCTGTTAAACCCTTTGTACTGAGTAACTCTGTGTTAGCACAGAGTGTGCAATCAAATTATTGTGTTAATCTGATTTACTCCAAGCGATCCTGTTGCTGTGTTCACATAAATAGTTGGACTGGTTAAGCTTTATTTATTCAGGAAGTTAGCATCAAGATCTGTTTTGCAAGAGAATAAATTCAGTGGACACATTTTCTCTGTTCAGTGTTACAAATGATTCCCTGGATGGATCAGTGATGACTTGAATCTGAGGATGTCCCTGACCTGGTCCATCGAAGGCATTGCTGGCCCCGTCGTTGTGGTCTCCTTCATAAAAGGCCAGCCGGATGTCTGCGGGGCCTTCGGGGGCCTCCTGGAACACCAGGCCCGACACGTTGCTCCACAGCTGGAAGGCAGCGCGCACTGCCAGCCGCACTGAGCCCAGAGACAGGTGGCGAGGCCAGTTCACCAGCTGGTAGGTCAGGTGACGTTTGTACCACTTCTCAGCTGGAGAGCACCCACAGACACAGAGGGAGGAAGAGGTACAGAGATATGGGAAATGCAGGTATGAGCCTCTCAATCATATTTATAACTCTGGGAAGTTCATAGACAACGAGCTCCCAGCTTCTAACTCGACCTTACCGTCTGCTTAGGTAACCAGAGGGTGAGCAAGGCTGATATAAAGCTTTAAAACAGCACAGAATAACAAACAAAACATGAACATTTGTTATTCCTGACAATCAAAGTGTTTACATGGCAACAAAAGCACAATCGTGTGAATGAATTTTAATTTAACGTCATTAATTCAACTTAATTTACCTTCCTTACACAACAGTCGCTGATGACCTCAATATAACTGAGCAAACAAACACAAATAAAAACCGAACTATAAAACTGCAATTTGTAGAACCTGACTGATGAAATAAAGGATAAATCTGGTGATACTCAACTAATCCCATGAAAATACCAAAACTAACAACTAATTGTTCCTATTAACAGTATTTTCTATGCAACAAAAGCCTAATATATCCTCTCCCTCTGTGCCATCGTCTTCCAGAACTATTAAAAACACACCAGAGAGTGACACTGTTGCACTGAGTAACGTGTTCCTTAAGTTTTATTTTCAGTCGGTGCCAAATAAACTGTCCTGCCGCTGTAAATACTCACAACACACCAAATTCCTGGCTGAAAATAGTTCCCAATAAATGGACAGTTTTAGTATTAGCCTTTAGTGATATGTACTAAAACTACAGCGCCCAGCTCTTCTGGGAAATTCTGTAGATATTTAAAAAATAAAAGTACATATTTGCAACCCATTTTTCAAATCAGCTCCTTCAGTGGGAGTGACTGAGCTGAGAACATATCAGAGAAAGTCTCTCAAACACACAGTCTGTTTTCTGTCTGTTTCTGTGACCTTATCCCAATTCCTGTCTAGTATTTTTATTGGTTTTGTTATTGATACTTAATGCTGGTTTAAAAAACATTCCATAAACTATTTATATTATTATTACCTGCTGGAAAAGATATGTATTTACATCTGTATTATAAACTTGGATGACTGATATCTCATGTTCAGCTGCGATGTTTTGAAGCAAAGCGTCTCCACATCCAACAGACAGAGCCGAAATGATAGGATGTTAACGATGTTAGCTCACAGCTGGGTAAACTAACAAGCACTCAGAGCGCATGCTTGACTAAACAATTTACCTCAACACGTGTCTGTGGTTTCTCTGCTTAGAAGTAATTACATGTGTCGCAAACTTCAGGATGTCACATTTGTCCGGGGATGTGAAGAAGGGGGGAGTTATATTCAGCCGTTCTTTAATTTACAAAACATTAATCTCCTCATACATACATTGGATTACACAATGTAGCAGTCTGGAGACAAAGTAAACACACACATGCTCTGAACCATGCAGCACTCATTCACAACAAGCAGACAGGAAACAATCATTAGATAATATGAACCTTTAGGGAGACGCAGTTGGAGGCAGCTGGACTCGGACTCTGAGTCCTCAAGAGTGAACACATTTTAAACTACAAGCAATGCTAAATAGGTCTGTGAGTTCACTGTAATAATCAGCTAAATCATCTCTCCAAAAAACTATAAACCATAAACTATATACTATATTTTCTGGTTCTCTGGATGAATATGAAAATATTTGGAATTGAAGATCTTTTGTCACATTGTAATGCCAAAATCACAAATGAAGTGTGTTTAAAATATTTTTTTCTGAATAATAAAAAAAAAATACATGAATCTACAATTTCCATGGCAGATCATCCACCAAAGGACACCGTCAAAGGACTGTCAGAAAAACAAACTGTATGGAGAAACTAAGTCTTAAGGGCCTTAAGAACCTTCAGTATCTTGTTGTACATAAACAGGATCTTTCAGTGACATGTTTAATAAGTGAATGTATAAAGTCAACGTCTTCGAGTATTTTACAGATTATTTGACAAGTAAAACTACAAACTACAAATGTGCAGTGGTAATAACTAACAAAATGAGGGTACTGCCCTTTGAAAGTATTTGTACTTGGCTCAGTAAGAGATAACCCTTGAGAAAGTGAGACACATAATGTGTGTTTGAGTCAAATCCACTCAAAGTGGTAGGTAATGCACTTTAGATGACTTTCACTTTTTAGATGACTTTATACATTTACACATAGTTCCGCATTTGAGGCTCAGCGAGAAAGTGGAAAGATAACTCAAGCACACTTACAGTTGTCATAATATTTAAAGATGTGGTCGATGTGTGTTTGCCCCGACGTGGAGGCTCAATTTGTGAGCGGGAGGTCTTCACACACTGTTGCTCAATCATGAGCGGAGAGGAACGAGGCAGTCAGCTTTGAGTTACTTTCATGCCATTTGTGCTTGCTTAAATAACATACAGCGGAGAGTCATGTAAAAGATCAGAGTGATAAACAAGAGGTATGCTTAAATACCGTGAGCTGCCATGAGAGCTCAATGACACCCTGGAGAAAAGAAAATATCTGCATATCTGGAGCCATTAAGATGTGGGTTTGGCACTGACATGAGACTTCTTTCTGTTCGTGTAAACACACAAACACACAAGTAGAACCTGTGCTCCTGCAGAAACTTAAACTCAAGTACTGGGGTAAACTTTGGAGCTGCGTAAACTCGATCCTCAGCATTTTTGTTGCTAAAATTCACAGAAACAAGTTGGAGGGGCTGGATGCGCCAGAGCCTCAAACTATAGGACTATACAAGTGTATGGGTGTGAATAAAAGTCATTTCACTGATTTACATTCAAGAAAACAAGAAAAAGAGACAGGCAAAGGTATGAGCTGAACCTATATAATATCACTGCCATTAAAGCTCTTAAGAGTCTGATTTATACACAATCTGATATCAGATCAGTAAGACAGAACACTGCAGGCAGAGGGACACTTGAATGCACTCGCTGTCTTCCCCAGCTCAGATGAACTATATATATGCATCGGACTTGTTGTCACATGATGTGTGTAGATCGACAGAGCTCAGGCTCCTTTGCTGCATCCCAGACCTGCTTCAGAGTAAGAGGTCCCTGAGGAGGCAGAGAGGCCAGGAAGTCGGATACACAAGGCATTCCCTGACTTCCCTTATGGAAGCAATTACCATGATGCCCTCAATAGAAGCAGCAGCGTGGGGAGGGCGGGTTATCACAGAAATTAGGAAGTGACTGAGATCACCTGATAGCCAAAGTTATTGTTTGTGGAGGCGCAGAAAGGTTTTGTTTGTTACTGGTGTCAACTCGCTGTTTGATACAGCTAAATGCTAAGCCTGCACACTCGCAGTGTCAGTGCTAACCCGTGTATGTTATTTACCAGGTTATTTAAATGTATACAGTGCCATTGCCAGTGATGAACTGTTTCATCTCTATCCTGACTGACATGTTGCCATGGGCTTGGCAATCACAAGATAGCGGTGTCTTAAAGCCTAGCCTACTTTATCGTCTACCATCTTTATTACTCTAAATGGGACCATAATTTACTGAATGGACATGCTGCTGTATTGAAGAGGCCTTTTAACTATTATTAAAACAGTTGTCATCAAATTTACTAATAAAGTGTTTGTTGCAGCTCCTGAAATAGTTTAAAATCAGGGTATTTTGGTGATATGTTGAAAAACGGCAATAAAGTGGTTAACAGGCAAGGCACAGATCCACAAGTGCACACCTCTAAAAAACACACACATACAAACCTATTGCACTTATGGCGCTTATCTTGGGGAAGGGTGGTGGAATGTCAGCTCTGTAAATATCAGTGGGAACCACCATCAGACTCCACCACAACTCAAGGTCTGTTTTCAGTTTCCAGGACGCGCAGAGGCAGCTGTGTTCACACAACACAAAATCACATCACACCTCGGCTAAGAGTTAACAGGCGGACTCGTCTGCATGCCGCCACTCAGCAGCCAGTGTCAGCCGTCAAGGACAAAACAGATCAGAGGGTTAAGCATTAAGCTTAGGTCATGGATGGTTTATAACGCAAGTCCTGACTGTAGAAAAAAGCTACTAACTACCTGAAATATTAATAATACTGAGACTAAGTCTTGTTCTGAGATTTATTTATGGCAAAAATATGATCTTTCTCTTGTTAGATTATGTTCTGAGTCTCGTTTGCATCTCTCTTGCTGAGATTAAGATAGTTCACGCATTAAAGCGTAGATGTTTACCATTAAAATTGTTATGTGTTTGGGCCTTCATGTGATTAAATAATTAACAGAGGTTTTGATACTGGTGATTCTGGTCATTGAATCAACAGATTTTGTGGTATCGGCCTCCCCCGGTGAACAAGAATAATACGTGCTAAAACAACACTAATAAACTACTAGACACTTGTATGGTTTTCTATCCAGAAACACCAAGGGTTTACAGCCATGGCAGCAGCTCTGTGAGGCTATCCATCTGCACAGTGCTGCTAAATGCTAACGTCACAGTGCTAAAATGCTGAAGTTTAACAGGTATAAGGTTTACTGTGCTCACCATCTTAGACCATCTTAGTTTAGCGTGTAAATGTGCTGATTACCACTAAACATCAACTAGAGCTGGAGAAAACAAAGTGCACATTTTTATGAAAAGTTAAGTGATTACAATTCATCCTTTTGTAGACATTAATGTCTGCACCAAATGTCACTGAATCCATCAAACTACTGCCAAAGCATTTGACTCCCAACCAAAAATGTGAACTTAAAGGCGATGGTGGACAAGTCTGGGATTGCTAAAGATAGAACTAAATAGTTGTTGAGATATTTCAGTCTGGAGCACAGTGGTGGACCAACGGACAGATCAACATTTCCATTCATAGAGCCCTGCTGGTGAAAAACAAGGGCACAACTGATGCCTTCGAATCAAATGTTACTGCCACGGACGTGCTAAGTAATTCAGTCTGAATCTATCCGAACACAGTGAACGTTCTGCATAACATACATGCAGAAACACATCCACTGCAACTGTATGACAAAGCAAACTAATATTTGAGTACAAGGTGGCGCTTACACGCCCCATATTGCTACTCACAATTAAGTTATCACATCCCTTAAGTATATCAGTGGTTGTAAGAAGCCAGATGAGAAGAAGGTTTGACTGGAGGGTGTAAAAGTATCTGCCGTTGACTCTTTGTGTAATAATGCCTGTCATGTGAGTCATGTCTGGGACTACAATAATGACTGAGAGCTGTTTTCTTCATCAAGATCAGGCTGCAATCCATCCAGTCAGTCAGTCACTCAGCAAGATATCTGCTCGTTTAGCCAGCGAGAGATCTGGCCGTTGAGATCGCCAGCCTGACTAGCAAACAGCGTAATCCAGTCAGTCAGTTGTGGATGTGCTTTCCAGGGGGAACGTGTCAGGTACTGACATGAAGAGGCAGCAGCAAACATCAGCCACCGCTGCATTCCCAGAACATTAGCCAACCTCTTCAGTGACAGGCAGGAATGCAGACGTTTCAGCCATCGTGAGGCTGGAGGCACCGAGCTGCTGCTGCTGCTGTTCATTCATGACGGACATTGTGGAGTGACAGCAAGAACAAAAGAGCTGAAGACATAAGTCATAAAAGACACAAAAACGCAGCCTGTAACTCTAAATTAGGGTGAAAATGGATCCTGATCAATAAGAATAATCCTAATTTACACCTGGGCCTGTGATCTGCCTTTACACCAAATCTCATTGATGAATTAGTCATTTTTTTAGCTATCCTACTAATGTACAGACTGACTGACAAAAAACATGACCATAGATTCGCTCCGTCATTTGGCTTCATCAACCCCAGCTGAAGACTCAGCATGAGAGGGTCATCTTGCTCTAAAGCCTTGTATAGAGTTTTTAAAAAAATCCATTATAGTTTAAGGATATTTGCTCCAGCTCTGCTCAACATCCCACACATGTTTACAAGAGAGGAGAAATTACACCACTTGGTAATTCCCAAAGGATTTTCTGTAAAGCAGCCTAAGCTAAGACAAGAGGACCTTGAGCTCAATTACTTCATGGAGTCTACAGGAAATCTGGCGGCACTCAGCTGCTCTCTTAACCACCGTTAAACACTTGAAATCTTGCTGTCTTTAGCCGGTTCAAATTGCAGTGATCTGCTCACCAATGAATGCCTTTATTGCCATGTTAAAAGCAGAAAATTAGGATAATCTCCAACAAGAGCCTCAATAATTCTTTAAAGGAATTTAGGAGAAGAATCATCATAGATTAGTGAAGGAAATTGTTTCGATGCTCAGAGCTACAAACTGTAAACTGGAACTGAATGAAAAGAGAAAACTACCCAGTGGGTTAAGCTGTCTTTTTCACTGGAGGGGGGGGGGGGGATTCTTGAGCGTATGAAATTACAGATAAAAATGTCATTATGCAAAACTACTGTTGAGGTTTTCACCCAGTAAAGATGACGCATAAGACCCATGGACTTGTGTAATTGCAGCTAAAAGCAGGAATCATGCAGGCTGACGCGTGCAACATCAGACACTGCAGCAGCTTTAATTACACCCCTCGCCTCTATTTAGTGTCTCAGTTTACAGAGCAGGACGCTCCCAGTTAACTGATGGCTCTTTATGACCACTCCTCCACAGTGGGACACAACGAAAACCTCCACATAGACCTCCGTCACTGTACAGAAACACACACGGTCTGTCATGTAGATACTCAAAAACACACACAGAGTCTTATGAACCAACACACAGTACCTTGCGAGGCAGAGCGCCTCCTGCGGCGCTGTGGTCGTCTCTTTCCAGTGAAGACGGCATTCACTCTCTGAGCCCAGATCTGCTGGCTGCCCTCATCGGACACCCCACAGCGAGGCTCAGCCATCTGCCTCAGGGTGGCGCCGTCAAGCTCACCTGTGACAGGAAGCTGGGACAGCCACTGGAACTCGCTGCAGAGGGAGGAAATGTTTGCATGATGCTCTTCTGGGCTCTTTCATCACAACATATAACTTATTAATTTAAACCTGGATATCCCTGAGACTTTTGGCTTGACAGAATACACTCCTCCTGTGTTACTGATGACAGCAAATAAAAATGTCTTGATGTTCGCGATGCCAGGAAAGTTCAGAAAGATTTAACATGTGGCTCATAACGCTGCTGAATAAAGATAATATAATTTCTTAAATGTACTGTGGTGTCATGAAACCATATTAGGAATGGGAGAGTGGATGGACAGAACAAGGGTTCAGGAGGGTCATCATATTAGTTATTTACACCCATTTCATTTTAAAGTTTAAACATTTTGAAGCTAATCCATTCTTGCTCAAAGCATATGATCTTTTTTTTTTGCTTACTTATTTACCAGAGACTGTTGACACCAGATTTTGCCAAATTTTGCACATTTTCATCATGACTGTTTGTCATGCTTCACATGTACGCACTCAGTCCAAGCAAAGCTTTTCGGTCAGCACCCATTATAGTACAGTCAGTGTACGGGCCAGAGGGCGAGGTGCTTGACATTCCTGGATGGTTCAGGAGAGGTTGAGGTGCAGAGGTGAGGGTGTGTTTTACTGCCCTGTATTCACGTTTAGCTCTAGGCTTTGAACCATGCCGAGTGCACCCTTCCCTCCCCCTCTGATGAACACAACCAGCTAATTCTGACCAGAAAAGTGTGGATAAAAAAATGTGGTAATAACACTACAAACCTGGCACAACATGTTTCTGTGCTGAAGTTTCTTGGGCTCGTTGACAAGAGAAACACATGGAGAGCAGCCACACGACTTACCTTACAGCTGAATGCATCTCAGCTGCATCATGGATGTGGTTGTCCTGATGGAAGTAGCCATACTTTTCCAGAAAAACCTGCAATTGTCACAACACTAGTTAATATTGCTCCAAAACACTCTGATCACTGTTGCATCTGAGCGCCTGTCAGTAAAAACATACTGTAAGAACACACTCTGGTAAATCCCCAGAGGGGCATAAAGCCCCATGAGGGGGGAAAAAGAAATCATAAAAGTGTGAAGATAATTTTCCATTTGTGCTGTAGCTGCTGTAGGCTACCTAAGCGGATGTATAGATCTGGACCACCCATAGGAGAAAGAAACCCCTGGGGTGTCCCTGAAAATCCATTATTATTCTCACAAGAATTTCAAGCAAACATGCCGAGAATAGCCCTGAAGTTTAACGCCCATAAAATACTGTAAAATTGAACCAACTGGGAACATGACAACAGATGTTGTTGCATTGTGGTTTAGGATTACCCATGTTGGTGGTTTAATACGACAATCCCTGGTGCTTATGCAGCACATTTCATGTTCAGGCAACAGCGGGTGCAGTTATGATTACAGATGTGGTGAAGGTGGGATGGAAATGAAAATTGAGGAGACAACAGATGTGCTTCTGCAAACCGGAATGTGCAACAAAAAATGTCCCTTTGTCCCAACAGAGACACTGAAACATGCCAGAAGGCTTTGTTTTATGTAAGAACAGGAGTAAAGTTGTGGAAACACGTGTAATAACCTGACGCTGTACGGTCTTACAGCTCTGATGAATCTGCAGTGGCTGGATGGCTCCAGCAGCTGTCATATTAAACCCATACCATCCAAACCACAGAGCTGCAATTAAACTGTAAAATGACACACAAATAGTTGTATTTTCTTTTAAAAATGGGTTTGGTCCCCTTGTATCTCACCATATGCAGCTATAGTATAAATATACTACATATATGTGTATACACTTGACTAAGTATTTTACTAAATGTGTGTATGTGCATGTGTATTTCAAATGGGCCTGCTGTCATTTTGAAAGGACAGAGTTTAAGCCTTTGTTCAGTTTAAATAGCTTTATTTCTATTTATGTATTATATATGCATTAATGCAAGGAATAGAGTCTCTTTTGAATGTAAATTATTTTTTTCTTGCCTTGTTACCATATCAAAATATTGAACTGGTGACCAAACTACAGTAATAATGGGAATATTTCATGTATTATGGCCAAAATATATACACTCCTTTCATTTGTCAGAAGTCTTTACCAGACAAAGATATAAACTGTATTTTCCTACATGGTGGTCTGACTTATGTTTGGGGTCACTTAGAGCCCAGAAGGATCTCACTCAGATACTCAAAACCAACCCGTTAAAAAAAAAGAAAATCATGTTGAACTTTTTTCATAAAGTGAGTAAAAGTCATTAAATAATTAGATTATGGTTTCTGTATTCAGAGCCGGGTCTAAACTAAGCAGTACCTCTGGGTCCAGCAGCGGTGATCCTCCGGCGGTCTGCGCGCTGAGGAGGGCGGTCACGGTCAGGATCAGGATCCGGATCCAGACCGCCTTCATCCCGCGTCCGGATCCGCACCGGTCTCGGCGGCTCATCGCGGGGCGGACTCGCTACATTTCTCTCCCCGCTGCTTGTCCTCGCTGTCGGTGAGGAGACGGAGCGTGCTGCTGCTCGCCCGACGTCTCCATCCCTGCGAGGAGGGACGGAGCCTGTTCACCGGGGAGGAGGGTCACACCGAGGGAGGAGAGACTGCACCCCCCGCCCCCTGCACCAACACCGGCACTACTGTCATGTACTTTAAGAGTGTGTGATGTCTGGGTGGATAGATTGTGTTGAAAATGATGGGTATGAACTCACACAAAGCACGGAGAAAAGATCACTGTTTTTAATATCATTTTGGAAAAGAAAAAAAAAAAAAAAAAAGTAAACAGAACCCAAGTAAAACATTTTATTCCGTTCATACAAAATGGGTTGAAGTCTACCTCACAAAACGTCTGCAGCTAGAATCTGAGAGAAAATTAAAAAGATGTACAAAGAAATAAAACAAAAGATCTGGAAAAAAAAAAAAGAAGAAAACATTTGACCACATGCCAACAGTGCCAATCAGCCCCAAAGTCCCTTCACAGTAGCTCAACACATCCCTCCGTCACACACAGGTGAGCAGTCATACTTGGGACGCACCGGCTACAAAAAAGGTACATAAACCAGAATATCTGATCCATCCCTTCCCAGATCCCCCCACCCCCCTCCCTCCTCCCTCCTCCAGGTTTCCCAAACTAAACCCTCTGTGCACGGCGAACCCAAGGGCTGGAATGGTTTCTTCTGCTCAACGTTTAGTATGGCCGGTCTCTTCTGTCGTCTCTGCGGTCACCTCTGCAGAAGAAAAAAAAAAAAGAAAGGACAAAGACGTGATTACCAACTTCATCTTTGTAGAACGACATCCACTCTCGTCATTGAATTACCCGCTGTGATCTGAGCGACAAAGACGAGAGTGAAATATGATGTCTCGTTCACCCACCCTTCGCCTTTTAAAATCGGCGAGTGGAGCACTTAATTTGCTTTCGTTACGAGGAGTGTCCTTCCTTTAACGCAGCTCTTCACCTTCAGTGAGCAGCAATATATCAAACTGTGCAGATACCAGAGACCCCCAAGGGGCACGAAATCGCAAAGTGGAGGATGTAGCATGAATATTTAGACACTTCACAGCCTGGTCTCTTCATAAGCAGCGATTTATATGCCTCTTTGGTTTATTGGTAAAACTACCAACATCTTGACGAGCCAGGATGAGAAAATACTCAAATTATGAATTCAGTACAGAATTATTGTTAGTATAAAACAGGACGCAGCATTTGTCTTAACCAACTTAACCGAGAGCTTGTTGACTAAACTCAGGCAGGCTCCGCCCTCTTCTGGTCATGCAACCAAACTACATCATACAAGCATCATCTTGCATATAAAATATGTGCAATACAAAGAAAAGCAAAAAAGACTTTAACTAACCTTCCTCCCATTTTGTAGCCGCCACCAAATCCTCCTCCGCCGCCTCCTCCGTAGCCTCCACGGTCGCCCCCGCGGAAACCTCCACGACCTCTGAAGCCACCACCTCTGTCACCGCCGTAACCACCTCGGCTTCCACGATCTGCAAACAGCCACAACGTTGTCAGTAAAACGAGGAGCAGGTAATACAGGGAGAAACACCACGCTGTGGACAGACTGCCCCTGATGTATAAAATATCAACATTCTTCAAATGACCTACAACCATTTCTTTAAACAAGCAGCTTTTTTGATATGAGGATGAAGATTCTTCGTCGTTTTCAATCCTGTATAATTTTATAGTTTATAAACAGATAATAAAGCTCTGAAACAATTTTCTTAAGTATCAAGTTTAAGTGCTCACCTCCGCCTCCAAACCCTCCATCTCCTGGTTTGGGTGTGCCACATTTGTTGCACTCTTGCCGCCGTGCGAAATTCATGTTGCCACAAGAGCTGATGGATAGATAGAGGGGAAAAAGTCTTTAATACATAGGAGTAGCTCTTTAAATGTTTTATAAAAAGTGAATTTCTCTGGTACAAACCTGTTGGGGCAGGGCCAGTCTCCTCCCTTAATGTCAAAGTTGGGTCCTCCGCCACCACGACCTCTGAAACCTAACAGCAACAGACAACGATTGGTCAGAAACTTCAGTTCTCACATTTCATAGCTTGATATTTGCAATACTTGCTATTTTAGCCCCGAGATTAATACCCACCTCCTCGTCCCCCTCTACCTCCTCCTCTCTGTGTGAACTCGGCTCTGCGGGTGGCAAATGATACTTTGATTGGTTTGCCGTTGAAGTCCTTGCCTGAAATAAAAAGACAACACGTCGGTTAGAGGTGTCAGTTAGAGGGACACTGAATAATACGATTGAAAGAGTACGATTAAAGAATTTTTGAAAAGGTGCATTGGTTCTCTCACCATCGAACCAATCAATAGCAGCTTTGGCAGAGGGCGGGTCATCGAACGAGACTGTAGCTTCTCCCTTTGGACGGCCGGTGGCCTTGTCAGAGTAGATGTTGATCATTGGCTGGCCGGTCTTCTTGTTTACCTTAATGAATGAATGAATGAATGAATGAATGAATGAATAGATGCAAGTCTCAGCACAAACATTTGCATTTATTTCTACACTTGCCATATGCACACCCCACTGAATCTTAATGCAACTAATTCAAAGTAAATCTTGTGTTTGCTTGAATAATAATTTGCTTGAAAATGCTTATCTATTAGTAAACTAGGGATGCAATCACAAAGTAGTATTTCAGTGATGCATATCGGCTGTTAAATCAACTCTCCACATTGATAAGGATGCATGTTACTGTGTGATTTAGCTGATTAAATACCTTGATGATACCAATTTGCTTGAAGAAGTCACCGACTTCCTGAACTGTGGCGTCTTCTCCCAGTCCCTGGACAAAAATGGTGTTGTTGTCGGAGTTGTCCTGCTCACCAGCTGTGTAGATCGGTGGGGAGGGGGCAGTGATCAAAAAATTGTTCACAGGGGTTTACCATCTCCCTCACAAATGCAGAAGTAGGATATTCAACAAAAATAAAACATTCACACAATAACTGATTTGAAGGATATTAAAAATGATCATATCCATTTGTGAAACCATGGCAACTCATTGGGTGTGTTTCTAATATTTCAAAATAAGTCTGATTAACTTAAAACTTTCTAGGTTAATAACAGATTAACAGTCATAGGAATTAAAATATTATGAAGTAAGGAGGCTGATCAGAACAAACTCTGTATTTAAACATAATGTTTTAAATAACCAGTCTTACCTGGTTCATCCCTTGAGCCGTAGTCTCGAGAGCCTGTAAAACAGAGGAGAGGATGCAAGAGAAGACTTGAGCAAGGACTCTTAGAAACGGTCAACACTGTTACACACAAACTATTATTAACTTTCATCCCTAATCAATGCATAATGATACAAAGAAGATTAAACAATGTCCATGTTTACAGCTTTCTGATGGGTGTTTTCATACCGTTGTACCACATACCAACACCTTGCAACAAGAAGAGAATTTTTTTTTTTTGAGCTTACACCAGAAATGAAAACCACCAAAATGTCTCCAGTTTTAGAAAGTTTTCCTTCTTCGTCCTGGGAGCACCTCTGTCATTTACAATCAGCCCTCGTCTTCATGCAACAATACCACTAGTTTACATCTCAGGCTCCATGTTCTTTACCATATCTGAAGTCATTTATGAGAAATCCTGCTAAGAATAATAGGTGGAGTCCCTTTGGGATCTGGACATGAAAATGGTGGCATTCACTGGGTTTCTTTTTTTTCTTTTTTAAATCCCCTTTTCTTTTTTGCTAACTCAAGTTCTTTCCTCCCCCACCGACACAGTTCTGATGCTCGTCACTTACCACCGTAATTTTTGTAGCCACCACGGTCACCACCTCTGCAGAGGAAAAATTGGAGATATGATGGCTTTTCCTTTGTCCCAACTGAGAGCTCAAAGCTCCCCTACATCCCCATCAGTATGCACTCCTGCCAGGGTGTGCGACTATGGTGGAAATGTCTCACACGAGGAATGCGTTAGTCTTTGACATTAAAGATGAATGAACAGACGACTAGGCAGTTCCGACTGAACAATCAGGCAGACGAGTGAAGACAATTATCATATGTCACCATTTACAAAGAATTTGGTACTTTTTACATGACCAGATTGGATACCAAGAGCCGGAAAACCAGCTGAATTTGTTGAGTATTTTTAAACATGAGAGGCCAAATCGGTGTGAAGGGGTGTAGCAACTGATAAGCAATCTTCCACTGAGTGCGTTTATGAGATCCTTTAACTGAGGTCCAAGTTTTAGTTCAATCACTCTGAACACCTGTAGTATAAAATGTAGATCCATGTTAACACAACACACATGTTCGCCATTGTCAAATATACAACACTTGAATGAAACCTGTTGAATGTGAAGCAGCAGAAGATGTGGCTCCAGGTCTGAGGGTATTGTTTCATTGGAGTTTCCATTGTTCAAAAACTATCATGTGGTCCTCAGAGCACAAGAAACACACCAACATTGAGTTTCCGGCAACTGAAAAAAGTATGGATGCTGACGGTTTTACTTTGTTAAAAACATGAGGGCACAAAAAGAAAACTCCTCACTCTGTTTGGATCAGGGTCAAATGACAAAATGTGACGTAAGGATTTATATAATGTAGAAAACAATATTGTTGTGCCAGTTTTCTTCACAATGTTACCTAGTGGACCAACATGTGAAGCTTATAGATTGTACCGAAGTCGGCCTCCAAAAAGATTCAAATGTTCAATTTTTTTCCCTTTTCAGAAATACTGGTCGATGGGTACCTTTGCTAGAATCTCTCTCCAAAACTGAGATGTGTTACCTTTGCTGGTCCAGAAAATTGCCCATTTAAAGCAGTGAAAAGATCATAGTATGCATCTCAGTGGAAAGCACACATTTATCACGTGCGAGAAAGCACTTTAACACATAATCATGTGATGCTGCATTGTTCTTGTTACAGAAACATCTGTTTAGGTGGAGCTCTTAATTTAATATAACACTGGATACTATACAGCCTTTGAAATTGACACAGTGTGTCCCTTGTTGATAGAAAAATTGCCAACCGTTGTGTTGCAGACTGGACAAAACCTGTCCCGACAGCTCAGATAACATGGTTGCACAACCGGGTCTCAGTTGCCTTCAAAGCTCCCATTTGGGGTGTCATGTTCGGTCTCCGTTCCTTTAAGACCCCAGCGATGACAAGCAGATCCTTACTGGGTCAGTCCCTCATTTCTAGCCTCTACATAACCACTTATGTGTGAGTGCCCATCATTTGATCTACAGCAGTGTGGATTAACCACCAGCATGTCTCTTACGTAAAAACTTACAAACTTACGTAAAAGCAAATCAGACTTTGAAAAAAATCTGGTGAGATTCAGGCAACTGCAGCACAATGCAGAGGGTGGTGAATTTAACCTATGTGACCTGTAGCAACTTCGGATGAATCCACTTTGTGAGGAAAAAAAAAAAAAAAAAAAAAAAAAAGAGTTTGAGGATCTAGAGCACAAAGCAGATGAGTGGTGAAAATCATCTATGTGGATGGTTTGTAGATTATGAGTGATGATGTGTTGAGTGACAACAAGTCATGTCTTATATTTCACAGTGTATAGAGGTACCTTGGGGGCAGTGGCACTATGCAACTTACCCCATACCAGGAGGTCCACCTCGTCCGCCACGGTCATATCCACCACGGTCGTATCCACCACTGCGGTCATAGCCGCCACGGTCATAACCACCACGGTCATAGCCGCCACGGCCTCGGCCTCTGTAGCCCCCTCCATCTGAGCGGTCTCCTTGGTCACGTCCAAACCTCCCACCCTGACCACCACTGTCACCTGGGGCAAAAGAAGACTGCGTGAGTAAATGCAGCACAGCTGTGGCACATTCGCTGGTGCTTACAGAATGCGGATATAATTTCTACAAGTCATTTTTGATCCCGTTATTTGTACCTTCACTCCATCTGCTGTAGCCACCACCTGCTTGCCCCTGGCCTCCATATCCGCCACCACCGCCCTGTCCCTGGCCGCCATATGCAGCAGCAGCAGCACCACCGCCAGCAGGCTGTGCCTGGCCACCATAGGAGCTCTGCTGTCCGTAACTGTCTCCTCCTCCTTGCCCCTGGCCACCGTAGGAACCTTGCTGTCCATAAGACGACTTGTCGCCATACCTAAGTGTTTTTTTTTTAAACCAGAAATCATAGTTAGCACAACAGACGATGCCATAAATGTGAATCTATGAGTGAGCCATTTTCATCTGTCAGACAAGTAGCTGAGGACAAAGGGAACCATAAAGTTGAGCAGAACATGCCATCAGTCACATGAAACAACAGTGCATAACTGAGCTGTTGTTTCCCTAACTGTCATTTTAGTTTTGTACAAAAATAAATCACTGCATCTACATTTATTACACATGTACCTATACAAACGTACAAACCTATACTTTTTAGTTTTAACATTTCAGCACTGAATTTTTTTTTTTTTTTTTTTTTTTTTTTAAAGGTCTCTAAACAATGTGATATAACTAACTTACCCAGATGAATCCTGTCCATAATTGTCATAGCTCTGTTGTCCAGTCTGGCCATAGCCATCTTAATAGAACAAAAAAAACAAAAAACAAAACAAAACAAAAAAAAAAAACAGAAAGGAGTCAAACTTTTGAATGAGCGTTTCATTTTATTCAAAGCCTGTATTCCAGTGTTTCTCAAGGCACCAGTAGAAGTACACAGTAAATGCAAATGTTATGCACTTCAAAAAAGATTTCTGGGGGGGCATGACAGAAAATAATTGAGAACCACTGCTGTATTCCAATCCACAATATCTCATGTGACCTGATAATGTTGACTAAAATGTCTCTCAAATCAATTTAGATATACAAATGTCAGTCATGCAGCTAGTTTGGCCTAATAAATATTACGTTTTTGTTGAGATCTGAAATACTGAAATGAAAAGCTGTAACAGTGTCACGCATAGTAGTTTTCCTAATAACATTGTTACATTTAACAGACATAGTGTACCTTGCGCCCCGCCTTGCTGTCCATAGCCACTGTAACTCTGTCCCCCAAAAGAGCCACTGCCGTTTCCTTGGCCATAACCCTGTCGACCAGAGAGACCAGACAAATTAGACTTGATATGGACTGCTTATAGTGAGCAGGTAAATAAAAAGACATAAAACAAGTTGGTAATTTGAGAAATGGTCTCACCTGTCCACCCTGCTGGCCGCCATATGACCCATAGCTGCAGGCACATGAGAAAAGAGGTTTTAGGTGCATGTGACTTAGTTATACATTAAAAACACTTCACAGGATCATTTAAGTGAATGATTCTCTCACACACAGAAATTAATTTGAGGCGTGGATGTTTGTTTGTATAGTACCTTTGTGAGCCACCGTAGCCTGAATCTGAAAGAGAAAGAGAGCACAAGGATTAGGCAGCACAAAAAGGTCGTCCATGGCGTGTTTGCTAAACAGTGTGCCAGGTTATAGAGACAGAGTCAAGTTTTATTTGTCATGTGAACAACAGTAACATGGAGCGATGGGCAGACAATGAAGTTCTCAAATCACATGCTCCCTCTCACAATGCTAAAGAAAATACGTAGAAAGAATAAGTAAAATACTAAACTAAATAGAAATAAACACAAAGTAAGCTATAAATAGAAACACACAAAGTGTGTTTAAGTGGTAAAACTGTGGTAATACACATATATAAATCTCATCTCTGTATCTTTATATCTCCATCTGTAGACAGTGGTAGGTAAAAACACAATTTAAGTGTTAGCTCATAAATTTGAAAGTATTGTGAGCTGGTGGGTGAGAGGTGACTAAGCAGGTAATTGTGCAATACATAATTAGTAGACTGGTAAAGTGTGTCACTTCAGTGGGACAGACAGATGAACACAAACAGGCCGTCAGCACGCAATCCTGAAAAAATGGCGCTCAATTCAGTGCTGGCTCCGGCTAAATCTTGAAACTACTGCAGCTTCATAAAGCGCTGTTCACCCGAGGAAGAGCTCACTTTAAATCAGGTGTCTAGATACCGGGAATGACCATCGTCCTTCAAGACTACATACAGGCAGGTGGAGCAGAGTATTTCATTCAGCTTGGAGACAATGGCAGCGGTATAAACAAAGAGGCGTCCATGTTAGCTGCGGGCTAAGTGAGCTAGCTGAGCCGAGGCCCGGCTCGGGCTGCGGGGTTTCAATACACTGATGGACAAAGCATCAGTGGGTGAAGCATTACAGTTACGTACAACCACACGGAAACTTCTTAAAGGTGTTTACTCAAACTGCAAGTGAATTTAAGATGGTCCCGGTAATGAAACGTGAGCCCTGTTCCAGCAAATAGCCGCAGCCCTCAGCCTGGCCTCGCGGTGCTTCGCTAATTTAGCTGGATGCTATTCGACCCACTTTTCATTATTCACTCAGAAAACGACACAAACTGGACGAAGACATGATCAAATAAAAACGTGGACTTACCAGTGGCCATTGTGTGACGTTATATATATAGTTTAAAAAGAACAATGAGGTGTGTTTCTTCTGATTAGCTGATTAAAAACCTAGTTTGTCAAGTACGCAGCGCCACAGGACTGATGTGAGCTCACTGCGGTACTTCCCTTATGGCGCCGCTGCTTCTTCTTCTTCCTCTTCAACCCGCCGCTCACACTGAAGAGCAGCCGGGGTGTCGCCACCTGCTGTTTGTGAGAGTTAACGACAGCCGTGCTTTGTGTCCAGTGTTAAATACCTTACTAATATTGACTTTTAAATATCATAGACGAGTAAAATGAGATTAGATGAAGAACAGCTGATATCTGTTTGATGGTCGTACCAGTTTGACATATGGACGGCTGCATTATTTCACAGAAAGTCCAACAGCCAAAATCTTTGTTACACTTAATCCTGCTCTTTAATTAGCATATTGAAGAAGTCTAAAATTAAAATCTATGGCTGATGCAGAGATCCTAATTCACGCCTTTGTTTAATCCTGATTAGATCACTGAAAAAATGTTATCTGGACGGCCACATACATAAAAGTGCGGCCTGCCCTCCTCCAGGTCACCATGAAGGAGAGGAAGTGGTGTGTCCTTTGTATTCAGCATTCCCTGAAGTTGTTTGTTGTCCTCCTAGATCTATCCTTTTCACTTTTTTGACACCAAATTGTAACACTGTGATGTTATTGTCTGTGAACTTGATATTGATTGCGTCTAACCTGGGAGAGAGATCTTCCCTCAGTTGCTCTTCTTTCTTCTCTTGAGGCAAACTGTGACTTGGCTGCCTGGGACACTTAACTTGAACATCAGTCATCATTAACAACATTAGGTCCATTTGCGCTCTCCTTGCTATGACACATCAATAACTCTGCCAAGAAAAATCTCTACTGGGCAAGTGTGACAATATAAAGGTATATCTTTATAGACAATACATTGTAACCCAGATTAGATTAATCACATCGTCAGTCCATCAGTAACTCATACAGATCAGTTGATACATTTTACTGTATGTTACTCATGATGGCCGAAGCTGCTGATTCAATTAAAACATCAACGCTCTGCAGCCCTGTGAGATTATAATCTCCCAACTCATGAGTGATCAGTGATGGAGCTGAGTCCTGGTGTCTCATGATGAACAGCAAAAATTGTGCTTAGAGTTAATAGACTGTAGAAAACCTACACTGATTGTCATACATTTACAATTGTTATTTACAAAACTAATACATCTGGATTTAGGTTTTCACGTTTGCAAGCTGTTTTAACACCTGTGCTATTTCTAATGTTTTACGATTACAACTCATATTAGATAAACACATATCATAAATTTGAACCTCATGTTATCACAAAGAAATGATAAAACTGATTCATTATTCCAATTTTATTCATTAAAAAATGCATGCCTTGATAAAATCAAATAACTATCACAAAGAGGAATGACAAAAAAGTGACAGTACTGGGTAAAGTGACTTTCTATCAAAATGTAAGTACGGAAGAAAAAAAACCGATAAAGACAGTGAAGCGTCAGGGATTTAATGCAAACTTAATACATAAGGCAGTGTTAAAAAGGCACAGGCTGCACTTTAACTGGTTGGCTGAGCTTCTCAAACTCCCCATTTTCACTCTAAAGTACTGGGATGAGCACTGACTGAGAGATGCTGAGAGACGTGCTCAATATCTTGATATTTCTGGTCATTTTCTCCATGTAGTGGTGCATATGTGATTGGACAAAATAAAAAAACAAAAAAGCAGATAACAGACAGAGCTAGTTGTCGTATATCTGAGTGTTACTGCAACATGTCAAACCCATTTCATAACTGCTTCCTGTCAGATGCTTATAAAGTGAATCACCATTTAGGAAGCCAGATTTGTTTTTCATGGGCAACATTTCAAATGTTTTAACATTTCACAAACACTACAGGATACCTACAGACACACTCCCATTGTGTTTAACGGTAGTTTCTTTTTTTGTTTTTAAATAGGGAATGAAATGCATATACTCTCATATTTTTCTATAAACGAACCTTCCCTTTGCATCATTTTTGTGCCTCTCAAAAGGTTACTGTCACCAATTGAAATGAACAGCAACTAATGCATATCAGGCAAAATCCCTTGTGAAAATACAAAGGTAAACACAACTGTACCAACGATGCCAGTTTGTTACAACAAACATTTTCCTCACAGAATTTTTACATGTTTTCTAAAACATTTCATGAGTTTGAAATACTCTGAAAAGTACCACTAGATCAGCTCTGAGAGAAACTAAAGTCAGCACCCTTACATGTCTTAAGCTCGTCTGAGTGTTCAAACGGCAACAGGAACACACAATGATCTTATATTCATTTCACATATGATGCCATATTTCCTGCTGCGTTGCTGTCTACAATCCGTTAACTGATTAGATTAAAGTTACAAACATCTACATCCAGAGGTCGTTCCACAAAACAGATGGCTTTCCCACTCATCATCAGTTTATACACACAGCCAAATGTACAGCCAAACTGATTCATGTAAAAAAAAAAAAGAAAAAGAAAAAGAGTCTAATCAAAATTCAATCTGTCACGAAGATGAGTCTTGGCTACATTTGCAAAGTAAGCTTTCATGATTGACTGAGGAATCTCAAGCCAGCGGGTTCATACATCTAATCCCAGAGCACCCAGAGCTGCAGTCAAACATCCAATTATACAAATTCATTCATTTATATCCGAGACTCTGAACGTCTCTGGAAATCAGAGTGGGTAAATGTGGTTTGGTCTGAGACCACGGCTCAAGTGAGGACCCCAACAGACACAGGCTGCAGGTCCAGACAAACAATGTAGTATTACATAGGATATACAGATTGAAATTGCTGAATGAGTTTAATACAAAAACCTGTTGAGGTAGGGTTTGCCTCATGATCTTCGGCTACCTGTAGCTCTCATGAACCAGGGTGATGAACAAGAGTTTAATGTTTTTAATATTCAGTCCTGATAAAACAAGACATACACTAAAAATAGAAAATTTAAAACCACTTGACTGAGACTGAGCCTGAAGCCCTTTAACTCCAGACGTCTTGTGAGTAGCGTCCCTTGGTCATCAGTTTCTTGATGTAATCTGTGGCCTGGGTGCGCGTCATGTCTCCCAGCTCTTCTGCGATCTCGTGGAAGGCCGTCTGTACATCCTTAGCCATGTTCCTTGCATCCCTAAATCAGAAAAGAGATCACTTCAGATGTCTGGTTGTTGTTTGTTTGTTTGTTTGTTTATTTATTTAGTATATATTTCTTCTTCGTCCATCTACTCTGGGATATTGCCTTTCAGTCAAACATGATAAGAGTTCTTCAAAGACAGCAGTATAAACTCATCCTCACTCTCCCACAGGGAGGCGCCAAAGTACCAAAAACATTGTGGGTTTCCATGGAGGCTATTTCAGTATTTTTCACACTGTTTTGTATTTAAAATAGTTACACAAATTAACAGTGATATTATTTTTTCAGTAGTTAAAAACTAAAATCCGTATTCTTTCACAGCATCAGTAAATGAGTGTAAAGGTTAAATGTTTTTGAATCCATGACATTTAATATGATTTTTTGCTGGTCAAATGTGTGAATTACCCGCAAATGTAGATATGAGCGTTGTCTGAGTGAATCAGCTTCCAGATGCTCTCCTTGTTTATCTTCAGGAGATGCTGCACATATACCTTTAATTTTGAAAATGGAAGGAGAAAAAAGTGTTCAAATGTGCATCTTTACCTGTCTTTTGAAAAGCACTAATTAGGTAAAAAAGTTCCAAACACACGGACAATAAAGGGTTCATGAACACACTCAACTGATGAGTGCGTTTCTGAATAATGAATTTGACTTTGACCAAAACGGTGTTCAATTATTTGAATAACATGAAGATTATCTTCCCCTCCTTGAACCGCCACCTTACTGTGGTGGAGGGGTTTGTGTGCCCGAATGATCCTAGGAGCTATGTTGTCGGGGGCATTACGCCCCTCCCCTGGTAGGGTCTCCCATGGCAAACAGGTCCTAGGTGACGGGCCAGACTAAGAGCGGTTCACAAGCCCATCATGAACAGAAGAACATCAAGGACCGTTACGTCGCCCGGATTGGCGTTACCGGGGCCCCACCCTGGAGCCAGGCCTGGGGTTGGGGCTCGCAGGCGAGCGCCTGGTGGCCGGGTCTTTGCCCACGGGACCCGGCCGGGCTCAGCCCGAAATGGCGATGCGTGGGCCCGCCTTCCAGTAGGCTCACCACCCGCAGGAAGGTCCATGAGGGGCCGGTGCAATGTGGTTTGGGTAGCAGTCGTGGCGGGGGGCCTCGACGACCCAATCCCTGGACCAAAACTCTCTGGCAATAGGGACATGGAATGTCACCTCGCTGGGGGGGAAGGAGCCTGAGCTCGTGCGTAAGGAGGTTGAGAGGTAGGCACTACCGGCTAGAGATAGTCGGGCTCACCTCCACGCATAGCTTGGGCTCTGGAACCCAGCTCCTTGAGAGGGGCTGGACCCTCCACTACTCTGGAGTTGCCCAGGGTGAGCGGCGGTGAGCTGGTGTGGGCTTGCTTATAGCTCCCCAGCTCAGCTCAGCCGCCATGTGTTGGAGTTCACTCCGGTGAGAACGAGAGGGTCGCTTCCCTGCGCCTTCGGGTTGGGGATAGGTCTCTTGCTGTTGTTTGTGCCTACTGGGCCGAACAGCAGTACAGAGTACCCGGCCTTCTTGGAGTCCCTGGGAGGGGTACTTGATAGTGCTCCGACTGGGGACTCCATTGTTCTACTGGGGGACTTCAACGCTCACGTGGGCAACAACAGTGATACCTGGAGGGGCGTGATCGGGAGGAACGGCCTCCCGATCTGAACCCGAAGCGGTGTGTTCTGTTATTGGACTTCTGTGCTAGTCACACGGTTTGTCCATAACGAACACCATGTTCGAAAGCATAAGGGTGTCCATCAGTGCACGTGGCACCAGGACACCCTAGGCCGGAGGTCGATGATCGACTTTGTTGTCGTTTCATCTGATCTCCGGCCGTATGTCTTGGACACTCGGGTAAAGAGAGGGGCTGAGTTGTCAACCGATCACCACCTGGTGGTGAGTTGGATCCGCTGGCAGAGGAGGAAGTTGGACAGACCTGGCAGACCCAAACGTATTGTGAGGGTCTGTTGGGAACGTCATCTGGCCGAGCCCTCTGCCCTCACTGTCAGGGAGGTCTTCAACTCCCACCTCCGGAAGAGCTTCTCACAGATTCCGAGGGAGGCTGGGAGACATTGAGTCCGAGTGGACCATGTTCTCTGCCTCCATTGTCGACGCCATGGTTCGAAGTTGTGGACGCAAGGTCTCTGGTGCCTGTCGTGGCGGCAACCCCCGAACCCGGTGGTGGACACCGGAAGTAAGGGATGCCGTCAGGCTGAAGAAGGAGTCCCTATCGGACCATGTTGGCCTGTGGGACTCCTGACGCAGTTGACAGGTACCGGCAGGCCAAGCAAGCCGCAGCCCGGACGGTCCTGGAGGCAAAAACTTCGGGTCTGGGAGGAGTTCGGTGAGGCCATGGAGGAGGACTATCGGTCGGCCTCGAAGAGATTCTGGCAAACCGTCCGGCGCCTCAGAAGGGGGAAGCAGTACTCTGCCAACACTGTTTACAGTGCAGGTGGGGAGCTGTTGACCTCGACTGGGGACATTGTCGGACGGTGGAAGAAATACTTCGAGGATCTCCTCAATCCCACCGACTTGCCTTCCAATGAGGAAGCGGAGGCTGGGGTCTCTGAGGTGGACTCGTCCATCACCCAAGCCGAAGTCACTGAGGTAGTTCGTAAGCTCCTTGCAGTGGCAAGGCGCGCCGGGGGTGGATGAGATCCGCCCTGAGTACCTCAAATCTCTGGATGTTGTGGGGCTGTCTTGGCTGACTGACACGCCTTTGCAACATTGCATGGTGGAGGTTGGGGACAGTGCCTCTGGTGTGGCAAACTGGGGTGGTGGTCCCTCTTTTTAAAAAGGGGGACCGGAGAGTGTGTTCCAACTACAGAGGGATCACACTTCTCAGCCTCCCCGGGAAGGTCTCTACGCCAGGGTACTGGAGAGGAGAATTCGGCCGATAGTAGTCGACCCTCGGATTCAGGAGGAACAATGCGGTTTTCGTCCCTGGTCGTGGAACACTGGACCAGCTCTATACCCTCCACAGGGTGCTTGAGGGTTTATGGGAGTTTGCCCAACCAGTCCACATGTGCTTTGTGGATCTGGAGAAGGCATTCGACCGTGTCCCTCGTGGTATTCTGTGGGGAAGTGCTCCGCATGAGTATGGGGTCCGGGAGCCTTTGCTAAGGGCTGTTCGGTCTCTGTACGACCGGAGCAGGAGCTTGGTTCGCATTGCCGGCAGTAAGTCAGACCTGTTCCCAGTGCATGTTGGACT